>OZ022491.1:1200000-1800000 GCA_963989405.1 Trypoxylon attenuatum
CACGAAATTACGAAATTTTTTATCGTGCTTCTGTAGTTAGGCAATTACGGAAAAATATTAGCTAACGAGGCATTGACTCGCGTATACGCGCCAGCTTTATCTCTTGTTAGCCGTCATTTCTCGGATTTTAAGTGAAAGGTGTTCTGTTCCATTTTGTCGACTAGGTTCCGTTTAAATTTTGTTACTGGAAAAATGCAGGAAAGCCGGTTTCTGTCTTGGTATCTGTAGCGCAACTACATTCGCAGTTTAACTTTTTACCTGTTCCTTATGTATCATTTCTTCCCTCATTATGCTAGGCACCCGTATGGTTGATTGATTATTTCTGTCGTCTAGTCAGCCGACTGCTATAATAATCCTACACTACGTATTACAGTTACTATACTTTGACTATTCCGTACGATCATGTTTATATTTCTGCTTTACTGCGTTAGCACTATTCGCTATTGATGATGTTACGTATTGTTGCGTGGTATTACGTAGTACAACACCTTTCGTCTTATAAATTTCCTTTTCTCCGTCCCTCGAAAATCAACAATTTGACTCCTAATTTGTCCGAAGGAATATTTCAGTAAAAAGTATGGAAATCTGAATGATTCTTTGGAAAAGGCACTTTAAGCATCATGAACGCATTGTGCAATCGAATATATTTCTCACTGATCAGATGGCTTTGAACTAAACGCGGGACTGTTTCGACAGAGTGGCGTATACGATCGAACGGAGTTTCGAGAGACTACACACGGCAGATCGTTTGGATGCATTCGGGATTTAAACTCGCAGAGGAGTGAGGTTATTTTCATTAGCTGTCTTGCCATCTGCGATCGCAGGAATGGCATTTCGCGCGATACTTCGCCGCTGCGCGACCGATGGATTTAATGTCAATAAGTGTGGGTACGTTTCACGACCTTGTTCCATTAGTTGTCTGGTATTTAGCTAACATCCAAAACTGTCAAGCAAACATCTTCAATTTTACGTAATCTGTAAGTGAAATTGAGGATCGATCCCCAAATTGCGCATACTATAACATTGATGTCATTGTCAACTGCGTAGTTGCGCAAAAATAAAACCCCTCCTAGTTTAGTACTATGAATGTTCCCTTTTTGGAGCAACTAAAACAGTTGTTCGATTAAACGTTCTACTCTTATTCAGATCGGTGAGGTTTATGGCAAGCGATGCAGGCGAATCAGGAGTTGCTCCAGTGAACTTGATCCCACTGAGAAAAGACACGAAGAAAGGAGGACAGGATCACGTTGCTGCTGGGAGGGGTACAATTGCTGTAGCTGCAGTGGAAGATGTGGGCCTAGTGTCCGGCGTGCCCGAGGACCATATCCGTACTAGAACCGTTCGGATCTATCAGCCATCTAAGAATGCTATGCAATCTGGCACCAACAATATTAACTTTTGGCAAATTGACTTTGATACCCGGGAACGTTGGGAAAATCCGTTGATAGGATGGACTTCCACGTAAGTAGCGTTCTGATTTTAGGAGACTCGCGATCCTAAGATATTACAGTGACAAGGCTACTACTCAACTAATTATTTCAGAGGCGATCCATTGTCCAATGTGAAAGTGGACTTTGCTTCAAAGGAAGAAGCCATTGCACACTGTAAAAAAATGGGCTGGCGCTATCACATTCAGAAACCAAATGTGGATGATCCTAAACCTCGTTCTTACGGCATGAACTTCTCATGGAACAAGCGTACGAGGGTTTCGACGAAATGAACAATTAACTAGACATATGTAGTGTCAAATTTAGTTGAAGATATTGAGGAGGTTTTGTGGATATGCGGTTTGCTCGTCGATCGTTCTGTGTCCAATATTGTATATGGTACGCAAAAGAACACTTGATCATTTAGCAATAAATTTCACGATTTATTCTTTAGGAATATTTATATAATGTCGCCCTTATCGGTAGTGTAACGACAATATCGTTGAAACAAGCATCGGTCTTCCTCTATTAATTTTCTAAGGGGGAAAAAATTGAAGGGTTCATTTCGTGGATCGGTCGGAGCGCCGTATCGAGTCCTCGCCCAAAAGCGAATCTTACGGCGTGCCAAAGTGATAAGAGCGCATTTTTTCGGATATTTGCAGCTACTACGATCGACAAAACCTGTACGGTCAGGTTTGAACGGCAGCACAAGTTTAAAGTGCGTTGAAACGAGATGATGTAAAAGATCGTGTAAACGCGATGCGTATGTGGAAGAAGAATCTTTCAATCCTTATTTCGCTTCTCGCAAACAATTCAACTGTTTATGTACACACACACGGCTTCGAGCGAAAGGAACGATTTTTGCTATGACCAGCATTTTCAGTGATCCATCCGGATGAAGGCCTCTCGGTTCGAATCCTCATCGATCACGCGTGTAAAGTAACGTAGAATAGGGAATCGTTACGGCGCTCGAGAAACACATTCTCCTTATCTTGAATCGTTTTCAACTATTATCCTCTCACTCGCGTTATTCCACAGTGGACATATCCTTCCTTCCCTTTTTTTGTAGCTTTCTTCTCTTTTGATAAAGGTTCGAAAAAACGATGGTGACGGCGGTGTCGGAATAATGATAGCGATGTGGCGGCGACGGCGGCGGCGGTGGCAGCAGCGGCAGCAAGCCAGCGATTTTCCACTTTTATTTATATATATTTTTTTTCACTTTTTTTTTCTCCTTATGTTGCCTGTGCCTGTGCTCGTGTGTGTCATGTGCGTGTGCGTGTGCCTGTGCCTGTGCGTGTGCGTGTGTAGATGGACCGCTCTCGCGAGGCCACAAAAAACGAGAGTTGTTCCCGATCTCGCGAGATCTCGATTGTCGTTGACCCTGTATACTTGGGTAATTGGTGGTTTCCATCGCGTAGTTCTCATTCTCCCCCCCTTTTTTTTTCTCATCTTCCTCGTGTCTCCCAGCACCCTGGTTGTGCATTTTTCTCCTCTTTCCTTGGGCCGACCGCCGCGCTTAGCGCGTCGTGCGATTAATATTGTCAACGATCTTACCAGCTCGATAAAAATACGAGATTCGACGAAAAGAGCTAATATCTGAGCGCCTCGTGCGTAAAAACGATTGCCTACGATACCCTCGTATCTTTGAGGATCACGCGCTGTACAGAGAGAGAGAGGAGTGGGTTGTTGGCCGGCTTTCGGTATCCTGAAGTTTCAACTTCTTCTTCTTCTCCTTCTTCTTCTCACTCTTCTTCCCCTCCCACTCTCTCTGATTTGCGATCTACGCGCGGATTCCGAAAAAAAGATAATCTAAACGTTGCCGGTGTACACCGGAAAAACCGGTGGTGACCGGCGAATGATTGTACGATTTCGAAGACTTCACCGAAGAGCGAGTTCGCGGGTGTCCAAGTCTCCTCTTCCTGCTCGCAGCATATAATTGTACATCCGCCTCTATCTGAGTATATTGTATATTACAGTACGGTAGTCTGTCTCTAGAGGTAGCGCGTATATGCGCGAATTATTACGAGTAAAGTACGTTATATTCATGCCGTTAATTGACGTATAGCTTTGCGACGTGTATGCCAACGCCTTCGGATCCCTCCTCAGTTTTTCGCGACACGGCGCCTCCGGAACGCTTTTTTTTTTCTCGATCATACCAGCTTGCATCCTATTTTTTTCTCTCGCTCGCACACTCTTAACATCATCACACTCACATCCACTTACTTTTCTTGCTTGGCTTGCCTCGAGTGCTCGTTCGTCTTTTTAAAAGTATGTACTTACTTACGCGCGACTTCAAATCAATTAAGCAACAAGCGCGAAACGCTAAATCTAAATCGACGTATCGGCCGTGCCTGCTACGTCCTAACAAGAGCATTTTTTATCCTTAATTCATTTTGCTGTATCTTTTTATCACTACCTATGCGTACGTTTCTGTACCGAGCCGTTCTTCTTTTCGTACGGCTCCTATTTACAATATGAAAATCTAAATTATGTATATGTATAACATACGTGCACTCTCCAGATTCGCGTGCACGCATATATGCAATAACAGGCACGCATATACGCATAGCGGCACGCGCATGGTATATGTCGCGTTCTTCTTTTTTTTTATATATATATATATATATCTGTCGTATGCGTATACGTATATTGATACGCGACCACTTTGCGCGTTTCTATATAGTAATATCGATTAGTTAATAGGCACTATAGGTCGACGAGAGGTCATGGCATCTTAACGGCAATGCGTATCTATGAAAAAGGAATGACCGAGAGGTAAACGTGGATATCTATCTCTCTAAACCGATGGTGGTTCTCTCATCTTACTTCGAAGTTCTTAGACTTATCGTAAAAAGACGACTAGTACCTACAAAATTCGTTGTTCCTTCCTCTTCGCGCCTGTCTTCCCAGCCCCTGTTCCTCTTTGGCCAGTATTCCCGCCACACGAGGAATTCCACCCTCGAAAGCCACGCGATCGATCCTTTTCATTCACTTTTTTATTTTCTCGCTATCTTTCCTTTTTTTCTTCCTCTCTCGGTCTTTCTCTTGTTGGTGCGAACGCCACGACCGATCATCAGCCCGCTTCTATAAAAGTCTCTCAAAAACTTGCAACTACTTTTTCATCTAGTCGATGCTCCTGGATCTTGTAAATGTCTGTGGAGCGTGGGTGTACGTGGGTGTCGCCGAGTGCTCGCGATAGTATGTATTTACGCGGCGAAGAAACCGGCGCGATTGTAAGAAAGAGAGAGAGAAAAAGAGGTAGAGAGAGCTAAAAGAGTTTGGAAAAAGTTTTCGAAGAACTCTGCGAACCGGGTAAAGAGTAAGTGTACGCAATAAGAATTACGATGCCTACGATTTGTCTACGAGTCGAAGGCAGTAGATGACCTCCGGTGGACCACTCGCGGAAGTACGTGTAGATTCGATTGCTCGAGAAAAAGGGATGAAAGTCTAGGCGTGCCTTATAATTGGTCCATGCGCCCTTTACAGGCATGGGGCCCGGGCGCGATCGGTCGTTGCGCCAAAGAATTTCTTTCAAGTGACAATGCCAAGTGAGGCAGCGGAAGGAAAGGCATCGCCCGCAACTCGAGGCACACTGAGTGCTCGCTGGTCTCGCGAGCCTCAAGAGAAAAGACGAGGCGATCGAAAAAGAAAGATCGCACTCGAGAGCGCCGGGCGGTCCGCGTGAAAAATGCCGAGTAAACGATCGTAGAAAAGAGACTTGGCGAGAGACTTTCGCCTAGATATCGAAGGCTTATCTTTGGATCGATCTGATTGGTTCGATACAGCGGTGGAGCTTCCTCGCGGAATAATGGCATCCTCAAAGAGGTTTCTCCTCTTGAGGAGAGGTCAACTCCACGGACCAACCCCTGGCGCGGCAGTAGTGCGTGACACGCAACAACGACTGTCTTTCGAACAACTCTGTCGCCCACCCCCATTCTTATATTGCTTTTTGCAGCCTGTTCGGGGTGGCCTGTGGGAGTAGCCTGACGATCTCGCTTAGAGCTCAGACGGAAGTCGAGGAAAAGGAGGAAGGAGGAAAGATAGAAGAGGAGGAGGGCGTAGATGAACTAGAAGAAGAAGAAGAAGAAGAAGAAGAAGAATTAGAAGTCGAATTAGAAGATGGAGAAGAAGTACAAGAGACGTCTTGGGGCTGAGAAGGCTCGCGCGAAAGGCGAGGCGAACGGCAGGATCAGCTGTCGTCGTTCGGCTGATCCCGGTACTCCTCGCTCTCTCGATGCACAAGAACATGCACTACCGTGGCCTGAGAAGCTGATTGTTGCCTGAGAAGCGGCGGCCGCGCCGGAGGGGCCGAATTCTCCGGACTCGGTTCCGTGACGAGGATACTGACATCCGACGCCTCGACAGGCTCGATTGGCAATGGAGCCGGTTCCGGTGCTGGCCGTCGCTTGCGGAGGCTGCCGCACCGTCTACTAAACGCTTCTTTGATATCTCGGTGCAGCGTATTGAGCGAGAGCGTTGTCCCGCTTTGCGGCAGCGATCGTCTCTTGATGCTCGGTGGACTGGGAACAGCTTCGTCGTCGAGGTAACCCTCCACAGCGTCTTGTCGGCCCAAGGTCGCACCGAGCGATCTGCCAATAGAAACCACGTTCCCAGGATTAATAAGAGTAAATTATAAGAATTTTCTTGATCCAACGATCGCACGGAATTATCATACCTGAGAGTAGTGGTTGAGTCAGCCCTTTGGGCGGCAGAAGTCGCACCAGGGAAGGCTTGTTGTTCGGAGGTTGGCGAGGTACGGGAGACGGTGAGAGCGGGAGGAGGCAGGTCCTCGTGGGTTCCGGTGGCGCCGGAGAGCAACAGCAAAGGTAAATTCGGAAAGAGCCACGCCGAGGCGGAACCGAGCTCGCTGAAATCGCTGGCGTCGCTGGCCCTCGAGGACTTGCGGCTGCTGGCTCGACTGCCTCTGTGTACGTGTAAGAACGCCGAGACCTTGCCGCTCCATCCACCCCCGCCCCTACCCTCGTTCCCGCAGCCAGGACTCGAGGTTTGTGTTTGCGAGTCCACCTCGCGTACCATCCTTTCTCGTTCCTTCTTTGCCCTGAACACGCGACATCGAGAGAACCGAATGAGAAGATTGAAGATAATTATGTATTCATGATTTGGGGCAGTGTCAACTTACGCTACGAAATCCCGAATCGCCTGCTGGATTGTCCTTGCAGCTTTGTCTTGTCGCTTCCACATTCTCGTTGACGAGACAATCTCGAGCTCTTTACGCGTCGGGAATTGCTTCTTGAACTTCATGTCCATTTGCTCCTGCAACTTGCGGAAATCGTCGGATTCCTCGACGTGCCCGAGGACGTGCTTGACGAGCGAATGCAGAATGTCCAAACAATGAATCTTGTTGCCCTTCGCTATGGGAAGATTAAAGCTCACCAACGCGACTACATTGGGCTTTGATATTCCCAGCGGTGGGTCCAGGCTAGCGATGAAGTCACTTAGCTGCGAGAAGCTTATGAATTGAGTCGCGTGGGGGTCGTACCTGTAAACGCAGAGAGAGAGACCGCGAGAGAGAAAAAAGGGGAGAATGATAACGTGCAAGTGAATCTAAGGCATGCCAAATTCTAGAGTAAAAATAAATCTTACTTGGACCAACGGATGTAGAACATTTCCAAATCGTCTTCCACGATCCCGATCTCCTCCTCTTGATGCGCCTGATTAAAATTCTCCAGAATGATGGCAATGTACATGTTGATCACAATCATATAGTTGATAATGATGAAAGAGGTAAAATAGGTGATCGCGAGCAAAGGGTAGCCACAGTTGCCGTTCAATTGTCTCGAGGTAGGAGTCGGGTCGCAGTCGGGCGGCTGTACCATCAGTGATTCCAGGACGTCGTTCCAACCGGCCGAGGTCATCAAACGAAACAATAGTTGCATGCTCCGACCAAAAGTCTCAAAATTGACCTAGGAGCAAGGACTACGTGGCAGCGAAAGGAGGAAAGGAGAGCGCTAAGTCGACTACGATCTACGATTTTCGAGGGAAAGGGACAACTTACCATGTCGTCGAGGGCACCTTGCTTCCTGACATGGCCAAAGACCGACATACCAATGATGGCATAGATAAAGGTAATAAGGGCGAGCAGTGCGCCGATATTGAAGAGGGCCGGAAGACTGACGACCAGAGCGAAAAGTAGTTTGCGAATGCCTTTGGCGGCTTTGATAAGCCTCAAGATTCTACCGATTCTGAACACTCTGACCACTCGCAGGAGCGTCGGGGACACGGGAAAGTCCAGCATAATGTCCTCCATTAATATTCCTAAAATCGATGCCAAGACCAGCAGGAAATCGAATAGATTCCATGGGACCGTAAAGTAGTGATAGCGTAGCCCTATTATCTTGACGATTGCCTCTAAGCCGAAAACTGTTGTAAAAAATGCGTTGGACACGTGGAGGACGAAGAAAATCGGATGGGGCTGATTGTAATGCTCGATCCCCATTGTCAGCATGTTGAGAAATATCAAAATGAAGATCGCTATTTCGAATCTGCAAAAATCGAGGTTCGATCGTTCGCGAGATTGCTGAATTTCGATATGTATGCGTGTATGTATATAATATAATATGTATGTAGTGCGTTGGTGCGAGAAAGCGCGAGATGAGAAGGGCGCGCATAAGCACGCTCTAGTTACCTGCGTGAGTTCGACAAGTCGTAGAACATCGCGAGGAACCAATTCATCGGACGCTTTATCACTTTCTGCGGCTTTTTACGGCCGAGCTTCTTCATGGCGGTGTAGTAGTGTTTCTGACTCTCGGTCAAAAACATTTCTAGCACCCCACCTTCATACTGAAAAGAGAAACCGAACTCTTTGAGTATTGGACGATGACCCGTTGATTGGACCGTGGATCGGCAGCGTTTCCTCGCACGGCCACCTCCGTTCTCCCATTCTTCCTTGCGTTTTTCTTCGAACAATCGACTACTAATCGCGAGCATTCGTGCTCGTCTACCGGATAAGACGGGCGGGGGGTGCCGTGCGGTCATGCTAACCGACACGTCCTCGACCTCACCTTCTTCTTCAACATATTGAAGTTATCAATGATTACTCCAATGAAGAGATTCAGGGTAAAGAAGGAACCACACACGATGAAGATAACGAAGTAGAGATACGCATAGATGTTTGCCTCCCTCTGAGGCTGGAGATCCACGCCTCTAGCGTCCACGGCATCCTGCATTACCTCCATCCAACCCTCGAATGTCGCCACCTGGAAGAGCGCGAGGTATGCAATGCCCACGTGGTCGAAGGTAATCTTGCTGTTCTCCCAGGAATAATTCTGCCGCAGGCAATCCTCTCTCGTGTTAACGATCTGCGAAGAGAACCACACACACACCGTCGACACTGGTCCTCAATCTTTCAATCTTCGAATTCTCTCCGGATTCGATCGTACGCAACGATAACCAGGTACGCAAGGGAAGCGAGAGACACAGAGAGGGAGGGAAAGAGCGAGAGCAGGAGCGAGAGCAGGAGCGAGAGCAAGAGCGAGAGCGAGTCACCTGCTTACCGAGAGATCCAGTAACTCTCCATATTCGTCGACGCATTTGAAGAACTTTCCGCCGAAGAACTGGACCCCCATAATTGAGAATATCAGCCAGAACACGAGACAGACGAGGAGCACGTTGAATATACTGGGTATGGCATACATCAACGCGTTCACTACGATCTACGGAGCAGGGCAGAGGAAAAGAAAGAAGCACACTGGCTGTTAGAATCGACTCACAGTCTATTGTCCACGGCGTGTTTATCTACGGCAGATGATGGGCGGTCTCGGCGAGTTTGGCCAAGACCCCGGCGCCCGGTTTACCTACCCTCATGCCTTGCCACCTTGATATCGCCCTGAGTGGTCGTAGCGCGCGTAGCGTTCTTAATGAGCGCAGTACTTTTAGATTCTCGTTCTCCTCTATCAAGAGGCTAAAAGTCGATACCTGTACGGAAAAAGGGGCGCAAACGTTAGCGACCAAATGCATCGCGTTGGGCTTTGGGGCCAAGTAAAAGCGGTGCACAAGCTGCTCTAACATATTCGACCGACGGAGCCGCGCGTGCCTATTGCCAATCTACCGATAGACACTGCATTCGAACGAACAACAAAGGGCACAACGTGGGTATACACAGTTAAAGGGTAATACAGCGAATCCGTCGTTGAAATCTACCAGGTTGGACAACAGGGAAATTGGGCAATGGGGAAGGAACAATAGAAATATCAACGTACCTGTGTCCGCTGGTAGGCTCGCGAGAAAAAAGCGAAGAAATAAAGGTAATGAAAATAAGGAGGAGATTGGGCCTCTCGTGCGAAACGAACAAGGGAGAAGAGCGTACAAGAGAAAGAGAAAGAGAAAGAGAAAGACAAAGACAAAGACAAAGACAAAAGGAGAAAAATAGAGACACAAAATACGGAGAATACAGAGAATATAACACAGATCACACGATTGGCACGAGAGCGTGCGATCCATGCAGCAAACGCACGCTGGCTGCTCGCAAATCTGCTGCTGCCGATGGCATCTACTTACGAAGACGATGATAAAATCCAGGATGGTCCAAAAACTGGTAAAGTATTTGCAGAAGCCGAGCGCTAGCCACTTGAGTAACATCTCGATACTGAAAAGCGCACAGAAGCCTAGGTTGGTCCAATAGAGAATTTTCTTCAAAAAGGGATTGTCATCTAGATAAATATCCTCGAAACAGAGGGTTATGGAAGATGCAAAAATCAAAACTAAGATCATCCATTCGAAGGCAGGCGTGTCGACCACCGATAGCACAACAGTGCGTAGCCTGACCCACTTTTTACCAGCGGCCGTAGCTATGCATTTCTCAATGCAGGTGCATCTGTAACAGAGTAAACGAAGAAAGAATAGTAAGAAACCTTCATTGAGTCTCTCTCACATTGTCTCATCACCAATCACCGATTGATTCGCGGACTTACTTTTGATAGCATTGGTTTGGGAAACAGTTCTGCGGTTCCTTCAGTGGCTTATTTCGTCCAAACCCAGGAAAAGAACCCAATCCGTCGGTGTACTTGCCCTTGCTGTCTCGACGGCCACCGACGGTCAATTCGTCAACGTAACTCACTAACGTGTGCCAAGGCCTCTTTGGCCCCCGAATATCCGTCCGATGTTCGGCATCAGGATCTTCCTGAGTCTCATCCTTTGGGAGCATTGCCGCTCTCTCGTCCGGCTTGCTCGACTCTTTCGAGGCCTCTCGTTCCTTCTCATTCATCCGCTGATTCTTTTCCGCTGCCTCGGTCGTCTCGCCCTTTGACTTCTCCGCGTTGACCTCGGAGCTGGCCTGTTGCTTGTAGAAGGACTCGTAGGTGAAGACCGGCTGGTTGAGGCTCTCTTGGTAAGATCGACTGTACACATTGTCCCGAGGAATATTCAACACCGTCTCTTGTATCGCGTATTTTTCCTTGTCAGAATTGTCTATCACCTCGCGCACTATCTTCTCGAGTCGCATGTCTTCGCCCTTTGAAGAATCATCGTCCGAGCCGTCGCCTCTCTTGCGTCCTATGATCGAGCGTATGCGATCAAAGGATCGCGCGAGCTTCGAATCGTCTCCCACTTCTTCCTTCTTCTGCTTGAGTTCCTCGGAGTTGAAACTGTTGAGCAACAGCGCCAAGAAGAGGTTGAGGACCATAAAGTTGCCCATTACGAGAGCCGGGAGAAATATCGCGAAGCAGGCACCAGCCCCATCGTCCTTCTCGGCACGCATGCAGTCCCAAAGTGGCTCGATCCATTCGCCGCAAAGAATCCGGAAGATCATCATGAACGAGTGGAAGAAATCGTTAAAGTTCCACCGCGGCACCGGGTCCGGGAAGAACTTGTCGTAAGTGTAGTCCTTCCCGAAGAGCTGCATCCCTATCACGGCGAATATGTAAATGACGATCAGAAGGACGAAAGTAAGATTTCCGAGGGCGCCGATCGTCGAGATTATGATGGTTAGGAGGACCTTCATTGTCGTCCAGGACTGTGCCAGTTTTAACACTCGCAACAACCTCAGTCCGCGTATCACGGAGAGGCCGTCTACCAGCTCGAAGGTCAGATCTATCAGAGACGCTGACACTATTATCAAATCGAAATTGTTCCATCCATTGGCGAAGAAGTCTTTGCTCAGCGCCAACAACTTCAGCAAGCATTCGAAGGTGAAGATACTCGTAAACACTTTATTACCGATGTTGAGCGCCTGTCGTATCGACTCGCTCATGCCGTGATGCTCCATTGCCAAGAAGCCGGTATTCAGGACGATGCAAAGTGTGATCGTCAACTCGAATAGCGGATCTCTCACTACCTAGATACGAGCCACTCGTCAATCGGGAGCCAAGCGCTTTCAATTTGGTCGCGAGATCCCGCGTTACCTTGATCCCCCTTTTTTTTTTATTCTTTTCGAGCTCGCCAGTTTTACTATCGCTTTTATCGCTCGTCCATTATTTTCGCCCCGACTGATCCCCCTATTAATCTTTCGCCCCAGTCCTGATAGCACGGCATCGATCTACGACTCGAGTAAACTCGAGAGAATTGGGTGATCTATCCGACGAGCCTCCTCGCGACCAAACACGCTCCCCTCTCGACCGACATACCATACCCCACTTACCCCCACCCCAAACCCACTTCTGATCCCTTTACCTACCTTGTATAAGCAGTTCTGAAAGCGCAGCCAACCCTCATAGTCGATGCAGCACTGCACGCATCTGTCGCAATTTCTGTCCGGCAGGTCATCTGTCCGAGAAAAGGAAGGCCCTTAGTATTCGGGTCACTCGGTATCACTTGGCAAAACTGCCGGTACTATTCAACTCTTTCTCCCTCTCTATCTCTTTCTCGCTAAGTCTCTACCTAGGATCACTATGTGCGACAAGTACTCCGGTGGCAGCGAGTACATTTGCTTTCGGTTCTTGACCCCGTTGCACTTGAACACCCGAATCTCCCTCGCATTTGCTGGTACTGGCAGGTAACCACTACTTCCATCACCGGGCCTCGTTCTCTCGCGTTCCACGTCGCCATCCCCATCGGCCTCTACCTCGGTCTCGCCTCGTTCAGTGTCGTGTGTGCCTTCACCGGTGTTCCGCTCGCGCCAATCCTCTCGCTTCTGATCCCGATGGTGCTCGCGACGCTCGTGGTCCTCGACCGACGTCACGTCGTCAGCGTCATGGTCGTCGACGACCCCCGAGTCGTCGAGGGACGATTGCTGATTGCTGTTGTTGCTCGCTTGACGCGAGTGCAGCATCCCCCGATTTGGCGCCAAACGGTGCACCGTATTGCTCTCGGCCGGTCTAGGGCTTACATTCTGCAGGACCAGATGGGACGGTCGGTGCACCCCAGAATGTCGTGGACTGGGACTGGGACTTGGGGTGACTGACCTGTGGAAACGACAAATCTTCTAATGCTACTTGCTACTAGTTGCGCGAAGATAGTACGTAGACGTTTGACGCGATGGATCTAGACTACTCACCGGCTGGCCACACTACCGTTCTTCTCCTGACCACTGGCGCCTCGGCCTCTTCGTCTTCTGCGCGTTTTCTTTCGCGTATAACTGCTTAAAAGTACCCCCTTTCTCGCGTCAAGCTTCTTCTGCTTCTCTTTTCCAAGGGTTTTGACGTTGATTTTTGTCGGGTCGAAACTAAACGTCGAGTCCTCGCGATGGTCGGTCAAGTCTTTCTTCCGTTCCTAAAGTTAAAGAGCGATAGATCAGTTAAAGAGGAGTACCGGATAAGGAGATAGGGGGTAACGAGGGGATAGTATAACGAGTTACAACCTCGTTAGTAATTTCGGCTTCTTCTTCGTAGCTCAATGCAACTACGGCAAGCATCAAATTGATGAGATAAAATGAGCCGAAAAACACGACCACCGTGAAGAACGAGACGCTGATAGGTCCGCACGCCGACAACACCTGTACGGAAGAGAGGCGTGAGGTCGTTGTAACTTTGTGCAAATGAGCCAAACTGTACCGTGTGGATGTATGTATGCAGCTCGGAAAGATCCCACTTGAACCCACCTTGTTATACACGTCTTCCCAGTAATCTAGGGTGATAAGTTGAAAAGTTGTGAGCATAGACCACAAAAAATTGTCAAAGTTTGTGTAGCCGTGGTTTGGATTCGGGCCAACGCAAAGGCAAACGTAACTCTCGTTGCAGTGCCTGGAATAATAGAAAGTTTGGCTGGTCAGATTTGGGTATATCGTTATCGGGGCACAATCGTGCCCCTATACTCCCTCTTTTAAGTGGGGGTGCCTCGAATCGGCCCCGTTCTCCCTCGTGTTTCGGTATGTCTCTATGTCATTGTGTTTCGTGAGAGGGTGAAAAGTGCATAAGCCGACACCAGGATAGGCTTTGTCTGGCCGAGAGGGGAGAATCCACGCGAGGTAATCGGCTGAAAGCTAACCTGGCGCCAGTCGCGTTACCACAGATTATTGGCTCTTCGTCTTCGTTAAACGCCCAGTTGGAAGAGTTCCAAGTCCACCTGTCGGCCACAGGAAATATCGGTTAATGCCTCTCGAGATATCTTCACCCGTCTCGTCTCGAGTGCCTTGAGAATCTACTGGGGCGCGAACAAGTGTCCGCGAGTTCGTCTACCCAACAATAAGAAGCGCATATACATACAGCATATACATGTATGTATAGAGAGAGTGAGAGAGAGCGAGAGAGAAAGAAAACGTACTCGTGCCAATCGATCTGTGTCTCGTTCCCGTCGTAATACTTGACGCATTTATTGCGAAGCTCGCCCATGTAGACCTGCAGAGCGAACAATGCAAACACCATCAGGCAAAAGATGGTCAGGGTCATGACCTCGGCAAGCTGCTTGAAGCTGTGGAGAAGCGCGTTGATGATGGTCTTCAAGCCTGCAAGGGCACGCGACTCACTCGAACAGTTTGCTCCTCGTTCGGGTACCCTCGAGATGTACTCGGATACTCGATCGCTCCTTTACCTGGCATAATGGAGACGGTCTTCAGGGCTCTCAGTACTCGAAAGGTCCTCAAACCGGCCAAGTTGCCCACTTCCATCCCGATGGTCGCGTACCCGCTGGTGATGACGACGAAGTCGAGCCAATTCCACGGGTTGCGCAAGTAGGTGTACTTGTTGAGCGCGAAGCCCTTCGCTATCGACTTGATCACCATCTCCGCGGTGTAGATCGCTAGGAATATGTATCTGCAAAGGAAATGAGAGAAGAAAAGGTCGAGGGCGCGAAGCTTAGCCGCGGGGCCTGTGTGTCGGGAGTCGCTTACTCAGCCTCCTCGACAGTCTCCGTCATCGCTAGGAAGAAGCAATTGAGCAGAATCGTTGCCATCACCACGTAGTCAAAGTACTGATTTGTGCTTAGGAAGATGCAGAACCGACGGATCGGATTCCACGGAGAGAAGATAAACCAACTGTTTGTCGCCGTAAACCTATGGATGTAATTCTTCCGAAATCTCTTCGACACCACGCAGAACGTCTGCAAACAAAGAGAGTAGCATCGGGACGGGAAGGATCGAAGCAAAAGCTCTTTTGAGCACAAAGCTTGCGCGCGAGTCCTTTCCACGGCGCGGCACACGTACGACGGTAAACACCATTTGAAAGCTTGGAATGGGCACAATAGCGGCCCGAAAGGGTACTGGCACAGAAAGCCCGATTGTCGCGGGAGCGAGCAAGCACGAGCACGAGCGGGCACGCGCGCGCGCGCGCGCCTACACGGCTCAATCGAAGCGTGGCATTCAGAGAAAAATTGTTTTGGCGAACGTGAAAGAAACTCGAGAATCGGAGAAAGGAAGTTGACAATGGCTGTGTATAAAATAATTCTGCTGTGAATAAACGCTCTCGTGCCGGCCTCGACTCGAGAGCGGAATGAGCCCCCGAGGGCCGAAATAGTGACAAGCCACAAAGGCGTGAATTTTCACGAGCGGAGATTTCAAGTTCCAAGGAAAATTGTGGAATTGAGAGAAATCGGAAAGCTGCCGAGCCCTGTCTTGTCTCTGCTCTCGACCGTCTGTCATCCATTCTCCTGGCTGGCGACTGACGCCTTTCGCGCTTTCCGATTCTCCTACTTATTGTTAGCGAAAGATTGATGTTAGCGATTGACTGATGAAAGTGAGAGAAAGAGAAAGAGCGCGCGCGCGCACCTCGTATCATTGCACCCGGTGTGCAGCAGTTGGGGTGAGACCGGGAATACCGAGGACTAGCTCTCTCCGAGTGGCTTTAGAAAACTTTCGTTTTCCCGCGGTTACGCGTGGTTCAACCGGGATGGGTTGAAGCCAAGAGCAGTGAAAATAATGAGGGACAAGAGTCCTGAGAAGGGTGAAAAGAGCGGGACAATAGGATGAAGAGTGTACTCACTTCGTCGTAAATAAAATTGTCGATCTCTTCGAGCGGCCTGCCATAGAGCTCGGTGGGAAAGGGTTCGTACTTGTTGGGTAAGACGGCCCCATCCTCGACAGACATCCGCCGCTTCGGTTGGAAACCATAATCCCGGACGAGCTGTACAGTGCGGTTCTCGAACCTGTCGAGGCTCTCCTTCGTGAAGGGTTTGACGGTCTGCTTGCCCCCGGCAGGAGTCCTCGAACCGGGAGACTTTGACTCGTGGAAAGCACCAGTCGCTCCGCTTATCGCGGCCCTGGCCGTTTCCCTTGCGTCCGCGGTCGAACCGCGCGGCGTGCCCGCCGGATCGACTTGAATCTCCGCGCTTCCGGAATCACCGGTTCCGGAATCTGCGGAGGCGCCGGCCGTTCCGACGAGCGGTGGCCGCAGTCTTTGCACATCCTGACCACGCGAACCGCTTCTCCTGCCCTTCGAGGTGTCGGCGTCAACGTCGCCATCGTCCACTCTCGAGCCCGGTTTCTCTACGAGGGAGGACTCTACCTCGCGCTCTCCCTTCGAGGTGGTGGCTCGTGGCTCCAAAGTTCGGTCCGGCCTCGACTTGCCCAGATTATTGAGCTCGATGTCCGAGAGCGACGACCTCGCTCGCTCGCGCCGCGTCTCTTCCGCGTAGCTATCCAAGGGATACTTCGGAAAGAGCGGCGAGGGGCTCTCGTCGTTCTCGTACCCGTGTACCCCGCCCGGGTACTCGGGCGGGCTGAGGCCTGAATAAGGCGGAGGGGAGCCTCGGGCTCTCGGCAGTGAAGAACGTCTGTCATCCGCGGGTTCGCTCGACGGCGAGACGAGCACGGAGCGCTCGTGCTCCGGGCTTCCGGCCCTCCACGATCCACCAAAGTCCACTGCTCCTCGAAGTCCGGCATCGCGTTCCCGTCGGTCTCGTTCCCGTTTTCGTTCCACTTCTCGTTCTCGTTCTCTTTCTCGATCTCTCTCGCGTTCTCTCTCGCGTTCTCTCTCGCGTTCTCTCTCCCGTTCTCTTTCGCGTTCTCTCTCGCGTTCCCGTTCTCGAAGTCTCTCGCGCTCCCGTTCCCGGCCCCAGTCCCAGCTTCTCTCCCAAGCTTCTCTTGGTCGAGGATACTCGACCGAGAGTGACCCATGGTATTCGGGTCTCGAGAGCGACGATCCTACGTCGTACCTCCTGAGGGTGTCGTACCGGGTGGAAAAGTGCGCCCTCCTCAGCGGCTGCGGAGTCCGGGAGCTGAGGACCGTCGAGCGATCGAGGAGCTCAAACTCCAGGCCCAACGGTGGTAGATTGAGGCTCCGCAGACTTGCCGCGTCGCGAACTCGCTCGAAAGGCTCCCGGTAGCCTGCCTCTCTCGAGAAGCGTGCAAGCACGTCTTCCCTCGCGAGATGCGGCACGTAGAGGCCCGCAACGCGAGGCCGGCTCGCGAACCCATTGTCGTCCGAACCATCGCTCGGCGGGCTAGGAGAGTCCTTTGATCCTTCACGGCCACCTCGCGGTCCTAGCATTGGAATCTTTCGGGTAACCTTTGCTCATTGAATTCCGTATGTTTCATCGTCGCCCATCGGTACGTCGCGCCGGCTGCTGGGTGCTGGGCCTCGTCCCCGTCCTCGTCCTCGTCCTCGTCCTCGTCCTCGTCCTCGTCCTCGTCAACCCCCGTCGCGTTCTCCAGTCCCTTCTCCCGGCTGGTCCCTGGTCGCGAGTCCAGAATCCCGCTCACCGCGACCGCTGCGGCACGCTCTAGCTGCCACGGTCAGCATTGTCAGCAAGACCCAGTGGCCTCGTCACCTCACGGGAACGCACCATCCTCGAAGCGGGCATCGTCGTGCTCTCTACCTCGTGCTTCTACCTCCAGCCGTCTGCAAACACGCCACTTTCTCCTGTATTCTCACTTCCGGAGGTTGCTCGACGCATTCGTGTCAGCAGGGTGGCGAGTGCAAAAGGATAGGAATAAGGGGGAAAGAAGGAAGAAAGGAACCGAAGGTGCAAGCTAGTTCACCGCGAGTTCGCCGCGAGTTCACCGCGAGTTCACCACTGCTTCGCCGCGAACCTCGCGCAAAAACTACCCCGAGTATTCGCTCGGGCCACTGGCGTATCCAGCCGGAGATCTCGCGGACTGCAGGTCTGTACCACTGCACTCCGATAGAAGGTATCTCGAGTTTAACGAAATCCAGACTCACGCTTGTGTCTCCTTCTTGATCTCCCTTTCGTAAGGGCGAGACGGTGTGACGCGAGCGGGCGACGAGTCTCGCGGCTGACGCGGGTGGATGAAAAAGCGCTGCGTCGCGTCGCGGGGTCGCGAGGACTGGTTTTGCGAAAGATCAAACGGGCAAGCAGCGGAGGCGGAGGCGGTGGCGCGGGGTCACTACGACCGATACCGTTTGCGTGGTGGGCGCGAAAACGCGCGGACGCCTTGTGTGCAACCCCCTCGGTTCCGACTGACTCGCTCGCTTGCCCGAACTGCGGCAAAAGGACGGCTGTGGATGGCACGAGAGAAGCAGCGCGGATCATAGCACGGATGCGGGAACGGGAGCAGAAACGGGAACGAGAGAACGGGAACAAGAACGGGAGCGGTGTGCGGATGCGGCGGTGGTGGTGCGGAGGGTGGCCAGAGGGAGAGGGTAGATACGGGGAAGCGGGTGCGGAGGGTCGAGGGTTGAAAGTGGGTGGGAATGGAACGGAGAATGGGGCAGAGGGTGGTGGTCGGCGTCGATTAACCGTGTCACACCGCACACGACACACTTACCACCTGTTTTATCCGCGAGAATACGAGGGCGATCGCATTGCGATTCGCGTACTCCAACTCGCCAGCGCGATCGAAGCGAAGCGAGGCAAAGCTAGCCAAAGTGAAGCGAAGGGCGAAAAGTTGAGGAGCCAGAGGATTACCCGGTGCCGATTGCCGGTTCTGTCCGCCAGGTTCGGAATAATGTCGTTTCCTCGGCGACGCTTCCCGCTGGGGTCGTGCGAGCGGGCTAGCGCACCTCGGGAGCGCGGCAGAACCGAGGACGAGGCGTCGAGGGCAGCCTGCTCGAGTCGGAGGCTCGCGAGGCAGTGCCGCCGGTGACGGTACGGGGCTGAGACGGTGGAGACGAAGGGGCCGAAAAAAGTGGCACGCAAGTAAATACGAGGAGGCGAGGTGGAAGAAAGACGGGGCAGCGCGGCCGGCCGCAACCCCGGGAGGGAGCGAGAACCAGCAGTAGCAGTAGCAGTAGCAGCAGCAGCAGTAGCGGTAGCAGTAGCACCAGCAGCAGCAGCAGCAGCAGCAGCTCGCGAGGATAAGCGAGACTGATAACCGGTGTTTGGGGGGATAGAGAGCAAGAGTGGGAGAAAGAGAGAGAGAGAGAGAGACAGATATAGAGGTCCGAGAAGAAACGGAGCAGCAGAGAAGGCGAAAAGAAGGGGAGGTAGCCGTGGTGCACCCTCGTCATATAGTTCGGTGAATCGTCAGTCGAGCAAGGGTGCAAAATCACGGACGTCTCCGGTGAGAACTGTGGCGGTACTATGGACGAAGTCGATTCGTTTTGCGCGCGCGCGCCTATCGAACCACCGACCGCCGCGGCTACGGTGAAACTCACCCCCTCGCTCTCGTCCACTCTCGGTGTTCCACCCTCCACCACCCTTTACCGACCACGCTATCCTTCCCTTTACTTCCGTTTCTTCCTCCCTCGCGTCGACCGTCTCACCGTTCGTTCTCTGATTCTTTCCCTCTGGTTGTGTGCCTCTGTTTCGCGTTATCGCAGCTTACTCCCTTACGCTTTTCACGCTCTCTCTCTCTCTCTCTCTCTCTCTCGGTTTCTCATAAACCTTCACCCTCTTTTTCCCTGGAGTTTTACATTCCTAGCCACACGCGCGCATTCAGGTTATCGCGGGGGGTAGAGAGACAGCGAGCGAGCGCCTTCCAGCACGAATGCTCCACGACATTCTCCACTGCGGTCCTCGGCCCGGCCGCCGTCCCCTACAGGTGACACGGTGCCGCTTTGACCGTCCGACCGATCGACCCCTGTACGGCCTTCCGGCCGATCGGCTCGGCCTGGAAGCGAACGATAGAACAGTCTTGCTGCAGATCTCTCACCGGTGACCTCGAATGCGGGGTCCTCGTCACGTAGCGCCTCGAAAGCCGAGTAGTACTAGTCCCCTCGGGCTTAGCAGCATCTTGAAAAAGTCATACACGCCGCCGAGCGAATCATAACATCGTGAGGTCGCTCGGAAGACCGGCAAAAACGGAAATCAATCGCCGCAGGAACGGAGAGGTCAGCGCGAGAAGGGTACGAATGAATTCTACCGAGACCGAATCCTTCTCAAAGGCAATGCTGTTCTCAAGTTCCTCCGGGCGATTTCTTTAATGCTACCGCCTAAGGCGAACAAACCTACTCGCGATTTTTATCCTCGCTTTGTACCTCCGTGGCCGACCTACTCATATCGATCCCTCACCGCGCGACCTCGAAATTCGAATAAAAATTCTAAACCGCTCGTGCTGTGCGCGACTATCACCCCCTTCAACCCCCGATCTCCTATGTTTTTACTCGGTCCCTTCCTCCTTCTCCACCACCTCCTCCCTACTCTACCTCTCACGCTCTCCTTCGCTCAGTCATATTCGCGTCGGCACCCTCCCGTCGCTGGCCACCCTGTGCCACCCTCTCGCTCGCACGCTCTCCCTCTCTCGTACCAGCCGCTTTCTAGTTTCCGATCCCCGCTCGACCGCGTTACTCATACCTCCTATCCCCTTTGTGTACGATGTTATCCATTGTCAATTGGGTATTATGCTCGCGAAAGAGACGCGAGCACTTTGACGGAGGTATTCAAACTCGCGCGTTGATCGCTCAACTGACCTCGCCAAGCTCTCGCTCTCTCTGCAGCCATGATCGAGCTGTCGAGTTCGTGCCAGAGATAGACTACGGCCACGTAAAGCCTACCCGTGGCGTCAATGCAGAAACCGAGCCATCGGCAATCGCGTTCCTGCACGTCCCTATTTCTCGAACGACGACTACCAAAACCGGCTTGTCGCTACAGAACGGCTCACGGGTCGCGATGTTTAATAACAGAGGCAACCTTGACGCGCGATAAGCGAGCCGAGTGAGCGAAACCCGAATTACGAGGCTCAATCGATGTTCATTGTAATGCGTAGCTGCAGGCTTATAACAACTAAAAGTGGGCTTGACGGGAAGGAGGGCGGGGGTGGGGGGCAAAGGTCAAAGGAAGGAGAAACCAAGAATAAGTACGTTTTTTCGTTGTGATGACACTCGTACGTCTGTAATGTAAATATTATTTATCCTTGTTTACCGCTACTGTAACATCGTTATAACGCCGATAGGTCTAACGATAAAACATACATGCTTGACCGCGTATCTCCCCGTATACGGTGCGACACGCACTCCAGTGTGTATACATATACAACTGTAATATATGTATATATGTATCTATAGGATGTGGGTATGTACACGAATGCATTTACGCGCATACATCTATGCACGCACGTCCGCATAGGCGGATGCAGTATATCTGTATGTGTGTTTGTGTGTGTGTGAGTGAGTATGTGTGTTTCTGTGTATGTATGTATATATGTATATGCATATGCGCTACTGTCAGAGGTTCCTCAAAAAATATACATACATCGAGAATCGATACTGTTGATCATAAGATATAAATGATTGGATTTCGAGGTGAGTGTGTCTGTGCTCAAGGAAAAGAATTTGTTGCTGGTTGTGGTTTTACCTCACTTTCTGACTACACTTTATAAGACAGACACTCTCGACGCGCCAGTAAACTCCTGAGACTCGAAGACTCAAAGACCGTAAAAAGGATTCGACGTACACGTACGTATACGTACGGATACGTACGTGGTACGTGCCGACATTTCTGTCGACGGTATCGTCACTCTCTCCCTCCCTCTCTTGTTGTCTCTTTCCGTCCTTCTATATGCATGTACCTACGTAGACGCAAACACGTCTACAGTTGCACATGCATACCAAGGTATATATACAAATTAATTAAAAAGAACTGAATTGGGATCTTCGTTGTCGAGCTGCTTAACGTGCCTCAAAACGTCCTTTTTCGTAATTACTCCCAGAAGACGGCTGTAATGAATTGAAGAGAGCTCGTGAGAAAGCATTATTAATTCCACAACTTGTCGACTGTGATTTCTGCTTGAAGATTTCAACTTACCCATTATGCGTGACAAGCGTCTGACGTAATCCTAATTTTCTGAACATATCGACGACAGTTTCCATTGGCGTCTGATCGGTAATAGTGATTGGAGCCATGTCAAGAATCTTTTTCAACTTCAACGGCGGTGGGTACGGTGGTGAATGAGCTTGCACGTTGTTGCCGTTGGTAAATATTACCAAGGATTGTCCGGTGATCTCTTCGGTCATTCGCCTAGCGTTTGCAATCGCAAGATTCAAGTCTCTTCTGAGAACAAATCCTACGAGATACTGCGATTCCTTCGAAACAATCACCGGGAAGCCATTGTGCTCCGTTTCTTTGAGCAAATTCTCAACGTCCTCTACGGTCATCGAATCCTGCGTGAGAACGTGCAGAGCTTCGTTGCGTCTAGAAGAGAATCAAACCTGTTTTACGACTTTCCATCGTAATGCAATATTCGAGAGGTAACTATCTACAGGGAATACTCTCTTACTTTGGCTGCATGACGTCTGCCGCTAAAGTCGTATGCTGAAATTCATCCTTACTGTCGAGGAAGGGATATCCATTCAGACCGATATGCGCATCGTAGATTCCCTGTTTACCCAGCGCGTCACCGACCCACTTACTGGCCATCGCCGCAGCCATGAGTGGCACAATGTACCGTACCCCACCTGTCAGCTCGAACATTATCACGACTAGTGAAACGGTCATTCTGGTAACTCCTCCGAGTACAGCGGCCGCGCCAACCATCGCGTACAATCCCGGAGTGATACAATCGACACCCGTCGAACACTCTTCGCTAAACATCCAAATGTGTGGATAATTGTACGCGAGTTGTTCCATTCCTATACCCACGATACGACCGACAATCGCGCCCAGACAGAGCGACGGAATAAATAGACCGCAAGGCACCTTCATGCCGAAAGTAAAGATTGTCATGATCAGCTTGAGGATAAGGGCAAGAACTAGCAGCCACATTGCGCGATATACTCCTGGCCCGGCTGCTGCTATCTCAATTGCCGATTTCACTGCCGTAAAGTTGCGGTTGTAATCACTGCACAGACGAATAATAAAAAACAGTTATAATATCGTGAGACAAAAAATAGAACTAAGTGGATGGCATATTACTCACCATAAAATATCGGCATTCGAAACGCCGCACTGACTAAAAAGTAAATAAATTAACTGACTCGTGCTCATTCTTGTATACGGATTCGGGTATCCTATCACAGCAGTTGCAACAGTCACGATTAACACCTCGGTAACTGGGTACTGGCCTAATTTTGATGTCTTTCGGTACTTGCACCAAAAGAGATTTGCTTTAATAAATAGTGTCGCGATGACACCCTGGAAAAAAAGGATCGAATTTGGTCAGTCGAGGAGTTACAGATCAGATGCTGGATTCATTATTTCTTATAGCTTACCCCAATTATTCCAAGCATAACAAACGGTATGAGCTCGAAAAATATCCAGGGCTTATTGTACTCAACGTAAAACAGGACAGAGTGCTCATTTCCAAAGGGATTGATCGATCGCAAAACGAATGCAGCAATCAAGGCGCAGAAAAACGAGCGCCAAAGTGTCTTTAGAGGGAAATAATAACTGACCTAAAAGGAAAAAAAAAATGGTGTTACAACAATTCTGGGACATCATTAGCGAAGTAGAAATTATCTGTAAATTGTTACCTCTTCAAGACTGAACAATACACCACCGATTGGTGCACCGAAAGCAACCGAAACACCGGCAGCAGCAGCAGCCGACAAAATTTCCCTCTTCTTTGCTTCGTTTCTTCCGTATTTGGGAAAAAGGTACGAAAATATATTTCCTATACAGCAAGCAATATGCACCATCGGCCCTTCCTTGCCTAAACTCAAGCCCGCCGACACAGCGAGAATCAAACCCACTGACTTAATGATCAACGTCCACTTGCCCAAATATCCGCGGATTATAAATCCGCTCAAAATCGTTTTGATCTAAAAAGACAAAAAAACATCCGGAAATGAGAATGCGAAAGATTTTTGAACGAAGCAAATCAGCGGATTATCAATCACTTACTTCAGGAATACCAGAACCGCAAGCATACGGGGCAAACATCCTTACGAGAGACGCCGAAAGCGATGCGAACAAAAGAGCCCATGCGATATAAAACATATAAGAAATTGTGTACGGTCCTGCGCCATCCTTTGACTGGCCAAAAAGTTCCGGCCATGTTCTCCACTGGAAATAAAAAATTGAATTGATATACAGCAATTTATAATTTTCAAATATCCTTTAGATTTCTCTATACCTGTGAGCAATTACCGCCGTCGAAGGTGGTCTCGTTATAACTCCAGCAACATTGTTCCTTATTGAGCCAAAATGCTTGCGGACAGATGCCAAATTTCAAGTCAGACATCCAGGAAGCTCCAATATCAATAATGCCTGCAGCAACACCCGTAAAAAGGCCGACAAGCAGCACGCATAGCCATCCGGACCATGCATCGTGTGCGCCTTTTATCAGGCCCCAAATGGAATCGTGTTTCTTTTTCACGATATATCGATGGCGCATCCGGTCTCTGGCGATGTCTCTCTGCCAGTCAATTGTGTGGAAGTCATCGTATTGCCCGATTCCCGGGATGTCATCGGAATCGACGTATACTATGAAGATACAGGAGATAGTATCGGTGAGTACATGAACATTGTCTCATAAAAATAAAACGTAGTTTTCATTTACTAGTACTGTGCTTACTGTACGGAGAAGTATCGTCGATACGAATGTGCTCGTTATGCACGGCATTGTCGCCGTGATGAGAGCTCGCGTGATTAATGTCCAGCATGTCTTCGTCACTGCTTAGATTCGTCTCACGTGCACCAGTGGCTCGCGCGTCAGAACGATCATCCTCCGAGGAGCGCGTCTCACCGTTATCTTCGATCTAAAAAACCGGAGATCTAAAGATCCTTTTAACAGATATGTATATCCGTAATAAGGTAAAATTTTTACCTTCGTGTCGACCGAGCGGTATGTCGTCAGTGTATTGGCGAAGGTTTGTGGAACCGCGGTACTTAAGGATGTTGTCCCCTTCAGTGGAAACTTCTCCATCGCATCGTAATAACCTGCGTTTGAGAGACATACATTATCAAAGCTAAAAAAATGTTTGTTATTTTTTTCCGATTGGTGCAATTATTATGATGGATTTACTGACGACTTTTGGAGAGCTCGTATAATTCGCTACAAACACTTTTTACGTGGAAGAAAGTGTACTGTGCTGCGGGGAGTACGTATAGTGCATCAAAGAGATAAATAATTACGTTCTTCGCTCTTTACAATTGGAATAAAAACAAATACGGATCGGAAGAATGTTAAAAAAAGAAGAAAGAAAAAAAAAGAGAAATTTGCAATGATTAATCCGTGGATACGTTGCGCTATCAGTTCAATCTACGAGAGATTTGTTGTGGAGTAAGGCTACTCGATCTAAAGGAGATACATATTAATTGTCTCGATGGTGACACGCCGTGACAGGCACACCATTTCTCCACTCGTTAAAAGAGTTCTATCTCGGATAAACGAAAAAACTAGAATTCTTCCTCCATACGTGTTTGCATGCTGAATGTACTGCGCTCCAAAATAAGTAGAAATCAGTGACTCAGTACCTCTCTGCCAGATACATACAGGATTTCCCGATCTAGACAAACGAGAGATATGATGTAGGCATCACTGGGGAATAAATGACAAATCCCCTCGGATATCAGCGCGTATCGTACCAATTATTCTTCCAAATTCCAATCGAAGCGAATGGATCGGGGGAAAGGAGGAGGAGGAAAGTGAGTCGAAGAAAAGCTAAAGAGTACGAGAACGCTAGCCGAAAACATGCCACACTCCACGCGAGTTAATCCCTCTGTCTCGAGGTTAGGATTATGAGTCGAACACTTGGGGATTAAACGTGACTGCGGATCTATGGACTTACCATTTTTACGGCTCGCGTCTTTCAACCAGTCAGTACAAGACGAATTACGAGAGAATTATCACAAACCATAAGATTATACTCTCTGTCTTTCGGAGCTTCTGACAGCTCTTCAAGCCAGTGAAACCAGAGTTCGCGGAGGCGGAGGTGAACAGTTCACGTCTGCGAGGCAACACTCGCAAAATGCCAACACACACTTTCCAAAGAACACTAACACTGTCTCGGTTTCTCTACCTTAGAATTACTTCGTTCCATCTCTCTCACTCTTTGCTTTTCTAGCCTCACCCCTGCCCGCGACGACAATTTCGCTATTTAATTCAATGTCCGCCGAAGCGCCGCAATCGTCGAACCCCTAAGCGGCCTCTTCAAAAACGGCGAAACCTTACCAGTGTGCGGCCCTGCTGTGAATTTTCCACTATTCCGACGTTAGTGCGAAGAGGAGAGATCAGCGTGGTCCTTGAGAAAATATCTCTGAATGAAGGGCAAATGGTGAATGGGAAAGGCTGGAAGCACGAGCGACGCGTGAACCTCTCTCCAAACTCGTGTCGTCGACACTGCCGATCAGATCTTTGCGGCTAAAACAGTGGCGATTACTCCCGCCGAGTGGCACCACTTGCTTTCGACCCGATTTGTACCCGCTGCCGATTTTTTATTATTTTTTTATCTCCCAAACAGGAATCGGAAATAACGCGATCGTAGAAATATCGTTATCGTCTTTGGAATAATTAGTTTCGATAACATGTGACCTATTGCAAAAGCAGCTATCATGGAGGGAAGGACTGTTTAAGTATATTGAGTTGCGTGCAACGGGTTTCTGTAATTTATGCAATACAAATGATATATGTGCATTATATATGTATAATACGTATGTCGTGAATCCCCACGACAAATGTGGCACAATAGTTTACGGTAATTGGTTTGCTGTTACGGTGGCATTATATTATATCGAGAGATGAGGTATTGCATTCGCAAATGGTAGACGATGTTCGCTGTGAGTAAAATACACGCAAATGTAATTCTTTCGCTTAATCGCCAAGGTCTACGTCCTCTCTGACGTTGGTAATGTTGGTGAATCCTTGGTATTTTATGGGATATGCCAATTGGTTTCCCTTATTCCAAGTGTAAAGTTCCTGTAACAGTACATAGCGCGATAAGTCAGAGTTTTGTCTATTCTTTCTCGGATAGAACCTAATGTACCTTCGTTCGGTGATTATATGTGACCGACGTCGTTTTGTGGTAAGGATTCGTGAAAGAGAGATGCACAGGTACTGTTGTGTTTTTGTACAAGTCTAGAGCTAGTCTGTTGAACAAAAGAATGCAGGGTGAGATACTTTATCGGTTCACTGTAGAGAAATCAGTGACATACCTGATTTTCATTGTTTCCTCCGTAACACTATGCACAGCATATAAAACGCCACCGGCAATAAACATCTCTCCAAATCTATGATGATCAATGCTTATGTTCCAAGCATACTGGATATGCAAATTCGTGTCCATCTTAACAATGATGGTATTGTTTGATTGTAGCCCATATATTAACCATAGGCCTGAAACGAGTACCCATGATAACATATTCGCATAAAAATAATATGAATTTCAGGGAGAACAAGATTTTTTTACCATTCTCATCGACGTTGAAGTCAACATAATTGAAATTATGATTTGGCGTATATAAATAATTTCGAGTATTAACTAACAAGCCGGGAAGGTGTAATTCGCAACGAGGAAACTCGTGATCACATCCGTGATCCGAGAATGAATAGAGATCGTAGCGAAAGACTGATGATCTATTAATGGGATTGTAAAAAAATGAGCCATTATATACAACATGGCCATTTCCCTAAAATAAATCAATCCGTATTAGGAAGGATATAGATAGCTGTTTTCTAGATAGAATGAGCAGAATCCCGAACCTGGAAAGGATATGGAAGAAGTATAGGCTGCGATGATGAATTCTTAAAATGATCCTTTGACTTGTATTCGAAAATGTAGGAAGTCTCATTTTTCCTGGTCACCCAGAGTTTTTCCGATATACTATCGAATCTTGAAGATGCATCGTGCATCCAACTTCCATAATGATCGTCCATGGATCCTTTGAGAACTGGCTTTCCTATGGCCTCTATAACACCGTCTAATAACGATAATAATAACTTCCATGTGATTCAAATATATTAAAAATGCTTAGAATCTAATTATAAAAAGTTCTTGACCTGCACTTCGAGGAAGAAGACCTGTGAAATTAACATTTCGTACTGGTTGCACCTTTAGATATTCCGCTATGTCTGTATAAGCGCATTTCGGTATAGGACACGCGGCACAGGTTTCATGAGGCTCACACAACTCCTCCAAGTCTACGTGTCGCGGCGTAGGTTCACCGTACGTGACATGTTGATGCTTTCCGATTCGCAATCTTTCGAGATTCTTCATATCATCTACAGAGACAGATCTCACCTTTATTCATTATTCGTTCTAATAGCTCTATTCCAAAACTGCTACCCGGAATTATGCAGTGATGATATTAAAATTTGATAATGGTGTAAACTCTCTTACTATCTACAATGAAAGAGCCTTTTGTCGTGTTGATGTCGTTCTTCACAACGCAATGATAAATGCCATGATCAGCCAAAGTGATTTTCATGATTCTTAATCGCATTTTTAACTGAAATGAAAGCGATGGCCATTACAGAGACATGGAGTGAGAGATGGAAGAGAAAAATTGTAGAGGATATTACTTGATGACAGACCTTGTAAAGATTTCGTTTATCGTGAACGTCCATCCTATATTTGTCTGAGGGTTTCAATTTCCGACCATCTCCACGCTCCCAGTATACTAAAGGCTCTGGGTAGGCTTCGACCTCACATTCTAAGAGAGCTACACTTTGACTTCGTACCAATACCATTTGATCGCGTATTCGAATAAATGGTGGGACTATAATTCACATTCATATTAAGAAGTATTCAATAAAGAATATAAATGGGAAGATTTACATTACGAAAGTGTCTCCAACTTACATTTGACTTGCAGTCGAAATTTCTTGATGGCTCGCGGTGGTACACCGTTGTCGGCGACGCAGGTATATTCACCCATGTGTTCTCTGTTCACTACACTGATGTTAAATGTATGTCCGATTATAGAAGTCACTGTTTGATTACAAAATTATATCCATCATGAATTATAATGCCACTAAAGGGGTGGTGGTTGAATAAGGGTTCTACATAATCTAAGTGATGTTCTCTATTGGATTTCTCAGGAGTCGACTCACGAATTACACAGGCCGAACTAATTTATTTCCGGTTCTTCCTTGTATCAGTTTCAACATTTTTATTCAGTTTTTTGGAAAGTATCAAAAAAGTTTTGTTTTACCATGCCAAGAGCCAATGGGGAAGACTGTGCCATCAGTCTTAAACCACTGCACCATAGGCTGTGGTCTGCCAGTTGCGGCGCATCTCAAACGTATGTGATACCCTTCGAGCACCGAAATCAAAGCAGTGCTGTTCGGATTCGATGGATACATTCTGTCGTCTGGAATAATTATGAGATCCTGGCAATTCTACAGTTTAACTCAATCTAAAATATTGGTATTATAACGATAAAGATTCATCACCTAATATGGAAGGAGGTATGAGTAAATCGTTTGTACTATGGTCGTTCAAGTTCACTTTCCACGCGGATACACCAGGCCGACCGTCCTGTCCTGGAGAACCTTGTCTACCCGGTGGACCCATTTCCCCTGGAATATAATAGCAATGGTTAATCGTCTACGAGAATTTGAGATATACAATAACTTACCTCGAGGTCCTGGAGGCCCTTGTGGTCCCATCTGTCCTGGCCTTCCTGTTATAATAACATTTTCATTAGGATACGTTGATAATTATTACAAATATATACGCACCATCTGTTCCATTTCTCCCAGGACGTCCTGGGGATCCATTCAAACCTGGCTTTCCGTTTATCCCAGGCAAACCATCCGACCCGCTTCTACCAGGTATACCGTCTAATCCAGGTTCTCCAGGGACTCCGTCCCTTCCGTCGAATCCTTGTGAACCTATATCACCTTTTGGCCCACGTGGACCTGGTGGACCCGTTAACCCAGGTGGACCCTTTGGTCCAGGCATGCCACGCAAACCTGGTAAACCAGGCTCTCCCGAAGCACCAGGACTTCCCGGTGCTCCTGGTAGCCCTGGTGGACAGTATTTCATAGAAGATCGACAAAAATTCTCAATCGCATCGAACTGAAACATATTACAATTAATGGATAATACGAGAAGATGAATTTGAAATTGAAAATTTCCAACCCACCTGTATACGAGTATCTGCATTTAACCAGACCCAGTCTTGGCCTGCGGGTGTCGCGGATGATGCTGAGCCTGATATTACAATGGGAGTAGACGTAGACTTTTTTGATTCTTTTGGTAATCCCATTTCTTCTCGAATCTTAAATTTCAATTACTGTACAGTTTGAGTATCTTAAATGGAAAAGTTCTCTTTTCCAATATTAAAACTTACTCTGGTCGTATCGGAAACTGCATTGTTCTCTGTCACTACTCCTTGCAGTGAACTACTCCTTTTTCTCCGTACGAACTGTTCTTTGGCACAACTTAAACATTCCTCCTCTTTAAGTATGTGTAAATTATTTTCCACTTTTGTTATGTATACATAGAAATATGTCGATGTAAAAATATGTATCAGAAATTGGACAAGAATAAGACTAAAGAGCACCGGTGGTCTCGGTGGCCAGTACCAAAGGATATATCCGCCCTTTCCCATGGTTTCTTCTAGAATAGTCAAGTATTCGATAATCAGTAAATTCATCAATATCCAATGTATTATGGCACTTACGACTCACCGGTTAAGAACGCAGTGCCTGTGTCTTTGATAAATTAAACAGGCAACATACAGCGAAGAGCCAATGCAATGTGGGGGATCATAGATTCAAGTAGACTGATTGGTTACTATCAACTGAATTTAACTGAATACTAAGCACTAGTAACGCCGGTTCCACTTATCCACTTTACAAGTCTTATCTTACTCGCGTTACTTTTAGGACGCCAGTGGATAGATTTTGCAGGAATAAAATACATTTAGCTACTCCTTTGTTGTTGTCGTGAAAGGGATTTCAAAGAATCTCGCGCTTTCAATGTGGCTAGCAGACGATCATCGATCGATAGCCGACGTCTGCTTTCAATAATAGCGATAATACTCGCGGAATATGAATTTTCGCTGCAATGACAAAATTGTATAAAAAAGACCAAAGCACAGCATCGAAATCACAAGGCCTCTCCGTCGAAATTAGAACGAAATGCAAGCACCTAAGCGTAAGCGAGATGATTTATTCAAAAGATGCAGCAAATAAAAAAAGGGCAACGCATCCAGCACAGTACAACGCTCAACATAAACTGTCGCACTGCCGCGGCACCCGGCCCGGTGTGTGTGGTGTGGTCTCCTTTTCCTGGCGCATGTGCATCAATCGTCGCACATATAGTACATAAACGTGTATCTCCGCGGAACATCCAGAGTATACACGTTGCACACGTATGTGACAATTCTATTCTTCCCTATAGAATTGCGAATGGTATAGCGTGGAATCAATTTTCCTACACATAAAAATAGACTGCGACGGCAGTCCTACTGCCCTGGAAACCATGCTTCTATCATAGCATGGTATCGCACGACATATCTACGATAAATGCAAACTGGACCGGCGGTAAATTTTAAAGAACAACCTCCGGCAAGCATACAATAATTCTAATATCCTGGTGTAGTCAAGAAGAAGACAGACGAGTAAAAATAGAATACTTTGTATTTATAGTAAAATATTTTAAATATCTCAGTATTTAGAATACTGAATAACACGAACACAAATACAGTTTTTTGCCTCGTTCAGACTCTCAGTTTTGTTATTTCCTTCTCTTAGTGCACAGCGCAATCTCCATATCATTGGAATTGCCAGTACTTATTTCCACTTTGTACGTATTTGCCTATATAACCGTATGTCATATTATTATCGCTAAGAAGAATAAAAAAAAAGTTGGAAAATATGTAATAGAAACTTACGAGATGTAGCGAAGCGAGAAAGTATCTTGCTATTTCATGCACGGGCTGATCATGAATTACATTCTCGAAATTACACTTTTGCTGCTCGGACGATTGTACTCTCTGCATAATGCGGGATGTATACTCTTCGATACGGAATGCAGGTCGTTGATCAGACTCCATTAACTTTGGTTGCAATGACTTGTGCCATTCAGCTACAGTTTGGTCTAGTTCTGTAGTGACGACACATTCTTTAAAGACATCTTTCACTCTGTCTGCGATTAAGCTCTGATAATCCGGGGAATCATTGCACGGCGAAGGGGGATGTATCCAATCATTATCTTCGATGGACACGGGCGAAGGACATCGACTATCGAGATCAGAATCCAGATCCTTTCTGTTAACGTTATTCGAATACCGAAAACCTAAGAAGTCCATGTCTCTGTTCATTACAGCTTCGTATGGAACAAAATTCGACTGAAGTCGAAAACAGTTGTTGAGGTCGCTTTGAAATTTTTTCAAATCTGCAAGAGATAAGAATGTCTTATTTTACACAAATATCATTGAATTTCCGTATGAATCAAACAAGAAAAATATACCTTGCTCTTGTAGCTTGAAGTTCGTACTCCAAGTAGATGACAAGACTCGTTCGGGTGAAAGTTCTAATTCTCGTTTTCGAGATTTCGCTGGAATTTTACGTTTCCGCTGGAAAGTTAAGAATTGCATTGAATCACACTTCGAATTGATCTTAGGAAATATAACATAACAAGACTTTTATTTACTTTGTCTTTGCTCGATAACAAGCTGATCATATGCTGCGAGAGTAGTTTGCGCCTATAGGACGTTGAGAGAGGCGCAAATTGCGAAGTGGTTTCGTTAATATCATTTAACAACATAATGGAGTTTTTGTCTCGTTTGGTTCTAAAATCATATCGTGTTAAATCCTGTAGCTTTGAAAATTCGATTAGACGCTGAAAAAATTCGAAAAAAAACCTTCTGTTCTGGATTAACGCTAACTCAGCAATCGCATCCCTTTTGCATGAAGACTTTACGTCAACTTGATAATTTTCTTTTAGGGAGTTTAAAGTCTCAAGTTTCTCTGGTATCCTATCATCTGCTTTTTTATCCTTGATCGTTACTGTATTTTCGTCGATCATTCCTGGCATCTTCTCCCTCGCGTTATTGACTATTGCAGATTCCAGTGTCCCGCCATCATTTGTATTTAAACATGTATTTACATCTTGACTTTTTAACGTGACGTCAGGGTTTTCTGGATCAGTGGTATTTTCTATGTTTTTCGATGCGTCAGTAATTATTGGAGAATCCTTGTGATCATCAAAATTGCTGACTATGTCATCATCATGCCCAGGGCTTAATAAAGGAATATCAAGATCGTTTATGGTCGTAGACTCGAAGGGAGAAGGGCCAGATTGATAGCCAGAGGTTCTTGTTCCCAAGACTAGACCACCCTCAGACGTCAATGGTGTATTCCGCTCTTCTATGACAGGACAGCCAGATAGCGGTCGGTAATCTGCAAGGAAAATACGTTGCAGTACAAATCGGTCGAATGAAATATATGCGTGATGTAATTGAAGCACTATTACCATCAGGAGATTGTTCATCCAAAAGTGTAAAAGTTATGTTTACAGGCTGATTGCATCGAAAATCATATTTCTTTCCAACTATTTCGTCGTGTACATCGTAGATCACTAAGTTTGATTTTGCGCTACCAATACTCTCTAATTGCGTGAATCGCTGGCTAATTAGTTTCACCGGTTTTCTATTTTTATTTGGGTTTAAATTAATATTCTTGCCCACATCCTTTTCCATATCGATTAGATCGAAATCCTCAACATTGCAAAGTTTTGGGGGCCTTCGCTTTTCGCGTGACGAATTTTTTCCATTATCTGTTTTTCTGAAGGAGGAGAAGGTTTTTTAATTCAAAGCGACTAACGACAAATTATACTCTTAATCTGAACTTGTATACTGACTCATTAAATGACTCTTGCAGAGTTACCATTTCACTGTGTAAACAGTGAACCCTTTGTACATATACATTTGTGGAATTTTGCAGGATCAAAGCTGCTTCGCCGAAGTTTATATTATTCAACTCCTCCAGGTACATTTCCAGAATCTAAAACAACGTAGAATTTAAATAGCCACCTTGTTGAGTAACGATACGTTACGTATTGATTTAAGATTCTTACCTCAGACAAGGGAAAAGACCAGTCTGCAAGTTCTTTTGCGGGCTGTATCAGCTGATGGCTGATATCTTGAAGCGTCACCATTTTCACCGGTGGATCGCGTTACCTGCAATGCAAGATACTAAATGTTGTACGTTAAACATTACCCGACAGCAAATGCGCACACAGAATTTTAGAATATCTTCTACGGTGATGTCAGTCCACTTTATTTAACTAACAATTTGTTCATAAACACATAAAGCAATAACACTGGCAATACCAGAATGTGCATTAACGAGACATTTATGATGTGTCCTACATACTTCTACCACTGTAACGAATAATCATATATTCCAAATTCAAGTTAACAGATAATCACGGTAGGGACGGTATCAATTCAGCCGCGGTGCGACAGTGGGACAACAACAATGCGCGAGAATGCTGCTTCATGGACTGTTCCACTGTAAGTATACATATGAGAGCTGGGTCATTGAGTAGTGAAACATTGAGATATGTTTGCTCGTATAATTTGGATTGAAAAACGAGAGATTTGAAGAAAAGGCAGGTTCAATAGAATCTGCATTCGTAAGATAATATTAATGAAATCCCAATAATACACGCAATCAAAACCTCAGATGCGGAACTTTTTCTTCTTACACTCTACTTATTAGCGCCCGATCGGATATCCGCAAGAACCGTAATTATGAGCTCTGGCTAATGATAATTTTGGCCAAAGACACTTTGCAATAATATATGTAATAATCTTATCAGGAATACGCCAGTCGAGCCAGTCGGAATTTAATGGCGCGTAACATTTTCAAAAAATATCTATTGACTCAAGTACTGCCAATGCCAGAGTTCTTCATCTTCATCGTAGTCTTGACATTCAATCTGTTAATCGAATTCGCGATATACTGCAGAGAAACTGCTGAACGCAAAGTATTAAAAAGTATCTTACAACGTTTCACGATCCGAATAGTACTGAAACAGTATGGAAATAAACAGAGCGTAGAAGCTCTGTCAAAGAATCACCCAAACAGGTGGTAAAGAAACTGCGAGTGAAATGTGCGCTACGAATTATTTAACGGCCGCAATAGGTGTAAAACAGGAAATCAGACAATGACGCACTGTCTTTTGTTCAGAAGAACACTTCTCCCGGAATTTGAAGTTAGAATCTTTGGTTCCCGCCGTGGTTAATGAACAGTTCGGAAGTGCGGGACCTAAACAGGCGATCATCGACGCAAGGTCCAGCGCGATCTTTCAACCGCGGAACACACTTAAGATCCTGGTCGATAAGAAATATCATCTATTTCGATGATAAACAGAGTGCAACGAGCAGCTTGTCTAAAAGTGAGGAAATGTGATTGTTCAACAAGAAGATTTGCCACGAGAATTCGGCCAGCTCAAGTGGTATATAACGCGCAAGATACTGAGAAATGTGTAGACTCATGTTTTTGGGAATGTTATTCGAAGGATTGTTTATCCACCATTTTGTTTCGCCGTCATACTCGTAGTTTTCATGACTGGCACCGTGGCCTATTTTAAGATGCGTCCGAGCGATTGAGGCTTGGAACACGACGTCGAGGGCCAATCGGCGTTTTCTGTGAGCTCTCTCGTAAGCCGAGTTAGATTGCCGAGAGAATTACGCGCCACCCGAGCGCAGCCGCCTAATGACCGACTTGAACCGATTCTAAAATGCTGCTACGAGCACGGACCCAACTTTCCTGACTTCACTGGCGAAATGGCGATTACCAAATAAAACGGACGATTTTCGCCCCGTACGCCACGTAAGTCCCTTGCAGTGGTCGTGCATAGTCCTACTTAATAACCGCCAGCCACCGTGGTGGATAGTAGCAAGAGAAATCCGCGGGCTCCATCGCGGAAGGTAACCACTCTCGCGATAGTGCTGCGTTTTGTTTTGCGTTTTGAACTTGCACCCAATTGCGCTGCACTTGCTTCGATTTTCTATGACACCCTTTCGCGTTCGATCAACGTTCACGAGTAACCTTGGAGAAGTAACGCGCACAATTCTGATGTCGGGATTGAGAAACTTCGGTTCGACAAATGTCTGGTGTCGAGGTGTCGTGCTTTCCACCTAAGAACGGTGGCTAAACTCTTACGGCTTCGCTCCGGCCGTTTTGAGTTAAGGACTACCTGCATCAAGTTTTCCTGTGTTTTTGTGCGTAGGATGTCGGGTCAGAGCGGAGGGCACCGGCTACGTTTGTCCAAGCTCAATGATCAGCTGACCTGCAAGCTCTGTGGTGGATACTTCATCGATGCTACCACTATCATCGAATGCTTGCATTCGTGTACGTTGGCCTTTCACACCGATATCACTCCGTTTATTCTATACGGATACTTCAGATAAGCTCGTAGCGTGTACATTCTCATATATTGAACGTTTAGTTTGTAGAAGCTGCATCGTAAAGTATTTGGAGAACAACAAGTATTGTCCAATATGTGAGGTACAAGTACACAAGAGTAAACCGCTTCTCAATATTAGGCCTGACCACACTCTGCAGGATATCGTTTATAAGCTTGTACCAGGATGCTATCAAAGTATGGTTATATTCGATATACAATACATTATATTTAACTTTATTTATTATGAATCGGACATTAATACATTCTCGTTCCGTAGATGAAATGCGATGCAGAAGGGAATTTTATTCAAAAAATCCAGATGCGTGTAGTCAAGGAATGTCTCCAGAAGCACGTGGAGAACCAACAGAGTCTCATATATATTCTCCGGATGAATCACTGAGTCTATCTTTGGAATACTTTAATCCTTGCACAAAAGACAGTAATAACACGAATGCTTGTAAAGACTCTGCCTCAAAGTCGTTGCAAAGGAGATATCTCAGATGTCCTGCGGCTGTAACAGTGTTCCACTTGCAAAAACTAATCCGGGCAAAATATGGACTGACCGATGCCCACAGAGTGGACGTTATGTACAAAGAGGAACCACTGTGCAGTGGTTACTCATTAATGGATATAATGTACATCTATCATTGGCGACGGGTATGTATCTTTTTTCCCCAAATTAGAATTTCACAAATTCGAACAGAAATTGTATATTTTTGTCGGAATTTTAGAAAGTGCCATTACATCTGAGCTACCGAATATTCGAATCCTCTCCAAAGCGAATAAAATTATCAGAGGATAATGTCAATTATAAGACGTCGCTTCTGCGGGCTGGAATCGACCCCATCGACGAGAAGGGCGAGAAATTAAACGATAAAGAGTGGAAGGAAGTTCAGTTGAAGATCTCAGAGTCCGGAGTAATGAGTATCACCGACATATCGAGTCCTCAGGACAAGCGTGCGGCAAGAGGCGAAAATGTACACGAAGAAAAATCACATGAGGATACCTCGCAAACCGAAATCGTAGCGAATGTTAAGGAGGAGAAAATTAAGTCGGAGGAATCAGATCAGCGCGATACTCTTCCAATCGTACTATCGGAGACGGAAGTCTCGAACATCGCAGGAAATTTGACTGAAAAGCCAGCAGGATCTTACGATTCTATTGTAAAATTGGAAAATTCATCTGAAGTTGTAAACTGCACGAATTCGCAATCCGAGACTGCGAAGACTCCAATGGACGAAGTTAAAGTCACATCCGCGAAATCAAATCAAACGGTACAAGATAGCAGTAAAGAATCAGAGAATAATAATGTAGAAATTAAGACGCCCCAGGTGCAAATACACGTGGAACCTCAAGAATTCGTCAAGTTGACAAATGAGAAGAAATCCAGTGGGAAGAGTGTCGAGGAGTGTGACCAGCACAAGCAAATCTCCAAAAATATCAACAATAACAACAATAACAACAATACTATTGTTGCAGATACGAAAGTGGAAGGACGGAAACAGAATTCGAAAATGTCACCGGAAATCAAAACTGTGAATGCGGGCTCAAAGATCGATGCTTTGAGCGCGAAATTACAATTCCAGCCAAAAGTTAGCCAGAGTAATAACGCGTTAAAAAGGCCCGTGAAGGAGAAGAAAGTGGCAACTCAAGCGGGCAAGAGGATAGAAACGAGAACTACCGAGAACAGTGTTAAATCCCCGGAAACAAAATCTGCAGATGCCAGTAATACAAAGTCACGAACAAATTGCACCATTGCAAATAACAAAGCAGCGTCAATAAAGGGAAACGCAGTGAAATCAAGTTCCACTTCCACAGCCGATGGAGCCACCTTAAGCAGTGAATCCCTTCAGTCTAATTACGTCCCTGCAACTTCATTCAGCTCCGCCGAGATAATGTCTACGCCCAAGGAAAACGTGACTGACAAGAACATACAGCTCGCAGTGTCATCGATCAACCGAATTGAAAAACCTTCGACCTTGGTAGATCAGAAGACAAACTCGCATGAGCAGGTCTCGATTGAATCGCAACAGAAAATTCCAGTTTCTAGTGCGAACACCCAGAAATCTCAGTTGAACCAGAATGAATCTACACAAACTACCACACAAACGACGACTTTAAACACCTTGGTAGACAGTCATCAGAGTAACGCGCAACCGGCAGCTAGTCAAAGTGGTTCGCCAAGCTGTTCCATCAGCCAAGCTACTCCCACGTACTCGTATACAGTTCAGAATCTTGTGAACAATGCAATGCTTAAAGGATCTCTGAAGAATCTCGCATCGGTCCAGAGTACAATGTCGAGCTGCAATATGCAGGATCATCCTGTGTGTTCGGTACCGCAGTTTGCGATACAGCAAGCGCAATGTATGAATATCCAGCATGTAGTAACATCGTTGAAAAACAATTATTCAAACCAGAGTATCATTACATCGTGTGCAACACCGCGACAAGTAACGGGGGTTTATTCGGTACCACCTTGCCCAGACGCGATTCCCATTTCGCTGATGAAGCCTACCATAAGGAAAAGCGAAGTAATCACCAAAGGGACGAACCTAAATGAGATCTGTGCTAAAATCGGCGCCTCGGGTTCAAAGATAAATGATATTTGTGCGAAAATCGGTGAGAACTCTAAAGAACGAAACAAATCCGAGGCAAGGAACAAGTCTGAAATTCCGGATCTCTTGAAGATTGGAAGAAAAAGTTCTTCGCCTTCTAGCAGCAGTGAATCCAATAAACATACCAGCATTCCCAATGTTCCGGTTTATTCTCCGAGCAACAGTACCATCACTACCGAGAATAAGAACGTGTATTCCAGCGTGAAGGATAGTTTGCGCGCGGCACCATTAGTATCAACTTCGTCTGCCAACATTGCGAGCCCACAGGCAACGGTACAAAAGGCATCCACGGCGAAGAAACAAAGCCAAGCCGTTGGGTATAAAACTTTACGAGATCCTCCAAGGTGTTGGAATCCTACATTGTCGAAAAACAATTACATCGCTGTGAAAAATCAAGCGAAAGAGATGCAAAATCAGCCGCAAGCATCGAACTTGCCAGATAGGAATAAGCCAATTCAATCTAAGCCAGCCAAGATTTTCAAAGTACGAAATGTACCCAGATATCTTGGGAATCCTGCTTCCGGCGTGAAGCCTATGTACGGAATAGGTAACGAAACGAAGGAAAAGGAACAGCCAACAGCTGTCTCAAAGAATAGTAGCTTGAATATGATGAAGATCGATCCTAAGACTTTATCTCCTATAGTTTCCACGAGCAATTCACCGATCGTTTCTCCACCGCCTTATTCACCAACCGCAAGAAGTTACCAGAACACGCCGTTCTCGCGTGACATATGTAGGAGTACCGGTTCTCCGATATCGCCAAAAAATTCTCCAGTGAATATGCTCTCAACGAATCCGTTTATACCGTCGCCAACACCAAACACTAATCCCCGGCTGATCTACTCGCACTTTCCGCCTCCCTTTCCAGACGCCACTAGGTTCCCTAATCCGCTTATCAGGTCTCCGATAGGAATACCGCCACCCAGTGCCTTCCACAGTAGCTTACCGCCTTCGATCAATAAGCTCTATCAGAGATCGAGCTACATTCCACAGACAACTGGCTTTCCTCAGGTTTCTCAACCACCCACAGTACAGAGAATACCTCCTAGTAGTTATTCGTCGCCGAAGTCACCGAAGACCACGTCTCTCACGGCAATATCACCGTCTTCTTTCAATATACCTAAGAGTGAGACTCAATTGCCAACGACGACCAGTTTGGAGAATGTCGCATCGCTTCTCTCAGAGAATGTCAGTTCCCACGACGAGGCCAATGTCTTTAATCTCTCGAAAACCGGTAGTCTCGGGGTGACGTCGAGCTTCGGCAAAAGCAGCTCGATCGACACGATCATAGATGTTCAAAGTCAGAAACCTAGCTCTCCCGTGGTTTCCACGAGCTCCGTAGGTACGAGTACCAGTAAGCAGAGTTCAACTTCCAGTACAAGCGTAACCACGACTTCTACCATGGCCACCAGCACGACAACGGTACCGATTACATCGACATCGACAACGAGTTCGCCGATGAATATACCAGCGTGCACGTCGGCTTCAATATCGACATCAGCGTCATCCGCATCCTCCTCGGCGTCATTGCCTGTTCAGGCATCGATTCAGACCAGTCAAATGTCGAAGGATAAGTCACAAGCAGAGACGAATGAGTCTTCGGTTTCCGTGGAAGGCAAAGAGAACGTGGAGAAAGATAAGGGTAAAGATACTGATCGAGAGGTGGAGAAAGAGAATAGAGAAGAGAATAGTGCTGCCTTGAAGACCACTAACAAAGAGAAAAAAAGAAGTCAGGAAACTATCGAAAACACGAGACAAGAGAAGAAAGAAAAATCGGGTACTCAAGTAAATGGAGAGGTGCTGGATCACAGTGGATCTAGTAGTTCGAAAGATACAGCTCCAGCAGAGCCAACTTTGCAGTGCAAAAAGGAAAATGCTGATAGGCTCGCGAAAGAAGAGATCAGTTCGAATGTTACTTCAGCGCAACCCTCAGCTGACAAACCCGCGGATAAGCAGCAGCAGCAGCAGTCGGAACAACAAAGTCAACGTATATCCGACACCGAAGAGTCGACGAAAGAAGCCGAAACGGCGCAAAATAAATCAGAGGCGCAAGCAAGTAGCACCGAGACGTGACTCGGTACTTCCGTCTAACGGAGAAGATTTTCGTTCTTGCATTTACGATTCCTGCGAAACATCGCAGGCAGCTTCAATTGTAAAGTGAGTCGGCATCGAAACATTGATTTCGCAGCCTGCAGTGAATGTTAGTGAATCACACTGAACGGAATGCGGGCTCATTGACCAGTCGATTATGATGGTATTGCGTAAGACGGTACCATCGGGCGGTGTATATTTTGTAAATAAAAAAAAGAAGCTCTTATTATTCCGTTCCGCCGTGAACGATTCAATCGCGTAGGCTATCTTGTCAGCGGCATTCGGGCGATATAAAACAATGTGGATTACCTTCGAAGATCATTGTATGTTGCATACTGAGATTTCGCATTAATTCTGCGTGATTGTTCGTTGGAATCGCCTCAATGCACGCTGGCAAGATCGCCAGACCGACCAACACAAACAAATACGTACGATCGTGTCAGAATCATAGAGATATTATACAGGGACAGACTTGAGTGCGTTGAGGTATGCACGCGTGCATACGATTAGGGCGCGTCCAGGAATTTCAAGAACAACCCTTCCGACGTAATCTGGTTGAACGAAGTTTTAGCTCGTACTTGCGAGGCGTCTCTACCTTTCGAAATGCAATTTTAACGCTATGTGGTAATTGACAATATTATATGGTACAGCGCGTCGCAAGTCGGAATTGCTCTATTTGAGAGCAATAAGACAAGCGTAGTATTCTATAATGAAAAGGGTTTAACGTGCAAACAATGGACGGGGGATGAAGAAGGAGAGAGGAAATCGAAATATCCGCGCTATGCCTTTTAACGAAACGGATGTATGTATATATTAACCAAAGCGCAATCCCACGACTCTGCAATTATCGTCCTTAGCTAGCTTTAAACTCCACCGATTTCGTTCGGCCGAAAGTGCAGTTTAGGGTAAAAGATTCGTGGCATTATGCAAAATCTTCTCTCCCTTATATCTGATTTTCATAGATTTTTTCCTAGAACTTTGCAATTTATTTTCACCCTTGCCAAACAATTTCGCGATACGTGTTTCAGTTAGAAAGCCCAAGCAATCTCTCTACTCATACTAGCGGCAAAATCATATTCCGTACGAGTGCGATGGGCTCAGAGTACAAGTTCAGAGGATAATTGTTCCGCTTGACAGAGTGTAAAAATCCTGTGAAATGCCAACGATAGAATCAATAATGCTATACATAGACATACACACAAGAGTCAAAATCCGCTGATTTCGCTTATAGACTGAAAGACTGATACTAACTTAAACTCGTGAATGCAAATACTACAGAATAGAGCGAAAGTGAAATCTGCTCTTGTACTCTGGCTCCGTTTTGCACATGCATGTATACTCATTGCTAAAACCTTCCTGTAAATTATAAAGCAATGGGTAGTCCATATCGTCACAGAAGAACCGTTCTATCTTAATGCAAAGTTAGTTTGCAATAACCCGTTAAGTGCACACTACACATAAAAGGATCAGGTTTTCTCTTCCGGAAGGCCGGAGGAGATGAAGACAGAAGAAAAGTGAAGTTTTAAACTAATAACGAATAATGCATAATTATACAGCACGGTGTATTTATCAGCGCGCTATTTGCACTGTTGTGTAGTCGAGGCGTTCATTTCAATCGTCCGGATGAGCATAGCCTGAATATACATACATACTTACTGATCATCATCATCATCATCATCATCGGCCATGGCATTAAGACAATGAGTTCTATCGGGATAGAGAGTAGAGTGGGCCTGGTATAGAGAGCTTTTAGCGACACTGCAATCAATCATTCTCAAAATTTTTTTTTCTCGCAATCAAGAATCACGCGAGTGTATCGCGGGGCGATAGCTTTCCGGACGATCTTGCTCGCTTTTCTGTAAGCGCCCTTTCGTTCCCGTTAAGACTCCGAAAAAATTTCACTTGAATGGATCACTTATATAACATTGTCATTACATGTCGTTCGAAACGAGACAGATATAGTGAAACGTCCGAGGCCTTATTGTATCTTATACTAAATAATGTTAACCACGGAAAAAAAAGAAGGGAGAAAAAAATTCTAGAGTATCGAGTCAACAAGACCATTTTCCTTTCATTCAGTTGGCATTCGCAGTTTGCGTTGTTAGTTTATCGTGACACTTATAAATGATCGCACCTATCGAACAAGAAGCCAGCGAGTCGACAAATTTGCTTCTCCGATTTCTCTACACGAATTTTCACGCGACAAAAATCATAGACTCTAAGTAAAGTGACTTATTCGTATTGCTTCGTACTCTCGCCCTCTCCGGAGCATCTTGTGAGAAAAAAAATTGACCAAATTAAAATAAGAGTTTTGCTCCGCAACGGTGTCACCTTCACGAAATCACACGGAAAAGCATCCCGGTCGACTCGTTCTATAAGTGGAAAAAAAAGGACAGAAATAGCTAATTTATATAGAAATTTTAATATTCGACGAATCGTTTCTTTAGACAGCTTATCTTGTATATAGTGTATCATGATCCGAAAGCAAAAATTATATATCGCGTATTATACGTATGAAAGAATTATCAGTTACTAATATAATTTAACGAGTATATGTTTTAAGGCGTAAGACGATGATAATGATAGTATTTTTTCTCTAACACAAACGAGCAAACTGGTAGGAAAAAAAAGAGGTCCGCGACGAAGAAGGAAGACGAAAGAAAGCGAAAGAGAGAAGGAAGTTGAAAGGAAAAGGTTTAACGGATGAAGCAATGAAGAAATAATGCAGTTACAAGAGTGATAGGATATTCGCGCGAGTATGTACGCGTGTGGATGAGAACGTGTAGCAGCAGCAGACCTACAGATTACGACTGTAGAATGACGCGACTAATAATGTATTTTTACTAAGTTATTAAGTGCGTGCGCGCGTGCGACACATTTTTGTATACGAGTTGTATTCGAGTACCTGAATGAAAGATGAAAGGCCCAAGAGTGAATGAGTGAATGAGAGAAAAAGAGCGAAAGAAAGAGTAGATCAAATTAACCGGATAAACGGAGAATGAGAATTTTGTTGTTGTTTTCCTAGAAGAGTCATCGCTTGTTGATCGCAACTATTCGTTGCACCACAGTTTATGTTCCTTTTCTTTCCTTTCGCAAACGATGGAGCACATTATTGACTACTCTCTCCCGGGCACGCACGCCCCCCTCCCCCCTTGCCCCTTTTTTCCACTGCTTAATGTCCAGCAAGATCTGTCGAGTTCGAATCAAACGGCTTCTCAGAAAATGAAGACTAAATATTTACCTAGAAATCTTAAGTTGATGTATATAAAATGTTTGCCGTGTGTAAGTACTCTACACCAACCAATGACGCAGCTCCAGAATGATTTTGAGATTCCAGTCAGTAGCTCTGTGAATTTCGGCCGAAAGAAGCACGCGTACTTGCGTATTGTATGATTGCCTCTGGGTGCGTGTGCGTGGCTTGGTGTACGCGCGCGCGCACGCATTAATATGTTAATTAATTAAACCGGTAAATGATACACCTGCGCGAATTAGGGGACGTTCTTTTCATTAATTATATGAAATATAGTTGATTGTACTTTACACAGTCTGTTATTTGTATAAGATTTTACCATTATACTTATACACGTAAATTGAATTTCATTAAAGGATTAATGTAAAAAATAATTATACCACCTGTACATGTATTCGTTTGTTCGTAAAGTTTTGCTTACTCTTAGCTTACTAGACATTTGATAATTTTTCCAAGTGCCTCACGGCGTCCTTAAGTTTTGACACTAAATCTTGAAGCTGTTGCGTTGTACAGGTGAATGTGACACTATCGTCGGCGTCGTGTTTTCTTGTGCTCAATCTCACGTGATACAGGGGTAAACCAACACTATTGCAAGTGCCCACCTATAAAGAATTTCTCTTAATTCGTGGAATCTACTCCATAGACATTGCTAAATTCTTCAAGTGTATATTAATTCTTTCTTCACCTTTACACAGTAATCCAGACGCCAATTGACATCCACAATATGAGGTGGACCATTTCCTATCAGTTCCAACTGTGCCTGAATTGCTTTCTTGTTCTTGCTAAATGCATCGCACAGTTTTTCAACTCTTGGACCTGTTACTTTTGCGCCATTTAAAAAAGTCGAGAGACCATCCTCGGTTATGTCTCTTCTTGCTGCTTCCACGAACAAGCATACAATATTGGCAAAGGCATCTTTCGATCCTGTCTGCTTGGAATTCTGTGCTAGCAAACCTAAAAGAAAATACAGTTGCACCGTATATTCTGAAATATCGAGAAATAAATTTTGATTTATAGAAAAAGTCTCTGACGCTTACTGTTAAAATCAGTCACACTTTTACAAACGTGTAAAATAGTATCTTCTAATATCTGTTGGAAAACTTCGTCGGATAAAGTGTTTGTATCTTGTAAATGTATCAGACCTTTAATAGTATCGTCTGACAGCTGCATAATGCGATTATTCACGACTGCATAGAAAAAAAACACTTTGAACAATTAAATTAAAATCGTCAAATAATAGAAATAAGAAACTATTCTCACCTTATACAATTAAAATGAGATGAGGAACATTTAGTAATTGGCACAGTTATTATAATCAGGGTGTAACTAACTAAGTATAGGTTAGATCGAAATAATGGAATTTCGCATGACATTCATTTGGTAATAAAAAATATCATATTACCACAGTGTAAGTACGCGAAAGATTATTTTCCATGTCTAAGCGTGCTTGTATCGCATTTAATTAAACCTAAATGCACCTAATTATGGTTATGCATTCACGTAAATTATCTCGTCTCACAATCTGTCAAAATTAGATATTTGCCGAAATCTGCAAGTGGTGCTCTCTGAAGCGTATTCTTCGACACTGTTGATTGAACAACTTATATCTATCTTATCTTTCGTCAGCAAACTAGACAGATCACTCATGCGCCATTAAAAATGGCAGCGTCCTGTGTTCTTGTTTACTAATAACTTTATCTTCCGCATTTAGTTAATTAATGCGTTCTTCCAACATTGAGCAACAGCTAATTATAATAATTAATGTTATTTCGTTGATTTTGTTACACCATAGTTAGGAGAGTGATACTTTATGTGATACTTCGAATACAAAGTACACGTGTACGACAAATAACCATAATGCCAATTGATCAGAAAAGAATAAACGGACCAGAAACGACCGTCCAGTACGATATTTACGCCAGTGCTGATAGCAAAAAGAAGAAGGAAACGTTCGACTTAGAAAATCGAAGCGACAGTCGATCACACCATGAACTCCGAAAAATCTGTACGGTTTATATAAATTCCTATATGCTAGCCATGTTAGATTCTAAGTAATGATTGCAGTATTCTTATGACAGTTCTGAAAACGGGGATTGTCAGTCAAGCGAAAGGCTCTGCGTATATAGAACAGGGTGACACGAAAGTGGTGTGCTCAGTCTTCGATCCAAGAGAAGTACCGAATAAAAGTTCGTATTGCGTCAAGGGTGAACTGTTCTGTGAATTTAAATTTGCACCATTCTCATGCCAAAAGCGTAAAATTCATCAGCAGGATGCAGAGGAAAAACAGTATAGTTTAATATTGCAAAGAGCTTTGGAGCCTGCGGTCTGTCTGGTAAGTTAGTACTCGTTGCGGTTTAACTTAATCCTAAAAGTACATATCACATTAGACAGAGACTAAATTTTGTTATTGCTGTCAGAACGAGTTCCCAAATTTCCAAGTAGACGTGTACGCAGTGGTATTGGATAATGGTGGATCTGCGTTGACTGCTGCGATCATGGCAGCAGGTGTTGCTTTAGCCAATGCTGGTGTACCCATGTATGGACTGGTTACTGCATTGACGGTGGTAAGTGCTCATGACAATTACATATGTACAGTGACATAAAGAGATTTGTAATTTCTTTACAGGGTATATACAATGACAAATACTTGATGGATCCTACGGATACCGAGGAAGCTATATGCAACATCCAAGTGGAGAACCAAGCGAAAGTTGAGAATCATGGAATAGTGATGCTAGCTAGCCTACCGCAACACAATCAAATTTCAGAAATCTTTTCTGTAGGAAGCATTGACGTTGAGTCTATAATTCACGCGACAGAAATGTTAAATACTGCGAACAATGATATATGCCCTGTGGTGCAACAGTGTCTAGTGAAAACTATTACAAAACTTCGTAAGTGTATTTCATAGTTCGCGTAATGTGGTCTTGGGTCATCGCAAGAAAATCAATGTTTTAATTAAATATAACCGTATATTTGTACAATAAAAAATTTGTATAATTCTCATAATGTATGTACAATTCATGTTACACAGTTGAAACTAAATGTTTCACATACATTCGAATAAAAATCTGCAGTACACAATGTGATTAAACGATTAAAATGAACTTTCAGCTAATTCTTGATGTGAATTAAATCCAAGTACAATGAAAATTTGTATTTGTACGAATCTTCTGTAAACTTCGTGCTTCTACTTGTAACTATTTCAAATTTGCTAAAACAACCGTCCAGTAAACAAAAAACAATGAACCATTCACACAGTCATCCATCCTATAATGTTTCTAGTGATACTTTAATGGTCTTGTTTAAAGTACGTGCCATATATACAGGGCGTCTATTTCCAACACAACATTAGAATATTTTCGTTATTAAAACTGCTGAAACCTATACCATGCTCGTATGTTCTTAAAATTGGTACTTTGTATGTATCTCATGACCGAATATGATATACGAGGAAAATGTCTTCGACGTATTACTCTAAGATGAATAATATCTTGTTTTGTTTTGATCCAGTAATGGGTGAATTGAAGTAAAAAAACTTGGTGGTGCATTTTTCAGTCAATTCTTGTCTGGTATAAATACTCTACAAATTCTACCTTTTCCGTAAAGGCACTGCGTTACCGAGAAGACACTAAGCCCTTGGAATACAAGTTCCTTGAAAAAATACTCTTGCTTCTGTGGTCTAGCTGCTATACACATATTTTTCAGGGAAATTAAATATCGCTGAACTGAAAATATATTTCACTGAAATATGCGCTACTTCTTGAACTCGTCATGTTCGTGAAGTACGTCATGATGCCCATGCTTCAACATCGTGAAATATTTCTTCACGCAACGTGTTGAAATTTATCGAAATTCTTCTTGTAATCATAAATAATGCTAACTGATGAAAATGGTATCACTGCTTCTTAAAACTCTTAAGAATTGGGTAGATATTGTCGAAAGCTTCGTATATCTCCTGCCGAACTTTAGCCCCTATTAACATAAATTGATCGTGTATTTAAATATGACAATTTATAAGATGATGATTTATTTCAAGAGACATTGTTTAGCACTTACCGGTTAATACTACTTTGCCAGATACGAATATCAGCAAAACTATCCTAGGTTTGACCATTCGATATATTAATCCAGGAAACAGTTCTGGTTCGTACGAGGAGAACTGACCGTGCGTCAGGACTAGGCCCTCCAATCTAATAGGAAATTTCACATCACAGCTGCCTACCATGTTCTGTATTTTAAAGTCCAGAAACTTTGCCTTTGCAGGAAGAAAAGCCCATTAAAATACCAGAATGGCTATTGTGCCATAAAAACAGAAGATTCAATTAAAGTATAATTGACTCGATAATCTAGTATTAATCTGACTAATATACTCACTGGAAATCCTAGCTTCTGTATAATTCTAGCATATTTTCTAGCTGCCAAACGAGAATCTTCCTCGCTCTTAGCACCCGTACATACCATTTTACCACTGCTAAAAATGAGCGCAGTAGTTCTAGGCTCTCTTATTCTCATAATTACAGCGGCGAACCGCTTTGGATTATATTCTGCATTTCTAGCGTGTAAGGCAATTTTCTTCAAGTCAAGTTTACAGTTTAAGTTCACCGTTGACACAATATTTCTGAAGAAAACAATTAATAGAATTAATGCAATAAAATTTTCCTCATAGAGGTATATCAATAATATTATCCATACTGAAGTTGAGGTAATATTCCAGGATCTGCGGATGCTGGAGTCATTGGTGTCATTGGACCTGGTGTTGCCGGTCCAATAGACGGTGGTGCAATGTGATTTGTGCTTTGCACCATTGGAGACATCATGTTTTGCTGAAAATTACCGCGATATCAATGAGACATCCAATATGAAACAAAACGCCATTCAAAATATCTTATATTTTTGCCGTACCGGAGTTTGTGGTTGCATAAGACTTTGAGGAGTCGCGAACGTTGGAGTAGGTGCATAAGTCATAGTTTTCTGTGGTGTCGATATCATCAGCATTCCACTTTGCATATTGGGACTCATACTGTGTAACTGTTGCAGCTGGTACGGCTGCGACTGTTGCTGCTGATTCTGCTGCTGCTGTGGTTGTTGTTGCTGCTGTTGCTGCAGAGCATTTGGGAGGATTTGTTGGTCCTCCTCGGGTTGATGTAGCGGTGTCCCAATGCTGGGAATGCTGAACCCGGGACTAGGAAGCATTTGATCCATGTTGCTGGATTTTCTGATTTCTGTTCTTCTTTATGAACACGATTATTCCATCACTCAGACTTGATACGGCAAGTGGACCTGTGCTCCACTTAATGCGTGCGTATCGATCATATTACACTCGTAATTCAAGATTCGCCGAATCTTTAAGGCAACAGAATTATTGTGAGGTTATGTTCTTGACGAAGAGGTGGCAAATTAGAGTAATCGTTCGGTTAACAAAACGGACGCCCGCGCGCGATGTTCAGATGACGGTTCGTGAACAAGCACAAATGAGGGCACGGTCGTACCCTATTATTTTCCCGCGTTCATTACTAATCAGCTTCTTTGTTTGTTTACAGATTGAGAGTAAGCAATCAGACGCAGCGGGGAAACTGGGGGAAACAGCCCGGCTTCCACCATGAACAGTTTATATTTGTCGGCCCGCCAGAATACGGAAATTACGAAATCAGAATTCAAAAGATAAGTTCATTTTGCGAGGGAAGAGCCACGTTATTGAGGATACCTATTATACCCACTGAGTACAGAATTGATTCACAAGGCCCCTTACGGATAGAATTGGTACCAAAATAATGCTCAGCATTTTTTGCGATGGTGGTGGTGGTGGTTTAAGTTTCATTTCCAATCAACGATGGTATGCCTTTATCACGGGTTTTCCTTTAGTATCGCAATTGACAGTGCTCAGGATAATTCACTTATTGATCTAGGATGAGCGATAAGTGAACTACTGCTACTGCGAAAGTACTGTAATCCTGCGATTTTTCCATTTTTCAATTTGCACGCGTCGATGTGTACTAAAAATGTCTCACGTGAGGTGTGTTTTGGTTTAACATGGCGTCATCAGTTGTCACAGAGTCATACAATTTCTAGAAGAATGTGAAATTTTTTTCGCATCTACTTGGGACGAAACTTGGCCCAGAATGCCCGTGGATATTAATCGTCTGACAGAAGGTTGGCTTGAATTGGAGAGTGATCCAGGTACGAAGAATTCTCTGAATGTCAAAGTCTTATTGCAATTGTGACAACGACGTATTTACTTTTTTTTTCATCGCCAACACTAACTTCTGTCAACTCTATAAAAATACTCCTTAAAAATTGATGTTTCTTACTAAACCACTATTTTGGTAGTGACAAGGAACATAGTGTATGCTTAAAGAATCCTATTCGAACCATTTTGGGGTTACAGGTTTATTTACGTTGCTATTGGAAGATTTTGGAGTGAAGGGTGTTCAAGTCGAAGAAATCTACGACTTGCAGAAATCTTTGGAAGGTCCTGTTTATGGTTTTATCTTTCTCTTTCGCTGGATCGAAGAGAGAAGGTCCAGGAGAAAGGTGGTAGAACAGGATGAAAGCTTTGTTAAGGATGAAGATATCGTCAATAACATATTCTTTGCGCAACAGGTGCACTTCATTTCTCTAAATATTCATACATTTGATTACTACATTAGTACTACTAATTATTTATTCTCCAGGTTGTACCCAACAGTTGCGCGACCCATGCCTTGCTGTCCGTATTACTAAATTGTCCTAACATCCATTTGGGTACTACCTTATCGCGTTTGAAGATGCATACCTCTGGTATGTGTCCAGAAAACAAAGGATGGGCAATTGGTAATACCCCAGAATTAGCGTGTGCACATAATTCTCATGCGATGCCACAAGCCAAGCGACGACAGGATAAGAATACTGGTGTATCGACCGGTAGATTTACCGGAGAAGCTTTTCATTTTGTTAGTTACGTGCCGATAAATGGTAGATTGTTCGAATTGGATGGTTTAAAGCCATACCCGATGGACCATGGTCCGTGGAAGGAGCACGAGGAGTGGACAGAACAGTTCAGAAGAGTAATAACCGACCGTTTGGGTATGGCTACGGGGGAACAGTTACAAGACATAAGATTTAATTTAATGGCGGTAGTGCCAGATAGGCGATTAGCCATATCGCATAAGTTAACGATGTTGAAAACTAATAGACAAATAGTATTAGAGGCATTACAACAACTAGTAAAGTTAAGTCACCAAGACGGATCAGAAAAAAGTAATAACGACAATGAGAAGCTAGATAATAAGACAAATGAGAAGAAGACTAAAAACGAGGATGAGCATACGTTAAGTAACAAAACCGAAGGAGAAGATATTTCTTCGGTGCCGGCTATAACTGTAGCAAGAAGTAACGATATAAATACGGAAACGTTAGAAGAAACCACAACCAGTGTCCCATCGGGAAAGACTGAATCAAAGTTAATACATAAAAATTTTATTTACACATTTGATACATATGCAAAATTTGGATAATATCAATTTGGATTGATAATTCACTTATTTCCAGTGGTATGGAAAAGGTGGTGATGTGTGCGTTAGATTATGCCACTCCACTACAAATTCAAACTTCCCCGGCTCATAGTTCCTCCAGTACTGACACCTCCTCCGAAATTGGGTCTGCGTTTAATTCTCCGACACAGGGTAAGCGAATCACAGCGTTCATTGTCAGACAGTTGTGCAAAGCCGCCTGGTAGTGCACACTTTTTTGTTCTGGCAAAATATTAAGCCATTCGGACATGCCATCCGCATTGATTTGATTTCCGCTCCTTGATTGGGAACGTAACAGATAAAGTAATGAGAATCAGAGGAAGGATCCTTCATCTTTCCTACTTCCTCGCATATCCTTTTCGGTCGAATTTTCGAGGCATACATCCCCTCGGATCCCGTTGGATCTTTCACGTTGCGTTCGAGGCAGGCATTGCGAGTATCTTGATCGCAAAGTCTACTATACTTATTGAATCCTGTATTCTGCGGGCAAGAATACTCAAAGACAAGTGGAATATCTGGGTCACACGTATAGTATCGCGTGCAATCAGTCTCATTCGGTAAACGAATATTCTTTATACAAGGCACGAGAACAGTGAATTGAGGATTTAAATATTGCGCTTGCATTTTATATTTCTCCACTGTTAAGTATCGCCTGTTCCCCAAAGAATCAATTATCAAGACTATATTATGCTCCGTATTGCTGTCCGTAATCGACAGTCCCGTACTCGGGTCATTAACATTGCCTGCCGAGGTGTTAATATGCTCCACAGTACTTCCAGGCGTGGTGACTGGGTTCGAGCTAGCTATCACAGTTGTTTGGAGATTATTTTGTTGAATATAATTCTGTATCAAGTAATTCGTCAGTACGTGTTGATTTTTGGTTGGTAATTCGACCGCTTCTGGTGATTCAGGTGAATTTGCGGGTGTGGTAAATGCCGATGCGAATGCTTCTAAAGGAATAGTGATCTGCTTAAAGATCAATAGCTGACGTACCAATTGACGCAAAATGTTGTACGTCTCTTTAGTTGGTTCTACGTTGTTAGTTTTGTGTTCACAAGAGTGTTGTTCTTTCTGTTCCGTGATTGAGTCAATTTGCGTGTCTTCCGTTGCTTCGTCTATGTCGATCGATGAGTACGGCGTGGTCGCGGGAGTTACACGATCACCGGTAACAGGTGTGTCGAGATACTCCGAAAGATCTAACGATTCCTGCATCAATCCCTGACTGCTACCTTCGTCTTGATCCTCGAATTCCAAGTCTTCTTTCCTATCGCTGGTGGGATCGCATGTCCATGCTTTACCAGGAAGCACGCACAATCGCAGGTGTGGCTGGAACACCTGTAATATACAAGCTGTATTTAGAAACCCATCCAGACATCATTCGTAGGAACAAGCAACATATTCTTCTGATCGTAATGCATTATCTCTCACCAAACCATCCGCGCATTTACTTGGAACCCATACGTAGCCATCATTGGGTAAATTCACACAGTTATAAAATAACGTGCAACTAGTTGGATGCGCTTTCTTCGTTTCCGGGCACCTGGCCGCGTTAGTCAGTGCAACGAAAGCGAGACAATAAGAATAAGCGATTAATTCTCGCATTCCGTGGCAATGTTGCGTTCCTCGGCATACGGCAATAGATAACTCAATTTCCCTGACTCTTCTGCCTACTGGCGATGATATACTGTTGTGTACATTTCGCACGTTCTCCCTCTCCCCTTATATCTGGTGCTTCCTTTGGCACCTTTAGAATACAGTTAACTGACCCATCCTCCGCAAATCGAGTATCGGTCGGACTTTAATGTTGTAGCCTGGGGATGGAACTCTGGTCAAAGTAGTCCAACTTCAACGAAAGACTTTAAAAAATTCGTTGTGATTAGAGTGGCCGGAGACGAAAAGAACGAGGCGGGTTTAAGTACGTACGATCATCATTTTTTATATCATCCGCTTTTTAATCGACACGCCTAGGAGAGCGTGAATTATAAATACGTTGTCTGTGTCATCGATATTAGGTCGCTCGCTGAACAATATTAATATAAATGGGAAGAGACTAGTCTCGGACAGCGGTCAATTGCACAAAAAAGTCTGCTTGTCCGGTGAAGTCCGGATGCCACACGCGAGAGTGAAGACTAGTAATGGGGATACGGTCACGGAGGAGAAGAAAGTTGAGAAAATTGATCCGAAGTTATGCTCCAAGTACCCTGAATTGTTTGAGCCTCATACCTTCGCACCGAAGGATCTTCTAGCATTATTGAAGAACCTCGAGCACGAGATAAGTATCTGTGAGACTAGCTTAAAAGATGAGAATGATAAAAGAAACAAGTATAAGGTGAGTTGTCGTCGAATGAAATCCTCAAAAAACCCGAGGGTCGCTAACTCTTATATTAGAGACGTCATGTTACTGTTTCTGTGCTTTCTAGATTGACGATTGCCGCAGGACGCATAATTATGACGAATTCATTTGTACCTTTTTATCGATGCTGGCGCAACAGGGAAAACTAGCTGAACTGGTTCAGCAGCATTTGACATTAAAGAAACACACGTCCGTATCAGTGAGCAGGGTTCACAGGTGCGCTGTTAAATTAAGATGATATTTAGATACATATATACAAATTTCGCGCGTTTTGATTCAGCATTCATGATGATACAATCAATTCTCTGTAGATCGTCGAAGAAGACGGACACGCGGCCGAATTCTTCATCCCGCAGGCGACGTGGCCGAACCAAGTGTAAAAAACGCAAATAAATCGTTACAGCTATCTATATGAAATAGAGTCATCAACCTATTCGTCGGATTGTTCGGACGGGACGTATATCGTCGCATTGTAGTTCATCAGAAGCTGAGATAACTTTTTACAGAGATACGTAAAAAGGGCATGTTAAAACAAAAGCAGAATGTCACACTTTCTACTGTACACATCGCTATCTCTACTTTGCTTCGAGACATCACCTTCAGTACCTTGGCTACATAGCAAATCTACTTTTCTTTAGATCTGATAATTACATTTTACATATTGTACAAATGAGCTCCTTCATGTGCATTTCCTTCATACAATCCACTTTCCCACTATTTTAAAAATTCAACAAACGAAATATCGTCGAACGTAAGAATCTTTGCTTCGGGAATCGGATTCTGGATCGATTTGGCAGCGAATGCCTGTCGGGATCGTCTGAATTTTTTAATGTCCAAAGTATCGAGTTGATGCACTCGTTTCACGTGTGTCCGCAAATTGCCTTTTTGCGTGAACGAGTATTCACAGTGCGGACAAGGATGCGGCCGGTCACCAGTATGATGCTTCTGATGCATTTGTAGAGTTGATTTTTGAGCGAACGATTTCGTACACAAGTCACATTTATACGGTCTTTCCCCAGTATGTATCCTCTTGTGTCTTTCGACCTGGTACGGTTTCATGAAAGTCTTCCCACATATGTCGCATTCCTTCTTCGACGCAGTCGTTCGATTATTTTGTTTATTGGTCGATCGTTCGGGTTTCGCTACCGGGGGTTTCGGGACATCCACGAAACAGCTGTTCAAAAGGGTCGTTGTTTGCGTCATGGTAGTCGTCGGAGCAGTATTGTTCTCAATAGTTTCATCGGGCACTCCACATTCGAGAGAATCAACGTTTACAGCGAGACTCATGGTATCGTTTGGCATAATGGCACGAGGCTCGTTAGTCTGCGATATCATAGGCGTATCCTCAGTCTGAATAGTTACCAAACCATTCGCCAGTAAAAAGTGTAAATTGGCGACAATCTGATTATTCTCATTTATCGAGAAAACTGAATTATTATTTAAAATTGTGCTGTCTGCATTGAAAGTTATCTGATCGGTCAGTCCACCATCGATCCCAATCACCTCCGGTAATCCCGTATACTCTGCAGCATTGACGTTCTCAATCTCTTGTCGCTCTTGGCTACTTTCCACTTTTTCTAAGGAAACCTCGTTCCTCTCCAAAGCCGCAGCTACCTCTGCTATAGCTGCAACTTTCATATGCTTCTGCTTACGTTTCGCGTTTCCGCCTTTGTGTTCCCTCGTGTGCTTTAATAAATGCACTTTCCGGTGGCCTGATGTGCGGAATCTCAGATCGCATATGGGACATCTGAACGGTTTGGAACCTTGAAGAAAGAATAACAATAAGATACTTTATGCTACATATAGATGTATATACTTCAGAGTAAAATTGCACATTCGGTTATACCTGTATGCAATCGCATGTGTACTTTCAAGCTGCCCTTCGTAGCAAAAAGACTACTACAAACGTGACAGCGGAAGGTTTTTTTCCCTGTGTGAACTTTGGTATGCGAGTCTAGGGTACATTTTACTGCGAAACTCTTACTGCAATAATCGCACTTGTATGGACGCTCTCCAGTGTGTGTACGTATGTGTCTGATAAGGTCACTGGGCTTTCGAAAAGTTTTTGGACAATATTTACATTTATTCGTATATTCCTTTTGCTCCTTCTTCTCCAAAGTTACCTGCAATATCGCGAATTATATAATTCTGATAATTGCAATTCCTTCAGTTAATGGTACTTACGTCTAATCGATCGATAACTTCCTTCTCAGCTACTGTGTCCAACAAGACTTTTTCGGATATCGAGGAATCGGATTCTATATTCATGGTATTTATCGAGGTTGCTGCTCCAGTTTCGTTCAGACCCGATACAACCACGTTCGATTGTATCGTTCCATCTCCAGGTGAAATCATCCAAGTAGTATCATGGATTCTGCTGTGAAGTTTTAGCTGTGACTTACTACCGACAACTTTCTGACACACGGTGCATCTCCATTGCCTAGTGAATATCAATGTTAAATGTAAAAAGATAAAGCTGAAGCTGCTTATATTCTATCGATAAATTTGACTTACTGTTTTGTCGCATGCATCTTAGAGTGTCTGCTCAATCCACCATTCGTGCAAAATCTTAGAGAGCACTCTGAGCATTGAAACTCTTTTGTTCCACGGTGAGTCTTCAGATGTTCCTATAAGAATTATCATTCGATAAAGATTCGTTTTTCATGCCAAACTAGCAGCTTCAATATTCGGACTCACCGTTAATCCAGCAGCAGTGAAACCTTTTTCACTACACATGTGACACTGTAAAAGTGACTCAGATATTGAATTTCTAATATCCTCAGCATAATTAGCTGCAAATTCCGTTGGATTAATCTGCGGTATACTTGACGGCGACTTCGGCAGGGAAACAGTTTGCAAATCGTTTCTGCAATTATTCAGTGTGTAATAATAATTAAATGTCCACTCGTCGATTCTTACATGAAATGAGCAACAATGAAATACCTAAGAGAGGAAGTATCACTTTCAGCGTCACAGCATATAATTATCCTGCTTTCGCTTGTTAAGTTTTGCGTTTGAGAGATTTTCGGGTACTCGATGCAAGGTTCTTCGAATGGCAAAGAACCATGTGGATCTTGTTCCGCGCATAATGCAGTGGCGGCTGTTTCCACATTGGAAATTACACTTGATGTAGTCAACAGTCGTTCTTCTTCTTTCGCTGATTTCGGTAAAATACTTGCCATACTCGTCGACGTCGGTGTATCCACGAGGCCGATATCGATCTCAACTTCCGGCTGATAAAAAAAATTATTATTATTAATAACGGTAATAATATTATAATTAAATAAACGAGTGAACTGATTCCTTTTACCTGCAATGTAATTTGACTCATATCGAAAGTATCGAATTGTGGAGTGAACACATTATTTCCAGCGGTATCAATGCCTTTGCTATTATCGTATATTACGCTCAACGTCGGTGGTTCTCTCGCACTATCGAGCTCAGTCGCACTCGAATCATCTATTTGCTTCGAGAGATTGTTACCGAGGCCGAAATTCATTCCAATATTAAAGAGCTGCTGATTCAGAGTTTCCTCTATTTCTCGTATGCTTTCAGGTGTTAGGGTTTGATCACCGGAGTATGCCCGAAGGGTGACCGTCCCAGTTTCGTCGGCATGAAGCATTTGCGAACTTTCCGCACTTGGAGATTCTACGGTTTGTAGAGTTTCTGAAGAAAAGGATATTGAAATATATTAGAATGAATACTCAGTTTCTGAATTTATATTAAATTCTTACGATCATTAATAGAAGACGTAACGCTGTCTGCTGATAAAATAGGCTTCTCTTTTTCGTCAGTCATATTTTCCAATTGTTCGGATAGCGTTTGTGCGAAATCTTGCTCAATTTGAGGTTGAAACGACAATCCCACGCCGTCGGATAATGTTAGATTCTCCGAAAGTACGTTTCCCTTTTCATCTATGCTCAACGTAATAGCTTGCTCGTTAGCCACGATTGTTGGAAGTGATTTGCTGCTTTGCTCTTCTGCCTTTTGCTGCTCCAATTGCTGGGAAATATTTAATAAGTCAGAATGATCAGTAATCGATCGTTTCAGGTCTTTGAATACTAACCCGTTGCGCAAGTTCGTGTTTGTGGATTTTCATATGCTTACGGCAATTGACATAAGTTTTGAAGGTTTTATGGCAATACGGACACATATACGGTCGTCGGTTACTATGTGTAACCAAATGCCGCTTCATACTGCTCTGCGTGGAGAATTTCGTATTGCACACCGAACAACTGTACGGTCTTGATTCGTCGTGCGTGTGTAAATGCGACTTCAACACGCTATTCGACGTGAATCTCCTGAAAGATATCTTGTATTGAATCCTCTTTCAAAAATGGAATAGTTATCCTGCAAAAATTACCTGTCGCATTTTGTACACTTGTATGGCCGTTCTCCAGTGTGTCTCCGACAATGTTGCTTAAGATGACTAATTTTTCTGAAAGCTGCATAGCAAACCCAACACTTGTGTGGTCTTGCCAAATCTGGCATTCCATTGTACGCTTGTTTTTGCTTCGATGTTGCTTGACTGACACAAATTCTGTTGCCTGTGTCGCTTATCACCAAAGGTTCTTGCAAGACGACTTGTGGCACTAAACTCTCCGCTTCCGCCGATAATTTTGGTTTCCCTTTGGATTGTGCTTTCGATTGATTTCGACCAGTATTATCGACAGATTCGACAATGTTCTCGCTAGACTCATCCGACTTGCCGTGTTGTACGCTATAAAATTGAGAGTCGCATTTGACAAGAACGAAGAATATTCCACAGGAAGTATATTTCACCGGTATTCTTATTCTTACCGAGTGTGAGCGACTAAGCTACCGTGGCAAGCAAACATCTTTTCGCAGGAGATGCAAGCGTATTTCTTTGTGCCAGTGTGCGTACGCTCATGTGCAATCATTGTCGACTTAAGGGCAAACGAACGAACGCAGTGTGAACACTGGAAATCAGGTGTCATTCTATGAAAATGTAACGCAGCGAAGAAGTGTAGCAAAAGATAAAACTATATCGAACCTTGAATGGCTTCTCTTGAGTATGAACGCGGAGATGGCGAATCAGATCCGAAGGTTTCTTGAATTCTTTATGACAATAGGAACATGCATACCATCTTACATTTCCGATGCAACGTTGTTTTATCGTGAGATATTTTCTGAAACAGAATCCGAGTTATCATTGATATGAGAGTTCAGAATAATGAGCTATATAATGTTATCTTACCCTACACCACCGTCCGAAGAGCGGTCCAATAATGTTACGAAACTAGTTCGCGCATCGATTTTCTTTCCAATACATACATCTGTAATAAAAAAGATTCGTGTTTGAAGCGAATGATATAAATTTGCATAGTACAAAAATAAGTGCTCACTACCATCGTTTGAAGTTTTGTTTTTACTTGGCAATCCACTGTTCTTTAGAGCCTGTTGCAAAATATCGTCTCTATTATTAGTTATTGAATCGTTAGTCTCGGACCTCGCAGTATTATTATTTGTATTAGAAACTAGGTTTGTCGTATCGTTTGCAGTCGATTCTAAGGAAGCCAACTGCGATATTACACTGTCCACAGTGGCACGCATATCATCTTCGGTCACCGGCTCGGAACTTTCAATAGTAATTTCCTAGAAGGAATCAGTCAAGTGTAAAGGATATCAGAATAATTATAAAAATAGATTAGATTTAGATAACTAAGTGGGAGAAATATTACCTCTGCCGCGTTAGCATGCATTCTTTTGATATGACCATTTAGACTACCGAGTTTTTTAAAAATGCAGGAGCAATATGTGCAGGCATACATGGATGTTCCCTCAGGCACATTGTGAACTCTCAGTATATGAGCATTCAGATTACCTTAGAAGTAGGTAAAATTCAGACACAGAATACAAGGAAGTTAGAATAGAGGAATCGTTGCATTGTACAATTACCTTTCTGACTGAATGTCGCATTACAAAAATTGCAGGTATGCGGTCGAATGCCATTGTGTTGCCAAGTATGAGTTTGTAGCGAGCTTTTCTGTGTGAATGCTCGACCGCAAATGGTGCACTGAAGTTATGCAAAAGTCAGTAAAACGTATGATTCATTGCGCGAATTTGACGAATATTGAACGTACCTTAAATGGTTTCTCACCCGTATGAACTCTGATATGTCTCATCAGCTGACTGGGTTTTTGAAATGATTTCAAACATATGGTACACTTGTATAGAGTCTTATGCTTGGTTCCCCTTTTAGTCTGTTTCGTTACTTTGGTTTGTAGCTATGGGAACGGAATGAGATTCGTTGCATCTGGTAAATGAATTTTCTTATGGGATCGATCATTTGTATAACTATTTTTATAGCTTACTCTATAATGCTCGCGTATGTGAAATCTGTAGAGGGCTGGTTGAGTGAATTGTTTATTGCAAAGTTTACATTTTCGCGCTTCTTCGGAGGACCACTTCTCGCCATGTAGCTTTAAGTGCGCGTCTAATTGAGCCTAATTTAAGATAGAGTAGTTAAAGTATTATTATTCATTGGGACCAGAAATGTAGGAAAGCACTCTGAACTTACTTTAGTTGAGAATGCATCTTCGCACTCAGTGCAAAACAGATTTTCCTCTTTTTCGTGGAGAAGCATATGGGATTTCAAACTAGCCATACGCGCGAATTTTCTTCCGCACTCGGGGCATTTGGGCTCGCCCGTATTGTGTGTTGCCATGTGCAGAGTAAAATTTGTCTGTAATAATCACGGAATCGAATAAATAAATAGTTTAGGACTAAAGCCAATATTGCAAATGATCTTGTAATAACATTTGTTGGTGTAATTTACCGGAATGTTGAACGACGCAGGACACTTTGGACAACGATGTGGTTTCTCTTCTGCATGATGCTCCATGTGCTTCCGATATAATGACTGCTTTGTGAACTCGCGATGGCAGACGTCGCATTTTAAACCCTCTGGTCCCTGGCAACGTAAGATATAGTAAGAAAAAAACTTGGTACATTACTGTGCTTATTCTCAACCAAAATTACTTGTGCTAAAAGTGCTTCGATCTTCTTCGGCCTCCCAGGACTCTTCTTAGAAACCTGTTCTTCCGCCAGAGACAACGCCGATTCCTGTGGGACGCTTTCGTTCTCTTTATCTCCGGATGCGTTATCCTCGTCGGGAGCAGGCAACATCTCGAACACATGACTCGTTTCTTCGTCAGCCTGAATAACCGGTGTTGGTTGCACGTCCTCTAATATACTATTCTCCGTGTCTATCGCTTGTGCCTGTAGCAAGGCAGTCCGTTGGAAACTAGTCCCGCCCACCGCCTCAACGTTTATTTGAAAAATTGGCTAGAACGCAGAACAGAAAGAATTAGAAGAATTGCAATTTCGAAAGCACTGTAAGACTAGAAATTTCAACCTACCGGATGCAACAGAAAGTGTCCATCTATGCCTTTGACAATTGGAGCAGCAGCAGCAGGATTCTCTGCGACTAGCGTTATAGGAGTCGCTACAATTTCCAGCAAGCCATCCTCGTGCTCTGCGAGAACAATGAATCACTCATAAATACTGTGCCTACTGTTATTTAATCTGGAAACGATTACAAGAGGATACCAACCCGTCAGTGCTAGCATTGTACGACCATCCTCGGTCGTAACGAATCGTATCGTGGGTACCGTCTCAACGCACGTAGACTCCGTAACTACCCCCTGTCTCGTCAACATCTTTCAAACGTAGATGCTTTACTACTGGAGAAGACGTTCCAGCATCAAATACCAGTCGACTATTTACGAGAAACAAGGGCAGGTGCAAACAGGTGCAAGTGCTTGGTACAGACGATACTACGTGTGTTCCTGACGGGATTTGCACATTGTCGCGTTCCTGGGACGCCTTTCAAGCGATCCAAGCCAATCAGATTCTCGTGGAAGGCGCATACTTGTCTTTGGGACTACGAAGAAGTGTAATCTAAAATGTAGAAGTGGAGGTTAGACAGGAAACCAGTCGCGTTGTTGATAGAACTCGATGATCAGGGGAGGTGAAGCACAAAGGGAAGGGACTTGTCTACCAGTAAAGAAGGAAATTTTTTTCTTCTCTTATTGTCATATGTACCTCATCCTCTCACTGATCTCCCATTACACCGAAAAATTCTAATCGATCTGTAATAGTATTTCACTAAAAATCTATTTGAGCAATCTGAGATTTTTACGTCTTTTCTTACTGTAATTTTAAAGCCAAATCCAAACTGTATCCCTTGGGATCTTAAGTATTCAAAATTGACTCTTAATTGAGAATCAAGCAAACTGATTACTAAAGAATTGTGCGAAAAGAAATAAGATTACTACAAAAATTGCAGGTCTGTCAAGTGGTTCGAATCTAGGATAAAAATTCCAACTTTACCGACTGATGCCGCGTCGCGTTGATTTGCCAGAGAGTGTGAATTTACGCCGGTAGAGGGCTAAGTTGAGTGCATCGCTAAACTTTTAAACCCACCGAATTAAAAGTCGCGTGTATAATCCGTGAAAGTGTTTTCAATTGCTCCTCAAATAGAATATGTATTTTCAAGGTGAGAAAAAAATTTAAGTAACTTAATTGCAAGTTGAGAAAGGTATCATTAACGCGAGTTAAACACGAGCTTTAACACATGCTCTTCAAATTGTGGTGGTTGGGAATTAGTAGCGGTGCCGTAATGACGATTCGCGACGATGTACTGCGGCAATTAGTTCAAGCTGTAATCACTACGAAGGGGAGGATATATTGTTTCCTGATATTCAACGTGCCAGTGACCATGAGCCACATACCGTCCCCTGTACTCTGAAACGTTAACCCACCGTGAGATATTGTATCCCGTATTAAACCAATTCTCGAGTTTCCCAGCATCCTTCGGGCGGTGTCGGGCACTCGATGGGTCCGATATCCCAAGCAATAATTACCTCGAATAATTCAGAGTTGAAGAATGACGCGAAGTCACGATGCACCATCAATGCGAAACGAGAAATAAGTAGGAAGAGAATGTTCGACGAATGACGACGAGCCCATTACAGAGAGGATTTGCCACGGTCAATTCACTCCAGTTTTGGCATCGTTAATCCAATTAGCCACATTGGTTTTCCAGTACTGTAGTCGACTGGAGCCGAAGGAGTAACAAAGGGATCGGGAGAGGTGCCCTTTGGCGATCTGGGTCATGGATCGCGGGCTATGCAGCACCAGCAGATGCATGCTCATCGGAAAATTACGTTGGAGACAGTAGTAACCCTAATACGCGCGTCACTGATCCTCTCGTGCATTAAGGATGCTGACATAGTATTTCACAGGCCGGACAGATTCTACCTCTCGTCTCATCTCATCTCGGCTGCCCCATCCATCGTATCCCAGCAGGGCTGTGTAAACGCGAATAAATTAACGCAAACTCGCCGTTGGAACGAAGAATAAGCGACGTCGACGGTGAGTAAACGACTCTGACGAGTCCTATGCAAAGGTGTCTCGCACCACCGCGGGCGAAGCGATTCACGCTTTAACGCCATCGCGCACCCTACGCTCCTCGAATACAGCAAGGTTTTCAGGATCTCGTTACTGACAGCCTCGGCAAGCTGCTTGATTTCGTCTTGCGGCGCGCGGAATATTTACTGCGATGTTATTTGACCGCGAGACCGACGAGACCGGCGAGAAGAACGTGGCCGGCATTCACCTCGAGGAAATCTATCTCATCTCCTTAAGGTTCTCTCTTGCCAACATCATTCAACTGCTTGCACAAAGAATTCTTTCTATCTGTATTACTTCCACGGGTATTGCCATCGGGATATTAGAACGAACAGCCGAGGCTTTCTGCTTGCTGCGGGGCTCGAGCTCTACTCGCTCACTCGCAGCTTCCAGGGATTTAGGCTGTGCAATTGAAATTTACAGTGAGTGCGCGCTGCTGCGCTCTTCGGACTCTGAAGATGTCCAGCGGAAATATTGCTAGAGCCTCTCCTCATCCGCTCATAAATTCTTCAGAAGGACGAGGAGAACGGCGAGAAGTAGTTCGACCTAAAATTCGAGTCAACTTTAACGTAGTCGACATCGACGAGTATTTCCCTTGCCCTAATTACCGATTAATTTTATGAAGAGGTGTAGCTATACATGACCTCCTGCTAGATCCTGGCCGTTTCATCTTTTTTATACACCTGTTGACGTGTTTACTGTGCTTCTACGAGAAAATGCTTAGAGGAGGAGAGGTAGCGAGGGGAGCATTCCGTTTGCTCTGTCATTTCCTTTCCTCGTCATCGATCGCTTTACACTCGGGGTAAGACCAAAGTTGTGTGGGAGGTTTAATGATCAATCAGGTAGCTAAGTAGCTGAGTAACTGCAGTATGCGCTAATTCCCAGTTGCAGTATATGTGTATATCGCAATTTCACTATTGGAACGAAATTATAAAACCCATTTCGACCAGTCGGTTTGTACTTGGCAAACGAGAAAGCACCACCTGCTACCAGAACGCACCAGTGAGATTTTTTTTTTTGCGACTCTGCGATCCGCGGGCTCATCAAGTGGCCTTTGTTCTTATCCCATGGCCATGAAACAGAACCCTCGTTTCCGAGAAATTTGCCTTCGCACGTGAAAAATGTGCGCAATAATCATCGGCATTTGGAGCTCTTCTGGCTTTCTGCGCTACCGGCTAAATATCGCGCGGCAATTACCCTAACAATGCCAGGTTTTCCGCGACCGCCCCCGCGCTTCATCGGATCTCCGGCAACAATGCCGCATTACGTGCATGTGTGCGCGCGGGCCACTATCTACTCGCGGAGCCCAATAAAACTAAAGAGACTACATCCTACTCTCTTCGGTCGAAAGAAGCTCGCTTGTTTCAGGCGTTCTGTCGTGCATTCATCAGGGGAGTAGTAGCCTTTATTAATTATGCGCGCGGCGAATACCAGACAACAAAGAGTCACTGGTGCCGTCGAGCAGAAAAGTTCTAGCGGTGCTCGTGGTTTCTTGCTCTCTTAGATATTTCAATGAAATTTCTGGAAACCGCATTGCTCTCTCGCTGGTTCGTCCGCTGGTTCTCCTGCTTTTGAGAGCATCGTAGTTCACTGGCGAGCTTTTGCCTTTTCCCTCGTTTTCCACGACCTCCTTGCACCCTTTCCAAGCGGCTGCTGTTCCTTTCACGATGCTCGTTCACCTCACGCACAGCGATTTGGACGATTCGGTCGGTAGCTCGCGGAGAAAGCGACGAAAGACGATGAAGAGCGTTGCATTGCATTAGCTTTTAATGCGATTAAACGTTATATCTGGTTAGTTGGCCAAGAGTCGAGTCTTTCGCGTGGATCAGTCTCACGATGCGTGCGGTTGCTCGCTTGACTCTGAATGTCTGAATCGAACCAACGTAGCTGCGACCGCTAAGCGGCCCCTTGTTTTTCCATCCGCCACTGTTTTCCTTCAGGATCGATACGTCTGCCGGTGCAGTTTCGTAGCCACATGGGCCGAGAACCACGGAACCACCAAGATCCATGCAACTCGGCCGAAGATTCCGGACAAGACTGGGAAACGCGAGAAAACGCGACAGGGTGTCGCGCGTCGATGGATTGTAGGTCGAAAGGGTGTTGCGAATGAGACCGCCACGGATGAAAAACAATGCATTGGGAGGAGAAAGAGAGAGAGAGAGAGAGAGAAAAAAGAAAACACGGTGGCCTCCACTTGTGCGATATTAAGTTTGCAGCTGGTGCCTTCCTCCGGTTGACGAGCTCTCCCCGAGAGTCACATTGTTATCGAGTCTTTTTGCACGACGAGCAGCTCCGCCTGCTTCCTGACAAAACCATCTTTGTCAAACTATTAAGCATGAACTTTCCGTAGCTCGGCGAATCCCGGACGGTTGATATTTCCTATCCGGATCAGGGTTATATCTTCCACCGTCGAATCGACGATCCGACGTGGAACAACCCTCATCTATCCGTTCGTTCTCCGGTTTCTCGATTCACTCGAAATGCTGCTGCATGGCAATGCTTCAGCCCGCCTTCCTTTCTTTTGTTCGATTCGTTTGCCGTGTTCGTAGCCTCGTTTCCCGAATCGCGAGAAAGAATGCTTGGGACCTCGCACTCGCACACCCGCACTCACTTGGTTCCTTGAAAGTGAGCTGTTCCCTTCGAACGTCACGTAATCGGAAGACTTTGCTCGTGTTTCTTCGCTGGACGATATAGCGTTTCGATCAGCCGCGTCCACTCGATTGTACCTGTCGAATGTAATACATAGAACGATAGATTATTTCGTGGGATGCCAAAGCAGCGGATCTAAGCGACACAATTCTCTGATTAATACCGAAAGCCGAACGTGGAATGCTCGTTGAAATGGAATTAAACGGGGTCTCCGTTCGCGAGCGTCAGCCAAGTGAAAGAGAGAAATGTGTGGGACTGTGCACGTGTGTGCCATGCATTCAGTCTCGGAATAAAATGCACTCGATAGAGGAAATAATTGTGACGAAAGATCGATCCTGGATCGCTGCCGGCCAAATTGCAACATATGGCTCAATTCCGGTTTCATTATTTTTCCGGCCAAGAGACCTCGATATCGATGATATTCGCGTATCGTTCTCGCATCTCTTGCTCCCGTGTAAAAGGACTCTATTACTGCTTCGAAATGACATCAAATAGAAAGGTAACTGAACCTGCAACCATATCGGAGATGTTCCAATATTTTTCCACGCAGGCCGCTCCGCTGTTTGCCAAGTTAAAATCGCATTTCGCACGGACGAGTTGGTCCTGCAATTAGGATCATTAGCAGGCGCGAAGCGACCGATGCGAATTAATTTGTTGTCGGAGGTAGCTGATCACGAGTGAGCAATCTTGCAAAGCGAACATCGAAATAGCGACGAAGGTGCGAAATAAATCTTTGATCCGCAAGATGTGTTGGAGAGAGCAGTGTATTTATTGGTTTGGCTCCGAAAAATCGAACGTCATTATCCGTCTGGGGGCAATCGTTTCATCGTTTCGCAGGCCGTTCGCATCCCTATGGGGGGGGGGGGGGGGTTAACAATAACGTGGAGGGCTTCGAAAAATCGGAAACTCTATCGACCTCAAAGGGGTACACTGGCACTGGTCTCTCGAGCAGGCACTCGCTCCCAAAGCGAGGGCAACACTCGAGACCCAGAATTTCTTCCGAGGATTGTGCCGGTCACGCGGGAGATCTCCTTCGAATAAACAGACCGTACGTGCTCCTGGAAATCGGATAAGCCTCGAAAACGATTTAGATCGACGCCGACGAGATCCAGCCGAGCTAGGAAGCATAGACATGTAGGGTGGTGTTTCGCAGCCGGAATACATACTAGCTTACTCTCTCGCGAGTGAGCGAACGGAGAAGAAGAAAGACGATAGTCGTCGCGTGCCACGAGAATATCCACATCAATTACCCAGGGCTTCGTGATCGAGGCATGCCGCATACTTTCGAGATCCACTCGGAATTGACGCGCTCTTCGTACGAGTGGCATCGTACCGCTACCACAGCACCAGCATCCCAATCTGTACCCCGAATATCAGGTCGAATTAATCTCCGTGAATCTTTGCCGCCAGTTTCATCCTGTGCGTGCGACTCGCGAGGACCCGTCGTTTATCTGGCGTCTTGAAACCGCGCGCGTGCGAGCAAAAGAGATCGCAGGGGAGAGAGGTATCGTACCAGTGGGGGAGAAGGAGTTTCGAGCTTGGCGGCAGTGTGCAGCGTGCTTTTTAGGCCGCCGCGAAGAGAGCGCGAGGAGGGTGGGTGGGGAAATGGAAGAGGACGAGAGAGACGTGTACCGTGAGAGAGAAGGTGAGGGGGTGTAAGCGGAGGGATGTAGGATCGCTAGAGTGGGAGAAGGTTCAAGAGGGATGAAGAGGGTGGAAGAGAGAGGGCGAGGAGCGATCGATGCATTGAGGCGCCTAGCAGCCAGGCCCTGAGCTCAGCCCCGTTCCGTTCCACCGTCATCGTGTCAGGCCTCACCACCCCCTCACTGCCTCCCGCAACCACCCCTTCGCGCGCACGGTTCACCCCCAACTCGCTGCTGTTCTCGCTTCTCCGTCTGCCTCTCTCACGCCGCGTTTCGTCCGTTTCGTCCCTCGGTGGTGGCATGCCCTGCAGCGCGGCTTCCCTCCGGGGCTTTTCTCTCCACCGTGCAGTTGCGCATCGACCTCCTTGCCGTGCGGAACAAGCCTCTGCCGCCGGAACTTCCTCCTCGGCTCGAAACGCTGCCGCCGTTGCTGCCGCCGTCGCTGCCGCCGTTGCTGCCGCCGCCGCCGCCGCCACCGCCGCTGCCACCACCGCAACACACGCCACCGTTACCGCTTCTCTCGCTAACTGCGCGCGAGCACGTCCTCTCTCCCACCTCTTCGTCGCATCCTACGTTTGTCACTCGGCCCTCGGCTGTCTTCCTAAAGTCAGAGCGACGCGGCGATGAGCGCGAGGGGACCGTACCCCGGTTCACGTTGATCGTCCGCTTCCTTCCGCGGGTTCCCTTTAATCTCACGTGCGCTCCTTTGCGCCTCGCTCACTGTCTTCTCTTCTTCTTCTTTCTGCGCTTTCGCGAGAATTAGTGGCGCTTGCGAGAGAAACGATTGCGAGAGGAACGATTGCGGGAGGGCGGTCCGGGAGTGGTGCTGCTTTGGCAGTGGTGTGCCGGCTGGTAGACGGAGATCAAGGGAGAGAGAGTGGTTCGTGATCCGGGTGCCGTTGTGTTCGCTCGCTTCGGTTATTATGATCGCGAGGGTTGCCGTAATCGAGATGGGCCGCGGTTTCGCGGTGTTCGGGCTACTGCCCGACATATAGTCCACCAGTGGGCACTTCCTCTCGGCGATATGCGGCCGCTGCAGCGCGCCGTGTCCTCCGCGCGGGCCACGATCCTCTGATTGATGACTGTGATGCTCGATTCGCCGACGGACGATTATGGTAAATCTCTTTTTTCTGCACTTCACTTCTCTATGCTACGACTGTTCTTACTTTTCTTTTATGTCGCTCGAGCCTACCGATTCCTCTCCTTCCATTCGCGGTGGTTCGTGTGTGCATCCATCGACTGTCCCTCTGTGCAGGCCGTTTGGCGCATTCCTTTGAGGTGCCACCGAGTTTTTTCCCTCTGAAAGCTGAAAGCTCGCGATTGTCTCGGCCCTACCGTTTTGTCTATCCGCGGTGCTCGCTCCTCCCTGACTGGTTTCAAGTGAAAGGGACAGTGGTTGCTGCCGTGCTGTCCGATGTCTATCGGAAACTTCATCGACGCCGTAGTTGACGCGTGCCGGTGTTAAACGTTTGACGCGAGCTGTCCTCTCCAGGTTTCCCATCGTCGAAGCCCCCTGATTACCGCTTGATTCGCTCTCGCTCGCTTGACCTGGCTTTTTGTCGCGATGCTACTTCAGCTCGGCTCGCAAATACGGAGGGAGAGAGGAAGCGATAAGGAGACGAGCATCGATTGCGGTGGAAATAACGCGTGTCAATACGGGCCTGGGTCCGTCCCAGTCGAAGGCGATTTTTATTAGAGCAAATCCGGAAAGTCGGTCAACCCCTCTTGTAGGGAGAGAAACACAGCCAGCATCAAGCCGCGAAACACGCAGTGGTGGCTCGTTCTCGCGCTTCGCTCCTTTGTACTCGTCGCGCGCAATTAATTCCGGAGAAGTCTCGCGCCTCGCGTGCCAACAACCACGCGGCTCCTCTGTCTACCTAAATCTCCGCGCATCCGACTTTTATGATTAACGACGGCGGATCCGTCGCGACGCAGACGTCGCTTTGGATTTCCGCATCAGTGCGGACGAATCAAAGGACGGCACGAAACGAGTGTGGGTGCCGGGATGAAAGTAAAAGGACTCGCGCAGGTCGCGCGCGCCCGCGCGCGCCCAATAATGTGCACCAGAACGAGAATTTCTTAGCATTGCGCCGCCCTCAGGATGACGCATTCGTCGAGTATAACTGGAGAAAGTTCTTATCGCGAAGAATCTTTGCGCAACTTCTATAATACAAATTCCTGCGTTTATCGGTTGACCAAGAAAGTACGGGAACCACTGACTGGGCGTTACTGCCGGGGTGAAGAACCGAATGGGTGAAGAGGTGTAGGGATATCTCTCGACTAGCGTCTTGGCCGCGTTAACTTGTTACTTCATTTAACCCGTTTACCCAGTTCCTCAAGTAGCTACTTCCGTCACCCCCTTTGCCAATCGCCCCTCGTCGGCTCTCGACACCCTCTCGGACCGTGAGACTATTTTTCCACCTAAAATTTTCTTGCCAACGGCATCCAGCCTCTGGTGCACGCCCAGTCCCTGCATGCTCAAGACACAATTTGCATAGGGTCCGTAAGGGAAGTTTAATCGATAGGATCGAGCACTTGGCGACGAACTAGATTCCAGATGTGAAGAAGCACCGGCAAGATTCTCGGTGCCGTGGGAAGGTCGGATCCTCCTTGGTTTGTCGAACGGCCAGACGTGGTCTTGGATCGCGAGTTTGGCCCAGTTTCGGACAGTATCGTTTGAACGTGTTAATGCAGGGCGTGTGCAATTGCATATAGTCACTGTTCACGTGGCACAGAATTATACGAAATGTGCCGCGTGAATTGTGCCACCTCGCGTTTTTGCAGTATTCGTCGTTATGATTCTTTTTTCAAGTTTCGAGGGGCTCGTTTTCCCGGGGGAGGTCACCGTCAGTCTCTCCTACCCTCGTTTACCCTGCACCACCTTGCGGTTGCCGGTTCCGCGTACATAATTAATCTCATTTACTCGCACCTGAGTACTTGGAAAATAATTTCTGGCTGGAAACTGTATTTTTGTTGTTTCTTTTCTCAAGCTCACCTTGGTCGGGCCTCGATTCTTATCGTTGCACCCTGGCTACGTGCATCTCCGTTGAGGGAAGTGGAACGATCGAACCAAACGACCGCGCTCCACCGGGAGCTCTCCTTTCTCTCTCTCTCTCAAACCAACTCCTGATACAGATGCTAACCAGACAAACTCCACCCTCTCGTTGTCAGCAGTTTAACTTTTCCCTCGCTGCGGATGTACATAGCCGCACGAAAGACTGTCGCGCGACGGAGGATTGACTGCGCAAAAGTATGCGCTGGTAGAAAAGTTCTAGTCTACTCGTATCTCTCTTTTCCTTTAAGCCAGCCAGCCATCTGGTTTTGTATTCGATTAAGTCGCCAGGCCCGAGTGTATTGGATTCGAGAGTAGTTACCCTTCATTAGCGACTCATTTCAATTGACCCGTGTACAGGCGTGCCTTAAACCGTCGCTCGTTCTCCTCTTGGCAAGAAAATTCGAGATTAATACGAGAGTGGTACATAGTTGGCAGAAACTTGTTAATTGGACTAAAGACAATGAAAGAGTGGGGATGAAGGGTGAGAAGTTGCCTGTAGGAAAGGCAGAAGTAGCAAGAGAAATGAAAGATTAATCAAACTGGTGATTAATTTTCCAGGAGATAGCTGATGCCGGTGGCGGTTATGGCGGACGATCCTTGAAGATCGTGATGCTGGTATCGGTGGTGCTGATAAGCGCGTCGACCGGCAGGGCCGGTGGGGACTGTGGCCTCGCGGAGCTGACCTGTCGCGATGGCCGGTGCGTGCCGATCGACGCTTTCTGCAATGGCCGTGACGATTGCGGCGACAACAGCGACGAACCGGCACTTTGCACCCCTTGCAATCGTACCTACCACGGCCACGAGGGCCGAACCTACAAACTCGAACTACCCCGGCCCTCCGAAGAGCGGCTGCCCTTCCTCTGCCATCTGACTTTTACCGCAGCCGGCCACGGCTACGGTGAGCTCGTGCAGCTCCTCTGGGACGCTTTCAGCGTCGGCACGGTCGATCCCAAGACAGACAGTTTCATCACCAGCTGTCCCGAAGGTTCGCTGCAGCTCGCCGAATTGGGAAGGCACTTCACCGGAGGGTCCTGGTGCGGTGTAGGCGAGGGCAGAGCTTCCTACTACAGCGAGACCAGCACAGTCACCGCTTCCATAAGACTGTTCCATGCTCCCCCGACAGTGCCGTTTGAGTTCCGCTTGCGATACCGGTTCGTCGCGAGGAACGAGGCCGTGGCGAGATTGGGCAAGCCGGAGCTACCGATCGAGCGAGGTTCGCCGGTCCCAGGGACTTATTGTTCGAGGAACTTTTACGAGTGCCACTTGAAGCAGTGTCGACTGCAAAGCCCGAACTACCCCGGCGAGTATCCGAGGAACGCGAGCTGTCTGGTTACGGTCCGGCAAAAGGAAGTGCCAACGTGCAAACATGCAATGATCTCGGTAAAGACTGCACCTACCGGGCCAGCGGGCCTCGTAGCGAGCAATTCGAGTTTGAGCGTTTGGCAGGATTGTCCCACCGAGAAGGACCGTCTGATCTTTCGCGATGGAGTCCGCCCGGAAGATCCAATTCTACTGATCTACTGTGGCGGTCCGCTGCCACGAGTGACGGCACGCGGGCCCACCATGCAGGTGGAGTTTCGCAGTTCACCCATGGCCATCCCTCTGGGTGCTTCTGCGCTGCGACTCGAGCTCGAGCTCCAGGTAGTCTACGTCGATTCAGACGGGTTGGACTACGCGAAGGGGCCGCAGGGCTGCCACTTCTTCGTAAATGGGACCACCAAGAGAAGTGGCATTCTGCGGGCGCCCCTACACGCCCTGCCGCCAAGCTCCAGTTGCACTTGGAACATTAAAGGTTCCGCTGGTGATCGCGTGTGGATATACTTCTCTTCGTATTCCCAGCGAGATTTGACCGGCAGCGTCGAAAATAACGCGAGTTCGCAGTCGGACATGCCCTGTGCGGTCAAGCTCATCTTTTGGGATGGTACCCCCAGCACCGGAGTACTGATGGCTACCCTCTGCGACGACACGCCCAAGCTCTGTGCCCATGCCGCTTTGCGCAACATGACCAGGAGCACGAGACCTTGCACCGCTGAGGAGAGTTACTTGACTCTTGCACCTTCTCTCACCCTAAACCTCGAGACAGTCCTGGGCACTGCGCTTCACACAGTTAACTTTAACGTGAGTACCATTACGCTCGAGATACGGTTTCGAACGGGTACATACATACATGCTTGCGAGACTCTTGGGGAAGAGCACTGGGGAGAGTAATCTTCTGCTCTTTAGCGACCTCCCCTCTTGTATCGTGTTTGCGGTACGTTGCGGCGCCGGCCGCAAGTCGTTGCGCGCATCGCTTTTCACCGTGCTTTGTTTTGAATCGCTTCCTGTGAAACACGACACGCCTCGCCTCGCTTTCCGAGACCAAGCGCACCGTTTTAGCTCTTCATCGCCGCTGAGTGGCTTGGCTTCTTCCGGTAAACGCTGCGTGGAACGAGGCGAGCCATGCTGCTCTATGTGAGGAAGAAGAAGGAGAAGAAGAAGAAGAAGAAGAAGAAGCATGAGAAGCCCACGCATGTACTCGCCGATTCAACTGCCCGACTCTTTCCTCTGCGACGTCAATCTATTGTCCCCTATTCGTCTAGCCAGACAACGCTGACGCCCAACCCCGATCCGAGCGGTTCGCCACCCCTTTGCCAATCCGAAAAAGTGCTTCAATCCCGAAAATTCGCTTTGCTCTTTGGCTAGATAGTGAAGAAAAAAAAGTTGTTGTGGTTGGATGAAGCCGCTTGCAACATAATTTGAGGAGAGAGGGTTACGATCGGGGGTTGGCCTGGTGCGCTGCCAACACACAGGATGCGTAGCATCGTGTACTTTCCACTCGGCCATCCCTCTATGCTTTCACAATTAGTGCCAGCATCTCGTCCCGTTGCCCCCCCCCCCCCCCCCGCAGTCGAATTGTCTTTATTATCGTACGGAGCAAAAAACTAGTCTCATCGCAGTCAGTCCCACAGCGGATTTGCTCTGTTTTTTCATCGCCGACTCCGACGCAGCTTATTCTGCCGACTGAATAAATAATTGTCCCAGGCATCCTGAATCAATTAAGTCCGTTGTGTTTCAATGTAATTTCTCGAGGAGAAAAAAAGCAGTGGCTTTGCATTAATCGCGCATTGTTATCCCTCGTATTAGGGCTGGGAATAGAACAAGCGAAGAGGGCTGCTTGATTCAGCCAGCCAAATTTTCTTCTTACCCTGCAACCTAATTGAAATGTTTTCACCGAAGTCATTATTAATGCAATCTTATTAAAATTCGGTTTGGAACGTCTCTCGTCGTTGTTCACTTTAGTTTTCGCTCTGCCCTAGTTGCGATTCGCTTAGCGCGGCATACTCGTGGAAATTTCCCCTTTATTTTCTTAAATTCGAATTATTCCGAATTCAGCTGTTCCCCACTCGTTAGAGACTCGCGAAATACTAACTCCACGGTAACAGTTATTTCGCGGAATCATATTAATTACCGGCCGCCTTTGGAACCGCTTTGCTTGGTCTGATTATTGCTGGTTTTGTACCACTCAAACTTCTTCCTAACCAGTCGCGAGACTTTGCGTTCGTCACGGCTCAGTAATCGACTTTTGCTTTTCCAGAGGAATTTCTATTCCTAAAGAATTACCGAACAATTGACTGGCAATCAAACGCGAGAGATTCGTTGATCCGGGCAAATGTTTCGATTCCTGTGGGTGAGGAAAATGGGTTAGAGAATGTGAACTGGTTTAAATGAAAGTGGATCGCGGAGAGGAGAATTAAACACCATTCGTTAAGTCGAAACAGGGACTGTGAGGCAAAGATGGCCTGAATAGGGAACGTTCCAACCAGGCAGAAGGCCTCTCCAGAGACAAAAGACCGTTTACATAAGTTGACCTCTTAATACGTGAGCTCACGAAAAGCGCGTGTTCAGCGAAAGTAGCATCTACTCGTATTTGTTGGAATTGAATAATTTTGCGGCGCGCTCCTTGAACGTTATCGCTTTCAGAGGAGATTCTACTCTCCTGATTAGCTTCGATCGGTTTACTTCTGCGCGCTCTACCACATACATACATACTGTACTGTACTCTGTCGCCTCAAAAATGAACTTTACAGCACCGACTAGCAGGAAAATATTCACCGAGAAATATTTTACCTGAAAAATTTTCCTGATTACGAGTCTCATACGATTCGCGAACGATTAACACCGTCGACAGAGACGTGCTGTCAGCTACTCGAAGATTGAAATGTAAATTAACGAGGCAAATAAAGCGCAGCAGAAAAGACTCCTAAGCGGATTAAACGAGCGAGCGCGTTGAACCCTGGGGTTGAATTCGTGGTTGTTAAATATATTTTCAAGAAGAATTCTGCGAGGTAAAGTGCACATCGGGTTGAACAGTATTTCTCCCTCGGTGCAAACGGTGGCCTCTCTGATCGCGTCGCGGAATTTCCATCCTGGATTTGCATTACGTTCGTCAGGCTGCAAGTCGGAGCAGCGTCGAGTTTAATGAACAGGTTCTCGGTACCTTTGCGGCCGTTCACGTCGAACGACCGATCCAAGTTCCAGTTCAAGAGACTTTGTCGACACGGACAAAGCGCAAACCGGGTGCTCACTGCCATTAAAATCATTCCTTTGTGTCGCCTCGTGAGCTTCTACCGACTTTCTTTCAAGGACAGAATACTCTTTTTGCTCTGTCGCATTCACCAAATCAGGTACTTCGGGATATAAGGAAACCCTCCAAGGAATCGTGTCTTCCTTTTCCGGCAGTTTCTAGCTTCGTGTCGCAAACAATAATGCTCGAATGAACATTCGAAATGATTCCCAAGTCCTCGCAAACTCGCGTTCGCTAGTCTCAACTATAGTGGATCCTTTGATTAAAGCGATGATTACACCCCGAATTTGGACCTCTTAGTGTACGTATGTGGTACTTGAATCTATAATTCTCTGGGCTTTATCGAGGCTAATTTGCGATTCTTTCTACGAATACGAGAGCTCGCCGCATTACACGAAAATCCGAGATTTCAGCATTAGTGTTCCATCGACGGATCGCTCAACGTGGCCCACTTGTGCATAATCGTTGAACCAACTTAAGAGCCGCAAAGTGCAAGACTTCCTACGCGTTCATTATTGATCTGATCGAAAGTAGTGTTTCGTTCGAGCAAATAGCTGCTCGGCGCCCGTTTAAAGTGATCCAATATTCTCAGGTGGCCCAACCTGGCTTCGCCGTGTGTGCGAAGCTGTTGCGTTCGAATTCCAGAGACTTCGAACCCTTTGAGCGGTAATTCACTTTTGCTCCCGATTGGGTATCGGTCAATATAAATTGATCATGACTGAATGGCCCGTTAGCTCGTCGCTAACATGTCAACCTTATCGCTTTCATTCTTTAACGAGCCTGAGGCAATCCGTCCGGCCGTATTGTCCACGAGCCACCTTGCTGGTTCAAATAAATTACAAACTAATAAAAATGCGCTTGGTGAAATTTTCGAGGGTAGTAAAAATCTCGATGATATTTGGCATCGTGGTAAGGGCGATTATTTCAGCTCTATTCACCGCTCGAAAACTCGGCATCGATGGCCCGATTGTGGTCTGTCTTATGGAGCGTATCGAATCAGCCCCTTCTCGGGCCCAGGGTTCGTTGACCTCTCGGCACAAGTAGAATTTATCCTGAAAATCATAGGGCCTCGCGATTCTCGAGAGGCACGCCCTCGCTTGCAAATTCTCGGCTCTTCTTCAACGAGGACAAGTATATTACTGTCATCTTCAAATTCCCTCTTGCGTTTCGTATCAGCGTTAGCTTAATTCACCAACCCTCAGCGATATATTTTTCACGAATCATCCACTGGAAAAGTGGAGAAAAATAATTGTCAAAGTTGGCGCTAGTATTCCACGATCCTCCATTACCTAGTTAGAGTGGTGATGTAGCACTAGGGACGTCGCTAGCATAAATATTCTTATTGCTCGTTTCGAGTGGCGAGGGAAAAAAACCAGGTGGGTCGGAGGTGACAACCCCGAGGCGATTTCTCCGCTGTGAGTGTAGTTGGAAGAGAGGTTAGGTTAGGAATGTCGGGTCGGATTGCGCGTTCCTCTCCGACTGCTTATACGCCGAGTAGTTGATAATCGTGGAAAGATCGCGATCGCTGACGCAAGGAGAAGAAGACGCCGCCGCCATCGTTGAAACGGCGACGGTGGATAGTAGTGAATTTGCATTTTCCGGAATGAAGGAAAAAGAGTAGTCAAAGAGGAAGGCGGTAGAGAAGCGACGGAGACGCGAGCGGAAGGCTTCAGAGACGGGTGGTTTCCGTGGAGCAGAGGGAAGTGGCGTCGGAGAGTTCGCCAGAGAGGATGATGCGCGCGTGCATAATAAAGTAGATATTATACCGACTGCGTCCAGTAGCAGAGTGCTCCCTAACTCTCTCTCTCTCTCTCTTCATCGTTCAGTTCGCCCCGATTTCCGTAAAAGTCCGAGTTTCCCACAGGGAATTCCGCGCCCGCCAAATTGCGGCCCGCACAAGACAAACCGGCCGTCCATCACTGGAATCATTTCACTGCAGTTGGCCGTACTCCGCTTCCTCTCTTCAGAAATGGAAATGGCAGCTGCCGGGAGAAAGAGCGAAGCGACGGTCAATTGGCGAAGGCCGGTAATGCGCCGGTAGAAACGAAGGCGCGTCTGGGAAATGGAATTTAATAGGGAGTAAAGTTTCAATTCGTGAAAAGGCCATCCACGGTACTAGTGCTTTTCTTTGGACGACTGTATCGAGTTGACCCTCGCCTCGACATTATAAACGCATTTTAATTGCAAGCGCATCGTAAGCTTCGTCTGGAATCTGCGCAGTGCGTGGCTCGTTCTTAGGGATGGCGAGTGGTTCTTTCGCAGTGGTACTTGAGAATTAACTAGAAAGAGCATTTTCCGCGTTTACTCGACTCGTGAAAAGAACGATGCTCTGAATTTCCCGAGATGTTCCCTTGACATGTACGTACCGCTATTGTTACTGTCTTATGCAAACTTTTCGAGACTGTCTGCTACAGCGGAACAATCTGTCCCAAGATTCTTGATCGGATTAGCAGAGATTTTTCCAGTGTGTCGTAAAACTTCACTGATTTGCATCACTCTCAGGGACAGGAAGATAAGAAGGTGCAGCGTGTAAGCTATCGAAATTCTCCTCAAGTTCAGAGCTATGATAATCGGCTGTCGAAAGTTTTAGGCCAAAGAGGAAAGAAGCAGTAGCAGAGACTCCTTCTCCTATCTTTCGTGTTTGTTCTTTCGCGGAACAGTTGTCGTTAGCAAGAGGGAAAACCGGCTCGTCAAAGTCTGCCGAGGAGTCCTTGCTCCGTGATAACCGAAGTTTTGCACTTGGCAGCGCGCTCGGTCTCTTCAAACGCAATGCTAATATTTGGCCCGAGCTGCTGGGACGTAAATCCTGGAGCCGAGGAGTCTCTCTCTCTCTCTCTCTCTCTCTCTCTCTCGTGTGAGCGACGCGAGAAAAAAGCCAACGGAGAGAAAGTTCTTTTCGGAAACATCGAAGCGGTGGTTTCTGCTACCTTCGACGTGTTAACTCTCACGATTTTCCACCACGAATCGCAAATCAATTCCACGACGCTTTTACGAACAGTCGTAAAAGCTGAGGGCCGAGGATAAGCTTCCTCTTGGTTCTCTGGTTCCTTCATTTCCCAACCTGCCACACCGACTTTTATCCAAGACCCTTGATGGAATATTTTTTTTTTCCAGCCTGCACTCGATCGGTACTTTCTTTGCGAAAGGGGAGAACCAAGGGCGGTTTCGTTTTGCGAGTGGTGTCGAGCGACCATAGGGAAAGGAGAAAGTTCAGATACTCGAGATCTTCGTCCTGGATATATTTACCTTTCTAGGGGAGTAAACGTGCGAGGAATTCTTGCGGTTTTGTCAGAAGAGCAGCGGTTTACGATATTTCTCGCGATAGGTGGGTTCTCCGCAAGCCCCGAGTGATGAAGGATTCGCGATCTACGATTAATGGTTGGAATTCGTGTCAGCCATATAGACCGATCTCGAGCATAACTACTGTAGAATCAGAGACTCGACCCGTTGGATCCAACACACTTCCAATATCTCCCAAGTTTCCTTCTCCGCAGTGGTATCCGCTCTTATTCGCCCTCCACCGTGACACCCTAAAAAATCTCCCCCGACCACAATACTGTCGTCCCAGTTTCCGCGCGAAAAAAGGGAATTGGTTAAAGTTCCGCCGGGAGCGGTGGAGAAAAAAGGGGGAAAAGTGGATATAGAGAAAAGTCTCCTCTTCTCTTCAACTAAGAAAGATCCTCTCGGCATTTTCTAATTTTAATTAGCGCCGGGACCCTGCTCTTTCGACGAACTTACTAGTACGTTTCAGACATGAGCCTCGTTAAATAGTAACGGAAGCTCGCTGGTCTTAAATACCTTGGATTCGTCGTTACTCGGACGAATTCCTTTGCTTCCTCTTGATGTATCTTTAACCGCGCGGTGGCAGCCTGGTTCTTTGAACGTCCGTGCTGATGCGTCGTCGCGGAAATATTCTCACTTTTACCAAGAGAGTAAATGAGTACGATTTATCACCACTTAACCGGAATTGAGTTTACTCGAATCTTGAAATTTTCCCACCTGAAAAGTAGCGGTACTCGATTTGGGAACCAGAATAAAACATTTGTCAAGTCCATCGTAATAGAGGGATGGTAAAAGGTGGGTCGCGTTATCTAGTGGTTCGATGCTGTTCCAATGTTTTTCGCGATATGCTCGGTAGTCTGGCGGTAGGTGCCGATCGTTGCTAGCAATGAGATGGTTCGATAAACGCGATAGAAAGTACGGATAAGCCACCCCTTTACCCCGTCGACCAAACTATCGTGGTCTGATAAGCCAACCGACGCGGCTTTCAACCCCAAGCGCGACGGGTTTCCCTCGTGAGTCGAAGTGTATTTAAAGTAAACAGAGATTCAAATGAAATTTTTTAGATTGTTCTATCCAATGCTTTAAGTACGAATTTGAGGTACGGTGAAGGGAATGGATCGAAATAAAAGGACGTTCTTTCCCAGTCTTTTAATACTCGCTCTTCCGAGTCCTCTAATTTCGTTTCCACGTTTAATTGAGGACCGCAATCCAAAACTACCCGAATGTGTAGACTTTGTCCATACCAACACGAATACCGCTGTTTCCATTAAATCCAGCATTGCCACCAAAATCTCGACACTGTCGACAATGTCGACATGACGAGGGTGTGCTCGTGCCACTCGTCCCAGCAATATGTCCTGCCTCCAGTGCGCTTGCCTTTCCAACATAACGCGTTGCTATTTACATTAAAAATCAGGAAACTAGCGATGGACCACCACAATTGTTTTCGTCTGCTCGGCGCAGTCCTGACGCGTCGCGTCATGGTGCGGTAGGGTGAATGTTCGCGGCAGTATGTAGTCCTCTCTGCGAACACACAATGCAGCCGGGGTAAAATCAATTACGTGGCGGGTGTGACATTCCGACAATCAACGTTGAAAACTGATTACGTATGCGGAGAAACGTCTGCGTTGCGTTGATGCCAATTGGATGAAGGACACGAGGTTAGTTTGATGGGTGGTGATGATGACGCTCTACTAATAACACTGGATTCAACGTCAAAGTAGAACCCTCTGCGAGACATGTCTGCGGTAGACGTAGCTACCAACGCGTTAGTTTTCGCTGGATAGAAACTTGGCTCTCATAGTACATACAGTGTATCTTCCTCCGCTAGGCCGAAGGGTTTATCTGCACTGGCAAATCCCATTTACACTCGAGTATCGCATGGTTCGTGTCTGTGGCAGTGGTCGTGTAGGCTGCTACCTGCCGCTCGCAGTACCATAATCCGCCGACAGGTACATCCGCCTCCGAACAGTTTCAACCAAATCGGCTATTAGTACATCCCACCCAGAACAGCAGGATCGATCGGTTTCCGAACACTTTCGGGTTCGCGGAAAATTCTCGCTAAATTCGCAGAAATTCAGAGAAATTCGCAGAAATTCGGCGAGCCTGGGAACCGTTCTATGGCTTTAATCCGTCCTCTCTGTGGGATGGGGATGCGCGCGTGGTGTTTGCCGTGTTGCGGATATCACGAGTAAACGCTAGGAACAGTTGATTTGCGCACGCAAGCGAACCAGGTCGGATCACGGCTCAACCTTGCGCTGGTTCGTCGTCCTCCGACACGATTGACAGAGTCTACCGTTGTTATTATTAGTTCGCTCAGGGATAACGTAAACAAACAGTGACCCAGATACGTGAGACGCAACCTTGCGATGTTTCTTCGTCATGCCAAACGTTTCCGCAGTAAATATTAAACGCCAATGGGAATGATTGTCGACAATTATCGTTTTGGAGCGTTCCAGTAAATCGCTGATTATTAATCCTCCGTGGAACAAGTCGGTCTCGTCGATCGAATAATTGCGTTACTGAATATTTACACGAATGCATTATCGGAATTCGCGTTAAGTGGAATCGGACGCAGGACGGCCGAGCGTTGGAGATCGTACAATTGGTCTGATTTTATGCGATCTCCCTCGTGCGAAAGTTATGTAATTAATACTGTTTCCTCGGGACTTCTCTCGAGGATCCGAACGTCATTAAGCCATGGCGAAAACAATTTTAATCCAACTCGATTCCCTGGAGGATCCTCAGTCCCTCGGAGTAGTCGAGTGTAGCTGGGAATTCTACTGGATCGCGTGACCATTCGAGGTACATTGCGGAAAGAGAATATCGAGTCGCACGCTCGATCAGCTGCCTCTGTAAAAGGTACGTCGGGAGAATTTTTTCAAGAACACCTCCGCTACGGGAATGTTTCACAGCTGGGCTGTCGCGGCAGTAATATCGAGCCTGTAACAAACCGGGTGGTAAGAGTCGAAACGCGTGGCACGGCACGGAGGCGCAAATTAAATAGGAGCGCAAGGGCGAGAATTCTCGGGGGTGAGTCGCGGCTGGTGAAACACATTGTGTGGCTGGTATCAACGTGGTGTTGCGCCGGTAATAAACAAAGGGTACAAGCGCGAGGCGTTATTATGTCAATGGTGAATAAGGCATTGAGGCAGCCGAGACAATGTATCGTAGACTCCTCTCTCCCTCAAATGGATACCCCATCTACCTGTTGCCCTCCACATTAACGCATTCACGCGCGCAGATCATTAGAACTATATCCCCAAACCGACAATGCCGATTCTACTTCGGTGAAAAAAGTCCCAGTACCGTGGCTGGCGAGGCTTTTATCGGTTTCTGCTGACTGATTCTGTTGGAACGGGCGCTTCCTAGAAAAATTCGATGCCACGGCTCTCCTGCAATCTTCCTTCACCCTTTGACCGTCCGCTCCATTACCTCTGACTCTCGCCTCTCTTCATAAATACTAGCCCCCTCCATCCTCGTTTTTATCGCGCGCGCAAAACTTCCTGCTCGCCCTTCCGCTAATGGCTGCCGCCAATCGAAAGCCCCGCCGCGAAATGTTGCTAATTGCTACTACTTTAATCACCGGTGAAATCAATTTGTTTTGCCAGGGGTAAAAAAGCACAGGAGGACCGAGGGTTTTTCTCGGCAAGTGACAAGAAGCCAAAGTAAAGGGTCAAACAAATTGGCTGAGTGGATGCCTCGGCAGGGGAATTTTTCTCCCAGCAAAGTACTATCCCTTTTAAGGGGTGGCATGCTGCTCGCGCGAGGCTAGTATTAGATAAATTGTATGCCACTCGGAAAGACACGGCCGCGTGCTTCGAGCACGCACTACCCTCCGAGAGAATTACGGGGGTAGTTTTCAGCCTAGCCCTCCTCGAGTACCAGCGACAAGTAGCAACCACTACCACCACTAGTTTGCCGAGGCGACTTGAAAGTATCATTACAACCACGCTTTCCTCTTTCATTAATTCCTCTTCGCTCGCTGTCAGAGTCCCTATTTCAGTGGGCTTCAAAAGGACACGGTTGCTTTTGTGCCGGAAGCATCGAATCAAATGCGCCTCCTGCTCCTCTACCTCCTTTCACCCACCGCCACTCGTACAAATACGCTTCTCCGATAACTATTCTCGTTTCGATCCACGCTGGTTTTCAACTCCGATCGTCTCGATGGCTCTGTTACCTTGCACCGCGAGGTTGTTACCTCGTTGGCGTTGTCGCGACGCCGACGCGACGACGGCTGGGTAGGGAAAAATCGACTGAATGCACTTAACGGAAGGAGCGAGCGAAGGAGAATAGCATCGATATTTCGCCGGAGACGAGAGGAGAGAAGTATAGACGCCGTAAAGGTGACTGCTTTGAGGCGAAGAAGTAATCTGGCAATCAGAAGTATTAAAAGGCAAGTCGGAGTTGACTGGCGAGAGCAGCCGAGGATAATTGGAGTGCAAAGGCCTCAGGGGGAGTAGTAGCCTAGAATTTATCAGAGCGCACTATCCCGGACGTTGATACGAGAGCCCAGGGTTTCTCGCGTGAAAAAGAGAGCAGCGAGCTCATCATAAATTTGCCGGGAATACGGCGCGCCGTGGCCTAGCCTCGAGAGTTTGGCCTGAACAGTTTGTTGGGGAATATTTGGTTAGCAAGTTTTAGTAGGACGAGCTCTAACCTATAAGTGTATGCTTCTCGCACATCCGATATTTCACTCGCGAGCGAGATTCCCATCCGGTTTGCTAGGCTGCTGGCTGGCTGTAGCCTAGCTGCTTTATGTGCTCTGCCTATTAGTCTAATGACGTACTACCTCCGTGGCTAGTACCGCCCTAAACTGTCATCCTGCAGACCGGATTCTAGCTAGCTCGGCTTTTCACCCGCGGCCGAACTTTCTTCGACTATTTCCATCGGCGCAATGCATCGCCGATCCCGGAACCCAGAGCGCTCCTTCCGGAGGCGTCGGACGCGAAACCCACTAAGAAGGCAGGCAGCTTGGCAGAAGACTCGCTTCGAGAATTCGCCTCTTCGCGAGCTTTCGGAGATAAATAAGGGCAACGAATGCTCGCGAACAAAAGTGGCCTTTGGATCGGGGTGCTTTGAAAGCCTTTGGAGAAGGGAATCCTCGCGGGAAGAGATAGTATAAGCCCACGGTGGCGCCGGAGGAGGTAGAATTAAGCGGGTGTCTTCAGTCAAGCGGCGAAAACACCGTCGTTCTTTCTGATTTCCCCCTGAAAATTCTTCTACCGAGAGAAAGAGAGGAAGTAGTGGAAAAACTGCGCAGATTCTACCGCTTTGCTGCATTTTTCTTCGTTCTCTCTCTCTCTCTCTCTCTCTCTCTTTCGGCTTGTGGTCTTTTTTATTCCCTCTGATGCTTTGTCGTCGCGCATTTTTCGTTCTATCGATGCGTCGTTGTGGTAGACCCCGTTTATAAATATGCATTTGCGTTGGTCGCTTTGTTCAGCTCGTTCCTTTCCGTGGCCTCTCTCCTTTTGTTATTCCGTGCTCTTCCTATCTCTCTCTCTCTCTATTTCACCCTGACACCCGTCCGCCCTCCCTTTTTAATCATTACACCGACGACGCCGTCGTGAAATTGAAGCCGCGACGGCTGAGAGTGTCCTTTGAACCGAGCCACGGTGGCATCACCGCTTCTGCCGTGTTGTGCTCGAAGATTCAATTAAGCCACCAGCGGAAGAGATCGACGATTTAATTGAGGCAAAGTGCGCGTCCGGTTTTATCGCCTCGCTACTGGCCGCGAAGCGGCTTTAGATATGCCGGATTAAACCGTGTCGAGATGTGTCATTCAACCACGGTCGAGAGCCGCCAACTCGGAAATTCGCGATGAAGCTGCGCTCTACTATGGATGATAGTATGGCTGCATTAAGTAATGTCACTCGTAAAATTTCAAGACCGCCTATTGTTCACCGGCCAAGTGACACTGCACGGTTCTACCGGTCGACGATCGCTCTTCTAGCTCGGCACATTGTCTCCCGGAAGAGGATGAAAAAACCTCTACTCTCGTCTTCGGTCTTAAATACCCTCAAATGAAATTTTTATGACTCGCTAATGCACCAGGCTGAAACGCACGCCGGACTAGCCCGTGCTGGAACACTCGGCAAGAGTCGATGTAATCTCTTCCTCTCTTCTCTTCGTCCTTCTCCCCTTCTAGGACAATCCTCAATTACTTAATCGTCTCTTCCCTCGCGACACGCTCGATACCGATCGCTTACACAATTTACACCGATCGACTGCAATCGCTTTATTTCGCTGACGAGATCAGGATTGAGCGCCTAGAATCCAAAGTGACGAGTCAGCTGTCTGACCCGTTTTTCCAAATACACTTCGTACCAGGAGATAAATTTACGATTATGCGGCTTCACGACTATCGGCCCAGCGCGAGGTAGCGTCTGCCGATATAGTAGTTAGAGCCTCCGGATAAAATAGTCAATCTCTCCATGGCTTGGCCGTACTATCAATAAAATGTACTTTTCCGGTGTCCCTCGGGAAAGTCCGACCTGAGCTTGGAGGAGCATATTCGAAAAAGAGGTTCCCTCGCAAAGACCCAGAAAATGTTCCGATGCTCTAGGTAGGTCGACTTTAAGAATTGCTTTCGAGCACGTATTCTCGCGTATTTTCGCAGTGAGCGTATTCTCGGGCGGGCTCTGCGTTCGGCTGCAATCTGTCGGGTTGGTGCTTCCACCTGGAGAATACTAATGCCGGGCGCGGAGGTGAGCGGGTTGGGCGGTTTTGCCCGATAGTCTGGCATAGAGAGCTCGGTGCATCGTAGTTTCCTAGCACCCCGGGGATTACAGTTCGGGTCGAGGGAGATGGGAAGGTGTCGGTGGCCTGTCGCCTTCTATCACCTGTAGATACTCTGAGCCCGGAGCTCACTGGTGCAACGGCTGCAGCGAATCAGAATAATTTACAGGGGAAACCTCGTTATCCCGATTCGTGCGCGCGTTATGCAGCGCAGCGCAAAGTAGTAGATGCATCTGTCTGGCTCGAGAGTAAAGAGAGAGGTGGAGGAGGAGCTCGATGGGAAGTAGAGACACGCGTCACTCGCCAGACACTAATGCCTAGTCAAGTGTCGCTTTGATCGGCGTGCGCTCATTCACCCTCGTCCGTCTTTCTCTCCCTCTGGAGATGGCATTCCTTCGCTTCCTCCTGTCGATCAATCGTAATTAAAATGCGCCCAGCTCATGAGTCCTTTCATACCGAGAGCATTTATTTGCATTACAAAGCGGTACGCTTGGAATCGACCACTCGGCAATTCCCTCTTGGCTCCGATCGGCTTGTGTGTGCATCCTCCTCCCTTTGATCTCGGTGTCGGCGAAGCGTGTAGCCGCAAATGTGTTCCGGCGACCACCGTTCAATGCGCGTGACTGTCGGAGCCAGTATGTATGTACCAGGACACGTTTACCCGTAACCCATGGATTGAGTCCAATACTGTTTTACGAACAGGCACAGTACGAGTTCATCTCGACGGTCCAGGTAGGCGAGCAATGGGGCGAGGGACTTTGCAGTAGAGTCTGGCGCAAAGTACGAAGCGGAGAAATTATGTCACCCCGCGATGTCCGGCTGTTTGGGAGGGGTGGCTCCCCCAAGCTCGACTGCAGGTACCGCATTGAGGCAGGACCCGGCGAGAGGGTGCGACTAACCCTACACAACGTCAGCCTCGGCGAGTCGACCGTCTGCACCAGTGAACCTGATCCACATACGGGTCGCCCGCAATGCGTTCAGGAATTCGGATCGAGGCAGGCTCGCTTGGTCCTTTACGAGGTGCCTTGGAGGGACGTCAAGCTACCGCGAGCCTGTCTCTGTGACAACACTTCCCATTTGCCTCTGACTCATGTGTCGGCAGGCCGAGCCTTGGAGGTCACGTTCCTGGTAGACCAACAAGCACCGCACGAGGACTTCGAGACCCTCTTCTTCTACGGGAGCTTCGAGCTGGTGCGCGCTCCCGAATGCCCCAGGAAACAGAGGGTACGCGGCGAAGGTAATTACCATTCAACATTTACAAATAACTCTTGTTGACGTTTCCGCCTCGGGGTGGTTTTCCTTGCCCTGCCTGCGGCTGTGCTGCATTGTTCTCGGGTTTACCATTCTCGAAATATTTAACGCAACCCATTCTGTTGAGTGTGTACTGACCCGGGCACAGGTCGGATGCGTGCAATTTTTCTGCGCAAACAGGAGCACAGAGAAATCGGGATGAGGTCGGTGATGCCGGTGTGACCGATGACGGTTGCGGTGGTAAATCAGTTTATCCCCGATGCGTTTCTCCTCGCGGGGAGGAGAGCAACCCGATGAAATGCAGTCTATCGTGGTAGCGGCTTATTGTTCGATGGCCCGTGATATTCGCATACGCTCAGCCATTGCTATGGACTTGCTGCTTCGCTCAGCGTGGAGCGAGTGGCTCTGACAGTGAGGCTTTTAACGAGCCGAGCAAAGTTCGATCTTATCTCTTGAAAAACGCGCAGTCTAGCCCGAATAATCTTATGGGCAGCTATTTTTCAACCTATTTTCCAGACTCTTCCGACCAGAGACTCATACCACGCGTTATGTAATTCGATTAATTTTTTCGCCTTACACCCGGCCAAGTCTCTCGTTAATGTTTGAGGAGCGGTCGCGGCGTCGAGAGTAAAGTGGCTTTTTTTCACCAAGCGCAAAGTCGAGCTCTCCAAGCTCCTTGAGAATTTATATCGCTCTCATCCTTGGATTTACCTTCGCAATTGGTTCCGAGACCACCCCCATCCTACTGTATTCAGCAGCGGCAACTCTTTCATCCGAAGCGTGCCGCGCTTTTCGCATACGACTACATACTCCGTCAGAACCACCTTTGATCGAGAATCGTTGCCGGTGGATGTTACTCGACGAATGAATGCTCGCCTCACCGCCCCCGTCTCATATATCCTCGCGTCTTTCCATTGACAGGTGGCGAACTGCGCTTCGTGGCTCCACCCTTATCGAGGCCAGACATCTATTGCGAGGGATTGCCATGGTTGGTGGAAGCACGCGAAAATCGTTCGCTCTTCGTCTTAACTTGGGGCTGGTTCCTTCCTCTGGAGCCACCGCCAGTCACCGAGATGGCAGATCAACCAAAGTGTCCAACGAGGAATCGCGTCCTTCTTTACTCCGGTTGGCCACCGAGTTTGCTCAAGGTCGTGTGTCCCGCGGAACCCGGCTCCAGAGAGTTCACAGTTCACGTCTTCTCCGAAGAATGGCTCGGTGTCACCGGCCAAGGCAAATGGCCCGGACCACCTCGATCACCGGCTCTCCTGCTGGATTTCGTTGCCAGGGAACCTGGACAAGCTGCTGCTTCCTGGCTCGAGATCTCCAAAAGTAGAGCCGCTCTTCGGAGGCAACTTCGCTTGCCTGAAAGAGGCACCGAGAACGAGACTGTCGCTCACGGCGACTGTCCTCACAAGTGTCCTGAATTAAGCGCCTGCATCGCTGCCAGCCTCTGGTGCGATGGACGACCTCACTGTCCTTCCGGACACGACGAGGCAAATTGCGGCAATGGGGCCAGACTCCTTGGTTTACTTCCCTCAGCCATGTGGCTCGTGCTCGGTGGAGTCACCGGTATCGTCACTGCCTTCGCGTGCTTGTTTGCCATCCTCCTCAGCAGGTTAGTTAATCATCCATCGTTAATCCATTGTTGAAAGTGCAAAACTTTTCATTTAGCTTCCGAGTAGATTTCATTGATCAACGCATTAGTAACTGCATCCAATGAAAGTTGTAATCGGAATTGCTTGGGATCCGTTAACCATAGACTTCATCGTTTCGAGGGACGACGAAACGCTCGAAACTTCTGTTTCCCGTTGAATTGTGTTTGTTGCGAATTTACTGGATTGCTCGGCTACTTCTCTCCTTCCACGATCAAGTCCAATTGAGGAAGTTGGCTGGTGAATGTTGCAGGTCAAAGGCACGAGCGAAACGACTACACTACAAAGGGCCGAAGAAAAGCAATAAGCCAAGGCGAGCACCTACGGAGGAGACCCTCCTGGGAGCGGCATCCTGACATCAGCAACCCGGTTTCGTGGAGTATATTCACGTGGACCGGGAGACAACCGTCTAGCGATATTTTTCTCTGCTTCACCGTCCAGTAACACTTATTAACTTCACTACCCCAGGTATCATCATCCAGGTGAAACATTATTAGTACGTACCTTAAACTAACTCTCGACGAATTAAGACTCTGCTTTGTCGAAGAATATTAAATTCCTGCTACCCCTTCTTTAGTACTAGTTAAAAGATCCTCCCTCGGTGCACCGATTATTCTTAGCGGTACTTAAGGCTACCTTCTCCCGTTCGAGAGTTTGGGAAATTCATTTGCGAGTGGATCGCAAATAAGAGCCAGCCAGGAAAATCGGCTTGGCAAAGAGAGGACTTATTTGTTCCTCCTCGTACTTCGCGAGGACTTGCCAACCCGAAGGAAATAATTATTTCAAAGTTTGCAGAGTACAGAGTAAGAGGAAATAAGAAAAAAAGTTTCGCGAGATCCGCGGTGGTACGACAATACGGACGACCTTGAGCAAAAAATTCTATCAGCGACATCATTGGAGATTCTTAGATATCCTGAGAAATTAGCGGGAGTGATTCGTTAGGATTACTTTGTATTCCGAGGGAGACAATGGCTTTTTTTTCCAGGTGCAGTCAAGCGACATTTTGCATCTTGTCGCCAAGAACCAGAGACCAGAGAGATCGGTAACAATGCACCGAACGAAGTGAGAAAGATTCTAATCTTCTAATGTAACCTAGTACATATTCGTAGTGGTCGCATTCTGCCTCCCCGTTAATCCTGGAAGATCGACTCTTCGCGGACATAAACGATAGCAATATAAGGGGTGACCAAAGGGTTATTAGTATCGCGAATAGCAACCCCCCACCACTATTCTTATTCCTCCCGATTGTTTCGCAGTATTCATTTCCGCGATTCTAACGTTCGATTGGTGATCGCTGATTCAATCGCAACACTCTGATCCACTAAAATCCACTCCTCCTACGGTGCAATTCCATCGAACGAATCTGCCTCGGTAAAATTTTCACGCACAGAGCAAACCCTGTCCAAGTGCTCTCGGTGTTTAACTTGCAGTTTACGCGCTGGCCCGTGGAGCACTGGAGAGCACGCGAGTGCCGGAAGAGAGAGCCAGTTGCACCGCAAACACTGAGCGGGACGAATGCAGTCGCACAAAGATAAGAGAGTATTCCAAAGTGTGATTGTTCCCGACCGATCTCTATTTTCGCTTGACTCCCACTCGCCCCGTTGTTACAGCATACGATATCAGTAGCTTGCTCTTGGATCAGTGAATCGTGCCTGTCCCTTTTCTTCGTTCTCCACTGTTCCAGTGGTATTTTCTACTTGAGTATCGCATTGCGCTACCTTCGCTACGATGCCGTTTATCGCGCGCACCCAACAACGAATCGCTTACTCAAAGGCGCACACCGTTGATCGAGGTTTCACTTAGGAATGCTGCGGTGGCAGAAACGCGGAATTCAAAGCAACCATGTAATTATACCATCTCTTTCGATTTTATTTCTCCGATTGCTACCTAATAGTAAGATACTTTTTTTGCATGCTTCAACCGGGGTTTTCTTTTCGAGTATAGAATCGCGGCAGCGACGCGCTGCTTATATCGGGACCTTCATACCCGTAGTGCACTTTCACGCGTGTGACACGCCTCCACTAATTGCGAGAGCAAACCTCACCCGTAGTCACAGCAGGGCGTTAATTGCGCTAATCAAAAGCGGAGTACTAATAGCAGGTAAATTATCGTTAAGGGGCAGATGTCGAAACTCAAGGACGACCCTCAGTACTTGATGACAAGTGTTCCAATCGTAACTTTAAGACGGTAGTCGTAGAATCCAATGCCGTCGTCCTTTCTGTCGGCAAAATCCTGGTCGAACTTCCTTTCGGTTGCCTCCTCTTCTTGGAGGCGGCTATTCACCCCTTGGCCTTAGAACGAAGCCTTTCGATGCGCGTATGCCACGTAATTTACTTGAAAAGCGGGGAATCGAGAATTGGAAGGGAACCTTGAACCGTAAAGCCAGGAATCACGACGGCTCTTAGTCGAAAGGAGTGTCTTCTAATTGTTCCTTGACCTTATCTTTCACATCCTTCAAGTTCATCCCATCGATGGCCACCTTCAAAAAAATCCCTTGAAAACCCCCTGACCACTGCTCGCGGATGATCATCCAATTAGGAGGCACTCCGCGCGAGTAAATCTAATTATAATCAGAGTATAACTGCATTCACGTCGATAGCCAGGGTGCGATGGTCAAGCGAGGGAGACCACAATTAGGGACTATTCAGCTTGAACCTGCCTCGTGTGCATCGATCGTTGCTGAATATTTTGCGCGCGAGAGTCTAGTTTTAGAAGCGCACGATTGCCTTGCGTGGCTGAGCGCGGTCTCAGGGGAAAGAAGGTTTCGAACCCCGATCCCACCATAATCTGCCCTGATTCTCTAGCTCGACTAATCGGTGACACTCGCGCGAAATTTTACCCTCAAGGACGCACTGAAAGTGGCTAACTGGGTTTGAGCCTTGTTTCAAACTGTTTACGGTCCACCGTTGACCGCGCAAAAGGGAGAATCGGGGGTGGATTTCTGAGCGGGAGTTCGAAAGCTACTTCTCTTCTGGGGATCGCCGGGGAATCGAGTGTAATTTGCACGCGAATCCTCCGAGGATCGCAATACGAATAGAGAGAGAGAGAGAGAGAGAGCGAGAGAGAAAGAGAGAGAGAGAGAGAGCGAGAGCGAGAGTGAGATCTCTAAATACATTACATGCAATCTTCCAGTTGGAGCGTAACGAAATAGTGCGCACCGAGTAGAATACGCGTCTAATGCTCAAAAGCGTAGGAGAATTAGGGGCAGGTAGTAAAAGGTAACGCAGGCGGAGGTTGCCCTTCCGGTTGATTACAGGCCTGTTCCCGCCGAGGATACGGCGATTCCTGGGCCTGACCTGCGCTACTCGTATTTCCCAGGGACTATTACAGTGCAAAGTGGATTTGGTGCAACCGACGTACACCCTCTGTATATAGAGTATCTATCAGAATTACATATAGACACCATGGGGTGCTCGAGACCTCGCAGAGGCCAACGGCGTTGCCAGCACCAACTTTGTGGTCAGATATTTTCCAATCTGTACTGCTTAACACGCGACTCGATGACTATTACTTCGGGTTTGCCTTGGTAATTGCAATCTATGGCGGCTCTACTCGCAAGTAGCAAGCACTACCATAATCGCTTCGAGCGCCCCGTGTAGCTCAACGTTTAGTAGTCATTAGAGGGATACTTTAAGAGACGATCCACCGGTAAAGTATCACCTCTCACGAGCTGCTGTAATAAAGGAACGCGTGACGGAGAATCGAACGAGTCTGAACCATCTTTGCCATCGCTTTACTTCCACCTGTAACAATCTGAATGGCTAGTTCGAGAACAGACTTTCAAATGAGTATGCTTCTTGCGCTGAAACTTGAACGATCGATCGCAAAACCACTAATTAGCGGGACAACGCTAATTGGCTGACTTCAATGCTCGCCACATGTCGTTCCATTCGCGATTCAGGATCACTCTTCGATCGCGTCACGCGTGTACTTTTACGAATCTAGCCGCACGATGGACTGTAGTCGTTAGAGAGAAAAGGAACCGGCGAGAATGAGAGAGAAAGAAATAATATATGTTAACGATGAATTCACTTAATGAACGAAACAGTCCTGTTTGGAAAGTGTACGTGTTACGAGTTTATTATGGTCATTGTCATTTCCGTAAGAAAACTTAAAACTAGAAAAGTTTCGAGTATCTTGTAGAAGTGACGATACGATAAGCGGATGCAGGGAAAGGGTATTGGGCCAAGATGGCACGGAGGACAAAAAATATAAAGTACTGCCTTTTTTCGAAAAAGAAATCTCCTGTAGAAATAAAGAGAGGAACATTATTCAACTATTCCAGTGTAATTAGGTGATAGAGACAGTAGATGCCAAAGGGACGTAGACAGCGCGCGGTTTTCATTCGGTTTCGATACTTCATCCCTCGTTTCCGCAACACCCTCTTGTACAACGAGCACTGCTTTGTGGTTTGTTGTGACTTAGGTAAAGAGTACTGTACTGATACTGATGTTGCGAGTGATCAAGACCACCTCATTATTCGAGAAGAGCACAAATGTCAGTGGTAGGCTAATGACTCGACGAGCATCATTCACTACACTCGTGTGATTTACCGACTGATTCACCCTCCACCGTGATTTTCCAATCATTTCTCTTTGCAATTCGCCAGACCCCATTTCAGTCATCGTGAAAAAATCCCAACCACTGGTTGTTGTACTCCGAATAGGGGAGAAAATACCCTCGGGGTACTTTTCATTCCGCGGTAAATCGATCCGCAGTTACTTTCTCGTAATCATTACGTTCCGTCGGTACGAATTTCGCGCTCGCGCCGAGTGACAAACGTCGGAAAGTATTTCACTACTGTTTAGGTATATCGTAATCTTAAGATTAAATAATTTGTAAAATATAGGGTATAAGCGAGCAGAGTCGCGAGGTAAAAGTCTGATCTCAATAGTCGGATCGCGACTTCTTATCGAGGAACAATATTCTAAACGGAAGGTGGGACGAGAAACGAAGACAGTCGGGATGAACCTTATCGATCGACGACGTTGTATTTCGCAGAGACCAATGGATTCTAAAGTTCGAGGACGAACGAGAGAAAAAAAAAGCGAGAGGAGCAACTACGAACACCAGCAGTTCTTTCTTCCACTAGATGTTCCGTAAAGGCGCATCGTTAATCGTTGTAACTTATTCTGAGGATATTAGTAAAAACTGAAAGAATGGTCATTCGAGTTCGTTTAATCTCCTTCACCTTCAACCTTTTCCCCAAAAATTCAAGGTAGATTAATTTGTGCGCGGATCAGATGCGGAAGCGGAAGGGAAACATGGAGCCAACGGAGGGGGTTTAAATATACCATCCTTTTTTTTTAATATTCTCGTACAATAATTACACGAGTTCGAGTAGTCGTATTATAAATATGTAACACCTCCAAATACGCGGAGTTGTATTCCAACTATCTTTATATACAGGACATAAGAGCTAATTTAAAAGTATATCAAGATCAAGTAGAATAAGTATAGTAATGTCTAAATTTAATCCTGTCCGCGTGTCCACAGGAATGTACCTAACTTTACACAAAAAGACACCTCCCGCATTCCAGCGCTGATTCGGTAACGAACAATGTACAAAGTTCTTCCGTATCCGATAGGACGATGCTATTGTGAGGATTATGTTACGACGAGAACACGACGTTGGATTTTGCACGCGGTCTCTTGGTTCCACCGCTCGCTCCGGGCCGATCGATCCGATGTTGGTTCTCTCACGCGGAGTGTGTACGACGAGTAAGCGTTGGTGTTCATACGTAAACAGTGAGAAAGGGGGTGTGTGTTTGATCCGTTGAGCATAATCGTGAAGCGCAACTCGTCTTATCTCTTCCTGTCATTCGAGCCACTACGACGAGAACGAGATCGCCGGCCACGGCTGCTGCTGCGGGAACGTTTCGACCTGCAATTACTGCAAATTAACTCCCTGCGCATCTCGCGCCGGAGACACGCCATCCAAGCGTGTCGATGTTTATCAGGAAGCACGCAAATTTGTGGTACGCTCAATTTGCTCAATGCAAATACAAGTGCTTTGCCGGATGATACGGAGTGAAACGCGGTCAATCGAATCGGTAGTTGGCGCAAGAAATGCGTATCAAGGATAAGAGAATTTTGATTTCAAAAAAAAAAGAAGAACAAGTAGTTCAAACTCACCTTTTTCCACGGCTGCGGCTTCGCGAGCGGGATTTTCTTCTGTCACGATCCCTGCGGTCGCGATCTCGATCTCTCTCGCGATCACGGTCCCTCTCCCGTTCCCGATCACGCTCGCGGTCACGTTCACGATCGCGATCTCGGTCCCGATCGCGTTCGCGATCCCGATCTCTCTCCCGATCCCGCTCACGATCCTTGTCCCTGTAAAGGCCACGGCGAGCATCTCGATCCCGATCCCGGTCCCGATCTCGATCACGATCCTCGCGATCGCGATCTCTTCGTCGGTCCAACATTTGCTCCCGTTTTTCTTTGCGCCTCTCTTCGACAGTCTTCTGAAGTTCCGCGAGCTTTTCGCGGATCTTAATAAAGCCAAGATGCAACTTTCCGCCAAAATGGTCGGCTAGTCGCCTGTCATTGTCATGAATACCGAGGTAAGCGCTGCAAACCTCGCAGACCCGCAGCTTCTGCTGCTGGTAGCTGGAGGCTGGCATGCTGTTTCGGTACTCCTGTTCAGCTTCGTTCTTTTTCTTGCGAAGCTCGTCGATCTCACCCATCAGCTTCATCGATTCCTCGACGAAGCCCTCCTCGCCGAGTTGCTCAGCCTTTGCGAGTTTCTTGCCGATTTCCTCAGCAAGGACGTGCACGTTGTTCGCTTTGGCAGCCACCTCCGCACTCAGTTCTTCCTGAGTCTCGGCGAGCCGTTGCTTCGCTTGCTCCGTGCGCCGGTCACAATCCGCGATGAAGTTCTGCAAGTGCTCCATTGCCTTCGAACATGAGGTAAAGAGAGCATCGAGCCCTTTCAACTTTCCGCTACTCAGCCGCGCCATTCGATTCTATAATAGCTACTCGATTCTAATGCGAGCGGTGGAAGGGCCTTTCGGTTGCCGGTGAGAACTGGCGAAGCGGATGCATGCAGGTACCAGAAGTGGGTACTTCGTGCATCGAGGGATGGAGTTTCGAAGGGAAAAGATGAAAGAACGAACGCAGGTATGGATGTTGAGGGCGATGGAGGTGGTAGGGTGGCAAGAAAGGGTGGCAAGAAAGGGTGGCAAGAAACGATGGATGGAAGCAAGCAACGAGCAAGTCGATTCAAGAGGTCTTGGGTTGGTAGTTATGGTACTCACGTCGATGTCGTAAAAGTGGTCCTTCTTCTTTTGCGCAGCCTCGTAATCAGCCCGTAGGGCCAAGTCGTGAATCTGAGGGCATTCTCCCAGGTCCATGCGCTGCGATTTACAAATCATTCGAGATTAGAGTGGCTTCCTCGGGCAAATGACAGCGGCCTTAACCGGTCCCTACACACGTGTGATCCCTTCCCAATCCCTTCCCGACTCTCTCGTTTCTCGATCAAAAGGCAATCACATTCGGCAAGGAACAATGCTCTCGATCTCGCAATGGTACGTAAACGTAAGAGGAGACTGAACCGAGTCGACAGTATTAAGGTGAAAAGCTAATCGAGATTCTAGATCTAGAATATGCACTTGTCAGCAATCGAGAAGATCGGACCACCCCTGGTCTCTCATAGTATAGGAAAACTACCGCTTTCGACTAAGATGATTTGAACGTTGAACAACTTCCAAGAAAACAACAAGCAAGGTTGCTCGCCGCCGGATTTCCACTATCAATAAGGAGAAGAGCTACACGCGCGAAACACCGACTCCGTTCGACTCTGCGCGATCGCGCAACAGGCGCGCGCGCGACACGCTTTCGTACGCGTACCTCTTTCTCTCATTCTCTCGGCCTCTCTCCCTCTCGTTCTCTTTCTCTCTATCTCTCGCACTCTCATCTCTTGCTCTTTCGACAAAGATAATAAATGCAATGTTTACAGATAAATATTTGGTTGTGGTCACTTACAGAGTGGCAACACCTCTCCGCCTGACACGACAATGCGATGGCAATGAAGCTACAATCAGCACACACCTTAAGTTTCACATGTTCATGTCTATGAAAGAACTTACAACCTAATGGTTTATTATGTATAACTATTTACGTTAGCCATCGAGCTGCCGGGAGCTCGAGATTCTAGAGACGATTTAGAAAACGAATTCAATACGTACATCCAATGGTGAAGGGAATTTTTCTAACGGAACTGCCACGCCGTACGAATCCCCCTAAATAATGTTACGCCTCGCCTCGCCTCGCCTCGCCTCTCCATCTCCTCCTTCTCCTTCTCTTCCTCCTGCCTTTATTCTCCAACTTCCTCTCCCGTTGCATCGTCCTCTCATATCCCTCACCAATCATCCTGCGCGACACTTGCACTCTCTCAAGTTTCTCACCCTCGCGCTCCATTTCCAATCGCACCCCAACCACTCTCTCCCTCGCTCTCTCGCGACCACTCTCGCTCTTCTCGACCTTTCTTCCTCGCTTCTACCTTGCACACAAAAGACTCTTAACGTTGCGCAAATTGCCAAATGCTACTACGTTCGGCTCGGATATCTAGGAAAAAATGAGGCTTGCTCGGGTCTTTCGGGGAGAGAATACTCTAAAAATGAACGATACTTTTGGAAAGAGAAATAAAAGAGACAGAGAGACAGAAAGAGGGGGGAGAGAGAGAGAGAGAGAGAGAGAGAGAGAGAGAGAGAGAAAAAGTTAAAGAGTAGCAAAGAACGAGAGAAACTTGCGGAAATCGGACCAGACGAGTAGCGGTGATGAGACGGAGATGACGGAAGAACGAAACGAGGGAGAAACCGGAAAAATGGAAGAGATAGGAGAAGGTCGATCGGTCGATCAGTGGTATCTTGGCAATTCGCGTGTGCTTACTTACAGATCACTGCTCGATATCTCCTGTACCCATACCTCCGAGGCTGACAATATTCTCACACATACTTTTCAAAGTAAAGTTCGTGTCTACCTGCCGTAAACGGCATTATTAGTAAGAAGCGACAATAAGAGATCGTTCGATGAATCAGCATGACGCTACTCACCAACTTTCACAGGCCTTTCGGGGTCTGGGAATTACTATTGCGGTAGTCAGCCGCGCCACCGTGGACCGGCAGAGGGGCTGACACACCGTAGTGTAACACGTCCGTCTCTCTTTTTTTCTTTCTCTCTTTCTCGCAATCAAATTAATACCTAGTACTTGAATTATGTTAAGGTATAGCAAATTGTAGAATGTAATACGTACGTCCTCTTCGCTTTTTTCAGTACTTACAGTAACGCGCGTGTGAGAGCGACAAGTACAACACGACATATGAGCGGACAATACTCGCAACAATATTGTACAATGGATCAGATTGGAATTGCTTTTTCCAGAGACTCTGGAAATAGAACTGTAGGTACATTGACATTAGTGAACCTGTGTATCATCTCTGCCGCGACTACTCGCCAGAAGTATTGCGTTTTTATATTTACATAAGTTCGTACGGCATCGTTTCGAACGCGTTTCTTTCCGCGAAGCCGGTTTCCTCACTTTACTCTCTTTTACTCTCTATTCTTCGACTCTACCGCGGAGCAAAAAAAACAAAAAAAATACCCGAGTAGCAAATGCGTAAGGGTGCTTGCTAACTGCCAATTCTCTCTCGCCCATCCCCACTATCCGATTGTGCCGGATGAATCCTGCTGCTTCGCTCAATCCGGCAGGTCGATCGACCGAATGATCGAACGATCAATCAAGCAATCAATAACTTCTGACGAGTCGGCTTCTCTCTCCCATTGCATCCGAGGTTGCGTAAGAGACGTAAGTCGCATCCCACGGAGGAGCATTATCGTCCGTGAACAACTCGAATATACTATGTATAATCATGGCATCGACTCTACCCGCGCTACGTTGCGGTCGCTCAAGTCCACGCTCAAGTCGAATCGAGATTTTGGATCTTCCTCAGACGAAATGTCCTCTAAAAGCCAGACTACGTTAGTCGTGCAGATAGTGGGGATGTTTCGCTCGTGATGAATGGAACGGTAAATGCAACTTTTGCGCCCCGGTGGACGAGCGATCTCGGCTCTAGGTGGTACTCTGCACCAAGAAAGAGAGAGAGTATCGCCTCGATCGAGCTAAGGCACTCGCTCGAATCAATCGGACGAGATTCACTGCTCTCGCTTAAGGATGGAAAAAAAAGCCCCTTCAATCGGCGATTAATGCCTCTGACCGTAATGGCATGTACCTTCGCAATCGTTTCGACCAGATTGACTAAATGGCCGAGTTCACCGACGCATCTTAACAAACACCCTTATGACCAGTTCCCACAGGATTGAGCCAGGCTCTCCGTAGCAGATTTCTTCGATCTTCGACGTCAATGAGAATTTACAATAAATAACACGCGAATTTGCATATCTTGACACCTGCTGCATCACGGATCCAACTCCAGCTCCGTCCGGTACGAACTGATCTCGATCGTTTCTTCCAGTACACTATTACGCATATGTATATCGGTTTTTCGATTCGCTTATCGCTAGAGTCGTGTATGGTGTGTGAGAATGAGAACACACCGATTGGCACTGATCGAGAAGAGGAAATCAGTAACGCCGAGAAGGCTGATGGTATCTTCTGTAAGACGATGCATGTAAACTGGACTCAAAATGCCAATGAGAATTATCTTCGCGTAGTCCTCTCTCTTGTTACTTCCGGGTTTCCGTACGGTTGCAAAGGATTCGATCAGCAATTTTCTTTCTCCCTCTCAGTCTCTCTCTCTCTCTCTCTCTCTCTCTTTCTCTCTCTCTCTCTCTCTCTCTGTTTTCATTCGCTCGTTGGTTACACGATCCAAATTGAATGATGTAGCACTATTCAAAGTCGTGCTTCTCTGGCTGCAATTGCAATTACGGGCGCGTCGCCGGGCGAGAAAAGAATCCCTCGTTTAAATGAAAGGATCGTTCCGATAGCTCCGTTTATAGCGAGATCGGGCCGTAAAAAAGGAAGATCTAAAGATCAAACCACGGTGGGACCGAGTAAAAGTGATTGAAAAACACTGGATTCTGGAAAAAAAGTCGGATATCCAATGATCTCGTCTAACATACAATGTTACAAATACAAATCTGCATAAGATTAAGGTACATACATTCACTGCACAAAAGTGCAACAATTAATTTGTATAAAACACACGTACTTTGGTAATGCGAAATGTTGGAGGATTGCACTAATCAAAAATTGCATGGAAAAACGAATGCTTTACAGAAATTCATCCTGGCATTCTTAAAGTCAATACAATTATAATACGGTATATGTGGAATATAATCTATAAATATGTATGTGTTCCACCAGAGGGAATCACAACATACTGCATAAAGGTTTTAATACTGTATGCGTGCAGTCCTAAATCAGGAATCTGCATATACGTTAATCAACGAAGAAACAGGTTCATAAATCGAAGTGAGACAAGTAGAACAAACGAAACAATTGTGAACTAAGAAGAAAAGTTCATGTATATCGCTGCTAAGATTGGAAACAGTTGAATCGTGTAACCAGACTAAACCACAAGGAATAGGAATTACAGCGATGCTAGCCGATAGAATCTATATGCGTACGATTCCCCCAATATCCAGTTTCCTTTGCAACCAAGTGGAAAAAGTGTTAAAACGAGATGCAAGAACGCTCAACATGTAGCGCGCAAGTGCCAATGGTATGTCGTCAAGTATATAGAAATTGATAGTTATGAGTACTACTCACAGTCGATGATAGGATTTCATGTGGGCAGCACGCCAGCAAAAAACTCTTGCAGACCTTGGGATCGGAGTACTTGACTTGAAATTTGTTATTTTCGCCTGCAACGATAAACCAGTCACGGCTGAATATTCGATCAAGCACGTAATCGAGAGTGTGCTTCCGAACCACCATCTTGGATAATGGAATTGGTTGGCTCGAGAGGATAAACACACGAATCTCTCGCGATCGCGCAATTATTTAGAAGAATCTCAACACTCACCATTTCGTCCTGTGCCCATTAGCTGATCAAGCATAGCTCGCATTTGGTCGTGCGCAGTCATTTTCATGGGAAACTACAGTCTTTCCTCCGCACTGTCAAAAAAGGGAGGCCAGCCAGCCACGCCGCCAGGCTTCGAGTTTCGAGACTGTTCGCGACTATCGTCAATTTCGAGTTGCCATCGAACTAAATCGAACTCTCGAATTGACACGTATCGATTGTTAACCATCGATGTAAACTACGCGGTAACTAGAGCGGCGACTTTCTTCATTAGTCACGCGCACCACCGCCAGAGGCGCTGGGGGAGCCAATTCAAATTCAATTTAAACAAAAGAGACATGCAAAGAGAGACATTTCTCTTAAGATTCAAGCGAGACAGAAAGAATTCTCCGGAGGAATTCAGAGTAAGATCTGTCAATTAATTGGAATCTTAAGAAAAGATGTGAAGATACTGGTATATCTTTTATGTGTTCCTCGCGAAGATGATTTTCGCGGCGATTTCCTTGCGATCGTGGCGGGTGGCGCAATTGTCCGAGCGGAGTTTAGGCTCTTGGATAGGCTCCTCCTATCTGCGTCTCCTGATATCTGAGCCTATCTAGTGAATCGCGTGCGCGTGTGTGAATCGCGCTTGAACGCACCGGGGGTGGTTGGTTGGTCGATGCTCCGGCGTGCGAAACTGTGAAAACTGGCAAATTCAGCGGGTTTTTCCTGAGCGAGGCGGATCGTGGTGACAGCGGGCATTGGAGGGCCGGAGGGAGGATCCAGAGGGCTGGCAGCTCCTCGAGCATTCGGACGGCGAACGGCTCAAGTCAACGACTCGACGCCGGTGGAGCGCGAATTGATCCTGGTCCACGGCACGCACGCGGTGGCGAAAAATGGCGAAGGCGTATCGCGCGGTGACAGTGTCTACTTTGTCGGACAATGGACAGTCTACACCCAAGTACAACAAACCGGTCAACCTCAATACCAACTACGATCCGCAGGGTCTTAGCATCGAGATCCTTAGGGGTGAGTCTTCGCGCCTGTAACCATATTAACGTCCGAACCCTTCCATCAGTATCCCGCTCTCTTTCTTCTCCTTCCTTCCTTCCTTCTTGTCTTCCTGACTTACTTCCTTATTTCCTTCCTTCCTTCCTTCTTTCTTTCTTTACTTCCTTCCCTCCCTCCCTCCTCCCTTACTTTCTAACTTCCTTCCTTCCTTCCTTAATTCCTTCCCTCCCTCCTATCTTCTTTCCTTTCCTTCTTCCTGTTGTCGTCTTCTACTTTCCTTCACCTCACCCCTTTCTACTAAATTCATCAACATAACCATTCAATGGATCGTCTCAACGTGTGGCTCAACGTTTGCCTCAACGTTTTTGCCGCGCTCGGCCACCGGCTACTGCTGCAATCGTCCTTCTGATTCAAACGGAGTTGTTCTACGAAACTTCGGCGGCCCTTCGTCCTCTGCATCTTTCTCCCTCGCTCCCTTTCGGCCTCTCTGTCTCGCTCGCTCTTGGCCTCGTCCTTTGTGCCCCGGGGCTTCCTGCGCGAGTCCTGCTCCGAGCAACGCAATTCTTGATCGCAGCATTTGCGCGCGATTTTTTTATGATTCAATGCTCCTTTATCGATGCCACTTTTCGAATAAAGGATTTATTTAGGATTTAATTATGTACTGATTTAAGGATTCATATTATTTGTGTCATTAAGGATATATGTTAGATTATTGCTGACTTTGTTATGCCTAAACCCTGATTTCAATGTTTCGTTAAGCCGTACACAGTACAACATGGATTTCTAAATTTTATGCCAATAGGAGAAACAACGGATAGGGACAAAGCCACCCTGCTGGAATTTCCCGTAACCCCTAGTACAGAATGCTCTAGAGTATCATCGAGAAGTTATGTTTTCACGCTCGATGCAGATAGTTTACTCGTTACATTTGCCAATGAAACAGGTAAGGAAAGAGACAAGAGTGTTGATTACTACGTTTCAAAATATTGTAACTGGTATATCCAACCAAAGCCTTGTACTTTTTTCCTGTGCAGACTTTCGAAACTTTCACTCTCAAATACTGAAGCTCAAAAATGGAAAGGGTATATCTGCATTTAACGAAAGAACAGAAGAATCCTCGGCGATGCAGTACTTTCAATTTTACGGCTACCTCTCGCAGCAACAAAACATGATGCAAGACTACATTAGGACTAGCACGTACCAGAAAGCCATACTTGGAAATTTGTCAGATTTCAAGGACAAGGTAGTCCTCGACGTGGGTGCTGGCTCTGGGATACTCTCGTTCTTTGCGGTCCAAGCCGGAGCAAAGAAAGTATACGCGGTGGAAGCTAGTAATATGGCGAACCATGCAGAGCTTTTGGTAGCTGCCAACAACTTGTCCGACAAAATCATAGTAATAGCTGGTAAAATAGAAGAAATTGAATTGCCAGAACTCGTAGACTGCATAGTGAGCGAGCCCATGGGATACATGTTATATAATGAGAGAATGCTCGAAACGTATTTACATGCAAAAAAATGGCTGGCACCAGGTAAGCGAGAGTGTAAATTATAATTGAGAACGTGACCTATCAATCAGGGATATATTGTCATTATGCCTGTTGTTTATTCAGGTGGAAGAATGTTCCCATCTAGAGGAGACCTTCACATTGCACCATTTTCCGATGAGAATCTTTATATGGAGCAATTTAATAAGGCAAATTTTTGGTATCAGACATGTTTTCATGGTGTTGATCTTTCGGCCATGCGGAACAATGCCATTAAAGAATACTTTAGACAACCTATTGTCGATACCTTCGATATAAGAATGTGTATGGCTAAATCAATCAGACACATAGTAGACTTTCAAACCGCTAATGAGACTGATTTACATAAAATAGGTAAGTTATTACGATTTTTTCACAATGTCTCACAAATATTATTAAGATATCGGAAATTAACGTAAGCATTACATTTGCGTTGCAGAAATCGATGTCGATTTTCACATACTCGAAAGTGGCACGTGCCACGGTCTTGCGTTTTGGTTCGACGTCGCGTTTATCGGTTCCACACAACAGGTATGGCTGAGTACAGCTCCAACGGAGCCGCTCACCCATTGGTATCAAGTGCGGTGCCTTTTGGAAAATCCACTATTTTGTAAGAGTGGCCAATTGTTATCGGGAAAAGTGATCCTCATTGCGAACAAAAGGTAACTTCTTTTAAGTTATGTTGATTTTTCCTCATTATAATTGATTTTTAACATTTCATTTGATTGTCGCGGCATTTCAGACAATCTTACGACGTGACGATAGATCTCAAATTGGAAGGAACGAACATGGAGAGTAGTAGCAACACATTGGACTTGAAGAATCCGTACTTCAGGTATACAGGCGCGGCCGCACAAACTCCACCCGGTCTAAATAACACTTCGCCAAGTGAGGCCTACTGGACAACTTTGGACGCGCAGGGTGCTAGACAAGCCGTCAACATGGTTAACGGAATGTCAGTGAACGGACTCGGCGAAGTTTCAATGGATGCAACCGCCGCAGTCAATCCCAGTAATTTACTTGCGTTAGGTAAGCTAGTCGTTGATGTTGACTTCAATATTTTGTCGCTCGAAACATTGCTAAATCGAAACAGTTTATTGCGTTAAAGAAACGTTTCCCAAACCGAAAGAAAGATGCCACTAATCATGGCGAAACCCAGAAGATTCTGAAGTAGGTTTCGATGATGGTTTCAATAAAAAAGTTATTGGTTTCGATTGATTGAATAGGTCAACCAAATATTCACCCTGGTTCAATATCGAGTACGGGCCGGGGGCGTGTCGGGGGAACGGCAACGAGCACACAAGCGGCACAATTAATAGGTGGTGGAATCACCCCAAATATGTTCACATCCCCTGCTACCGTAAGTGTAACTTAACAGTCTCTATCATCTTTGGCAAGCTACCGATTGGATCGAGTTAGGGTATATAACTACTATAATTTCCCCGAAAAAATTGTAAGGCCAAGCGGTAGCTCGCTCCATTCTTACTGGTGGTAAATCAGCAAAAGGATACTAAAGTATACGCCTGCCTGCGTGTGTTTCGCGCTACAGCTTGGTGTTACTTTCCAGCAATCGCTGGTCCTTGGCAATACTTCGCATTATCCAGTGAATCCCAGCTTGATGATCGGCGATTACGTGACACCTGGTAACGGCATATCACCCCAAGCCTATCGGCAATGATCTACGGCAAAATCATTTTGCATCGAGTGTTCCCATAAGACGAAAGAATTGCAAAGCGGCGCCAGTAGCTGTAGCGGTAGCTGTAGCGGTAGCGGTAGCGGGGAGAGCCGCGTCAACAATAAGCAATGTCACAAGTTGGTGTTCAGTTCACCGACGGTCAAACTCCGACTTCCGTCGGCGGTACGGATTTTGCATACCGTCAGCTTGGCCAATTTCAATCCCAGTACCGGGCAGACTACTAATAACCATGCCGCTTCTCTAAACAAAGCCATATTCGGATTTGGATGGAGCGCTAGAAGGAATAAGCCGCAGTGGGCGACACGCTGGAGGAGACTGCGAGCCGTCCTCTTGTAGTTGTCATTAGTTTTTCATACCATTGTCCTTTATTTAATTCTACCCCTCATTCTCGCTCCTCTCTCCCCATGCCCCCCCCCCCCCCTGTCCTCAAGGATCCGCCATCCAGACCCATTGTCGATCTTCCAGATCCAAGTGCATGCTTGCCAAATGTACCCGAAAATATAATAATATTTTTTAACGACAATACAGTTTACTATGCGTAGCCTGTCGCGCGCCGAGACAAGACTCCGGAAGATCCTGATGTCGCGTTGGGAAACCGATAAGCCGATAAACAAACCGAGGGTGACGAGGCTGACCGCGAGCCGAGTGATCGCGTTCGGATCCACTTTTTGCCGCGTCGGCTGAGCTAATGTTTTACTATATATAGTACATACATGTGTGTTGTACCGGCTTCGCTATCTCGATCTCCAATCATTCTCACGTGACCTTGCGAGAAACGATACAATGAAGCTTGCCAAGTACGAGCATTTTTCTGGCATTGCCGTGTTACCCGACTGAACCCTTTAGGCAAGTTCAGTGTCGTCCGTTCTTACTGTCTCTCTCTCTGTTCCATTAGAGTCAACGACGAACAAATTTCATCCTTCTGTACATTCTCCTTTTGACTCAATATATGTTTCGCCGCTGTCAGCGATCTCACCATCGATTTTCTTCAGTCCGTATTTGTTACCTTCGACCCAACCGACCTGTTTCTGCGGCTTATAAAAACCGGCGGTAGCTTAGCGAATCAATAAAGCAACTACATATTCCATTTTTCAACTTTGCATTCCCACCATTACGTTTCTCCGCTACGCGCACGGATATTATATAGACTACTCTAGCGGAATGTATTCTCGCTATAAAGTATTGGCCTCCGGTCACTAGAATTAGTTTTGTACTTTTGCGATATACTCTTCCGGCTCGCGAATTCCTCCGCATCGTTCGCGTGGCCTTCGACGATTAGCGAGCGCGTCGTGTGTGATGGGACTTGGCATTTTTTTGTATAGCTTAATCGACGACTGATTTTATTCTGCCGATGGGGGGAGGGAAATTAATTCTTGCGCTCCGAACAGCTGTGTGTACATAGAACCCGGTGAGAGACGAAGTCGACGCGTTGACTAAATACATACACGGATCTCGAATTACATAATGCTTAAGTATATCATTAGTTCCTAAGGAATGCAATCTTTTCTTTGCTATTCGCGCGAAGTGAAGACACTGCTTTAGATCGACATTTCTCCGCTTCGCGAATCTCGACGCGAACATTTCTTACCGATTTTTTTACGACGGAGGACAAAGTCATGAGAGAAAATTTAATCGTGCTGATTTAACGATACCTTCGATCAGCCGAAAAACGAAGCGTGTAAATAATCCACGAGTGTTCGTCGACGTGTCGGCAGAGAAGCGCGACGGCGCTTTTGTAAAAGAGAGCGTATAGTTTTTGTAAGGCATACACATACTAGGATTCAAAACCGTTTTGGCTGCAGGCATTCCACAAGTGCTGATAACACTGTACAATTTCCTCTTTTAACACATACCGTTTTTAACATGAGAATCTATTGCTTCTTCCAATATTTTTAACTCTACTTCAATCTCTATCTTTTTCATCCCTCTACAGACACCATTCTGCCTCTCTCCTTAGTTAGTGATCTTACCGAAAGCAGTATTCCCCATCAATTATTACCCATCGAATACTGCTTTCAGCCGATTGATTTTCGGTCTTCGATTTAGTAGTTTTATCCGACTGAAAGTTACAAAGCATCTCAGGTAGCCGTTCTACGCTCTGTTTTCTTTTATTCTCTAGCTTCGTTTTTACGCTTTCCCGACTTGCATAGTTTTAACGTAATGCATACGATTAATTGTCCACATACGTACACAAAAAAATAGAGAGAAAGAGAGACAATGTCTTGTGAAAGACGATCACGGAACAAACAGAGCAATAGAGAAATAAATGACTTGGTCGTACCAGCTCACTATCCACACACTTTTATTTTTGACTATTTTTAAACGAAGACGATCATGCTCGATTATTGTAGCGAGAAAAAATGGAATCTGCATCGTTTGTTCCAGTGAGCAGTGCAATACGTATTTCGATTCAAGAGGAACTCTCAGTTTGACACCAATTTCTTCCGTGGAGAACAGAACACTGTGTGTATTCGTTTTCCGGAGCATGCACTGTAAATCACCTCAATTCCTTCCTCCCGTTTCTCGACTCCTTCTGGATCTACTTTGTACGAGCGACAATTTGATGGAGAAAACAGTAGCGAACTTGCCCTTTGTCACGAAATAAAGCTGTTCGACCGGCTTTTTTTAAAACAGCTAGTATTTTAAGCCAGTGTGTATACGCGAGGAAGTGAAAAATAAGTTAGTTTATGTGATACTCAGCGAGCGGAGAGGAAGACGATGCCTCAGGGTATTGGATGACATATTAATAGAAGCTCGTTTATTTGCATAAAAACTCATAATTTACCGATTACACTCTCAGCGATTCATTCGATATACCTCAAGAGACTCAACCTCTTCTCCGCGAGCCGCATTGGTTGATTTTGCTCGACTATGTTTCGAGCGTAAGTTAATTATGAATTAAGTTTCACAATGAAATTCTCGGATTGAATTAGTGCGTACTTGCGTGTAAACGCTTGCGATTAGAATGAAATCTTTTTTTTACGTTGAGTAAGAGCGTCTTGCGTTATTCGCAATTATTTATACTCTTAATAATGTATCAGTCTATCGCGTCGTAGCTTTTTATATCGTTTTTCGTGTAAAGATATAAATTAATTTAGAGTTTAAGTCGTAACGAATCAGATTTCTTTATTAGAAAGAACTACCCCTTTCGCGGGCGATTTCAATTGTTTGGCTCAATTCAGACTTAGAAGAATCGCGTGGACCTTCCGTGCAACTTGCGTCTAATTAATTCTTAAGACTCGCATTGCGTTTCGTCGATTAAGATAAACTCAATTCCACGATTCTTCGGTACTTATATCCCTGTGCTTCGCAAACGCGTGACTCGTTGCATCGCTTCTTCCGCAAGATCATCGTTCATTTCTCCCTTGACGATTCACCACTTGATTGTACATTATTGTATCATACACGCACCTTCGGTTCTGACTTCCCTTCCGTACCTTCCAGCTGTGCGCTGAAAAACACAACAAAAGAAAGAAAGAAAAAAAAAATAGAAACACGGGACAGATCGAGATTGCGGATGAAAGACACCCCTATAATTTTCTACGATTCACCGTCGGCCCGTATTTGACGTTGATCGAATCCATCCATCCCAAGGAACGCGGATTGATTTTTAAGCGGGAGTGTGCAAGGAGAATTCTTCGACAAATAAATAATCCGCGAAGTATATAGCTCAACGTACGCGAAACGAGAGTTCGTTCGCTCCATCTGCCTATATTGTAAACACGTTCGATGAAAAGGTGGAATTCGAAGCGATTCAACCCCTTGCATTCCGATACGCTAATTCACTCGACTTATTACACTACTTGTAAGTGCGCGTTTATCACTTAAATATCGTAGGATAAGAGCGTGTTGCTATACGTTTACCGAAGTATGCATTTAGCAAGAGAACAAAGATGGATTTGCGAAGGATTCTGGCAAAGGACTATGCGAGAGTGCCAAAAACCGGATTAAAACCGAGAGCGAGATATAACTTGTATCAGGATAAGCTGTACCAGAGAAACGTCCTTGTGCCGATTGACAATTGTTTACTTTTGCGGTAAGCCTCTGTGGTACTAAAGCGAGAGCCCCGAGAGGATTATGTTCATGGCGTGACACGCTATCGGAAGACACTGTGTGTTGACGCTTCTCCTTCCCCTTTAGTAGCTCCCCTTCGTTTTCTACCAGTCGACGTACCGCTAAAAAACTGCGGCGTCCGGTCGCGCATCGAGCTGCGTGAGGCAAATTACCAATAAGCTACTATAGTAATAGTGATATTAATACACTTGACAACGCAAAACGACGGAAACAATGACTTTCGTTGGATATCCGACGAAAGTGAGTGAGAGAGGAAGAGAGGAGACGCTGCGTCTCTTGCCGATCTGTGACATCGATTGTCTTGTCCATTCTTATACAGTGGATTGTACTAAATCGGGCACTACAATAAATTGTACGAGAACGAAATTTCAACTGGGCCAGATTTCAGAGGAAAATACACTAATACCGGCCTAACTTTGAGTTCACAATCTATTCAACAATTGTGTTTTTTTTTCATTCTGCACTTTGCTAGCAGACCTAAGATTATTTAAAAATTTGCCAAATTTTAGTCATTTACAAATAGCGCACTCTAAGGCATATTTGTGGAAGATATTCCTTATGTAGATAAGTTACTCGATCAATATAGTTTCCAGGATTGTGTTTCAGAGTACACCACTTGTAATGTCTAATTTTGACAGATTGCACCTTAACCGAATTTTTCTAAGAAAATAAGCTGAAATTAGAGCATTTGTAGTTAATTAAATGCAATAAGCTCTATGCAGACAAAAGAATACACTTTTCCTATGATTTATCGCGAATGAAGAGTGACTCAAAAATCGGTTTTCCATTCAAGAATCGAACATTCCTGATGCCGGTATTCTGAACACTCAAAAACAAGTGTGCAGCAATATGCATTTTAGTCTTCTGTGACGAGGATAGATTCTTCTAAAAGTTGAATAATCAAGTTTCTAAAATGACGTCTTCCACTGCAAAACTGTGGCCTCATATTTACGATGCGATTTTCAAATTCGCAGCTCTAGCCATTTTTGGCTCTATAACAACAACGTTGTTTATTTATCTAAATGGCGTTCATCCATTTCATTTTATTGACGAGGCTTTCCACATACGTCAAGTGGAACGCTATTGTCATGGGAATTTCGATGAGGTATTAATATTTTGCGAAATTTTCAAAACTCCAATTCTGTTCTTAACCATATACGTAAACTGAGATGTTATTTCCAGTGGGATCCTAAAATCACCACACCGCCAGGGTTGTATTTTATGACTGCCCTGTTCTTAGCGCCATTAGAATTGTGCCAAACAACGTACATAAGATGTACAAACTTAATCGGCACGATCCTAAATTTTTATTTAATATATAGTATAATTAAGGAAGTCAATCCATCTAACAACATCCATAAATGGAGCAATTGGATGCAGCTTGCGCTCGCATACAATATAGCTTTCCTTCCACCTTTGTTTTTCTGGCACTTTTTATACTATACTGACGTCATATCGTTGACCATGGTCCTGCTGGTCCTGCTCTTCCACGTACAGAGGAAATTTAAGCTAATAGTGCCAATAGGCTTATTGGCTATATCGATCCGTCAAACGAATATTATTTGGATCTTGTTCTTCACTATAGAACGTGCAGTGAACATTTTGCATCAAAAGCTAGACAAATCGGTGCCAAGGGATGTATTGACTAGTCCTCATTATTTGCAAGTAAGTATTCCTGTGTGTTATCTATTGAATTGTCCAATAATCACACTTTTATTACCATACTTTTCAGCTCTTATGGAGAGTTATCAAGGAAGAGGCACACAGGGGTCCCGTTAATTTCATAATGTTCGTTCTAAGCGTCTGTCTACATTTAATGCCATACATAATCGTAGGCTTATCTTTCATTGGGTTTCTCATTTGGAACAATGGAATAGTAGTAGGAGATAAGTCAGCTCACGTTGCGACTATTCACGTTCCTCAATTATTTTACTTCTCCTTGTTTGCCTTTGCCTTTTCCTGGCCTTATATGATTGTTCACGCGAAGAAATACTTGAATTTCATCGTTGAACACTGGATAGCAGCCAGCGCAGTGTTCGTAGTCTTAACGATAGCAGTGCATACCAATACCCTGGTTCACCCTTACGTGCTAGCTGACAACAGACACTATGTGTTTTACTTTTGGAAAAACTTAATGGGAAAGTACGCGATTTTTAAGTACCTAATGATCCCGGTATATTCGTTCACGCTGTACGCGATGTACCGTTGTTTCGATCATCTGCGATTCTCGACACAAATCAATTATGTACTTATGGTTTGTGCTGTTTTAATACCCCAATTGTTACTGGAACCGCGATACTTTATAGTGCCCTATATATTCTACCGTCTAAGCTTGCCGAAGCCGCAGAGATGGCAAATCGTTCTGGAGAGCATGACGATCTTAGTTATCAACATTCTGCAATTTGCAATATTCGTGAATAAAGTATTCTACTGGAAGGATCAAGTTGGTCCTCAGAGAATAGCTTGGTGAAGCATTTGCAAAAATAGACTCTCTTTTAATAAAGTATCTTGTTACCAATGTGACTTTCTTTTCATTCTTCCTTCTATTCCCCGAATAAATAATCTTTTCGAAGACGAGATGTCGATGAACAAATTCAAAAGTTTCGAAGACTGCGCATCGAAAGAGATTAGGGATGCGGCGCACGTGCTTGCATCCTCGATTCCAATTCCGAATGCACCGATCGAAATCCAGTCAGTTTCGATCAGGGTCGATCGGAGTGGGATGCAGATGGTCGTTCGGTCCGAGAGTAATACGCGTGACAATGTGCGCCATGAAATTCTTTGCATTATCGTCTGCAGTGTAAAAAGCCGACAGAATGGAATGAGATAATCGCAAAATGGTAACGTTTGCAACAGCATTCGGATAAGAATTCTCGCCTTGACGACTCGTTGGCCAAGTTGACAGCAGCCAGCTGACATGATATGAACATGGCGGAATCCGCGGCGACATCGAACAATGATACTGGAAAATGTAAGGTCTTGATTATTGGAGGAGGTATGGCTGGCCTCTCAGCCGCCAACCATCTATTAAAGAACAACGAGTCCGACTTCCTTATCGTCGAGGCTCGAGGCCGCATCGGTGGCCGAATCGTCGCCACGAAAATCGGTGGGTCTCACTTAACCTGACGACCCTTGCTACTTGCGACAATCAATAAAATATTTCCTTTTTTCATTTCTGTCTCTACTCAATTCCTTTTTCTCGCGATATCTTTGTGTTTTAGAAATAAATTCCCATTCCTTTTTTCGTCGAAAAAGTTTTTCATGCGACTGTCGTTGAGGCAGTAAAAGTGGCTTGCTGCCGATAGATGCAATAATTGTACATTCGATTTCAGGACCAGAAAAAGTTGAACTTGGTGCTAATTGGATTCATGGAGTTCTTGGGAACCCAATGTTCGAATTGGCAATGGCGCATGGACTTATAGACATTGTTCGGATGCCTAGACCTCACAAAGTAGTAGCTGCCCTAGAAGATGGCAAACAGTTGCCGTTCCCAGTATTGCAAGAGATTTACGAGGCATATGTCTGTTTTTTAAGAAGATGCGAAGAATATTTCTTGAGTGCGTATAGTCCACCGGATGGAATCAACAGTGTTGGAGCACACGTGGCTCTCGAAGCAGAGATCTACTTGTCTTCGTTGCCAGAGGGACAGAGAAAAGTGAGACAATTATTGTTCGACTGTCTCTTGAAAAGAGAAACCTGTATTACGGGCTGTGACAGTATGGAAGATGTGGATCTCTTGGAGATGGGTTCCTATGCCGAACTCCAAGGCGGTAACGTTAGTCTTCCAGATGGATATAGCGCTATATTGGACCCAGTCGCGAAGCATATACCAAAGAACCGTATTCTCACCAAACACGTTGTAACAAAAATTAGGTAAGCTAATAACCGTTAGAAAGAGTATTCGACGAAGAATTACCCGAAATTTTCATTCGTTCCATTTGATTCCAGGTGGCAACGAAAGTGTGAAGAAAACGCGAATTCGGATACATCGAACGATACCACGGACACAAATGAACTCATAGAAATCGAGTGTGAAAATGGTAAAACAATACTAGCCGATCAAGTAATTTGTACATTGCCATTAGGAATATTGAAAACAAGTAAAAATCTATTCGACCCGCCATTACCAAGTTACAAACGGGAAGCTATAGATAGATTAATGTTCGGTACGGTAGACAAGATATTCTTAGAGTACGAAAGGCCTTTCCTCAATCCGGGAATCTCGGAGGTGATGCTTCTGTGGGACGATCGAAGTATATCGGAAGAAGACCGAAAGGACATTAGCAAAACGTGGTTCCGAAAGATTTATTCCTTCACAAAGATCTCAGACACCCTTCTACTCGGCTGGATTTCGGGTAGAGCCGCAGAATATATGGAGCAATTGCCGACGAATGAAGTAGCTGATGCCTGTACGATAATTCTAAGAAGATTCTTAAACGATCCGTATGTGCCAGCGCCAAAACACTGCTTACGTACTTCCTGGCACTCTCAACCGTTCACCCGTGGATCTTACACGGCAATGGCAGTCGGTGCCAGTCAATTGGACATCGAGAGTATCGCTGAACCGATAATTCGTCCGAGCGATTCAAAAGTTATCCTCGCATTCGCGGGAGAACACACACATTCGTCGTTCTACAGCACGGTGCACGGTGCATATCTTACCGGACGAACTGCTGCCCAATCGCTCCTCGAATCAAGACAGAAGGAGGCGCATCCGTTGAGTCTAAGCTGCGAAGATACGAATGATTTGAGTTCGTGGATACAAGGCATTGCGTTAAATTAAACGCGAGAACAAACACATCCGCGCACTCGTCGAGCACAATTTATTATCCTTCGTTCTTCGAGCAGCTATTGGTATCTCTCTGACTACCTTGCGGCCGCTCGTGGCTGAAGACTATTGTGATTTCTAGGTGTTTAGTATTCAGTGTAAAACTCGTCAAGCATCTTGATTTTGTAAATACCATGTCTCATAGCGAATCGTTTATATTATGTACATAATAATGATGCCTCTCTCGAGTAAGAGACTCTATGAGGAGTAGGTGTATCGCTCGATTCCGTGAATTGTCGGTGATCGACTTTGCTCCTTCGAACAAGCAAAGTCGACTACGATATTTCACTACAAAATGCTTCGTTCTGTGGAATCACGTATAAACATAGGAAGATTTTTATATTTGATGCCGTCGAGACCGCTTCTTCTTGTAAAAATTGATTCAGACGTCCGTGGATATTATGTTCGTTCTCACCGCGGTCGATTCATTATTATCGCTAGACGATTGATTCGTCGATGCATAGCTAGCAGTGTTAGATAGCGGATCGTAATCGCGAACTTGGAAAATGATAAAAGTTTACGGAAGCACAGCAAGAGCACGCGATATTACTGCGAATGTGCAAATGTGACTTGCACAAATCATCTCCAAGATGCATTTAACTTTCGTCTAATTTTTTTCCGTACTGTTTCACGTGCGAGTATTATATTGTCTTACGTGCATTTCTCTTCTAGTCATTCTGAATTATACACGTTTATTTAAGTCAAACTGCACCGATGCGTGCGTTTTCTCCTGATGAAGCCATCGAAAACGACCTACCATACGAATGAATTTTTGTCAGTACGTCTACGATCGAGATTAGTGCATTTAATTAGGGTCCTTAACCGATGACGTTACTCGAGTCTACTTTCGTGTCTGATTTACAGCGATTCATTGTGCGTTTAATAGATTAAAAGTAATGGTAGTAAATTGCAATGAAGCAGTGATTTATTGGTTCTGCTGTTTGTCATCGATTAAGGCATCCTTTGGTAATACTGTTCCATGGCTGGAGTAGATTAAACTTCTTTTTAGAAAATTCATTTATTCCGCAAAGATTCCACCGGTCCTCAAAGTTTATTTATTATTTTTTTTGCAATCGTTGTTTAGTATTAAATCGCGACAGCGCAAAAACCGAACAAAGTCACGAAACGAAACAGAAGTTAAGAAATGTTATACTTTATGCACTGATATAGTAATATAATTGAAATAAATAATTTTCAATTAGGTTTGCATTATTCCAGTGGTACTAGTAGTATGTGAAAAAAATCCTCTTGCTACGTGGTCAGTTTGTACATTTATTGTACAAATAAATAGTGTACACAGCGTATCGTTAAGCATCTAAAGCAATTACTTCGTCGAGTGCGTCTACACGTCGACTCTACTCGTACAAGTTTCGGTTACAGCTCTCGCAAATGTACATCGAGTCGCGAATATCAATAACGTTAATACGATTATTAGTTCGGTAGTCGATACGATAAATATTTCCTATGCTTCCTGATGCAGCGCAGGAAATCGAATCGAAAGATGGGAACAGGTAGGAGGAGGAGGAGGAGGAGGAGGAGGAGAAGAAGGAAGAGGGAGAGGATTATGATAATTTTCCAACAGTATTTCCAGTTAAAAAATACGTGCATCGTTCTTCCCTACGAACTCCGATATTTCCATCTCTACCTATCGTCGATTATGAGCGAGTCGCCGGACTTCGCCTTCCACGGAGAAACCGGCAAGGCGAAAAGGAAGCGTAACACGAGAACACATTGCGCCACGAGTTTCGCAAGCGGTGTCTACCGTTTCTCCGTCTCTTTGTACTCGAAAGGGTCACTTACGTAGCTATAACTGAGTATTTCCACCAGGCAGGTAAAAACCCGCGGACCAAGTGGAAACGACGGTACGAAAATTCCGCGAGGCTTGCCTCAACCGAGACATCGAACAGAGTATGGCACGTTTCAGGAATATCGAGGCTCACAACTACGGCTGTTCATGCAACACTTTAACAACACGTTACAATTTATAACAATAACCCGATAAAAGTTACAGCTTTAATGGTATAATGCGTATGTATAGGAGTGTACTCGATACGCACGTCGAATGCCATTCAACGTCCAGCGTTTAAATCTCTAGAACGCGCTTATTTCCCTGCTTCGCCCTAAACGACTCATCTAATTAATCATCCAATATGAACTTTTAGCTTCACCGCGAACAGGGAAAAGAGAGTTAAGGGTCACGAACACATTTCGACTTATTTAGAACCAGTGACTTCGTCCGTCACCCTCGCGAACTCTTCGTCGCGAGGATCGACTTAAGGTACGTACGATTATTTAGAAATCTTTCTGGCGAGTATAAGTTAAAAATAGCATTATACTATTCTATAACAATATGTATAGAATTAATTGTAGCTACTATCCTCGTGGAAGAGTAGGTACCAAAATACAGTTTTGCAGATAGGTTTCTCTACCCGATAGCTGAACACTTTGACCCAGGACTGTCGCTACCCTATACGAGTCGAATTTTCCTATTGTGCGCAGTATACCGTTCAAAACTCACATTTGTACTAAATACTTATGCGTAATTGACAGTATTATTGTCGATTTTTCCTAGCGATATGTTTCACTCGGTCACTCTCTTTCTCTCTCACACTCTCGCTCTCTCTCTCGCCCTTTGCTCGTCCTGGGTCAAAAAGGTCGGCAACGATTCCGCGTAATGGATTCAAGTATCCTTGTCTAAATATGCCTCTGTGATGGAATGATCGTCAACTTATCACGGGGATGTCAAATTGGAGGATATTTCTTGGTCGATGGATCTACGATCCCCAAAAAAGCGAGAACTGGCGGGAAAAACCTTGAAGATCGGGCGAGTGGACACCACGAGAAAGAAACGAGCCAGTCGACTTTGGAATGGAAGTTAATTGGGTAAATAATGTCAACAGCAAGTGAGTTTCCGAATTCCGTTTGAAATTCTGTCTCTTCTCATCCCTCTGACAAAGCAGTAAAAGGGTCGCGTACATCTAACAACTCGTCTAAACTGACTGAGTCACCTGCAAAAGAGCGGCGTCATCTGTTCCACGATACGAAATGTGTCCCAATTTCTAAAAATACAAACTCCAAGAACCGAGAAAGCACAGGGCTGTGCCGAGCCGAAATTCCGAGGGTGATTTTCTTTTCTTCGTTTCTCACTACTTAAGAATCAAATATCGCGGAACTTGGACCTTCGACGTTACCTCAAGTCGTCGAACTATTTTTTCTTCGGAACGAAGAAACCGCGCAAAAGCATGCGGAAAATGAGAGAAGAAGACTAATGGAACACTTTGAGGACGAGCTAGAACACTTGGGCGGTTAAAACGTTAATTACTCGGTGAGAGAATCGCGATATGGAATAATTTGCTCCTAGGTGTAGGGCAATATAAATGTTGGCAACGATATTGGCGCCTCGACGGCATTCTTCTCTTCTCTTCTCGAGTAGTCTTCCTTTTTCCAAACTCGCGCCGCAGTATTTTTAGTCTCCGGAGTAGGAGAGTCTCGGAGCACCGGAACACCGGCGATCAATCCAAAATCTAACAATCAAGTCTACGCCTCTTCGCAGTTGACCGTGTGGCAGTGTTTGCCCTGAAATTTCCCAATTTTTACTCGCGCTACTTTTCGCGAGCGGCCAACGAAAGTAAAACAGCGAATTTCTCCTGATAAAGTTCAACGATTCCGCAGAATTTGCGAAATCGGTGTCCACCGGCGTAAAGTCCCGTGTAAAACCTACAATACTTTTCTATCTAACAGAGCCATATTTTACAATACGCGAATCTATGTACGCACATACGTATCTTTGCGTATGGATATGCATGCATAGAAATGTATGGCACCAGCGTAATCAAACCGATTCCTATCGCCCACCTACAACTCCGAACAAAGAGATTTTTGAGCGAGAGCGAAAGAGAAAAAGAGATAGAAGGGAAGAAAGAACGAGAGAGAGAGACAGCTGAGCGAATTATTTCCCAAATTTCCAGCAATCGGAAGAGACTAGCTAAAAAGAACGTTCGAACAGAGCTACATATGCCTGTCGAAAGAACCTAAATCGTGGTAGGAGAATGATGAGAGTGTCGAGGGCGATTGCTCGATATTTCGCTCGGCCCCCGAGCTTTTCACCGGAGCCTGTTCGTGAAGTTTGCTTTAAGCACCGGTATCGGTTCATATTGAAGTCGTGGTGTGGTGCTCGCCACCGTTCTGCGTTTGGCCGTTTTGCGGTAACGAAGCGATCTCGTTCTTGCTCAGGTGATTCACGATACCCGCGCCGAGCGAGTCGCCCACTACGTTCACCGTCGTCCTGCAGCGGTCTCTGTAAGTCAAGAATATTTCTTTCATCAGTAACCATTGTGTTTGCTACAGAATTCTACAGTGTTTTTTTCCGAGCCAAAACGAAACTTACAGTAACCAATCAACCGCGACAATCAGGAAGACATCGTTAGCTGGAAGACGAACCGTGTCGAGAACCATCACCATCGTGACCAACCCCGCCTGCGGGATTCCAGCCGCTCCGATACTTGCTGCTGTAGCCGTAATACTAGAAAAAGATAAACCAAGCGACCGAATATTAATCATCCGTATCACGTTATAACTCCACTTACACTAATAGTGCTCGTAAGAAGATTTCTCACCTGACAGCCACAAGTTGGCCAAAGGAGAGGTTGACCCTACGCACTTGCGCGATGAATATCGCAGCGACAGCTTCGTAGAGCGCTGTGCCATCCATATTGATCGTAGCACCGATCGGAAGCACAAATCTAGCGACTCGTGGATCAATGCCATTTCTGTCCTCCAGACAGGCTATAGCGACCGGAAGCGTAGCTGAGCTGGAGGACGTACCGAACGCGGTGACCATAGCTTGAGCTATGTTCGAGATGTACCTAAAGGGATTCTTCTTGGTCATAACGAAGTACAATCCCGGCAGAACAATGAACCCATGAATGCAGAGTCCTATCAGCACCGTGAGGAAGTACATGCCAAGTTGGGCCACTACTTCATCCAGCGACTTCATTTCGGTGATTTTCGACGCGACGAGGAACAACACACCCACCGGTGATAACCTGTTAGAATAAAGGGAACAAATTCCTCTTGCTGATCAAAGAAGCACTAGAAAATGTAAAATGTCATTCAAGTAACTAAAAATAACTTACCAAATAACCCAGTTCGTGATAATCATCATCGCGCCTGACAAAGATTCGAAGAAGCTGAGAAGAGGCTTGCCTTGATGACCCATTTTGCCAAGAGTGATGCCCAGGACAGTGGCGAATACGACTAATCCGAGGATATTCATCCCGGAAACTTGTTTTTCCACTAGGTCCCAATCGTCCATATTACCTGTTAATATTACATCACGCGTGATAATCCTGGTAGGCAAAATCTGGATGAAGTATCGTATGTTAAATGGGAAGTGAATTACTGGAAGTCGCGTTCTCCGGTTTCACTACTTCGGTTCGGTGTTGTGCGATGCAAGCCTGCACGAGGTTCGGTGGGAACATGTTTCGTACTAGATCCATCAAGGTATCAATTGTAGATACATTCTGTGGAGGTTGTTTGTTGTCCGTCTCTGCGGATCCACCGACTCCAGGTTGGATCGTTACCACGAGGATGATACCTATTGGACAAAAAGATCTTTGCTTCAGCATACGAGCTCATTGAAAAAAAAATCAGATCTTCAACCGAACGAGTCGTGTGCGACTTGTTTCGCCTTGAGTCCATTCCGTGGAATGTGAAAAATCCTGTAACTCGGTTGACACGATACCCCTCGCAGTTAAATGGAGAACATCGTCTTTGACCTGCGGCCGCGTCTAATTCAGTCGCCGAACGGCGAACAGAGACGTCCCGTTTAAGACGGCGACGAATCAAGCATCGTTTCTACTAGTCGTCCAGGAATGATTTAACTCTTGTGCGATAAGGAAACAAGACACTTGTCAAGGCTATTCCCATCGTAACCAGTTTTTAACATACGCCTCGCAAATTCATTGATAATTCTCTATCCAATAACATTGCGCAAGTTGAGTTTATATAGACGAAATACTCGCGGTTTCTCAATATTTCGAGGAAGAACATCCCGTTGACGTCTCGTGGATAACTGACGAATGCAAGCTACTCTTGTCACGGATAAGATTAACTTCTCTTTCGTAATATATGCTTCTGCGTTGATCAATGAAATTATTAATTAAATACAAAGCGACCCATCAATTGGTCTGCATTCTATACTTCTGCATAACGTCAGCACCTCTTATGCATGCTGGTTTCGAAGAAACCGACACAATATCTAAATCCAGAACAGCGTGAAACTCGACAGAAGTGGGTTGCGTAAATTGCTGTCGACTCGAGTGGACATCATCCTTCGTTTACGGTAATGATAGACTGCTTAATTGATTGTAAATAGGATACACATGCCGCGCGTATGTTCCGTTACTCCACTGAAAACGACAGCGGTATCAGAAAAAATGAAAAACAAATTCCCTCGAGGCATAGTCCAATCGAGAAGCGCAAGAAAGAAAGTCATCAGACTCCGATAAAATAATCGTCCCGATTGTTCGGTCAGCCAGCGAAAGGGTTACCCTGACCTCGTGGCTCGAGAATAGTTTCAACCACGCACGTACTATAGATAAACCACGTGAATCAACCGAGTGAGATAGAGTCGCAGTCGCACAAATTAGCCGGAGGATTTTTCTTTGTCTCCCTCTAACGAATTTCCATAAGAAAAACAAATCCACATCACTTGAGAAGCGATTTTTAAATCGAGTACGCACCAAGCACGACAGCAGCGACGGTGGTGAACATGTAGTAAGCAATGGCACGTGCACCAATGCGTCCACTGAGAGATAGATCCAAGGATCCGATCGCAGAAATCAAGCTCGACATGATCAACGGCAGGATCAAGCTCTTCAACATTCTCAAGAACAAGTCTCCCAAGTAATTGATGTACATGATCTCTCGAGGTGTCCATTTATCCGAACGCGAGTTTCTCAGGATGATGCCGAGGATGACACCACCCACGACACCACCGACGGTTAGCATTGTCAGGGCATTGTGCTTCAGGCAGGATTGGATCTTTTCCCGCCGCGTCTCGATCCTCTTCGTCGCCTCCTGCGGATAGTACGACGTCCTCTCGATCCTGCATTGTGAGTCTGACCCCGACAACGGTGACCTGCGTTACAAGATCGAGAAAAAACACACGTTAAGATAAAATTCGGATAAATTATAAGAAATATAATAATAAAATAAATCTTAAAAACTACACGAACCCAGATCTAACGACAGAATTCTCTTCCTGCATTCTCGAGTGTTTTTCTATTGCAGAAGATAGATAGCGAAATTGACAGTGAATTCAATCAATGATGAGCCACAGTAAACGCACCAACTTCTCGCGACAATGTTCCGCGATCCTTTGAGCATTGGGCAAGCTCCTCGCACGCATCTTCGCTGCGCCGATATCGTTTTATGGTTATTGTCAGTATTAGTGGGCTTAACCAGAGACAATTACTTTTCTCGGATTCTAGATAAACAATGTTTTCCTCTTGCGAAACGAACAATCGATCGTTTTCCTTACAGGGTTTATCCCGTTACGAGTGCAGATGGATTACCTCGTGTTTTTTTAAAAAAAAACACTGCACACTATGAGTTTCGATATGATTTATCGGGTAAGAAAGAGAAACCCTTGTTGCATGAGACGCTCGTTAACTCGACGATTGTCCAGTGATCTCGATTAATTCTATTTTTCTGGCCCTTTTGCGTCTGGCTACCGCGTCGCTTGATTGAACCAGTAATTCGATTAACTACCCTCCTTTTCAGGCGTCCCTTGGGGATGGTCGTCGATCGATTCGTTTAATACTGACGAGTATAAGATACCTAGTCACCGAAGTTTATCGAAAATAATTCCATTGAGAGAAAAACAAGAAATTGAATATCCTCGATTTCTCCTAAGAAGTTACAGGGAGTAATAAAACAATCAGTAGCATAATTCTTGAGTTATTACGCGAACCTTAAGATACCGCGAGATTCACTGCCAACAATAACTTTTCGCAATCTGCAGATTCGCGAGCGCAATAGGTCTCAAGGTGCGTATTAATACATATGTGCACCGGAAGAATATAACCGGAAGCTGCAAGCTGAAGATAAAGCACTCTTTGGCCAGGTGAACCTCGCGCAAAAGCTTCGCTGATATCGCGCAGTCATAATTGATTAAGTGTCAACCGTGGGCCTTGACTGACCTACGTTTATCAAACGCTTGTAAACAGACAAGTGGATCTCCGGCCTTGCGGTCTGCACCTTTGCATTTGTCTCGGCGTAAGTAAGTTACACCAACGAGATCGCTACTGGCAAGCTCCGATGATGGAAACCTTGCCAGAGAAAATCTAGGAACACGCGTGATATTAAGAAAAATTCGACAGAAATTATTATTGGTATATAAATGTTTTACGTAGAAAACATTGAAGAAGGATGATTTCATCGGTGCAACGTGTGTCCAGTGGGTACAACAAACCAGCAGACGTGGGCCAATCTTAGAAACATTTTAATGAAGCCTAATACTAATGCTACGCACGTTTCCTTTGGAAGATTAATAAGTTCCGGCTGATATCACCCGAGCACTTGGTTCACCCAGAGCACAGCGATTCATTCCTTTCGAAGCTTTTGCCCTAATTCGATTCTTCCTCGCTCCTGAACTTCAGTAAACTCTGGATGTACATTGCGAAAGAATCCCAACAAACAGGAAATCAAGTGTGAAGAGCGTGGAAATAATCTATACAAGTTCATAGAGCTAATTTCTGTCATCGTATCTTACAACGATAAGAAGACGATTAGCACAATCTCGCGTTACTTTTTCTCGACTCCTGCTGTGTCCCGTCATGACGCGAGAGTTTTTCAGTAGAACGAGGAGCTGCACGATTCTCCGCCAGACGATTACCGTCCAGTGGATAAAGACAAAAACGAACGTGCGTTGCGTGCCAACGACGAACTTGGGTGATCCCATTGCCAATCATCTCCTCTGTTACGTTCCTGCGTTCTTATTCCCATATATCTCGACCACGTGGATCATCCACGAACCGAGCAACTTACGAAATCCAAATGTAGTTGTTCACGGAAGAAAAGAAGTGTGGAATGGTGGGTTGAGAAAGTGTTGGATCAAGTTACTTCCAGGAAGATTGGCGTGTAGAGACTCTCTTATTGTCAGAGAGAGAGACAGAGAGAGTGAGAGTTCCGGTGAAGCGTAACCCATTGGCTTCAACGAGCATGGGTCAGTAGTCTCGACTATGATTTGATTGAGTCTTTAAGACTGACCTCGCGCTAAACAACCAGCAAGAGATCCATATGCTCAAAACTCTCGCTCTCTCGGCCTTGTCCAATCTCCCCAGCTCTGTCTTTCGAGCTGTCTGCGCGTCGAGATTTCGAAGCCAAGCATTTACATGCGACCAAGGCCCTCTCCCAAAAAATCCTCATCTCTTTACGACCAGCGCGACCTCGCATCCCATGGATAAACGAACGCCGCTCGTGTGTTGGTATCGAGAGAATCATTGTTCCACGATTCCTTAGGTATCGCCGGCGACAAGACGCCCACGCGTTTATAAATAGTGACGAGTTTACCGAAACCAGTTGCTAAACCGAATGTCGAGACTGGTATGCAAATCGGAAGACTCGATGTTTTGGGTAAAAAACTACTTAGCACGATGAGAAACAAAAGGGAAAAATGATAAAATCGAATAGTAAAGAAGTAGAATATTAAAGATAGTAAAAATTCTACTTTGACTACTTTCACGAAAGGAGGACTAATTCGTGGATCTCTTTAATATTCTCTACGAGCGTTTCCGCGCGGACGTACGCGTACTTGGCAAGCGAAACTTGCTACACCGCGTCATGTGGAGATACACGTGCACCGAGTACAACTCTGCTGATTGTGTAACATTGCTCACAACAATACTTTACTCTGACAAATCGACTACTACAAGCTGAGATCGTGTAGATCGTATAGATTATAAATTGACTGCAGAGTGCCAACGAGAATACCTTCGATGCAAGGATATAATTTATACGATAAAAATGACGAAAAAGGATTCCCAGACAAAGTTTCTCGCTTTGGAATTGCCAATTAATTTACCTGACGTAATCCCAGGGATAATGAAGAAATCCAGAAACACTTAAACGCGACAATCTAATTAGCATTAGAGATGATAGATGAATCAGAAGGAAGCAAGTAGTTCACGCGAGTAGTTTGCATGAATAATTATAAATCGAATTCTAGGTGTGTCTGAGATATACTTCACAGACACTAGTAAAGCTTCTCTTCATTGGGAGAGAAGATCAGAATGGATATCTCTATCTTATCGTACAATAGGATTTCTAACGAGTTCCTACGTGTAATTATCTTTCGCTTGTTTCACGCGAGAAGTGCATTTTATATTTTTACCTACAATCGAGAGTCGTCCTTCGGAACGTGATCCAAAGGATTCAAGCTCTTTGGTTGCAGTTGATATACGAATTATTCTAGTGAAGATAGAGCGAAATAGTGATACATTCCGCTGGTATCTCTTTACACACCGAATTCATTAGCGGAGCCACCGCGGAATTGAGTTGCGGCTGAGAAACACCATCTCTTTGTCAATGTCAATTTAATGAGCCCACTTTTACTCGAGCGATTGGCAGAGTTCCGCACGTGTCGCGCGGTACGATGGAGCAAGGAGTGCATTCCGGTGAATTTCGAGTAGAAGCGAAGAGCAAAAGCTCTTATTCGATAACGGCCTCTCACAACTTTGCGTGCTCGCCAATTGTTTTGTCTGGCGCTTCCTACTGCGAGAGCACACTGTCACGATATTTCCCTCGATAGCGCGCAATCGCGCTAATTTATTGTGCGAGAGAGGCATCCGGCAAGTTCACGATAAGTGGAATTTCTCCGCTGGAAGCTGATCAAAATTTCCACTAGCAGCGGAAGAAACTGACTGTTGAAGCGCGAGCATAATGGAACCGTAGCATCTGAACGGATCGAAAGACACACGCCGATCCGAGGGGTCGAGCTCGAGAGCGGGATCAAACCGGAAGGAGCGCAATGACAGTACACAAGAGGAAGCAGGAGAGGAATTGGAAAAAAGGCCATTGAGAAAAAATAGTCTCGTACCCGTGGAAAGTGGAACGCGAAGACTATGGATGAAGAGAGAATCTTTCGCGATGATATCAGAGTTGAGATCGTGCTAATTACTTCAAGAAGTATAGCTGGATTGAAAAAAAAGAGGGACTCACATTTCCGTGGCGACTTCCATGATGCTGGATTGATGAGTGGGGTAGGTATACACTGGTTCCGACTGCTATCTTCCGTTGATGACACTAGAGGTTTTTTTTCGAGCGATCGACGACGTGGACGACGTGTAGGAGTAAAGTCACATAGAGAACAGAGGGCTTTGGTTCCGGTGCGGGCCGGAAGCGACCGCCGCTGCCGTCGAACAGGGCGAATCCAATCGACGCGAATCGAGTCGAGAGCCCAGAGAGAACAAGGGACGGCTCTCGCTTTAACCAACTCTAACTACCGCTTGGACTGCAATCGTCTTTCCCTCTCGGGTCTCCCACCCTGTTCCTCTTTCTCTCCCTAGCGATTCGTCTTCAGCACTGTCTACTTTTTCCGTTGCTTGTTCTCCTCTTCGGATTCGCGCTTCCTTCTTCAGGGTCACTTTGCGCACTTGCTCTTCCGGAAGGTCGCGACGCGGAAGTCGAGTGACGGTTTCGGCAACTGGTGAGAATTAGGGGTTGCCGTTAACTGGGAAGAGGACGCGGGTGAAGGCAACGACGGCGAAGTCAGGGAGCAGCGAGCGAACGAGCGAACGAACGAACGAACGAACGAGCGAAGCGGGTTGTCGGGTGTGCTGGCTCGGGCCAGCAGAGGATGTGTGCTGATGGGGCTCTCAATCTGTGCCACCTTGGGTGGTACGATTAGCTATGGCGATCCCCCTACGACGATCTCTTCCTGCCGTGCCGGCCTATCATCGCCAGATACATTACAAATACGCGCAACTACGACCCCATCGGGAGCACCGTTGCGCCTCTATTGTTCGCGTCACTCGTGTCTCGTCTCTTCTCTTCTCTTCACTGTTCACCTCTGCTTTGCTCTGCTCCGTTTTTCTCTTCTCTTCTCTACGCTACGCTCTTCGCACTATGATTCTATATGTGCGATCGTATACGCCACTCGACCTGTGTCGACCGATCATGCGACTCCCGGGACACACGTACACCTTCCCATACACACTCGTACACACTCTCTCTTTTTCCCTTCCTCTCCCTCGCTCTTTTCAACTTTGGATCACTTCTGCTCTTTCCCTCCTCTTTGCCGCTTTTCTGCCCGATCCAGTCTCGCTGCTCTCGCTCGCGACCGCGTGCGCGCGCGCGCTCGTTTCCTCTTCTGCTCCCTTCCTTCCGACTGCCTCTAAATTCCTCTTCCCCTGGCCGCTGCCGCGCGCTCCTCTTCAGCTCTGCCCTCTTCTGCTTTGTTCTCCGGCCTCGTCCCTCCCGATTTTTGGATCGCCCCCGTGCAAGCCTGCGACAAATCGTCAGCAATACTAGTAAAGTAGGCTCGGTCCAGCCGGTTTCCATGCTCGCAGACTGGAGAACCAAAACTGTGTGTACTCAACGCGGCGAGTGGGCTAAAGAGCGATGAATGGATGACGGTGGTGCAATCGGGCGCCAAGAGCGCCCTTTGCGACACCATACCGTTGAGAGAGATGGATCAAGGATGCTTATGGGTAGGATTGCATAATGGTACTCTGTCGAACGAACGCGAGAAAATCCAATGGAAGTCAAGGCTAATTGCTTTTCACTTAAATACCGCGATACCAATCGCGACGTCGATCACCGTGACACATCTTTAACAGAGATCGTTCGTCATCCGTTACTAATTTCTTTCGATCCCTAACGATCCCTTCGGGATGTCGGAACCACGGCCTCGCGTCGAACCAAAGAGGATTGATCTGCGTGGGCTGGCTATACAGAGTCATCTTGAAAGGACGTAGAAACCTAGAGCGCGAAAAATGGGTCACTTTCGGCCCGCTCGAGAGGAAAAAAGCTGCGACCGATTCTTTCTCAACCACTTGCGGCTTTTTCGCGACGCATTATTCTAAGTGGTACGTCGCCGATTTCGGGTCCATTCAAGGAGCCCCAATAAAGCCACCACCACCAAATCCACCGATTGCTGACTCGAGAGAGAAAGAGATTGAATGCCACCTGTGATGCGAGCCTCACGGGACACTCGTTAAATCCTGACTGTACACATCGCCACAAGGAACAGAGGAATCTTCCCGACAGTGATATCGAAACCATATACATACAACATACATATGTATCTCGATTACTCTCAGCTGCCCGTCCTTCAGATAACCATCGCGACGCGCCCGCAAAAAGCTGTTTATAAATCTTGATAAGGTACTTGCAATGAACATCATCCTGTACAAGCTATTTTTAGCTCCCGTTCTCAACTGGAATTCACTCATTCCTGGAAAGCCTGCCCCTCGGGCCATTTCACTGATCCTTAAAAAAAGAAATCTACCAACGAGCAATAAAGTACCTTCCACTACATATGTTCACATACTGGCCAATAGAACCAGACTCATCCTTATCTCGAGCACAGGTGCTACCAGGCAAACAGAAGAAATTTACGACGATGTCTCAATCGGATCGAAGCAGAAGATACGAGTCAATAGAAGCAGGATTATGGGAGACTATAAAATCGCATGATTTTGGAATCTGACCGATGAAACTTTTCATCGAGACTGAACTGATCGCCCGAGTGACGGACTTTGGTTTAAGTATTACACGATAATGTCCATTCATTTACTGCCACATAGAACACCCCCGCAGCTACGAATTACCGGCAATTTAATGAGCTAATAATATATGTAGAACCCCGGGCCGTGACGCAATCAGCTGATGACATACAGGTGGTGGTACGAAAGCGAGCCGGAAAATTCGTGGAGAATCGGATCGGTTCCTCATTGCGAAATAGCGCACTCTCTTTCCCTCTCTTCCTTCTGCAACTCTCTTTGGTAGAACTAGAGCCTAGACCAGGATTCTACGCGTACAGAAATAAACACACGATTACTGGAAGATACACTTGAGCAAACTTGAACTTCGCGTGATATACGAGTACACTCGGTATTTGGACTGTTCACAACGTTCTTCTTTATCTTCAAAACTAAGCGCAGCATCCAACTTAATTGAAAAAAACCACAGGGAGAACGATTGCAATGTGCAAAAAAATAAATGGACGTAATTCTTTCGGATTTACGCGGAATGAATAATCGGTTGGATTAGGTAGTCGAATGGTGTATACATTGAGAATTCACCGTGAGAGAAATGAATAAGAAGACGCAAGGTGCATAGCGAGGAATTATGTAGCATCGTTTCGGTCGCGATTAGCGATTTCACGGTCCCATTGTTCGGGAAGATGATTAAAAGATCACCGCTCAATTGAAGTTATTTCCGAGCGAATCTTGGGGCCAGCGCGTGCCATTCCGGTTGAACGCTCGGAAATGGACTCCCAGGGTGGCAGTATAGAATAAATAATTACGGTATCCAATCCGCGTGGCCGCGTACCTGTTCGTTTTACTGCTCGAGCAATCCCTTGAGAATTTATTGACACTGAAACCTAATACGAGTGCTAGAATAATGTGGACATTAATGCGATTTTAATAACAGCCTCTCTTCCTCTCAAGACGTTACTTCTCTCTTGAAACACTGAGTGCACTATGAATATTTATGCGATTAATCGACCAGTCCCGCACCCGTCTACTAATGTTACATTTGCAAAACGTTTTTTTACGTAATCTGCCTGTCGGAGTTCTCAGTTTGCCGAGGTGTTGCGACTTCCTGAATAAAATACTACCTGCTCAAAATACTGAACATACTGTTCTGCGGAATTCAATTATCTTCCTTTTTATTTCATTCTTTATTTTTTTCACCGAGCGAGAGAGAGAGAGAGAGAGAGAGAAAAGTTTGAAAATCGCAGTCCTCAAGGACTGAAGACGAGGTCTCTTCCATGCTACTTGGACGAAACGAGCGAGCAACTAGTTGCACGGTTTAATAGTAGACCCAACGCAGAGACCTTACGTAATGCGAGATAAAAACACAACGATGCGTTATGGTTTTATTTAGCTATTTGGTAACGCCATGGAAAACAGGAACTTCGAGAAGAGCATAAATGATCGACGACTCTCAGGAATTCCGAAGAAGACATGGAAGACGCTGATTTCTTCATTTCAAGTAAAATATCGAAAACAACTCGGGAATAATGAGTCAGGAATAATAAATTTTGTCTCTGGTTCGTAAACAGTTGCAAATAAAATTTCATTACCCAAGCGACATATGGAGAAGGAGTCAGAATGACACGAGCACTTTTCGCTCGGAAGATCGGTTTACGAGATAGCATATTTACAAGATGAACCGTTTGAAGTTGCCGTAAAATTGCGCTTGAGGGAAATTGGAGATGACTATAGCCCTGGCCCGAATTGCGTACTCTTGTCCGAAACAGGTCCGATGTTATTATTCTGTATATTTCGAATTACAACATATCACACTCGTATTCGATCCTCTTCTCACGAAAACCCGAGAAAAATTGGATTAAACTAACTCGAGCAACAGATTTCCGTTGCGCATTAGATCCGCGGTTTTTGAGGCAAACGATTCCGGCGAATCACTCGTACCGTGACGCAATTATTAATGGCAACTATGATAAAGTTTTATCAGCAACGCAATATGTACGCGTTCACGTAAATTCATTGGTAACCCGATACAAATTGGAGTCCGGCAGATCTGACTGGAACACTCTGGATCACATTCGAGCTAACTTAATTATGTAATGCACTATCTCTCAATAAACACCGCAAGACTGTTAAACCCCAAAAGGACTAAATCAGTTGGCAAATCGAGTTAGAAAGAGATAAAGAAAAAATCGGCGAAACTGACTAGTTTTTTCTAACACGTTACTCTGGCCACGTGCTACCAATCTTTTTCGTCGCAGCACGGAGTCAGACTATGAACATTCCCACAGAGTATTAAAGTCCTGGAAAACATTTCCATGGCCAGATTCCAAAAGTTAAGAAAGAACCCTTGTTGCAACGCGCAGAATATGATCAAGAAAAAAGCGGAAAGATCAATCAGATTCCGTGCGAAGATCTGGCAGAGAGACAAGAATTTCTTGTGCGTAACGAATCTAATGAATCTAATACCACAGAGATGTGCTGCTGAATAATCCTGATGTCGAGGATGCAGTGGTTGCGATTCCAGAGAGAGGTATGTATCTTGAATACGTAAAAATCAACCCTACGTGATTTCTTTATTCATCCAATACTCTGTTCATGCTCGCCTGAGGTGTGTCGAATGTTGACATTGCGAGGATACGCTCGGATTCAGTTGTGTTTACGAAAAACGGCCATTGGCTACTTGTACTGCACGCCTTCGCGGCTGCTGAACGTGAGCGCGAATGTAAACAGTATCTCGCTGACACGCATTTATCAATACTACACAATCATCAATGAAAGTAGTGAAACCACTACGATTCTGATTAAAGCAACATGTGAGAGAGGTGAATGATGAGGGTGACCTCCAAGTGACATTTCAGGGGAGTAATTAAGAGTAAAGTGACAAGTACCTGAGCCGCAAAAGGCAGGAGAACGAATAAAGCCGGTGTCGGAGGGATGTCCAAGCACAACGATGTTACGATAGTCGGTCACTTCTGGTCGTAGCCGGTCAGCGAACACGAGGGTGGAAAGTATCCTCGAGGAGGAGCCAGAAGCGAATGCGACAGCGCAGGGAAGATTACAACAGGGCTGGAAAAGAACGTTTAGCAGGGGGCGTAAAGCGCGCGCGTGTACACAGTGCGGTGACGCTCGCGGGACTGTGTCGTCCCAAGGAAGGAGCGCGCGTAACTCGAGTCAGTTCGAAAAGCGTGATGGTAGTGGGGGTAGAGCGAGTACCGAGAGACGTCGTGTGGCGAGCCGGGGACTGCTAATCCACCGATCCTGCTACCCGGTGGCGGTAAACCACCGTGGAACGAATGTTTGCTATAGCCGATGAAAACCGCCTGCCGAGGAACTGTCCTTGCTCTAACGAGCCAAACGCGAAATGCGCGCTTGTTTGTTAGCTTTTTTTCCCTACTTCGCACGGGGCTCCGGTTTCCAGTGTTAATTGCTCGACGCCTTGAACCAGACGGACGTTGCCTCCCCTGGGAGTTTTCAGCGAACTCCGCAGGTATACAACTATACATACTCATTCGCGACGATGACGACTGTAGGACACGAATCAAATTCTCGATGAGGATTCTACTGAACTGAGTCTTCTCTCTGCGATTGTTAAATATATCTTACGGTATAACGCGTGCCATTGAACTTTACGCTTGGCTAGAGTTCAAAAATTTCATCAATTTACCCGAACTCATGGCTGCTCGTGACTGCAATACCATTTGTTTTTCTCAGTATTTTCACGAATTTACGGCAGGTTGTTTTTCTGGCAGAATATTCGAAATATACACGATTTTCGGTGATTTTCTACCGAAGAAATTGAGTTTCTTATTGATAATCTCGTGTAGAGTATTCAATGCAGAAACTAATTTGACACCTTGCTGCGCGACGGAAATCACCTTCAGAAGTCGCGTTACGCTGATAAACTTACGTTCGCTCGGGTGATTAGTATTGCGCGAAGTAATCGATTGCCAAGAAATTTGTAGAATGAATAGACGTCGGATATGCCAACATGCGTGGCTCAAGGAAAGCACACGTAGGTCGCGATGGCGGCGAAGTTGACAGTCGCGGCTAGCGTAAACTCATTTCTAACTTGTAGAACTCGAGGATTGGCATCGTGAGTATCGGACCGCGTGACAGGTCTTGTTTATCGAGCGGCTCAATTTCTCACACCGAGAGAAGCAAATAACGGGGGCGGGAATTTTGCAGAAGTCTCCACGGAAGTCTCCAATTCACTTGCAATTTAATTCATTCCGTCAATGACCACATCCACGAGATCAGATTGCATCGCGGTTTTCATATTTGACCTGACGCACTCGATCAGCCTGCCGATAGTCATTCGAAGGATTAAATTAACTTACGAGTTAGTGGATCGAGAAACTGGGCAAAAGGAGGGCTGTGTTCATTCACACTCTGTTGATAGTAGAAAAAAAGTCATTTTATTCGTTGAGTCCCTAATTATCATAAAGTCAGTTCACAGTATTCGGGTCTGACTTTTAATCCAAGGGCAGCTGGTGCCATCATGCTCAACCAACTAACCAGCTTGTTTTTGCTGTCGTGAGAAATACACATAGATAGAGAATAGCATACGGTTAGCTTCCTACAATGTATGTACTACCCGCTTACCTCTTGTGAGTAATTCGCAAGAGTTCTCGCGACATGCACGGGTGCAATTGAAGAAAGGGAGTGGCAAGGATCGGATGTATGGCCTGTGATAATTCGGTATATTGTAAGTCACCTCCAGGAACGAGGCTTTGCGCTTTCTCCACGCTCACTCGATTCATTCCAGGAAAATCTAGGAAAAATAGAAAGGTAGTTCACTTAGAACAGTCGGAGTTTCGAAAATTGTTCCGTGTACCGATGCGCAGCTTCTGTGGAAAATTGAACAATAAGAAGAAGAAGAAGAAGAAGAAGGAGAAAGACTGTCTCAGGGAATTTTATCCTCTTTTGTTTCTCGTGTCTTTCTTCTGCGGTGACTCTTGCTCCCTTTGCTCGCTTCTTAGCCTAGTTTAAGATAGACCACAATCGAAGGAACAATCAGCATTATGTTGCTTGGCACTTTGGACCGCCACCGTACGTACGTGTGTCGGATTAAGGTCTAGTGGCGATCAGACATCGATTGTAATCGAAGTTCCATATTTTTATGAATAGGTATCATGAAATTAACGGGTCACGAAAAAAGCACTCGTCACTAAATCGCGAGCGATTAAAGGATCCTTATTGCGGTCGAGCGATGATCGTCATGGTTGCTGGATGTAGTAACTATAGTACATGTATGTATATGTGTGTACCTGCATGCCATCCGTTGAAGTATAACACTGGCACGCTGTAGCTCATAGACCAGAGGATATGGTGTTCCGTGACTAACGGTCTCTCGATTATTGTGGATTTCGCTTCGAACGGATCCTCTGCTACGACGAAATTGCATTCATCCTCGGAATCGTGATCCTCGGTGCTCAACGTGTTCCTTGGAACGTGCGAAACGAATTGCTTCGCTCGTTTCACCAAGTACGCCCCTCCGGGGTCGCTCTAAACTTTGCGAATAAAAAACCTGATTACATAAATGAACGGGCCTTTGTGCCGATAAACCTTTGAAAGGGATAGTGATCGGACTCTGGCGCGCTTCCTACTCCGTATTCACAATATCCGCAATTGTCTTCATTATATAATTCGTACGTTAGTCGGGCATAAACCGTAAAGCATTTCCTATGAGCCTCGACACCAGGGTGTGCGCCAAGTGACGGTGACGTCTCGCGGATTAAAGATCAGATACGCATTTTACAACGAAAGTAGGCAAATTTGTTGCAACGAGTCACGCTAAATTATCGAATTACTCGTTTATAATATGTGAAGGCCGGAGCTACTCATCGCTAACTGCCCGTAACAGGGCTTTCCTGTTCTAATTAGCCGTATCAATTCTTATATTCTCTCCCGCTTCACTCTCTCTCTCTCTCCCTCTTTCTCTTCGTTCACTCGTTCGCTCACTCACTCACTCATTCTCTCTCTCTCTCTCTTGGTTTACATCGGTCTCTCTTTCTCTATCTCGATACATTCAGCCCAACGTTACTCTTGTAATTTCACAGTAGCGTTCTTTGTCAGGCATCACTAACGGGAACAACGTGTATCGTATATTTGTTAACTCGTGGATACGGCTAAGTCTCTTTAACGGGATTTTCTTGTTCGATTCAATTGGAACCCTTCGTAGGTGATACTGTGGGAGCGAGTGGAATTAAGTCGAAATTGCAAAGGGGAAGTGACCTTGTTGCCGCAGAGTTCCCATCCGTCGCAGATCTTGGTCGAAACCGACAGAAAGTTTTCCGCATCCACGAGAAACTCTTCCCACGTGATTGTACCAAATCCATCCATGCAGCTCTGAAAATCAACATTTACCGTTTCTCGCAGGCTTTTCAGTAACATTTGTATACCGTATAGATTGTGTACGATACTTGTCCTCGATGTTTCATTAAATATTCGAGCTAACGAACACAATTATCATAAAATGCTGCTTGCAGTGACTGTCGCGAAAAAAAAAAATATTTAAACTGACGGGCAGACATCCCCCTCGGGGGTTGCTCGACAACTATGAGTCACTTACGCCTAATTGGCGTTCTATCAGTTACGAACGTAACTTGTCAGGCGAGAAATGCAGTGCAATTATTGACCGAAAAACCGGGAATCGACGTGTGTTGCATTAAAATACTAGTTGAAAGAAGAAGGCGATAAGAACACGCGAATATTAGCAAAAATTGTCAGTAGTATAGAATGTGAAACTTAATCCAGAGGAGAATAATTAACGGTAGACTGGGAGATGGAAACAGGTTTAAGGAGAAAGATACGATTGGGTGAATCAAGTTTTGGAAGTTTTTCCGTAAAGATAAATGACACGTTGATTCTATAACAAAATCGTGAAAGGGGAAGCTGTACACCCGAAGGAACAGCCTATCTCCTTTCTGCCCGACCCCTCGACGCTTAGTCAATTGTCGGCTATTTTACATCGGCCATGCTCGGCGTGGCTCGAGCATATTCGGCTATCCCCACTGTCAGTAACACGCGCCGATAGCTCTCGCCTATGTTTCCGTGCATCTTCTGTCGATGTAGGTAGATGCATGTCGATGTACCTACACCTGCTTGCATGTGTTGTTCCTGTGTACATGCACCGATCGGCATCCAATAGGACAGGGAGTCGCAGTCAGGAACGTATTGATAGTCCGATACTCTGCTCGCATCGGTCTATCGTTGCCATTGAATTTTCCGCTATTTAAGCTTTTGCCAAGCTGCAAACCGCTTCTGGGTAACTTGTAGAATTCGCTTGACACTAACGCAATGCAAGCACGATTGACACCGTGCACCCTGAGATCGCGATCTTCGCAGGAATGTAGAGAACGCGATAACGAGCTAGAGAATGAGAAGAATGCAGATCGAAAGCGTTACCAGTAAATTCTGTCTGATGGGGATCAAGGTAAAGTTGTCCTTGGCAGGGGGAGGAAAAACTGGGTGAACCGACAGGGCATTTCGCCGGTCTGTTTTCCCGGCACGCCTCAGAGCCGGCAGAAAAATCGATTTCCAAAAGCGACGATGCGCAACAAAATTCTAATCCATGCTACTGTACCGCGTCAGAATAATGTATCCCTAGGGTATTATTCTCCACCGTGCGATTCCAATCCTAGCCTCGTTTCCTTCGCTCTTCGATAAGCGTCGAATCAGGAATCCGAGCGGCGTTGGTCCAATGCTGTAAGAAACAAAGGCTTTACCGATGTATGTATCTATTTTATCCTGATGCAACAATTGAAACGAGAAAGTCCGAGGGCCGCAAAACGGGAAATTAACTTACGTACGGTCCTGACGCGAAAAGCAGGTCTGCGCAGTCGTGGTGCTACGTGCCGCGATAGCGCTACGAGCGCGACAAGAACGGAGCATCGAAGAGAAAGCAAGAGAGAGGAAGAAGCGTGTAGGCGACCGGCTGAGAGAAAGAGGGAGCGAGAGACTGGCTAGAAGAAGAGAGAATCGGATAGGGAGAGCGTAAAGAGAGAGAGAGAAAGAAAGAACAAGGATCGTCGAGGTTGTAGGCAGCCGACGCCGTGCTCGACATCGATGTGTAGGTGTGTACCGGCGTATATACGTACAGAGACGGCGCGTGCGGCGAGATCCGAGAGAGAGACACACTTCCGAAGTCGCGGCGGCTCGCGCGCGTGTTTCTACGAGACGCCGAAGCTCGGTGGTGTGTCGCGTCGCGCGTGTGCGCCTCCTCTACACGGTGGCAGGGCGCGCTTCGTCCTCGTCCTCGACGGACAGCGTGCTGTAAGAGAAAAAGAGCGTGTTGACTACCAGGCCGATTGTATAGAGGTGAATAGAAGCGCAGAGAAGCAGGGCTCTAGCGAGCTATAGTCAAAGTAGATAGGACGCAGGACGCAGGACTCGCAGGCTGCGAGCAGAGGGAGCGACAGAAGGAGAACACGAGTGGCCGGACGTGCGTGCGTCCTGATGCGTCCGTCGATATACGTGTCGAAGGATTCGGAATTGGGAATCGAATCGGTCAACTTCTCGCGAGTGTGCCTCTTGTATCTTTAATGAGGTGAGCTGGGCTCTACACTCTGCTCTCTCGCCGCTGTACTCACTGAAGGAGTAGGAGGAAAAGGAGGAGCGAGATAGCGGCAGTCATCGGTGGTCGGAGGTAGTAGCGGATACGAGGCGTGCGGGACAGAGATAGAAACGGGACCGGGGCGAAGGGGTCGGTCGCATGCGAGGGAGAGAGAAAGAGTGAGCGAGGCGGCATCGAGGGAGAGAGGGAGCTAGGTGTAGCGAGGTGTAGAGAGGTGTAGAGAGGCGAGGTGTGAGGCGAAGCCAAAGAGTGAAGAGAGTGAAGTGACCGAGCGCGACTTCGGCAGCGCGGTGAGAGGACGCGCTCGAGGAACGTTGTCGTCGCGAGATTTTTCGAAATCTACGTGGCTCCGAGTAACCAGGGCGTCGGTGTGTGCAGTTGTTAGTGCGTCGGTTACTCGCCTGTAGGTAGCAGTGAAGAAAGAGTGAAGAAACGGGATCCGTGATCGCAAAGAGCATCGGACTTTTCGGCGAGGTACGACGGAAAAGAACGGGAGCAGCAGCAGCAGCAGCAGCAGCAGTAGCAGTAACAGAAGTAGCAACAGCAGCAGTAGTAGCGGCGAGAAGGAGCGCGAAGTCTGCAAAGTAGCGATGACGACGCGCGTTCGTTCCGCGGTCATGCGTTTGCTATTCGTCGAGCCATGATGCGGAGTACCGTATCTATAGGCTGCTCCTCGCGGCTGTGACACGACGTGCTCGTGACGTGCGCGATCCCGAGACGAGATCCAGGAACGAAGCAGCGAACTGTCGAGAAAGAGAGAGAAAGAGAGAAGCAGATACAGAGTTAGACCGAGCCAGGTAGAAAGAGAGAGAGTACGAGCGAGCCAACAAGAGAAAGAAAGAGATAGTAGCGAGTGAACGAGTAAGCGAATAAGCGAAGAGCAAGGCGACGATCTGTTGTGAGCGGTGCGGGGGCCGTGGCAGCGATTTTTCCTTTCGCGAGCGGCTTTACGCTCGAAGCCCTCGCCTCGCATCCTCGAGGGCAGTTTTCTCCTAGTGGCGGTGACGACGTCGTCGTCCACGACGAGGCGTCCTTCGGAGTAGTTCCTTCTTGTTGCGAACCATTCTCGGTCGGTCGGTGGGTCGGTCGCTCGCGCGCGCGCGTGCGGTACCCGCGCTTTCGGACCGTGCTACCTCCCAGCGCTCGTGTGCCGCCGATCCTGTTTACACTGGAAGAGCTGACGAGCTGACAGGATGTACGCCAAGGGGAAAGGGTCTACGGTGCCCTCGGACTCGCAGGCCAGAGAAAAGTAAGTACCGCGTGCTGCTACGCTTCTTCTTTCGTTCATTTTACGCGTTAGTCTTGGCACACAGGCCACTTGTCAAAAAAGACCGCCCGCCAGAGGGAGAGAGCGGAACACACACATATACTTACGCGTACATTGCAAACGAGCGAGAGAGTTGGGGTGAAAGAGAGGGAGAAAGAGAAAGAGAGAAAGGGAGAAAAATACTTGCCGATTGATCGACCAGTGACTCCATTTTTTTCTTGACACCGAGCGTGCGTGCACATTGGTCGCTCTCGAACTGAAGGACCGGCTCACTCTCGAGAAATATTATACTGAGCGATCAAAAATTATTCAGAAACTCATGGTACGGGGATCGAGTCAATGTTATGGACTTTGCGTATCTCGAGGTCCTTATGAACCTTTCAACTTTGTTTCACAGCCCAATATGCAGATTTCGAAAGATGCACCGATTAGATTTTCGAAAGACGAAGGTTCTAATAGAAAACGGGTTACGAACCTCACGAGTTAGGTCATAATTGACGAGATGAACAGAGTTGTTTACCTCATACTCTTTACCCCAACCTGTCCTCCGGACGTTGGCCGGAGTTCGCGCAATCACTCGGTACATATTCTCACTTGTCGCTCTGTACTCCAATTCGACGCCATATTTATATCGTTTGCAAAATACGCGACTAGCATACGCGAAATATCGACGATTTTCCAGCCCCCCTCCTCCTCCTTCTGGACGCATTAACGACGCAATCGATTGCCATTAGCAACTTTTGATGCTTCCCGAAGGATAACATTCACCGAAGTTCACCAACCTAAGTTCATGAACCAGTTTCCGATGTAAACATATGCGCTTCAACGGCATTGGTCGAAAGACTTTTTTCATGTCTCCAAACTAGTAATTTGGTTGGAGGACAGTATAAGATTACTCAGAGACTTCTGGAAGACAGTGTCATCTATGCGTACTGTCAGCACTTTAAAAACTTACTTACTTGCGATCCGTCAAACACCTTTCAACTTGATCAAGTGTAAAAAAAAACAACAGAAGTTATATTATTTTACGTACTCTCCATTATTGTAGCTTATGGCAATTACAGAATTCTGTTGATATTAGAAATAAAAAATCTAGAATAAAGTATTTCCTTGATTCATCGACTGTTTTCATATTTCAGATTAGCACTCTATGTGTACGAGTATCTGTTACACGTCGGAGCACAAAAAGCAGCACAGACATTCCTATCAGAGGTAATTACAATAACAAAAGTATGCACCTGCGAATAGAACATTGTGTAGGTTGCTAAGTTCTCTTTTGTTTCTTCAGATTCGATGGGAGAAAAATATAACGCTAGGAGAACCTCCTGGATTCTTACACGCCTGGTGGTGGTACGTATTCTTCTACTAATAACTATACGTTAATACAATATACGAATTCTATCACACTATCGATATTAAATACAATTCTCTCCTCTCCCATTGCTTCAGTGTATTCTGGGACCTCTACTCCGCAGCACCTGAGCGAAGAGATTCCTGTGAACACAGCAGCGAGGCCAAAGCTTTTCATGATTACGTTAGTACTCTTTTTATTATCTCCATTATATCTGTAACTTTAATGATTGACTGTAACTTTTATTCACAATATATTTTTGTTTATTAGGGTTTCGTCAACAGCGGTTATGGCGCTAATGGCATGGCACACGTAAGTTGCAAATTTTATTGATCGTTTAATATTACTATACGAATTAGAGAATATTAGTTATAAACGTGTGATCGTTACAGAATGCTGGGCCAGCGCCTTCTCCACTTGGGCAGATGCCGCCGAACGATGGTATGCCTGGTGGACCTATGCCTCCTGCATTCTTCCCCGTAAGTGCTCATCGCTCCCTCTCACTATCAGTTTCCTTCTTCGACTCGTCTACTTTACTCTTATCGTGTCTAGCAAACTGACCGAAAATTATCTAAAACACTGTCTCATCCTCTTTGGGACTTTCTTCGATCTTTTTTTTTTATCTACTCTTATCCTAAGATGAATGTGTGACATGATCATTCGCATTTACTTTGCACGGCCAGTTTGGTGGGATATTTGGGGCGGTCAGTCTCGCGGCCATCGGCGTTTATCGATCGCTTTTCCGCGGCGGTGATTGCCCATGGAAAGTGCGCTATCGAATTCACGTGTGTGTAGTCACGTATGACACTGCTAAGGATGCACGTTACATTGGGCACTTTTCGATATTACCTCAATTGCATAGGTGAACAGCATAGGCTTGTAGATAACGAAAACCGACGATCAATTAGGAATATTGTGTCAGATCAAAGTTATAATTGATCTAGAAAACTTATTGGCATATTTGTATTTTCAAATAATTTTTTTTATACAAATGTATGCAAATGTTAACTTCGACTCTCTCTCTTTTTTTTTTTTTTAATACGAATGTTAAGTTAAATTGAAAGATCGATAGGGGAAAAATGTAGATTTAGAAATTCCGTGAAATGTAGCTCAAGACAATCGTAATCGCTCGAAGAAAGCATGCCACTATCCTTCGACACCAGTGCATTTGTTTCTAGAAAACTCTAAAGCAGTCACGATCCACATATATCGAAGATCTCGATATTATACATATTTGTATTGGTTTTGGAGCAAGTGTACATTGAAATAAGAATCTCATGCCATGCTTGTCTACACTGTATCTATGTACTTATTTTTTCTCTCTCTCTCTCTCTCTCTCTCTATGCTATGTATCTAACACTTGTATGTGCGTTCCTCTACCATTTTCATTGTTTGATCTACTTTCTGCGTACCGAGAGCAGACTTTAGGATATTTATCGGGAGAGATTTTGTTTAGATGTTAGACTAGTTTTAGCTGTAATATTTTCTTTGTACAGTAGGCCATATAATTGGTTGAGTGTTTCACCTTGTGCTGACCTCGCTTCTGTGGATAAATGCTGTTACATTTAATAGAGGTTTCGTAGATAAGAGACCGAAAATTATGCTCTGCGGTCGCCGCGTGTACGTATCTCTTCTTCTTTTCCGCCTTTTGCAAAAATCTCATTGTCTCTCTTTCTCTCTCTTTTCTCAACCGAACTGGAATGCACGCGAAAGTCTTTAATCCCAAGTCACCATATGTCTATTAGCCACTCATTTCTATGTATCAAACAGGAACTGCAATGATCTCGACACACGCTTCATATGTCCCTGTGATTGTTTCAGATTTTCTCTGCACCATTCAGAAAACTAGCTGCTTCTTACATTAAATCATCTTACATTCGGTTTTCGGATCTGGAATTTCGCGAAATAATCACTCGGAGATCGCGACGTCGCGCGAAGTTGATTTTAAGAGTAGACTTCTTGACGAGACAGACGATCAAAGATAGAGGAATCGTTTGATAAAACGTTGGCGTATATAGACGGTAGTCTAGTGTCAAGTGGAAACGGTCCACGAATTTTCCTTGCAAATAGAACGATCTTGAAACTACAACCGAAGGTCAGGCTTTCGATTCAAAGACGAATAAACAGATGTCCATCATAAGCGAGCTCGCATAAACTTGAACGCTCATCTTGTATCATAAAACTATCAAAGAAATCAGTAGGAGATACAGTAGGATACAATAGTAGGATTTCTTCAGGAACGCGACGAGTATTTTTTTTTCTCTCTTTTTTCCCCCTCAGACTATTCACAGTTAAAAGCGAGAGAATGTATCCTCGTATTCTCATTGACCGCTTGACGTATCGCAGTATGTAATCGTATATGTAGACGAGGAAAGAAGGAAGTCTAGCTATGCTAATGTCGCTTGTCAGAATCTATGTTATGCGCTGAATTACTTCGCGATAAAGTGCATTGTTCAAAGATAAAACAACGGAGTGTCACTTTGAAATTGCGTGAATATTAATGAAAATGCAGTATAGTAACAGCAGCGTAACGCCAATATGTACATAGAACATTGAATTTTCGCCTTACGAGAATATGTCTGTTTCAAAGTAAAGTGAGGGTAGTTCCAGGCATATAGAACAGATACTTATTTCACGCAGAAAGTTGCAATCGCGAAACTCTCTCTTAATTTTGTATTCATATTGAAGAATCATTTTCGTCATTGCAACTTTGGATGACTCTTGACGCATTGCCAAGAAAGAATATTGGTAAAAGTAGAATGATTTTGCGATTGCGAGAAATTAAGAGAAGTCGATAACCGATGCGTTAAGATACATCGAGCAAAACATAGTTTTAACACGATCATCCCTAAGCCTTCTAGTCTAGCTGTTGCCTGGATCGCAGTGTTGCTACATGTCTGTCGTTTGCGTTGCTTGTTGCAGAACAACTCGACAATGCGACCATCTCCGCCCACACACCCCTCATCACAGCCATCCCCCCAGCACCCCCAGCCACCCCCGCCCCCACACTCGCAGATGATGTCCACTCAGGTAAGCCTCATTCGACACCACGTACACATTCTCTCACTCATCGAGAATCACTCGTCTCCGCTCTCTCTCTCTTTCTCTCTCTTCATACCGCCGCATCATCATCGTATACCCGAATACATACATACATTTATTTCTCTAGCGCACGAAGTCGTCTTACTCATACTTCAAGCTTCCTGCCTCTCGACGTTACCTCTTTCTGTCTTTGCGTATGTTACACACTTCTCCTTATTGGCTACATACGATCTCGAAGTCTCCGCTTCGTTTATTCTCTTCACCTCGACGCGGCTGTTTCGTGCTACTGTCCGTGATGTCCCTATTTCTCAATCTATCTCTTTCTACCGTGGAGTCTGTCATGTTCTCGTGAATGTAACTGTCGCTTTCCGCGCGAGGGAGAGGGGGTGCGACTGTACATAGCCCAATGACTACGACGATGAGGATTTTTCACTAAACCCGTGGAACGAGGTACTTAGTGAAAGTCCGAATGTAAAGCGACTTCCTGTTTATGCGTGAATTAGTGCTCCCTTGCGCCGAAGGGTACATTCGGAGGTCGAGGGTAAATTGAACAAGCGCCCAAGGTAAGAAAGTATGTATTCAATTCTGAAAGTATATCTTTGCGCTATCCCTTCGCAAAACGTAGTTCGTTTAAGGTAAGACGACCCCAGCTTCTTGTAAGTCACATCAGACGTTCGTTTCATGCTCGACTTTTCATCCCCTTGTTGAATAGCCTCACCACTACCCCTCTTTTTTCTTCTTCTTGTTTGCTAGTCCTCCGTTTGCACTACGGTATATATACGACCTTCATGCGTACGTGACAATGCACCTTGATTGCGTTCATGGTGCATATTGCCTTGTGCGATAGACAATTTCTAATGTGTGTCTGCCCGAGGTGAATACAATGGGCGATTCTAACTCGATGATGTGCCGTTTTCTAATTGTACTTTCGAGGAGGCGATTGTGTCGCGGTGAAAATTTCACGAGACGCTATCCATAGCATCATGTGAATTCTCTAACTTGTTTCAGTTCATGGGACCGAGATATCCGGCTGGACCAAGACCTGGTATGCGCATGCCACAAATGGCGAATGATTTTAACGGGGTAGGTATACCATATTGAGATTTGTACGAAAAACTTTACTGTCGAAAACGCCAATTATATATATGGTTATTCTTGAAATTTGTTTGCTTAGCCACCGGGACAATCGATGATGCCAAATAGTATGGACACAACGAGGCAAGGTGAGAGAGCAATTATGTGCTAGATCGACATTGATTCTTTCTTTTATTTTTTTTTTCTGGCATTGACAATAATTGCGAGAGGAGAATGGCATAGACGCATGCATACCAAAAACCACACAGCAAATAAATGAATCAGTAATTATTGAAAGTGGATTGGATTGCTGTGATGTGGAGTGGATTGGTTTTTGAATTGTCTAGTTACATGCAGTGGTGTAGTTTTATATACTCTATCCGACTCGGAATTTCACGATTCATTATTCACATTTTGTAACCCACATTTTGTAAATATGTAGTTGTCCGTATCTTGAGGATCGGAAATGCGGTATTTTATTCGTGCTACATTGCTTCTCTGCTGAATTTTGACGATGGTTTGATATTGTTTTCCCATTCCCCCCCAAAACCCCGACCCCACCTACCGAGGTATTGGCCTTGAAATTCTTCATCTAACAAAATCTTCGGGCACTCTTTCATTAGTGCATATCCCTCGTTTTGTTTTTGTTCCTGCCGAGCGTCTTATAGCATTCGATGCGATCCCCTTTCGGACGCTTCCTCGCAGATGATCATTTCGGCACTTGATCTTGCGATGGTTTCGCTGACGAGAAACGTTCTTTTCGACCGACCGAGTGCATTGATCCAAAACGTTCGAGCGCAAAGGAAATTGTTTGGCCTGAGCAGTCTGCTTTCGTCGGTTCGGTCGTCGCTGCTCAATCCGGGGTGTCTTGCGGCACGGACGCGCCACACAAGTTTGCCGTAACAATCGACTTCGATCACCGTTCGATACGTACACTTAGGACTTTACCTTTACTATGCGACCGCAAAGTAACTAGACCTTACCGCAATCAACCTGACCTTACCTACCTGCCGTACTAATGTGTGCTCTTGTGTTCCTCAGGCGAAGCTGGAGAATTTGTAGGGTGGCAAGGTAGGAAGCAACCCAGCAACCAAATCACACTCACATGACTTAGTCAAGCCTAACTTTTATTTTTTTTTTCTCCTGCTCGTCTTACGATCGTTTTTTTCGTTGTCGCACTTCGCGAGAATCAGTTGCACTAGCTTCATCACTTCTCTGCAATATAGATTATTATGCCCATCGAATCTTGCATCCAGCATGCCAATCGCTACGAAATGTGTTAGATCGATGTGTGGAGAACGCTCTCGGCTCACTGCGGGGAGCGTTCTCGCGGAAATTCTCTTACTGACGAGACAATCGCGCTGGTTTTACGTCCCTTTCCCAGATCGATCTTGCAAGCAGACCGAGCGGTTTGCATAAAAACATGCGAAGATGAGAAAGACCTTTGGAAAAAAAAAATAGAGTAAAGAATCGGAATATCTTCAATGTTCATGCTTGTTACTGTTTCGATTACCCTTGTTCTTTCTTATTTATTTACTTTTTTTCTATTATGTTTTATTTTTCTCTCCTCTCGAAGAACAAAAAAAAAGCAAATATGATGCGAGATAAGAGTTTGGAGAATTTTGTGACTAATATTTTAATATACACTCGAATCAGGTGATTGTGATTAAGAGCTAAACAGCTAAATAAACGATTCTCCTGCTGGCCACCTATATTTAACACCGACCTGCTACTTTGTCTTTCCATCTTTGACTCCAAAGCTCAGAGATCTAATGATATGTTTCTTGGCAGCGCTGTTTTATCCTCAGCATGAGCTTTTTTTACTGCAGTTACTTGTGTGTCGAAATAATTGCCAGTTTAGCATGCCATCCACTCGCTTTACTGTGTGTCTCCGACATCGGCAAAGCATGGCTGCAGTCTGATTGATCGAAGCAAATGTTGTATATCACGCGAGAATTAATTGTTTATCGTTCGTTCGAAAGAAATGCCAGAGAGTCGCACGGCGACTTATCCGAGACTGACATGATTTGCCGTTAGTCTCATAGATTCACGATTAGCAATTAGAATTAACATGGAACTAGAACACAGTACCGACACTGAGATCACCGCCAATCCTCCTATTAACGAGCTCCTTCGTTCTTAGGGCCACCGGGAATGAACCTTATGAATCCTAGGATGAATCCACCACGGGGACCAGGAATGGGCCCAATGGGACCTGGAAGTTACGGACCAGGCATGAGAGGACCACCACCAAACAGTAGTTTGGGACCAGGCGGACCCGGCGGTCCTGGCATGCCACCTATGAGTATGGCAGGACCCGGAGGAAGACAACAGTGGCAACCTAACACATCAACGGTACGATCAAACATCCGAGAATTTCACGAGAATTCCACGAGAATTACTTCAATTACTTATATATAATCTCATCTGTTCTATTTATACAGCCGATGAATTATTCGTCATCATCGCCGGGTAATTACGGTGGGCCACCTGGTTCGACGGGGCCTCCAGGTCCAGGTACCCCCATCATGCCAAGTCCACAAGACAGTAGCAATAGCGGCGGCGAGAATATGTATACCATGATGAAACCAGTACCTGGAGGAAATATGCCTGGCGTAAGTATGCCATCTTTGATTTATCTCGTCGCAAGAATGTCCACTGTCCACGATAGGCAGATTTTCATTTTGAACGTGACTCTGTGTTTAGGACTTTCCAATGAGCGGCGGCCCGGAAGGCGGACCCATGGGACCTATGGGACCGAACACGATGGGGCCGGTTCTGAATGGCGATGGATTGGACGGCATGAAGAATAGTCCGGCTAATGGCGGCCCTGGTACACCCCGAGAAGACAGTGGAAGCGGAATGGGTGACTATAATCTCGGTGGTTTTGGAGGTCCAGGAGAAAATGTGAGTATTAGTAGGTTTTATTAACTTTAATTCCCTGTGATAGTCACTCGACGTGTTTTTGTGGACTTGTATGCGCGTCTTCGTGTCTTGCTTCTCGTCGAATGATGACGACGAGTCTGTGTACTCGAGAAGTCGTATCGTCGCGGTCTACGCTCGAGGAGGGGGAGAGAGACTCTCAAGGTTTCTCGGAAGCATACAAGTCCATATTTCGACTGATTTCTCTTCTAATTATTCAGCAATTAACAGATGCAGGCGCTTTCGTCAATACGACAACTATTTTATTTTGTTGAAATAATTTTTGGGTTTCGTTAAGTTTAGAGAGCTTATCCTCGAGCTTTGATTCCATCAACCTGATTAATGCTTAAAATATCAGAGGTTCACGAGATCTCGAGACGTTCTACTTACTCAAACAATGGCTTCCTGGGAAATTTAATTTAGACCACCTACTCTAGCAGCTAATATCGCGGTAACATTATTTTGCTCGGATTGCGTCTAACTATTATCATACTAACAGTATGACTAATGAAGCAGCTAGAAAATCGGGTGAAAAAATTGCGAGGCTCACCGAGTCGCCGGCCGAGCCGAAACGAGCGAGAAGCTGATCCCGCGTGCAAAACAGTTTCTTTCGAATTTTTCTCAAACCACACTCGCGACAGGACTCTCTGGCCTCGTGATTTTTCTTCCCATCACTCGAGAGCCGGCAGACCGGCCGAGCAAGTGCCTTTTGCCGCGACACAATCGACACACAGACATAACGTAATCCATATGATGGAAACTCTCTAAATATAGAGAACGGTGTACATATATGTATCTCTACATATATATCTACATATAATATGCCATATATCAGTCTGACCGGTCTCTTATTAAACGAGCGCGCGAAGACAATTCCTTGCACTGGTCTCGCGTCGCTGTCACGGTCTCTGAGTAGGCTGACTGACTTTCAAAGCCAAGAAAGACCGACAGGTCAAACCATATATATCTCTCTACATATATATATATATATATATATATACATGAACAAAATATTTTTTTATATATAAAAAAACAAACAAAAAAAAACCCAAATATCACAAGGAGTAACAAGTAATCTCGCACGTGCGCCTTCTGTTCATTCCCGACAGTTTTTTTAAAAAGTCAAGTCGCCTTGGACGATCCAGCCCCCAGTTCGTAGATGCCGTAGATTACCCGGTAAAACACGCAATCTGGAGCAGGATCATACGAAACGCCAAGTAACAGACACACGTATGAGCGAGTAGCGCGCGTTCATGATCACGCTTGTTTCATGTTCCGTCGGTGGCCCCGAACACCGCAGAGAAAAAGAGAGCTAGAGGATCAGCGTGATAGAAAGAGCGCGAGAGAGAGTGTGAGAGAGAAAGAGCGAGAAAGAGGGAAAGAGTGAGTGAGAGAGTGCGTGTGTGCGAGAAAGCGTTTACTATGTGCGAATGAGAGAAAGAATGAAAGTAAGAAAGAAAAAGAGAGATAGAGAGGGAGAGAGAGAGAGAGAGAGAGAGAATACAATCGTTATTAATCGATCCTAAACGCCTAGGCTAACTGTTAAGCGCTCATTACATTATTATTACGAAAAGCTAGAGACTATGCTAATACTTTTTTTCGGATGGTAATTATTATACGATGCGCGCGTGCCCGAGTTACGTATATAAATATAAATCTATATATACATTCATACAATCTATATATATATATACATATATATCTGTATACATGTATATAGATATATATATGCTTTTGCTAAATACTCACAAGGTTGCAGACTAGGTTTGTGATTCCTTTTACCCCGTTTTATTTTTCTCTCTCTCTGTACTGGTTTTTTAATGCGGTTACTTTGGGCGCAGGACTGCTGATGCGCCTCGTCGAGCCCTTATTATTACTACTATTATTACTATTATTATTATTATTATTATTATTATTATTATTATTATTATTACTATTACTATTACTATTATTACTATTATTATTACTACTATTATTATTATTACTATTATTATTACACTTTTCCTTATTATTATTATTATTATTATTATTTATATTTATTTTGCAATTAGCTCGTAAGTAATGGGTGCCTGAGAAACGTGAACTACTGTGATTATTGATCGCATAATTGTTAATGTACTTGTCGATTCTCTTTTCTATGTCTTTGTTCTACTTTTCGTTTCGAATCTGCACTGCCGGCTCGCGAGCCGGTACCCATCGGCTTACTTTCTCATCCCATTATAGAGTGAGGGCCTCGGGAACGTCGTGCGGTCGCGCAAGGTCGAGAGAAGAGAGATCGCCGATCGTGTTGATACATACTGTACTGTAGTTTTGCTCAAAAGAAGAAGAAGAAGAAGAAGAGTAGTAGTAGTAGTAGTAGTAGTAGTAGTAGCAGTAGTAGTAATCGTGTTTCTCTCTCTGATCGAGTGTCTCGCGGTCTTGAAAAACTGCCTAATTATTTCGTCCGAACCTCGGAGGACGCGACACGGGCTCGAATTGCACGCGTCTCTTAGCTTATTCATGTCGTTCAACCAACGAAACTCTGTAATGAGGTGATTAAATCAGCCGACACTCAGACCGAGTCCCTCCACTGTTTGCTCACAATTCACTCCGGAGAGGAGCAGGTTTGCGCAGCACCTGATTATCGCAGTCCTTGGTCTCGCAATATTCGGCTCGCAATGCTCGCAGTTTTATTGCTCGTCGAGAAACCCGAGAGAGAAAAAAAGAAAGAAAGGGAGGAGAGACTAATTGGCGATCGTCGATAGACCGTCAACGAGAGAACTGAAATAAAAAAAATCAACCGGGAGAATATTGCGAGACCAATGGTACCTGCTGCTGACTTAACGCGAAGTACTTGGAGAGATATATAGGGAGGAGTTAGATGTATAGACGTTTCACGGTGAAAACGCTATGCATATAACACCGTTGATATTTTTGTATGAATTTAAGAGCCTAAAGCAGGGTGAGTACTGTACCTAAAGTAGGAGGAGAGGACGAGGTGAGAGACAAATCGAGAGAGACAAGTCGAGAGACGCCATTAAAAGAAAAAAAGAAAAGCGAAACGAGTATCGTGCGAACCTCCCGGAATCCATCCGTCCGTAATGGTTATAGGTCAGTACTGGACTATGCTGTGCCGCTGTTAGTTCTCTTTAAATTAACTTAACGCAATAGATTACCGATCCGAGAGTTACTGTCACGATGCGAGGACGAGAGCGTGAGACTGAGAATGACTGAGAGCCAGAGGGTGAGAAAGGGGTGAGATTGAGCGTAACGAACCGACGAAGATGGACACTGCTCTACGAGCACCGGCAAGACAAAGTCTCTCGGAAAGATGATGCGCGAGATTCAAGGGAATTAGAGTCGTTATTAACGTTAATTAGATTATTCATAGCCTTTCTCTGGCTTTTCTACCTCTGCTTGTGACGAGACTGTTCGATGCATTGCCTCCAACATTTTCCAAGGTCGAATTTCTCTTTGGACCTTGCTAATCGATAGATTCTTAGTAAACTTGGTAAAATCAATCTTGACGGATTTAATTCCCTATCTCTTGGGCGAAGCTATATTCTCGATTTTACTAATCGCGCTTGCCGCTGTTCCGATTGCCGTGGCAACAGCTCTGCTAGGTACTTTTAATAACCCTTGTCGCATGGAGCTCGATTCCGGGTGCGATCGAACGTAACTTTACGACCGTGTCGCGCGAGGGGGAGGGACAAAGAAGAATAGATTCGCGGTTTCTTCGATTTCTTCTCGTAGAATCAGCTAGTTAGCTGACGTTAGCTCAGACGACAACTCGATCGACCGAATAGCTCGCTATCGCGATATCGCGAATCATTACGCGTATTCAACCCTTTGAGCTTTCAACAACTTTTACATCCCTCGTTAAGCTCGGTGTCTCTCATTAATCTCAATTTAATCTCAAATTAAAGGCAGCAACGTCGAATTCGGCAGATCTTCAAAGGGTTGAAAGAGTTGGCCGACCGTGAAACTCGTTCGGAGAGGGTGGGGAATAATTCGTAATAATTACCGAAACACGGAATCGCGGTTGTTCGATAGTTCATCTCGCGAGCGAATGTGAGAATGAGAGAATGGGTCCGTGGAATATCGCGATTAACCCTTTCGACATACGGAATACGAATCTCCGCAGGATTCACACCTCTTTTGACGGGGCCCATAAATCATGCTGCATACTAGTCTTTCCGATCGTTTTCTCCGATCGTTTCCTCGGGATTTCGCTATTGCCGTCGCACCGAATGATCGCACGCAGGGAGCAAGAGGGGTCGAAGGGGTTAACGGTGGATTTTCCGCGGGTAGCGATTAAGAGAGACAAGCTCCGATCGTAATTGGGCGTAATGGCGCACCCTTCGTACTCCCTTTTTTTCGGCGGCGACTTTTATAATTTCCACGCAGCCCCCCCACCCCTTTTCGACGTTGTAAGCCACCTAACGTTACAGATGACATGGTGATGAACCTTACACATTTATTAATATATACCTAAGCCAGGGGAGATCGAGACAATAAATGTAAACCTGTTACACTGAGAAATACATGCGTTTTTCTTTTTTATTTGCGTTTTGCAAAAATAATAATAATAAAAAACAGAATATCTATATCTGCATATACAATATACATATGTTAAAAAAGAAGAAAAAAAAAGGGAAGAGAAAGATCGTGTTCGCGCGAACACACCTGCCGCAACTTCCGATCGGACGAATAGTTCGAGCGTCTTGTGTCCAACCACCCCTTTGGTGTCTTGTCATCCCTCAAGTTCAGTGTCGCACCTCGTGCACCGCTCCACTCGTGTTTTGTTCAGCACCCACGCAGGCTGCAATTGTAACCCCGTCTCTCACGTGTCTCACTTTTGATTCTATTTCACGTACTACATACACACTCGGTGTCCGTCGTTGGTCGCGTGCCGCGGAGAGATCCATCGAACTATTCGTTCCACACGTGCGCGCTAGAGACCGAGGCGAGAGAGCGTGCGACTGAGAGAGAGAGAATGATCGAGTGCGAAAGAGAGCGAGAGAGGAGCCGAGAGGAGCCGAGAAGAACGTCGCGAGAGGAGACAGATCGAAGGAGGAGAAGGAGAAGGAACCGTGGATCACTTTTTTGGGCAACTACCGCGAGGATACGGGGTGCCGATACACGAGGACTGCTGCAGGAAGATTGTGCGAATAATCGAGAGCGGCCAAAGGAAGCTGCAACCAAGGAGAAAACTCTGAGAACCGCATCAAGAAGATTCTCCCCTCCCCAGTCCACGAGGAAGCCTGAGAGAGAGAAAGAGAGAAAGAGAGAGAGAGAGAGAGAGATCGAGTTAAATCCTTGGCAGATGTGCGAGATAGATCCGTCGTCTCTAGCCGATATAGTACCACGTACTAGCCTGTACTGACCTGTAGCACATGGATGCGTGAGAGCGCAATGCGATTGCGGTGGATTGCGAGATCGTATCGAGAGACACCGTCGCGACGAGCACACAAAACGAAACGAAACGAAACGAAACGAAACGAGCCGAAAGTCTCAACCTAGCGGGACAGCTTAGCACAGAGTTAAACCGCAACGAGCAAAACCGTCGAACTGCATTAGAGCCAGATAGTTTTCCCGGGTGGGGTCGGGGGGGTGTAGACGAGGAATTTGTGAAGGAACGAGCTTTTAGAGACAGAGAAAAATATCATAGAGGGAGAATTAAGATCCATGTTTCTTGAGAAGCCGTGAGGAATAACACGTCGAGTTGCTTTATCGCATTTGTTCTTTTTTTTCTCTCTCATGTCTTTTGTTTAACAATGTCCAGTGGAATTCTTGTAGTTATATCGTATCGCTCGGTGAGAGGTGTGCGTGTGCGGGCGGGGGGCAGGCGGCGGGAGCGCAACTTGTTGTTGTTGTTATTATTATTATTATTATTATTATTGTTGTTATTGTTGTACCGTTTCTCAGTGGTCTTTTACGTGCGTTCATACAATTATGCATTAAGCAGACTTTGCAGCACTTTTGTTGTGTTTTACCGCGTGTTTATTTGTTGCTCGATACGAGCTTCACACACTCTTTTTACGTCCATGTGTTGTGGGTCAGAGCGCCCCGGAAGTCCGACAAGATAGCGCGCCTCGATCGACGCTCGGGCTGGGCCCCGACAAACGGGCTAAAAGACAACGGGACACGAAACTCCAGAGTACATACATACTTCCCTTCTTCGTTCTCTTCGTTCTATGTTCTTCTTTCGTCTCCTCTTTCGCCGACGTTTTTGCGTTTTAGCCCCCCAAAACGGCTCCGGCCCAGGCCCCAGCCCCCCTCTCTTCACGAACCGCACCGTCGCCGTATCGTATCTCGTTCACCAAAAATCAATCAGTCAATCGATCAATCGCTCGCTCGACTCATTGTCACCATCAGCCACTGTTATTATAATAGACACTTTTGAACCGTGACTGTGACAATGACTCGCGGTGCATCCAACCAACTCCGCGAATTTTCACTGCTCGCACCGAGAGAACACTGTTTTTGTGCTTTTATTTTTCTTTTATAGTACTCTTTTTTTTTCATATTTTTTTTTCTGTAATATTTTGATTTCTCTTATCCTACCGCTCCACGGCTTTCGTCCACCCTGTCTCACCGAGTCGTCGTCTTGTGCTGTGCTTGCACTCGATTCGCGCACTCTTGCATTCTCCGCGATGCGAAGTACCGCTAGTATCCTGGTAAATTCGGGTGAAGAGGGTGGACCCGATCGTGTGGACGACTTTGAGGGGAGGAAGCAGGCGAGATGAAAATGCGCTATGAGCGAATCTCGAGTAGCGAAAGTATAAAAAAAACGCAGCAAGGGGGGGGGGGGGGGGTGAATATCGTGGTTAGCGTTGCGCGAAAGGATTCACGGGGAAATAGTCGTCCACACGGTTAGAAGCGAGGAAATCGGAGGGCGAGCCGATGGAAATTCTCCGAGCTGGCTGGTGAAACGTTGGTCAGAAAGATGGGCAAGGTATCCCGAGTCTCTGGGCTTGCCTGACCTTTTACGTGTAACCGGCCTGGTGTTGGTTGATTCGCAGGATCAGACCGAGTCGGCGGCCATACTCAAGATCAAGGAGAGCATGCAGGAGGAGGCCAAGAGGTTTGAAAAGGACTCAGATCACCCCGATTATTTCATACAATAACTCCTCACGAGTCGTTGGACCCCGAGACCAAACTAACGTTTTAAGCAAAACGACAACTACAATAGCAAAAAAAAGCAAAAAAACCAGAAACCAAGAACAAGAATCGATTTCCTCACTTCCTCCTCCAGTACTCCATTTTGCACTTGTACTCCACGGTGTCATCGTCCCCTCCTGCCTTCCACAAAGTCTCTATCTATCTATCTCTCAATCTTTCTCTTTCTCTTCTATCTCGTCGAACCTGTCCATCTCTTCTTCCTCGTCCACCTTCCATTCTGCCTCTCCGCTTCCAGCGTACTCGTCCTGGAGGAGTACTCGTCCTCCAGGAGGCTCGACTCTCGCCTGGAGAAGAGCGCGAAGGGACGAAGAATAGGGCTCTTCCGCTTCGTGTCCTCGTCCTTCTTCTCCCCGCGTCAGGGACACACTTACGATAGATAAGGATACGGATCGCCGAGAGCATTCTTTTCGAATGCGACCGGTCCGTCAGGAGCCTCGCGCGTTGCTGGCGTACAGACTCGCGTCTCGCCGTCGCCGACATCGGCTCTCTTGCGAAAAACGATTACACCCGCGACGTTTCGTTGGTTCTGGTCGGTTCGAGTCACGGCGGACTCGCTGGTGGAGAAGCGACAATGGGAGAGTCTCGAGACGAGTCCTTCCGCTCGAAGAAGGAACCGCGCCGCGGCGAATTGTATGTACCTAACTACCGTCGCGGTATCGCGAACCCGTCGCACCCTTAGAAATTACGAGTTTTGTAATACACAGACGGCAGGAGTTATGGGACTGACAGCGCGAGGTGTCCGCTGCCGGTTCATTTTCATAAGGGGTAAAAAAAAAAAAATTGTACATAAGTTTAGATTAAACTTTTTATATATTCGGACAAGGGAGCTATTGCGGGGGTCGATTAGAATAAATTTCCGATGGTCCTTCTTGGCGCAGGACAATCTCGACGATGAGAAGAGAGCGCTCTGGGCATTGCAATGGGCACACGTGCCCCACCCCCTCTCGTCCAAGCCCCTTAACAGTTTCCTCTCTCTCTCACTATGTTCATTCGTAACAGCGTCGCGACATGCGAAAATATAATATTGTTCCTTTTAGTGTTAGCCTAATTTAATCGAATTTAGAGGGTGCTCGAGGATCAGAAGAGGGGGGAGGGCTGACGTTGTCGATAGCGGCGACGGAGGAGCGAGGGTGGTCTGGGAGCTCGAAGGGTGCTCGTAGGTTGCACGAAGGAGATTGTACGCCAGCGTACTCGCCGGTCGCGCTATTAGGATCGAGGTGACGGAGAAATTTGGTTCCTCCGGAGGAGCGTAAAGATATCTTCCACGGAATACGGATGAAAAACTAGTTGAACACCTCGCGCAGAGTGATCGGTCGGCTCTCACCCCCCTTGATTCTCCTAGCAAACCCCCGACTCCCAGCTCTCCCCCCTCCCCGAACACTTCTGTCTCTTTCTTTCTACGATACGACACACCAACCCGTGTCACATCCAATCGCGCAGGCTACCTACTTCGAGCTATCGAATTTTGTACAGTGATCGTGCATTCTCATCAGCAGATTTTTTACGTGTACCATAGGAATCGGTTTGCGTGGAGGCGAGACCATAGCCAGTAGGAGGGGGTCGATATTTCCCCCGGGTCCTAGCGCATGCCGCGTTCATGGAGTCGCGAAGGGTGCGAGCACCTCGGCGAATGCCCGCTCTCTCTCCACCCTCGACGATCTTTATTTATTCCGGAGCGGAGAGACCGGGCGAGGGAACTCGTACGCGCGCGTTTTACATACAGTCGGACCAAGGGGTGTGCGTTCACGGTGCTGGCGCTCTGAGCGAGGTCCGCGAGCCGTCGTTTGGCGATTGGGCATTTGGCGATCGAGCGTCGATCGAGCAGCAGAAATCGGCGAGATTGTTGTTCGAGAGAAAGAGAGAAAAAAAGAGAGCGTGTGTATGTGTGCGTGTGTGGGAGAGAGTGAAAGAGCGAGCGAACGCGCGCGAGAGAGAGAGAGAGAGAGAGCGAGAGAGAACAAGAGAAAGAAGAATAGCGAGAAGCGCACACACAGTATTCGCGTACCGGAACGCGGCCGCGACTCGGGACACCTTCGGATTCGCGAGGACGATCGGTGTCGAGGAGAGCTTGAGAGTCTACTTGACCCGTGTCCACCCCCTCCAAGGTGTCCCTGAGACGGACTCCTTGGAGGCTTAGCCCTAGGATTAATCCACGCGAGCGGTTGTCCGGCTAGTGTGCATCGACAGTACACGCCGGACGAGTCTCGCCCTCGGGAGCATGTATGCGAGGGCAAGGCACTCGTCCGCCACCTTAGACGAATTTTCTATTCGAAGCGACGATCGTCCCTGATCTCCGGTCTCCTGGCAACCTCCTCTGTCCTCCTTCCGCCAACAAATCTCACCTCCCCCCATCCACCGCAAGCATCGCTCGTCCCAGTCTTTCGGTGGCGCACCCCTTTCGCTTTGGGGCAGGAATAACTCGTCGGGAGAGGATTCGCCGGCCAAATAGCCCAGCAGCACCGTGCCAGAGACAAGGGGAGTAGCTTTAATTTATTTAAGCCGGACGGGAGAGCTCGGGGGCAGTGTTCCGCCGGGCGTGTTTGGCCGGAAGTAGTCGCTGCGGAAGAGGAAGCGCGCAACCCCCGTCGCAAAGGAAACCGCGTCAAATTCGACACGTACATACACACCAACACCGACTCATACCGATACACAGTTAGACACTTATACATACACATAGGTCAACGGTGGAGCTACGAAAACGCTGTGGAATTCGTCCCTTTGCGCTGAACCAGGGAGAAAGGGAATTTTGTGCTGTATTTTTGCGAGGCTCTCGACTCTTCTCGAGAGGCGTCGAGAGCATGCTTTCTTCCGAGCGCAGCCCTAAACTCTCCCCCCCCGCAATCGAGCAGATCCGAACGTGGCGATAGCTCGGCATATTGAAAAGTGAAGAGCAGATGCGCGGGATATCGGAACGACGCGATCTTTCCCTTTACTACCCCCCGGAAACTTTTTGCCTATCACGAATTATCGGGCCCGAAGAAAATTAAAGCGCCTTATCAAGCGGAATTTGTCTCTTTCCCTTCCGCCTCGGCAACATCCGCGAACATCACCCTCTTTTCGTATGCAACCCAACACCCGTGCAACTTTGCTTCGAAGGCTGAGAGAGTAGAATCTAAAATCTCGCGGTTGAAATCATTTGTCGCAACGGTCATCGCGCTCGACAATAAGAATAATACTGATGATGGTACATACTGGCGAAGGGTAGAGAGGGAAAGCAGGGGAGGGTGACTGCGATTGAGGGAAATTGGACGGACGAGAAAACAAAAACAGAAGCTCGTAGAAATCCACGGAAAGTTTAGCCGATGAAAAGCGTTATTGCGGGCCGCTGTTGGCCACCTATGTCCCCCCCCCCCCCCCCCCCCCCCTTACCCGCACACATACCCAAACATACACACACCCCATCTCCCCCTCGGCGCATGAAAAAAACGAGTGTTCGCGGTGAATGAAAGAACGAGGGAAAACAAGGGAAAAACGCAAAAGAAGGTACGGTTTCCGTTTCTCTGTAATTATTTCCTCGCCGCTACGATCATTGTAATACCGACACGGGCTGTACATCTCGCGGCTGACCTCACGCATTCTTTAAATTCACGCATAATTATCGGCATAATTATAGTACCTATTACAAGTATAGTATTCAGTAGTAAGTAATAACGATAAAAAATAATGAAATAAATGTCATCTATCCTACTAAGTACGAAAGAACTGTGTAAAGTTATTGCCTTACCCCCCCTCCCTTACACCATCTTTTTTCCCCGGTTAGACTTGCAGCTGCTGGTTGGAACGAGTTAAGGTAAGCCACGCACAATTCATTTTCTCTTATCGAACCTTTTCCCAGTGGAGGTCGTTCACCCGCCGCTTTTCACGCGTCAAGAGCGCGTCGTCCGGTAAGGAGGACGCGTTTTTCACGATGCAACATCCGAGGTAGAGAGAGACTCACAACATGCGACATGGCGCTCGCGAATTAATCGGAGCGGAAAAGCAACCGCGAGAATTTATACCGTTCCATCAGAGCTCATGGTGACGAATGCCCTCGACCTTCGACCCTTTCGTGCCTCTTTTTTTTCCAACCATTCTCTCTCGTTTTTTATCTCTCTACCTCGCGGACCACCGCCTTTTTTATTAGCGGCCGTACGATTAATTGAGGGAAATTCTCGCGCGGAATTGCAACGCGAAATATATCGGCGAGCGTGATAGATTGGGCAATAGGCGAATCTCGACGTCCGATTGATTGCATCCATCGTGGACTTTACAGGGCGGCGGTTTCCAGCACTCTTTTGCCTCTAGCTCGCGAGATTTCGATCTAGCAAAAAACACCAAGCCCACTCGTGCTGTAGCAACGCGTATGCAGGTATTAAAAAATGGAAATTGGATGGACGCTCTCGATAGGAGAGAGCCTCTAGTGCATCCGAATTGTATCGGAACTAGCCAATAGTTCAGGAACATCGATTGTTTCGAGCATCGCTTCTACAATTTGATGGTGGCTGGTTCGACACGCACCGGAACGGCTTTATGGTATTGATTCGATCAACCGTCGACCGACCACCAAGTTTGCCGATGGTTCGTGCCGTCAATGCGTCGACGATCGTCATATAGGTATAGGACTCTAGCTGGACAGTCTTAGGGAATGCTGATTATCGTAACGGGGCATCGATCACTCGAGCGGCCTAATAAAAAATCTGGTCCACGATGTGTAGGCCGACGAGTTACCGTTCCACATTCTTCACACTCGCAGGCTGGAAGGATGTTCACTGACTCAGTGGCCTTGACCAACTCGCGTATAGTCGGCTGCATTTCCGGAAAGACCATGATCTTGACTGACGAGTATCAGATTCCTCGAGGCAGGACCATCGACCTTGTACATAGTTTACTTACTTCCAATTCACTCCTTCGCTCTTACTCCCCAATCCTTGTCTTCTCGATCGATCAAAGATCGGGAAACCCATTCGATTCAACTTCTATCGCGATGAGAAGCGCTTTCGGAATCCGAAGCGACGACCCAGTAGTACCGGTCGTTCCGGGGTCATTGACTCATCGCTGGTAAACGTTTGATTAGCCAGCGGAAATCGATGACGGGTCGCATGAAAATTCTGGCGCAAAGTGGCAAGTTCGATAGCAGAAGTGACGACTGGGTCGAATGGAATGTACGGTAGGAGAGAAGACGAGTATGGCTGGAGGTGTTCCCGCTATACCTACCGCTCTTTGCCCCTCCGATGACAGCTCCCAGGAACTTGAGGCCCCCACAGGTAAGCCTTTCAGACCAGTCCCCTTATACTGGCCCGGGGGCCCGCGGATCGTCTCAGTTTTACTACGAGCGTCGAGCAATCGCCAACTGACATTCTAGTGCACAGTGGTTTTTTCTCAAGTGCGACCTTGATTCACGCACATCCTCCTGCGACATCCACGGGACATTGTCGGAGCGATGGAGTTCAGGACCTTTGTCGTAAGCTACCCTTTGACCCTTCAAATTAGTTCCTCGATTATCCTCGGTCTAAATAGTACAGTCGAAAATAGCCGGTGAATCGTACGAAGAAGCTGAAGCGACGAGTCACTGACACTCAATGTCATCGAACTAAAAAGGGAACGGTGCTGATTCAACAGCGATACACGAAGCAGAGCGTCAAATTGATCAATCGAGATCATCTATGTTTTATGCTATTGTCGTACTGTTGTTCTCGCGATTTTCTTTCGACAGCTAATCTCTCTTGTTGGTAACAGTCGATATTGTTGTAGAGTACGGAGGGCGATACTGGTCTCTAATAAAGGGGGATGAAACGTATTTCCTTCTCGTGCCCTAATAAACCCGGACAATGGTCGGTCAAGGGTTTTCTGCTGGAGTCTCGAACGTCTAAGCACTCTAGGAACGAGTCGTGCTCAGTTAGTGGGGCAGTCAGTACCCAAGGCTCCGTAGTAGGGAGTATTAATAGTCCACGGAGTGTGGACCGAGTACCGTTAAGGCCGAATGCATACAATGTACCTCACTAACGGGGAATGCCTTGTAAGTCTGAAACGCGGGGAACTGGAAAATCGTCGTCGTGCGGCGATAGAGCGACAGCTCCGCAAATGTGACTCGCGGTCTGACCAGCACCGTCCTAATTTACTTGGAACCAAACCACCAACCCCGTAGACTCAACTATTTATTCTCCATTTAAAATACTCCAAAATCCTTTTTCCAATTATATCACTATTTTATTAATCGATTAACAGTCCTACGATTTGACCTTATTCATACTTCTTTACATCTTCTATTTTTCGGTTTATCGATGTTTCGGTTCAATGACCCCGGAGGTCGATTATTATTGGTGGATTTTTCTCGCGCACCCATAAACGCTGCTCGTATTTTCCCTGATCCGCTGCGGAACTGAAATAAAAACAGCGATTTATAAGCTGCGTGCTACGGACGTCTATAGCTGTAACGGTCCGCAAGCGCGTGCCATGGGAAGCCCAATGAATTTTAATTATCCACTAGTAAATCCTGTGGTAACTGTAAAGGCTTATGGCGCGTTTTAGGACGATCTACGACTCGTCTTTATCCCCCTACGCGATTTAATGACGCCTACGTGACCCCCCCAGCACCATTTAACTACTGGCAGCTTTCCATTCTGGAAAATTCTTGCTCGACCATTTCCCTCAAGTCGGTTACTTTGCTTTTTAAGAAAGAGGCCTAAGTTCCTTACGATACTTCTAATGGGCTAAGTTCAAGAATTAAGTGCTGGAGGAGTCAGCCAGCCACTCGATGCTGCCGGGCATGTCTTTAATATCCTTGTTCCTCAACCCCGAATCCCTAATCCCTCGGGTACAATAGAACTTTCTCGTGGACAATTTGTATTCAGGACTAACTTCAAGCTACCTGACGTTACCTTTCGACCACCAGTTCCGTCCAATCTTCCTTCTTGCCTTTGCAGAAAATTCCCTCAAGTTCCAACATCGCTGTAAGATTACACGTGTACTCTTGCACTTTTGTTATTCGCCTCGCGAATAATTTGCACACTCCCGGAAACTGGGTCACCCGAGACGACAATCTTCGAGTGCATCTGAGATCTCTGTCTACCGCGGTATTTCAGATGATCCTGGTGTGCGCAGCTTCGTTCGCCGAAGAGTACCAGGGTACGAAGCCGTCGAAGACATCTTTCGACCACGATGGAGTTGACGACTCGAATGAACCTCCGGAAGGCTATTATGCTTTTGTCAAGTCACCTAACGCTGAACCACCAAAAGTCAGGCCTCCCCCTTACGTCGATAGCGACGAGGAATGTCATGGTACGATTTTCATTCTGCAAATAAACACTGGATAGCCAAATTAACAGCAGATTTTGCATATGGTAACCACGAGTTTCAATGGCTTGCGCAAGCCGTACAACATAGTTTTGGGTTGGATGGTTGCGTCGGTCAGAGAAAGCTAGGGTTTAGGTCGAGGGTTGCAGTTCACGGTGCTGTTTACCGGACAGCATTTGCTGGGAGCGGTACAGTGCGTTAGTGCCAGCGATTACCTGATTAAGTAGTCGAGTAAATAGTGGTGATACAATGAACTGGGTATTTGCATATTCAACGACGAGCGAGCGGTACCTGCTAATTGTGTGTTGTGCACTTATGCCAATATAACCGACCAATCGGGGGAGAGTTGGCTTCAATGACCATCGGTCACTCGATGCAACATTGTCACTGGATCTGGAAATCTTCCCGCTAATAAAATTCAATAAATCTTTTGGTCAAGCGAGTCATCGGCAAATTGACAATATCGCGATATCTCGCTTTATTTTCGCGCGAAATTAGAGGATTATCGAATGCAGCGCTTTCGAGATCGCCAACTGGATAGTACTATTGAGCAATACCGCTGGATATAGCACAGAAGTACTGTATTGCACGGTAATTCAGTGGAATTGTCCATCGAGTCGCTAAATCCTAGTTAAATCGAGTAGTCGAGCTGGTTCAACGACCCACTGACCACACAGCTTATTTACGATATTTCGCCGACAATAATGCTTCGGGTATTTTTAGACACAGGCAAACAAGGAAAAGGATACGTCTCGATACACAACATATGTGGCGACTTGAACAAGGGTTACATCCCACGGAATCCAATGAATCAATATATCAACGGATCCTCCTATCCATTGTGAGTGGGAATCCTCCTCGTATTCTTTCTTCGCTTCTTCACGCTTCTACCCCTGCAGAAATCTCCCACATTTTTCGATACCTCCTTTCGTTCTCTGGATTAAGGGCTTTTCTCCTTCTTTGCAGTGCGCTCTTGAAAAATCACACCCTCAAGTTCCTGAGCAAGGCCCTGCCCATCTTGAAGGCAGACGACTCGCTACCGAAAGTAGCCACGGTTCATTCTTTCTCCCAGAATTCGTAAGTTCCGCTCGCTAAGAGGAATCTTCCTGCTGCGAACTTTCGAAATAATCTCCTGCTTCTTCCAGAGTCGACACGGACGAGAAACGAAGCAGAAGCAAGCGATCCACCAGCTCGGAGAACAGCGGGGATTCGACGCGAAACGGTCGGAAATTCTGTGAGAGTGGTGGTGGAGTGTAAGTCTTCTTCTACCCCTTGTTCCATCGTTCCCAAGTCAATTACGCGGATTTGTTATAAATAATCGCCAGCAGAAAATCCCGCGATGAAAGAGTCATTTCCAAGGGAATTCTCCTAAAGTTTTACGAGACTCTGGAGGAGAGATCGTGAGACTTTAATGCAGTTCGAGTGATTAGGCTCATCGAATTCTCGTCCCTTGGTTCGCAGAATGTGTATGTTGTACAAAGCGATACAAGGCGAACCACTGGCTGTGTCCGCTGCTGAACGACGCGACGAGCCGGCACCCTCCGAATACCGACAGAGAGTACCACCACCTCAGGAGAAACCTGAGTACACTGGACCACCCACCCCTTGTCCAGCCAAGGTGGAGTACGCGACTCCAGTCTTTGCCAAGAATTACCAAGGTGTTTGGCGATACGTCGTCCAAATTCCTTACGAGGGCTACTTCACTCAAACTATCGAGGTCACCAGATGCATGTGAGTAGCATATTATTATACTCGAGATGTAGAAAATTGGAGAAAAAATATTCTCCTACACGTGGTTCTTGTTCGATCGATTCCAGGCAGTCGAGGTGTCATTATCTCGACGGTGGCTGTTTATCGTCACCGAGATGGACGAGTCTCTTAGTAGCTGAAATCTTCTATCCAGAGACCTTCCTCGAGGAGAATCAAACTCCACGACCCGGAGTTGCGAGAGAACCAGTCGCCGGGTCACCACCCCCGGTTCACGATTTCCAGAATTACCAACAGTATTTGCAGAAACGCGCTGGCGAAAATGAGGCTCGAAATTCACAGCAACATCACTGCGACGGCGTCGATGAAATGGGTTGCTTCCAGGTGAGCTAGAATTTTTTTCAATTTTTCAAAGGTTTAGTATGCGAATAAGCGTACCAGGAGGAAATTCATTTCACGATCCTTGAGAATTTCCACATCGAGAAGCATTCGAGCTTCAGGATTGAAATTATCGTGAGCTGGTTATTCGCAATTTTCTCTACTTCCGTGACAGGTGCGCCTGTATTACGACTGGTTCCTGGTGCCTGGCAGTTGCAAGTGTTGGCGACCCGATTATTTCAGCCGCTATGTTCGGCGAAGTGGCTCGAGTGCCGAGTTGTGAAAACAGTCTGTGTCTAGGTGAGATCCTATAAGCCGACAATTGGCATCCTCTACCTCGACTTCAAATGTCCTCATAATTATCGCGTCCCCTCGTTACATTTTGCTTGCACTACTATCACACGGATTCTCTTATCGCGTGGAAATTTTGTTTTCACGCTTGGCAGACCGGATTCCAATTATGCTGACTGGCAAAGTGGACCGATCGCCTTGACTCTTTTACGGGAACGTCGCAACGTTTTGATGAAAATGCCGATGCCGTAGTCGAGCAATAAAATGGTAAGTGTATCGCGGCCTCGCTTATCGTATCGCGAATCGCAGAACACGTTATAGCAATGTTGTATGTAGTATGACCTTAACTATGCGACACGCGGCTCAACGATATCCGTTGACATAGTCTTACGCTTTTTTTCGCTGCGATTAGAATTTCCGAATCGAAGAGATATATTTAGAGATTGAGAAGTATTAGAAAAGTAGTTAGCGTTCCACCGTTTTAATTAAGACTTAAGATAATGATTATTATGTAATTCGTCGATAGGTCGTTTTCTCAGGGCGAAGCAGACTGGCTCCGAACCCTTTTAGCCTCTAATTAGTGGCTCGGACAAGGCGAACACTGGTACTTTGGTGTCGCGCTCAACTTTTATCCCGGATTTCCTCTAATAAATCTCGCTTAAGCGCCTTTGAATTAAGAGATATCTGACTATTGGGATTCGCCCAGGTCGCCGATTAGGGGCTAAGACTGGAATGCGGAGCACATCGAGACTGAGATAAGTTGCATCTCTCTTTGGCCTTATGGCTAAAAGTTACTTTCATTCTGTATAAATTCTACCCTTTCCCACCTTCCCTCCTCATTTTTTCGAGCACACCTATAACCACGAAACAATTAGCATACGTGATCCATTCCGATGAAAATTGTAGAGTAGCACTTTGGTGCTCGAATAAATGTTCGCAATATTTTCCATGTGTGTGTGTCTCAATTTGCAAGATCCTTCTTTACGACCACTACGAGTATTTTCTCGTTAAAAAGACTGACAAGCTTGAAAAGGGACGTTTAAAAATATGAATATCACAGTTAGTCACGTTCAAGAAGATCCGCAAAGTTTTCCTTCCAGAGGATATCATCAATTGGTCAGACGGCTCATTCTACTCGAGGCTCAACGTGGAAGAGGATTTCGTTCGTCGGCTTCGATCTAACGCGTGCTCATATTTTACTGCCAAGCATATTCTCCTTTTGTCGGTAGATAAGAAATTATGGGCGAGTTGGATTAAAAGAGACACGTTACGCGAGTCTTTTTTCTTCCCTCCGTCTTGCGGGAAGTTTTCTCTTATCTTCGTCTTGTCTTTCTTCCCGCAGTGTCTTGGCTTTTCCTTGGCTTTGTTTACCCTTAGAATTAATGGCTTCCCGAAACAGAAGAAACGAGACTGCCTCGAGGCAGCCGGGAATATGATTAAGATGCACGGATGTTGCACCGCTGTTGTTTCTTCTTACGGATTTCCTTGTTTCGTAGGGTCCCATTCTCGAGTGTCAGGCCCTTTTATGCCGTGGGTTACTTCCAACTGCGTGAATTACTAGGAAATCGTTAAGAGCCAGCTTTCTGCATCCCTTGTGGCATGCGCGAGTACAAGAACGATAATGAATTATACGAGAATTTTTTTTTTCTCTCTCTGCCCTCTTTTCCGGACCCTTAAAAAGCGACCCTTCGCCGCCAGTTCCATTCAGGTTACCGTCATTGTCGTCCCATCGGCCAGGCAGAAGAGGAGGAACTCGCGCTTTTTCGCTGCGACAACGAGTCACGGGGTATACGAACTTGTATATGAACTTGTATACGGAATCCCGAGAGAAGCGATCCGCATAGATTCCGCGGAAAATATGAGGGTCAGGTTGCGGCACGCGAGTAAAATTTCAAGCCGTTGCCTTCGATGCTACCGAAGTACATATCCGATTAGAGCGGATAGAAGCGATCGATGAAGAAAAAGATTCAATTATGCGAGGCAATTTCGCTGAGGCCTTTGCAACGTGACACGCGATCCTTCGAGGTTTACTTTTTCTCACGATTACGCAGTTACTCGTGGTTTATGTTCGTTCATGAGATACAAAATCCCCAGAAGAATATTGTACTACGGCGATAATCAGCACACTGGAGAAGGTTCAAGAAGTTACAAGCAACGAGGAGTGCTGCTTCGAGAAAGCTGATAATCTGACACTTGAATCTCCACTTGGCTCGACTTACGCAAAACTCTGATTTATTATTATACAAAATTATCACCGCGAATGCCCGAGATAATTCTGCCTCGAGAAAGAGGAAGGGGTGAGAGGACGCGATACCCTAGTGTCAGGGTGAATCGCCGGCCGTGCCAGTTCCGCTGGTCACCAGGACGACATCGATTAAACAAAAAAGACTACACCCTCCTCTCGGTGGCGAGTCCAACAAAGATTAATGTCCACAGGCATTATCCGGAGGGGTAGAACAGTCCCAGTGTCCCCATTAGCCAGCGAGCAAAGCAAAGATCGAGCCAGGGCAAATCAAAGTGACTTCTGATTTATTCGCGAGTTGAGAAAAATCCAAAGGATTTTCCAACTGGGCTATGAATTAATAAGGCGTTTCGGATGGGTCTAGGTCAGGATCGAGAGTCGAGGGAGTCGAGGGTTCCCCGAGTTGGGGGTTGGGCTCAGCCCTCTCCTGTTACGGAGCCAGAGCAACACCGGTGAATAGGGCACATCACGCACGACAGACGCAGCTGCACGACTGACGAGATTGGAAAAGATTCATTAGGGTGGCTCACACTCGGAAGATTCGACGGTGGCAGCCTTGCCAGATTACAACATTATACACCACCATATGTAGGTATTGCACGGGCTCGATCAATACTCCGGCACGGAAAGACGAAGCAGGAGGTACTAAAACGAGCGAGAGGGAGAGAAAATCGCATGGTGTCTACCCAGCATGGTTATCGAGCGATGCCAGTTGTTATGGGACTCCCCGGTGAAAAAACCTTAGAGACCGTTCTTCGTGAAATCACCCTCTCTCTCTTTCTCCACTTCAGACTTCCTTGTCACTGCCGAATTAACCCTTAACCAAACCGGATCAATTTGAACCCTTCGAATGCCGTGAGTCAAGAGGTTTCCAATATTTCTCGACACACGTATTTCCTGCTCGGGAAACAGGATTATTTATTGACTTTCATAAACCAACAGGGAGGGATTTCGAGCATGGCCGCGATCGGCACGCGATTTTACCTGGGAAATAATAATAGTTCCATTGATTTCGCGTCCCTCGAGTAATCGCGTTAACCATTGAACTGTCGTTTATTATTTCCGGCGAGCGGAAATGGATTTTCCTCGCACCGGTATCCAAGCGCAGGGAATTAATGCAGCTCGAAAAGGGCGAAGCGTCAAGGATTGCGTGTCTACGGTGAGAGGTTGAAAAATCGGCTAGAAAAATCGGCTAGAAAAATACTCTGTGTTCAATCGTGCGTTTTATGACTAATTTGCGAATGGATGGTGAAGGGGGGCAGAGAGAGAGAGAGAGAGGTCGTAAGGGTGAATTGTTTGCATAGTCAAGAGTTAATGAGGTCGCAAACGCATTGGCAAAACGTTGGACGAACTCGCCCCTTATGCATCCGGGCATAGTTTAGCTGCAAAGTCCTTGTGACTGATTAACCACCCGATCGAATGAACACTCGGTTTGGTAGGTAAAGTAGCTTGAGGGAATTAGGGACTAAAGTTCAGCCACATATTAAATGGGTCGTTACTTCGCCAAGTTATTTGATCCTTTCTCGTTGACCCAACCGAGGGGTATTCACTGTTTACTCTCACGATTTGCCTCTATATTTTACCCTCTTCATCCATTAACCCCAGATTTGCCTTTGAAGTGAGTGCGACAATTTCGCGAAAAGTAGGCGGATCATCATCATCATCATCATCATCATCATCCAAAGCCGTCGAGAGTAGAAATACAAATGGGCGTGTGTAAATTTGCACGCGCAAAAGCAATGCGGTCTGGTAGCAGGAAATTTGCCGTGACAGTGGGTCACGAGTGATACCAAAGAGAGGTAGGAAAAGAGAATTGTTGATCGAGCGAACAGTGTGTATCTTTGAGAGACTCTGCTGTTAGTGGGGGGGTCAGGCTACACGATTGCGACGGACAGAACAATTTCGCGCGGCCGATCAGAGCGCGGGCAATGAAATTTTTATCGTGCCCCTGAATCCCCTAATCTTCTGTCTCGTTAGCGAAAGAAATTGCTGGAAAATAGAGGCGGATCACGCGACTGGATGCTCGCGAACAATACGCGAACAACGCGCTCGGTTACACTCAACGAAAACGTACCCAACAGCGCAACGAATTTACGATTTCAACGTTGCGCAACTCATCGAGGAGTTTTTTGCTGCCATGCTTGGCTTGCGAGATTTCAGAAGGTTTTTTCCTGATTAAAACGCTGGCTAGTATATAAATAAAGAATCACGATTAAGGCGTGCAATAAATATCTTTGATCCAGAACACGAGAACAGGAGAGATTAAAAGGCTCGATGTTTTAGCACCTGGTCGGCTTTCGATGAAAGAAGAGACTACAAGGTGTGTGTTGGCAGTGGTTTGCTACGCTTTCCGCGATACAAAGTTTACTTCGAAGGTAGGATCGAGGCAACGCTAACCCGCGCCCTGATTTATTTCCTCAAAGCTGCCCGCAGATTCTCTCAGCAGAGGTGCGCCGAAGAGGAAACAATTTACCTGGGCCGGAAGTTACGGTGGATTTTATAGCGTCTTTCCTCTCGAAAATAAGGCAGCCAGTGTAGTCGACCGCAAGAGTGAAGTTCCGTGCTTGAAAGTTACGGAGCCGATAGGAGAACCCACCTATATTCCATTCACAGAGGCTAATAAGTGGCGTAGCCTTTCCGTAACGAACCCTCAAAGCTTCCGCATCATGAAGTAGACTTCATTCTACTGAGCTCTTGTCGCGAAACCGCTAACTTCTAATCGGCCACAAGCGATACAAATTCAATAAAATGACACCGATTTCGTGACATTATCAATTTTGATTGTGTCCTTGGCTTCTAAATTATGCAACCTTGTGCATTCTACGCGCTCAAACAATATAAGTCCTAAGTTCTTCAATAGCCAGAGCACTTTCACCCGTTGTTGCAACAACAAGTGCAATCATGAGTCTGCGGCTTACTCTCGGTTTCCACCCCCTGCGTGGAAATGCCGAGACTCATCTCACGGATACGTTTATGTAGCCGGACGGACGAGCAATAGCAAACGGCATTTGCATGGCGGTTGCGCCTCGTCAGCCGGTCCAATAGATCCCCACGACCACAGAATTCGCTGGGTTTAATCGGAAAGGTAATTGCCGGAACAGGTGTTGCCTTAAATCGGTCATTGGATTTTTACTCTCCTAACTGGCCGGATATACATATTTTCATTAATATCTCTCGGCGAGTGACGCTTTTATTAAACTCCCATCGGATCGATCGTCTGACGAGAGTGGAAAAAACTCTACTGGCTATGAAACCTTCTGTCAGGGAATTGCGGGAGGTCGGATCCGACAAATATGTACTCATAAGAGATTAGACTCGAGTGGCGAGGGCCAGGAAAATGTGTTGATGCCTCTTGTCACATTCTCAGAACAGAAGCTCGCTATTGTCGTTGGAATATCGTGAGGAATGAGCTGGTTATTATTCGGCAAATTCCCTCGAGGATTGTTATAGTATCATAGAGAAATAGGTAAATACACACATGTATGTACGCGAGGAATTACGTTAGCAGAATTTATCCTACAGTAGTGATGTGTATAACTTTCTTTACAGTAGTCGAATTGTCGACAAGGATGCGAAAGGTTTGCAGATATTCTGGCCACGCACAAATTATTCGATGTAACTGAAACTTCGCCGAGTGATCCTCTCACCAAGGGAAGATAGTTCGGGAAAACCCACGGAAGGTCTTCTCTCGCGAGCTTCGAACTTTCCGCTTCTTGTGCTTCCAAAGCCTCAGCTCGTTCGATCGGTTTTCGACTCCCCATAGTCGTGGAACTTCCTGCGATTTTCATTTCGGATCCTGCCCATTGAGACGTCAACCCCTTGGCGGATTGCATTATTCCGAAATCGAAAAATATCCCGAGGTTGCTGTAGTATGTATCGTGGAACACGGATATACGGATTTGGAGCAACGTATGTTTGGAATTAGTGGAGTGGTGGTTTCTATGATTTTAATCATATCTTGAATTCCCGGTAGGAATTGCATTCGTGCGGTTCTCAAGCCTCGAATCTTGCCTAGCCTTTCAACACTATACAGTGTAGTATGAATTGTGCAACCTATTCTTTGTCTTCCGCATTGTTCCACGAGCATATCTTTATTGCAGGCGCCTGATCGACCTAATTGATCTAGAATTGCACTGAAACTGTTTCGAAAGTGTGGATAAAGTGTGGATAAAGTGTGGATCCCCTAAAATTCCAATCAGTGTACTGTGGAAATTTGCATTATCCATTTCGCATCTAATCATGGCCGCAGTAATTATTCTTCCGGAAAGCGAGTAATTACAAAACGCAAACGCGTATAAACAACCCATCCACCCCATTGTCATTGTGGGAGTAGACAATTCTAAAGGGATGTTCCGGCGAGTTGTCAACGGTGACATTGTTATCTGACACAGTTGGATGCATTTCGATCGTGAGCATCTAATATAAACCGAATAGAGGATCGATATATGTATGTATGTATGTACACGTCCAGTCGGCTTCAAATAGATCTCCCATGTGACACGCTCCGTAGCATGGCACATGAGACAATACAGGGAAGTCGTAGCGTGCGTACTTATATAGGAGAGCAAGAGCGTCGGCTGCTGCGCCAGCTGAATCGAGCTGGCCGACAGGGTGGGGGTAGCGCGGCTGGGCGGAAGCGGGGGTGGCATTAGGAGGGTGAGCGCGGTGCGAGCGGCTCAGTGTCGAGCGAACCGCCGGACGGGTTGGTTCGACTCTGTGTCGTCAAATAATTCATTGCACATCAACCACGAGCTTTCCATATTATTCATGCTATTAAGACAACCCACTGCAACGTGATCCCAAGGATCTCGATACAACAACGATCCAAATCCAACTGATTTAAGACGAAAACCCCAGCTCTTCGTCAGATTTCTTCTCTAAAAATACTCGTTCTCGTGGATTAGAACCCGCGCTACGACGCGCTGCGGCGGGAATCGATCGTGTCAAAGTGCAAAGAGGGTTCGTTTTCGCGATGCCTGACTCCGCGAGCAGTTCAAGCTCGCGGAAGTATTCAACGATAGTGTGTGGCCGTCGTTAACAACAGCGGTACGTTGAAGAGCACTGACCACCAGAGGACTACGATCCATCCGCTTTAATCCCACCCTTGCCTGTTGGATAAACGGAACCACAAAACTGTAATCTTGGAACTAAGTGGCAAGGACACGATACCGGTCCGTTTAATTGTAAGTCGCGTGGGGTTGACTAGCGAGAGTCGCAGCGACGTAGATGCCTCTGGGTTTCCCAGTGACTGGAGCACGTTGTTCCAGGCTGTTAGAAGTATTTCGAAGCCTTCCTAACAGCTAAACTACGTTTTCACATCGACGAGGTGAACTTTGCATGGATCGCATTACCGAGGAAACGAAGAGGCGCGAATCGCCGGGTGGTTTACGGCATTGGAGCTACGTCAGCGGAGATTGGAGCCGGACAGCTCGTGGACTGAAGGCGATCCGGCAATTCTAGAAGCATTTTCCAACGTGCGGTACCCAGTTGATCTTCCCCTTACTTCCCTTCTACGATCCACACACGGTCTGACGAGAGAGAACCGCATCAACGAGGCGTAACAGTCGCGCTGCGTGACTAGAGTATGAACGCGGCTCTGTCGATTATCAGGTGAGTCCCTTGCTAATTAGGTCCCGTTACGAAGACGAACACCCGCGTAGTTGCGAATTTCTTCTCTTTGTTTCCCTATCTTTGAGACGAGTAGAGTTATTTTTAAAGCGCAGCGCGCAACAGTTCCTAGTGCAGTTGAGATGGCCTCGAGGGTGGTTCTTTCCTTGGATGTTTATTCCAGGAGAATTGAGTTGTCAGGTCCATTGAACCTGTCGTCGTTTGACAAAAAGATTCGTTGATCGAAGTTACCAATGGAATAGCGAAGGATTCGCAGGAGGCGAATGGAAGAATCGTAGCGGAAGCTGCTGGAGCGCGGGTAAAGTCGAGGTTTGTGTTCGCGCGATGCGGCGCGCGTGGAGTCGAGTCCTCTGAATATTTGAAAAGGACTCTGGGCGTATAATGGGTGGGCTTTAATAGGAGTAAAGAGCCGGTAGCGCGTAAGAACGCGGCAACTCGCACGCGGATATCCAACGATGCCAAATAGCACTATTCGCGTAAGCGAAGAGGGGGAGGGTTTACCAAGCTAGAGAGCCGCTTTTGCAGCTTTTCGTGACCTACATGCAACGAACGACCGGCCGCGCGGAGCTGATACTGCGGCGCGGCGCGCGGCCGCTGATGCACGTTTGTCATAGCGCTAAATTGAGTCTAATCGATCGGTCGGCGAAACCCACCCACTCTCTTCTCTCTTCTCTTCACTCTTCTTTTCTTTTCCTTTCACTCCTGACTGGTGCGATTTCATTATAAGCCCACCGATTAATTCTCGCCTTCCACTCTGCTTATCTTTTCAATTTTCTCGCGCACTCTTCCTCGTCGCGCTTCCCTCGAGTGAGGCCGATGCCGAGGCCGATCGCCGAGTTAATAGTCTCTCGCTTCGCTCGAGCGTAAACGGCTCTGCCTACCATCGATCGCCCCTGGACACTCTTGCCTTGCTCTCTTCCCGATCCTCCTCTCTCTCTCTACCCATCTTCCAAGATAATTGAATTGGTAATAAACGACCGCCACCCCTCGACTCTCGCGAGTCCTGCAATTCTTGCGATTCCCATCGGAGCGTCGAAAGGAGCGAAAATTCCTCGGGTTAAGAAAACAATGAGTCGTTTCACTAGCAAAGACTCCAGAAAAGAAGAATACGCGACAGAAACGATGACGACAACGACGAGTGAGAAGAAGTGCTTTAAACCCCGACGCGATCCTTCTGTTTACGAGTGACTGTCATGGGTTCGGCTGGTGGGAGGCAAGTGTGTCAGGGTGCAGTGCGCAAAGATGCGGAATCATGATCCTCGGGGTAAAAGTACCCTGTAATTTCTGCCCTACTAACTTCGATCATCTTTCGCTTTAATCGAGTAATCCCTGGAAAAAACTGGACCCTCCTGGATCCTGGCAACCACTCGACGAGTTAATTATCGGTCGCTCTGGTCAATTGCCACCCCAGTGAAGGGAAGCACACTTTTTCTAGGGGTACGCCCTCAGGGTACACCTTTGCCAGAGTCTAGAGAACGCTTCGCGCTCTAGAGGCCACTTCTTTTCCAACTAGGACAAGGTGAAGTGCGAAAAGACAATTCGACGTCTCGTCGACAATCGTAGCATTGGACCCCCGTGGCCACGCGGTAAGATTTAATGGAACGTCCTACTCGAAAGCTTCTCTCGATTCTCTCTCGAATCACTTACATTGCTACTCGAACGAACCGACTGATTCAATTATTGCTAGTAATTTTTCTACGGCTCGAATATCCCGGAACTCGCGGACAGCCGCTCGCGTATTCCACTTTGCCTCGTTATCCCGAGATCGATTGGACGTAGAGCAGCCGATGAGCGCACTCATATTCCACGAACGAGGGAAAATGTAAGTTGCAGTACGGTAAAAAAGGTATGAGTGCAATTGAAGGAAACGAGGGGGACGCAACTAGAGTTGTCTCTCGCCGTCGGATGAAGGATTCATCCGGTTCACCCAGCTATGCAATTATCATCTGCGTCATATCTGTTTCTCACTCGCGATAATTTCCTCACTGGCAACGATGTCACGTCCATTAATAATAGAATTTTCTGCATGCGCCAAGTCCGGTTCGATAGCCTGCTCTACCCTATTCTTTTTATTTTATTATTTTTTTCCGAGAAACGTCCGACCCTCGAAGATTCCACGAAAGAATAGCTGCTCTCGGATCGCGATAAAGAATGAAGAATCATTTCCTGGGCGGGTTGCAATGCACGAGTGTGCACGGTGCAAGCCTCATTAGAAGCGACTACACCGCGCTAAATCTACCCTGAAAATGATATCTCGCTCGCGAGCGCTTCCACTGACGGTCCGCGAAATTTGCGTTGCAAACGAGACCCGGCGAAACGCGAAAGTTTCGCCAGCAGCACATAAATCAGTACGATGCCGTTTACCGCGTGACTTATGTCCAGACGACAGCCATGGACAATTGTTCCAATATTTCTCGGTTGGTTTTCTCACGGAGACGTCGCTACTGACAAGCGAGATGAAAGGAGTCGCGTCTCCGCGAGACAGTCTGAATCTCCAGAACAATTGGTTCGCTAGAAGAGCAGATAGTCTACGTTTTGTTTTGCCATTTTCAGTTATTAATAGCTGTTCGTCCCACCGTCATTATCAGTCGCGTTTGAAAGCTGAAATTCCGGATGGGGTTGTGCCGTTCGATAAGTTATTAAAAATCCACTGATGCGAATCTGATAACCGGCTATCGCTATTGGTATTCGGCTAATAATCAATGAGGCTAATGTAACGCCAATAGTAATGGCGCTGGCTGTCCTTCCGATAAAAGCAACGCTACCCTGGCCCACCACTATTAATCAGTTCCGACGAATCCCTCGTTTCCCTCTTTTTATTCTCACTTAATCTGCTCTCGCATTCACGCCAATTTCGGCCGGAAAAAGCGCCGGTTTGATATTCCCCTTCTTCGCTGCCGGTGAGTTAAATTATTGTTGCAAAATGCACTAGAACCCCTCGGCGATTTTCCGCCCAACCAGGACCTCACAATTGCAGCGTGATCGAGTTAGAGTTTCGAGTGCAATCGCTCAGCCCTTCCGCCGGTTTTGGATTATTTCGAAAAACTAGAGGTTAATGGGAATGAGATAAAAGTGAATTTTATCGAGGATCTGATTCTTCGCCAAACGATAGCTGCTAAATATCCTACGATACAGTAGCGTTTCCAATTTAAATGAATTTCCATGGAAATAAAGAGGATTTCCGGTTCTATTGCTGGCAGTAATTTTTCTGCAAGCAATTATAACGTGTTCAAGAGGATTTTTCTCCATGACGTTGCAACTGGCCTCTTTCGAGGCTCTAGAAAGGGTCGCGGGGGTTCATCGACATCGTTGCTTGATTGATTTTTTGATTTTCACCGACGAACACTCGCACTACCCTCTCCAACTCAGTTTCAGTCTTGTAACCACCGGAAGTTGGTTGCGGCCAACTCCGCCAAACTCGTACAGCTTTTTCCGCCACTTTAAAACTAGCTCAATTTCGCACAGCTACTGTTTTCTTCGGAGTTCTTCACAAAAAAGTGAAACAGCCGAGAATTTCCATCTCGAAGAAATTAGTGGTGCGCGACACTTAAGGATAATTGGGAAATTTTCGAAAAGTAATTTTCGCCACAGTGGTTAGGAAACGATCCATAGGACGAATTATCGACATCGCTAACGGTTTCATATTTCATCGAGCAATATCGATTACCCCGCGTGGATAATCGCGAAATACCGCGACTACCCCGTTCGCGAAGAGCAAGTATTAGCGTTAATTTCCCGTAAGGCCGGACGCGAATTTCCCACTCGACATTCCGTACCAAGCGAATTATTTTAAACGGTCGTTAATTCGTCTCCTCATTAGCGGCGGCAGCTCTCCACCGCGTGCCATTATTTTTCTACCCGCGATACTCCTTTTTCCGGAGCTTATTTCACATTACGACGCGCTAAGAACGCGACTAACAAGCATACGCAATGCAATTTCTTCTCCATAGACTTTTTATTCTGTTTTTGCTAATCCTCGTACTAATCCTCATCAACAATCATCCGCACGCATACCGCGTATAATTTTCCAATTCAATTCAGTATAGTTGCGAAGGTTTGTTGCAGCAATGTACGCTATGACGGATTACCGGTAGAGTTAACGATACAAACAATGTTTTAATAGAGAAGTGGGATTCTAAAGCTGCGAGGTATTCTAGCTTTGCTTTTGTTTCCTACAGTTTGGCAGAAGCATCAGTCTATCTGTACGTCTATAGGTAGACTTTCCTGAAAAGTGTCTGTGAGGAGGAAAGCCTTTGCCGAGCACAGTTCAGAGTCTCATAATATTATCGTGTAGTCAGGGAATTTTTTCGCAAACGTTCACGTCACGCAGGCATACCATGAAGCGAACTGCTGACTCAGTGGCATATAGCCAACGGGTTTGCTACTGCTGCTACTGTTGCTACCGCTGCTTCTGTTTTCGGAAGGTTCACTGTTTACAGTCAACAGTTCCACGACGAAGTAGGTTTATTCGATCGTGAGGCTTCTCTCCTCTTCCCAAAAATAAATTCCCAACCAGACCTTTCTCCCGAGCGAATCTCACTTGAGTCTTACGGCTAATTTCGTCGCGAACACGCGAACCCTTCTTGTCTCTCTAACAGCGAGACTCGCGAGACCAGTTACACAAGGGGTTGAGATTAGAGTGAAAAATTGCTCGTGGGAGTATTGTTGTCGCGTGTCCTCGCTTTACTGGACAGTGCTGGAAGGTAGCACCCGGTGTGACAAGACTCACAGGAACCAAGGGGCGAGTTCGCTAATCGCCGCGAAACATTTTCGTTGGTGTAATCGCCCGACACTACCAGGACTAAAATAGCTTGCAACCCGAGGCGTGTTCTTCGATAAGATAGAGCAGGAAACGTGATACAATTATCAGCCACGAGATACAACTATCAGCCGTGTAGTATCAACACGGGAGCTGCGAGAGAAATTAAGATACACTCGTCTTTGAAAAATTTGGATTACGCGATTAAGGTCGATGCACCCCTTTTCCTATTCGATTTTGCCATTGCGAGAAGAGAGTATGTTACCCGAGAATGGGAAAACTGGATCGTCATTTAGATTGATATTAATTTAAAGTGGCCTGTTAAAATTATCCTAAGATTATATTCTATTAAGAGGCTGGCTAATTGTGCTAAAATAGATTAAGCGTTCTGAGAGCAACCCGAGGGTTTTAATTCTGGAGAGGTCTAATTGAAGTTGGCAATTCGCTTCTCTTATCGCATTTGCCCGAATTTATTGGCACGTTGTCCATTTAGCGAATCTCGCGAGAGCCGATTGCCACCTACTAATTGTTTACCGATAGTTGTTTAGCGTTTTCAGGACACGTGACCGTCGCAATTGAGTGCAATGCGCACCGATAGTGGTAAAGAATTCAAGATAATTAAGTTGAAAAATTCCATTATCCTGCGACCAGTACTACGGTAATATCCTCCTTCCCAGCTTCTGTACTTCCGAGTAGATCACTAAATTGCTTCCTGCGAAAATTTCCGGAATGTACTTTACTCCTTCGTGAAATTCTTTCTCTGACCCACGCAATTTCCTGACTTTAGTCTTGCTATCTTGAATATTTCCAAGAGTACCGAGCGACCAGAGGTTTCTCGTTCGAACAAGAATTTCGAAGGCGAGTCTTTATTATACCTTCTTACACTCTGTATTAAACAGACTTTTCTCCTTCCGAAGAGCAAAGAATACTCGAACGGATTAGAGTAGAGCTTTTTTTTTTTCAAGCATCAATCGAAAGAGTGCTTTGCTTCGTAACTCTTTCAGTTTACTCGGTCGTTCGGTGACTGTTTCTAGATACACCACTCGATCGACTCGCTGTAAAATTTTCATTGCTTCTAGAAACGCGACCTGATCGATGGTTCTGGCGATCCTAATCGAGAGCAATGGCTTAATTTAATCAACGCGTGACTCGTAATCGATTTCATCACCGCGAGTGGCGAAGCTCTGTCGTTGCGGGAATTTCGGTTCGTTTTGAAATGCCGCGAGGCAGGAGCTTCCAAAAATGATTAATTAATTAAACTCGCAACGCAAGCACACCGGAAAACCACGCCGGACGTGCTACGCCACATCTGCTAAATAACAAAAACTCGGCCGTTGGCTAATTGAAAGCAGAGATGTAACGCTATCCCCTTCTGTTTCACGAGCCTCTCTCCACTGAGTATATCCGTTTCGGGAATTATTTGACGAGCGAGGGAATTTAATCAAAACCCAGTGCAAATACAGGCGCAATATCCTCGCATCCATTGGCGAGAGCTGTTCAGTTGAGTACTTCGTCTGGCGAGCGGGATAAAAGGAACCAAATGCGATATAAATTTCCGGAGATAACGCGTTTTCCTTCGTGCAACCACATTAGGCGAAGGCAAATGTAACTACAAGATATTTCTTTGTCTGGAGAGTGCATTGTAATTCATGAAATACAGTGTTCAATTAAAGCCACTGCTTATTCTCGAAACGTCGTACAATACAACAGACTTTATTGGCTCATTATACTCCGCACGAGAGCTCACGTGCTACTTGATGGTCGCGGATTAATCTCGACTAAAGCGTTCTTTTTTAATGGAGACCAAAGAGCCTATGGAACGAGCCTCTTCCGGATGGTAGTCCTTAATAAAAATTCCGGCGACTCCTCAGCTCGCCGACAATTTCTATTCTTTCCACGCAAGAGAGCCTTCCAAAAGTTTGCGGATCCACGAAAGTATACAAAGTTGCGACTGCGTGACCAACCGCAATTCCAGGGCCTTTCGCGCTCGACCCAGCAAATGTATGCAAATTCTCGCAAGTTTCGTCGAAAATCGTGAAAAAACGAGGCTAAAAGAGATCTCGTTGAGGATAGTAGCGAATTTCCGTAGATACCATATACTTCGATATTTCGGATGAACTCAACGAGAGACTCGACTTCCGCTTTCTATCTCTTGGAATATAGTCGAGGCGCTAGCTACGATAATACGATGAAAATCGTTCCACTCTCGAGGTATCGCTTGCAAAAACAACCCTTGAATTTGTAGCCGCGCTCTCGAGCTCAGTGGTTGGGTCATCAATTCGAGCGCGAGCTTTGCTCCAAATGTAGCCTTTCACCTTTCTCATGCAAGCATTTTGGTAGTTGCCCGCTACTCTGAACGTAGGGTCATCTTGCTTTTAAGCGAATGAGCTACCTAGAAATTCAAGCTTCTATCTTTTGCTCTCGCGAGAAGGTCACTAGCGTAATGTCTCCGAGGAATATGTTTCCAAGAAAACGAGTAAGGATTCGAGCTCCCACCAAATAGAGTTCCAGTGGTAATCTATTAAGCGAGTGATTGCAGTGGCTTAACAAGGTTTCCCTAAGATAATGGAAACAATGGAGCTAGCCCGAACAAGTAGGGAGAGAGCTAGCTCCAGGGGAGTCTCTACTCGGAAATAATCATAAGCGATGATTAGTAGGCTTATTGTGTCTGCGGTTCACGGATAATAACTAGTACCGTACACGCTTCGAAATGGTACTCGCTCTCCGATAAGGTCTCTCTCGCAACGTTTCGACTTCTTTTCTCAATTCCCAGCACACAGTTCTTCCTAGATAGCACTGTGACAGTAGCCCTCGTTCTCATCCATCTTTGGAAGCCCTGCACCGAGTCCGCTTCTCTTTTCTCGAGCGTATATTTCCACTGCCTGCACCGAGTTACGAGTCTACTGGGAGGAATCTCTCTCGTCTCCTAGTCGTAAAAGTAAAAAATACATCCGACCCGAGACTTATATCCAAGAGGGTGGGGTCACGCTGAAATAGAGATAATTGGGAAGAAATCAATTAGACTGGAATCCAATAGTCTACTCTTTGAAAAACGCGCGAGATAAGTTTAGGAGGTTCGGCTTGAAGTGAATCAGATCGATCAGCTCGACAGTCGGAATGAAGAGTCATGGAGATCGCGAGTTATATCGAAACAGCACGCGAACCATTCTCGACAAAGTCGACTTTATGGTGGAACCTGCTGGCCAAATTCTGATACGGAAAGTCGAAATCACGATCATAAATAGTGGAATGGCACAATACACTGGCAGTAGTGATACCAAGAGGGATACGCGTTTCCATCCAGGGTGTATTAGGTAGAATGCCACGCGCGTCAGTGCTAACGAAAAACGAATAAAGCCGTTTACGTCAAATGTAAGCCCCGTTCGGGGAAGCAGGGTGCTGCAGTGAAATCCCCGGGCGAAAGGGGCTGCTGCTGCTGCTCCCTGAACCTCGGAATTACTCGCGGGGGCGGTAGCCACCCCCCACCCACAACCACCACTTCTCCTTGCATTCAGTCGCTTCAAAAAGCACCAGAACGATCCCCCTCGAACCCGATTCTCAATGGGCTCGGGGAGGAGCTCCTGGAAATCAACTGAACTTTTTCGCTCAACTCGGAATAACATTTTCAATTGCTCACAGCCCGATTTGCTGCGCTCAGTCGCAGTGCTAATAGCTTGCGAGACGGCTCGCAACGGCGACTATTAGAGCGCTAAATGCTCGAGGGTAGCAGTACATCGTTAGCAGCAGTACGCTGTTCGATACCAGAGCTCGGTTAGTGCTCGAAACGTTTTTCAAATTCTTTTCCTAGTTGCCATACGATCCAAGGGAAATTCAGATCCTTGCGTCGTTAATGGAACAGTTTAAAAAACCGAGAAGAAAGCAAAGCTAATCCACTTCTTATTGGTTTGTCATTACTCGAAACGAGTGGCGGACTGTAATCTCCTCTATTTCAAACATCTTGAAAACTTCGTTGTTCTATCTTTAAAATCTCATCCTCTTGTCTCTCCTTTTTTTTTTATTGCTCGTCGATAAACAAGTCGATGGTTTGCGGCAGGCAACGTGTAATCGATCGATGAGCACTGGTTGAAACACTGATCTCTGACGGGAATGGGCTCTCGATTCACGCTTACTCGTAATTACCAGCGAGTATCCGCTTGATCCGGAACGGCTGCAACCTCCGGCGAGATTAATCCGTGCGGAGGACAGAGGAGGGAGGGAAGGAACGAAGGTTTATCATACGTCGTCAGGAACAAAGAGCGTCAAGCGCGAGGGATTTATCGTGGACAATAGTCTTGCCACGAATAGAGAATATTTTTCTTCACGGACTAAGAGACCCTGCCATATTTTAACGTTTTCTACACGAGTGTGTTTGTTCGTGTGAATCTATCTGCAGAGGTTTGTTTGCAAGCGCGGCGCTTTTACGGCCGCTCGTAAACAGGCTCCGAGATGCATTGCCTTGGAGGGATTTCTCTGGGTGTTGATAACGCCACCATCGACCCACTATTGTCTTGCGACGATTACGTAAATAGATAAAAAGGATATGAAATTTACACGTGTCATCCGGATGACAGGATCATTAATCTTGTCTTATGCGACATTCCGAGCTAATTCTCACGTTCTATCTCTGTCCAAGAGTCTTCAAATCGATGAGAATTCGAATCAGCATCCCTGATTTTAACACTGCGGTAAACGTCGCCAATTGAGTATTTACGAGAAGCTCTTCCGCAATCGAAGCACAAACATTCGCTTCTGGTTAACATACCGGCACGTTATCAGAATGGAAATGTAGCGTTTGATGACTGAGGTCAGACATCAAGCTAATTATCGCGGAACAGCTATTGCACCGTTTGCCAAGTAGTTCAATGCATTGCGTAAGGCACGCTATATTCGTGGAGAGAAAGAGAACGAGAGAGAAGAGGATGCAAATGGGAAGGGTACAGGTGTCGCGCGATACATCTCACTCTTTCCTTGACTGTTCTATGCATACTATGTGCATTGCACGCGATTTAGATCAAAGTTTGATACTGTATCCCCTGCTCGTGTTCAGTCGCGGAACTTTCCAGTAATATTAAAAATTAATTTGCTCACATAAAAAAAATGTGAGATTGGTAATCAGGTGATTATTTTCATTTATTGATCAGCACGTTCATGCGCGCTGACGTTGCCTTGAGAGCGGAAATCTAGTGGATTCGGCACGCGAAACAATTTCTCGTATCAATCGACCGATTTCTTCCGAGTTGGAATTCAAAGCGTATGACAAATATTATAATTTCCTATCGATTGCTCGCGATCTGCTTTGGAGACAGTTTCGAATGGATTCATACGGTATCATACATACATCATGTATATCGATTTCCCAACTCTATTTGGACACATCTGCTCGCCTATTGTTTCCCTAGTGTGCGGAGTAGGTTTAACGTTTCCGACGAAGCGATTCGAAATTGGAATTTAATTAACGATACGCCTCGAATGATCGACACTCTGGTCCCGGTAGTTTCCAAACCAATGGTTCGGAAGAGCGAGGAATAGGAAATTCACGAAAAACATTGAACGTAACTGAGGCACGTGTTGCCTTCCAGTTGCGCAAGAAAATCGCTTGGGAAACCCGTCAAACATAAAAGAAATCCGCTGTATCATATTATAGAGAGAAGCGAAAGCATTACGGTGCTTCCGAACTGACGACTCGCTACTGCTTCCAGTCTCCCTCGCGTCTCACTTGTGAATATTGTTTCTATACGCGACGATTGCGTGTATGGAAAAATCGAGAAAATTCCGAGCGGAAGTTGAGAAAGGTGCGGATCGAGCTGTCGCGTCTTAGTCGAGAGCAAAAGAGAGTGGTTGGAGAGCTAGCTGAAGATCCAGCTGTAGCGGAAAAGCCACTCGATCGTTAAGCTTTGCTTTTTTTTTCTCTCTCGCGAATGCCAACTTTATCGCAGCATTTTCCACTCGGCACTTCCGGCTCTTAAGATTTCTTCGAAGACGGATCGCTCGCTGAGCTTTGCCATTGAAAGGGGAAAGACCGCAATCAGAACCATCGAAGATGGTTCTTCAAAAAACACCGGATAATGTAAAACGCGAAACAGAAGGCAATTGAGAGTTTACGATAAAAAATAGAAAATTATCGGTAATCAACTCAATCAAATAAATTAATCAGAATGAATAAATATATTCTATGTTGGATTCGTAATACAAGTGAAGTATTATTAAAGCATGCATAAGGTATGGATGCAAAATGAGCTTTACTAAATTCTGCCATGCGATAAATGCTCGGCATATTAGGTACGGCTAATTACGTTCCTAGGCATTCTGTTCAGTCGCGCGCCCAAGATGCATTAGACTTAATACTAATCCGAACTCATTTCCCTTCCACGTTTCAACTGCATCTGGACAGTGAAACGTATTAGGGCTTCTGTTGAGATCGTGGGTACGGTAATGATAATACTTTGCCGTATGATAATATTCTGATAATCCTCCCTAAGGAAATGATTAGTAAGAATGCTAAGCGGATTCTTACTCTACTTAGGCAGATTCGATTTTCTCAAATATAGTAGTAACTCTATGGTGGGGGGATACATTATCTACACTCGATGCAAAGCGTAAATACAATATCCCGAGGACGGTGGAATTACGGATTGATCGAATAAACAAATATACGGAAACAATCGAAAAAATCGTGAATTTGATGGTATTTAAGACTTACCAATACTGCGGGAGAGAAATTGTCAGCGAAAGCCCCGAAAAATCATGCCACAAAGAATTTTCAGGTTGTGACGTCACACCGTTCGCCGGCCGTTGTGCGAATATATGCGTAATTACTATTTTCGATGGTTCCCTCTTCGTACTCCATATCCCTCGGGTGCAGTGGATACTTGCAACAATTTGAGTGTCACTCGCGGCACGAAACACTACTTTTTCACACTTTTATCACAAATTTTGTTGAGCACTAATACGGAGCTGTTCGCCACAAAACTTCGCGGCGGACAATATGGCGTCGAGCGGGCGATTTGAGTGGGCTTGAAAGACGAGCTCTCTGATTGGCCGCAACGGATCCAAGAGAATAGTAATATCGTTACTCCCTCTAGCGGCAGTAAGTTGCGTGAGGCGCCAAATTCAAATGCGATTTCTAATGGAATTTGAATATTCTCAGAAAAATATAATTTTATAGATGCATTTTTAAGACGAAGTACTATTATTCTACTCGAAAGTGTAATATTAATTGCACAGTTCAAAAGAGAAAAAGAGCCAGAAACATGCATCTGTAAAGAATTGGTTGAACACTGCCGGTAGCCTGAAAAATGGTCAAGAAGAAACTGGTAGCATTAAACACGAAACAGTGGCCGGGTCTCGGCTCTAATCAAGCCGTGGTTTTTGAGCGCACAGGTGCGATGGGCTGATCCAGTTTGCCTTCCCATTGTTACCACAATCGAGGGCCTGACCTTCTTCTATACACAAGCCTTCAACAGAATCCACTTGGCTGGTAATTCCCTTCGTTGAAATGCAGAACCGCCGGAGCATTCTTTGCTCTTATTGATGACTAGTTACCGAGTAGATTTGCATAACACACCAGTTTAAATATCCGTTTCAAAAAGAGGGAAGCAGGAAGGAAGATGAGAGGCTGGTTTTGCACTTTGCCGAAGCAAAGAGCCGCTATTAAAACTCGTGTCTAGCTAAATAGAACATTCGAGCGGTCCCGGAAAAAGGCGCTTCTAAGCTATTGAAGCGCAAATGCGGAAAACTCTGCCAAAATGTTCGACTTTTCTGCGACGAGGTGAAACGCTTGTCCGAGAGAAACCCAATAAGCCCTTTTGTACCCGCTCCCGGTATTTAAGCTAATTGTCCAACCGCGGAATGCAAAGAGTCTGGATGAAACGAGAGTAAAGCAAACCTAGCGCTTTTGTACTGCTGTTGCGACTATAGTGTGGCGACAAATGTTGAATTCACGGTTTTCAATTAAATTTTCAGGTGCAGGTATGATGAGACCATCCATGAAAATGGGGGTGATAGCTGTGATAGGCGTCTTCGTCGTGTTCTACCAATACCACTTGTCCAGCGGAGTTAGGTTCGAGCAGTTGACCGACTTTAATGGAGCTAGCTCCGCCGAGGAATCCCCTCTGTTATCCGAGACCGAGGTTGACGGCTACGTCAGGAGCCCGAGACTCACCGAAGAAATGGTACTTCCGCAACAGACTTATTATCGATCCACCAGCTGTCCTCGTCTATTATTTCCTCCTAAAGTCTGTTCTCCACAAAAGTTTGTGGCTGCCTCACCATTCCCAACTTTTCTCCAGTCTGAAAGTAAAGAGAAATTAGTATTCCAAAGGTATTGCTTGTAGATTCGGAGGGCTGTGCATCGGGTTCAAGAGGCGAACGGGCTCAGTCCTGAAGTGAGTTCACTCCTGATACAGGAATTGCTGAATCAGTTGAGTAAGAACATTCTCGATCTACCGGAGAACGAATCGAAGATCTCGCGGCAGAGTGCAGAGACTGCGACGACCGTACTCCCCACGGAAATTGTGCAGCCGAAGAAAGAAAAGGAGGAGATTCTGCAGCCTCTGTACATTATTACACCAACGTACCGGCGACCAGAGCAGATTCCGGAACTTACGAGGATGTCGCACACCTTGATGCTCGTAGGGAACGTTCACTGGCTCGTGATCGAGGATGCTATGGTTGCCACGAAACAGGTCACCAGGCTACTCGAGAGGACAGGACTCAGGTTCGAGCACCTAACTGGTAAGGAACTTCAAGATCCTTTAGATCCGAAACATAAGGATTTTTCAAGGTACGAATATATGCGTTTCCTGTGCGCAGCTCCCATGCCTGAAAAGTACAAAAACAAGAAGGGTGCGAAGCCTCGAGGGGTGTCAAACAGGAATCGCGGCTTGCAGTGGATAAGAGCAAACGCAACGAGCGGTGTGTTCTACTTCGCCGACGACGACAATACTTATGATATAAGCCTTTTTGACGAGGTACCCTCCTTAGCATTCCCTCCTTCTTTGTCTCGTTCGTTCTCTCACTCGAGAGAGCGAACGCATCTCTCCGAGCACGTGTCCATTAATTCTTGACTAGCTCGAACACTTACGACCACCTAACATTTCCATTGCAGATTCGCAAGACGAAGAGGGTGTCCATGTTCCCAGTGGGACTCTGCACGAAGTTCGGCCTGAGCTCGCCGATCATCAAGAGCGGGAAATTCGCTGGTTTCTACGATGGTTGGATCGCTGGTCGGAAATTCCCAGTGGATATGGCAGGTTTTGCAGTTAGCGTGAGCTTCCTCATGCAACGGCCAAATGCCTCGATGCCATTCCGAGCGGGCTACGAAGAGGATGGCTTCCTAAAGAGTCTAGCGCCTCTTGAACCCAAGGACATCGAGTTTCTCGCGGACAATTGCACCAGGGTGCTCGCATGGCACACGCAGACCAAGAAGAACGAGCCTAGCGCACCCCTCGACATGAAACTGTATGGTTCGACGAACCTGGTGAAGCTAAAACAGCAGATCGTATGATGTTCCGGGTGCAATCCCCAGTTAGTCTCGACGAGGAAGCGCCGCGGTACTCGGACAAGGCGTGCCGGCAAGATTGCGTTGTACATAGAAAACATCGGAGAGAGAGGGATTCTACGGGGCAGAAAGTCGGCAAGGCGCTCGAATCGAGCACCCACTTGTCCCTTATAGATCAATTCTCAGGGTAATTGGGAAGGGATGCGGATTCATCCGCTCAAAGTTCTGTCCTCCTTCCTATTGTTCGCGCGGCCTCTTCCGGAACACGGGCCGCGGTTGTACAGGATAAATCGGGCGCGAGGGGCATTATTCGGATAGTATCGTGAGCGGATGATCATCCGTCACCGGTCTTGGAGCATTGCGACACGTCCACTTTAGGGGGTCCTCCCCGCAAGGAGGATCAATTACAGGGGCGGTGCGAGTGCGAAGGACGACGCGACTCAGTGCCTCAAGTATTAAGCGTGCAATCGCTGATGCAACGGCGATGGGTTCTCGGACATGCCTTATACTATGCCATTTGTTGGGTACACGCAGGCGAGGAACCTAGTCTTCTTCGTATGAGGGTCCTCTCCTTTATTCCAGGCGTTTCGCACCGCACTCACCAATGCCTATGCAAATAGTCCGGTGTTTATAACTCAAGGGTAGGCATAAATTTTCCGAAAAAAGCAGGATTTAGTTGCACCAACAATTAGAGCATTCTTCAGCAGTTTCTTTCGCGAGTTTCTTCGATTTCTGCTCCTCCTCGCCAGTACGTAATCGAAAGAGTATGCTTCTCACCTGTAATACGCATAATACATCATTTATTATCTTATTCCGCCAGCTTATCTGCTCAGGGGGAAAAAATTTCTTTGGCGCCTAAGGGTTAAGGCCTGAAACACGTGCAACGGGTTACGCATGCCTAAGAAGCACGGAATCAATAGTCTTCGCTGAATCTCTCCATTAGAAGCTCTAGCGCTATTTACGAGCGGTTCGCGAGGGTAGGCTGCACCCGACCAACCGGTCGGTCGGTCGGTCGCTTTCATCGATCGTGGCTGATCCTGCAGCTTGGTTTTTCCAAATTGACCTCTGGCAGACTTCCCAGAAGACTTTGCGTTTAGCACTTGGACTCTCGGTGCTCCGGCCATATATTCTCGACTGATATCCAGGGGTAGGATTAGGAAAGCCTCTCTCTGGGTAAGAGGAAGTCGTCGAGAGCTTTGGCGAGGTAAAAGCCTGGCTCAGCTACGAATACGTCCTTTATACATAAAAGACAAGCACGAGGAAGCTTTCTCTCTTTTTCTCTATCTATCTATCTCTCCCTCTCTCTCCGCCGTTGATCGATGTGGAAGCGCAGTAGATGCTATGACCAAAAGAATTAATATTTCTTTGATGTCTCGACGAAATGTGCCGACGTCCCGACAATGATGTCGGCACCGACTGACGCGAAACGCTCGATGGGATCCCTCTCGAGGGTGGCAGGAAGGAAAGGGGTATATACCGCCAGTTGCGAGTGCCATGTAAATTTGACTTTCATCCGTAAGAGATTTCGACTGCTTGCAAGGAAAACTTCATTCTCTCGAATGCATAAAATATAGTATATCCCGGGCAAAGCGATATTCGGTTAACGAGAGCTCGTCCCTTTTTGATACAGGGAGGTGATTGATGTTTCGAAGAAGGATATACCACGTCCACGACATATAGTGTATGTGATCCGCGAATTTCTCGCGAAATCGTAGTGACTTTCCTGCATTTTGACTTTCTTTACGGAATTTACGACTTCACGCTCGAATATTGAGGTAGTTATAAGGCACTTTGATAGGGGTTCGACATTAGAGGGGTTTGTACAGTCCAGTTTCTATTAGGGTCTGGGAGAATTTGCAGTATCCGTCGTACGTTTGAGCTCTATACAGAGCTATTAGAGGCGATACACAAATGTACGTGATCCATTGGATCAGCTGTTGTACATAATAATCTGCGTTTCTTGAGCGCGGAGTAGGATACTGATTTCGATTAACTGCGTTACGAATTGGGCCCGATTCACTTTGGTCTCGATAAGCAGCCAAAAAAGCATCCATATCGAATGCATGCCTAGATAGATAAAGCGAAGAAGAATCTTAGGAGAGCGATGCTTCGCGGCAATTCTTTCTCATGAGCGATCGTCGCGATTTTCTAGTCCAGGTATGTCAATCTACACCACAATGGGGAAAGATGACACGCGACCAATGAAAATTTACTCGACTGCACGCAACGCTTCCAAAGAGATCCAAACGTTTCTAGGGATCCTCTCGTTAGGATAAATACCGAGAGGATTTGTATCGTTCGACTTAGGGTACACGAAGACTGAAGTACTCTTCGGGATCGAGTCAAGTTGAGTTTGTCTTTCACTTTGTAGCGATTACGTCCAATTGTTCAATAGTACCTTGTACAAATTATTCTTGTATCTTACGTTCATCGAGATAAGTTTCATCGTACATATCATTTCTTGAGCTTAGGATCTGAGGCATTTGTAATAAAGTTGACATGCCTGCTCTAGGTAGGATCCCGCACCTAGATCACACTCCCACTGAAACTCAGTGGCCGAGTCTAATGAAGGAGAGGAGCGTTAAAAAGCAATAAACTTGATAAATTTGGCTTTGAAAGGAACGGTATTTGTTGCAATTAGTCGCTGCTGCTGTGCGACTGTAAAAGGACTTGCTCAACAATTATCGTGGGATATTAAACTATTGTCCCATCAAATTCAGTAGATCTTCCCTATCTACATACATCACTCAGCTCCTCACATTTCCCTTCCTGCCCTTTCCGCACTTCTTTCAGGTCACGAGATGACGAGTTGGCATTTGGAGAACTTTGACCTTTGGCATCATTGTGTTCTGCTTAATAAAAATCCACCCTTCGCTGTGAACATCTCGCGTTCACGCATCCCAGGATGAACTTGGACTCAGCTAACCGGGTAACACAGGCGTCTCGTCTCTTGTCGTTTTATTCGAAAATTAGCTAATATAAGTACATAAATAATTTACATAAAGGTGTTGAATACGCTATTTAAAGAGAATGAGTTCGTACACGTAGTAAACCATGAGAAAAGTGTCTAAGGTACCTTAATTTATCTGCAACTATAGATGAAGTGGTCCTATCGAAATAACACAGATGAGCTGCGTGCCTGAGTCTTCTGGAGATTCTCCTAGCTTCTGTAGTAGTTGAATGCCAAGAGAAAGAGAATCTAAGGTACTGGTAAAGAACTTCTCACGCAGAAAATCAATCCCCATGTATTCCTCTTTATTTCGAAGACACCTCCTCCTGAATCGCCTTTAACTTAGAAACCTTAGCTTTTACATCTTGAGCCGTAGTTCGCGAATAAGAAACTAAAGAGACTGAAAAACCTCTCCTGCTATTCTATTATTCTCGATTCATATATAATATATACAATTTTTTTGCGACTTGCATACCTATAAATACATTACGATCGCATTGCTCGCTTTCTAGTGCCACGCGAGGCAAGCAGGTATCGCAGATTCTTGTGTTTTATCGTGTTAGTTCGGTATGTATATCTTTCCAGCAACTTTGTTACCGATTCTACCGTATTACGTCTAGATATATTTTACAATGCCAACGTAGATCAAGCAAGTCTGCAAGTTGATCCTTCCGAGTCTTTGGCAATGATTATACAGTCGTTCGCGCCCATCGACGATTCTATCTATATTCATTTCGTATCGTTCTCACTCACTTCCTGTATACTTTTCCGGAGCTAAGGGTTCTTATCTCGTGACTGTGAGATCTCCAGAACAATGATGGCTCTTAAACTGTTCGAACAATTCGTTTGATAATAATCATATATACAGCTGCAAGATGGAAACTGGAATGATCTAAGATCGACAGTTGACCAGCGTAAGTATCCAAGCACCCTTGCACCCTCCTTAAAGCCACGTTCGTAAGGGTTGCACGAAACAATGAATTTTAGCTCTGGAAATCCGCGAAACAGTATAAAAGACGTAAGATCGGGAGCACTAAACCAAATTTCGAGATTCATTTAACGCACTCAACAGAGAAGAATGCAATTTTAAAGGGAAACACACGTTCTCTCGTTTTCTCTCTCTACGACGGACTGGATTGCACATTTAAATAGCTTACAGCATCGGGACGTTTCGAATGACTTTAATCTTCGAGTCCCCTTTTCATACTTGGTGACACAATATGTCAAGATCAATTTTCCTCCGAACAAAGTCTCATCTACTGGACGTATCACGGTTATGGAAAAGGATGAGGAGGTTAATCGACAATGCAATCGGCAAACTGTATCCGAGTTTCTAAATCAATTCCTTCCATAGTTGCACTTTAAAGATTTGCCTCTAGTAATATGTATAATAGCAGCGAGACAATAGAGTGAAATTTAGATACACCGGATATTAACAAAAAATTTCAAGGCCTGTAATCCCATGAGAAAGAGATATAACGGTACCCTATAAAGTAGGCTTCATTTATTTAAATTCTCTCTCGTCTTGCATCAACATCAACAAGCATCCAACAGATTTATTCTTAAAATACGCACTAGATCTTCGATAATTCACTTTCCGGGTGTAAAACCTACTCAACTGCAGTTTCTTATCCGTGTAAGTTTACTATTCTTTCTCTTTCTCTCTCTCTCTCTCTCGTTCGCTCACGCATACACAGACACGAATGGTGAAATTCGTGTGAGAACTCGAAGAAGTAAAGTCGACGCGTGCGTTCTTCCCCTCGACAAGTCTTATTTTTACATTTATCAGCTAATAAGCGCTCCCTGGATCAGCCTGACAGGATCCTTCCTCCTGAAGGAAACGCAGTCTCGAACGAACGAGGATCATCGCTCGCCGAACGCAAGATGATCACCGTTGAGATTACGATTGAAACGGTCACGAGAAGGCAAACCTCAGTCATCGAGGACGTAGAATATCAGCTCAAGCACAGTGTGCGTGTCTTGGCTGCTTTGTGCCGCTTTGTGGAGCACTTGAATCAGCTCGTTGTCCAGACTGTTCATGTAAATCGGAGGCAACTTCGTGCCCTCGCTCCCGGCCTCGTAGCCCACCTATTCGATTAGCATATCGCTAAGTGGATCTTACGTCTCAGAAGAGGAAAATAGAATCGCAAGCGAAACCAATTGGTAAACTCTACTTCCTTCGCAGGATTTTTCACCAGACAACACAAAAGGATAAATACGTGAATGTACTCACATTATCAGGATGAATGGTCGTTCTAACTGCCAGTTTCGTGAGACCAGCCGTTGCTAGAAGACCCAACAGTTTCACCAGAGCTGTACAAGTCGCTTTCGCGATGTTTCCTGATAGTTTATTTATATCCACTGGATCGTGTACACCCGTCGGATGATCGTCGGACTGACGATAAAAAAAAGAACAAAAGCTACAGTGAACTAAAGTAACAAATTTAAACACTCAGAATACTAAAGTGTAACATGTACGCACCTTGATTATAAAAACTTCAGTCCAACGAATAAACCTGCCGATTCCATTATAGTCTGTACCATTGTGCACGCGAATCGATGGGACCCCGTCCATCAGTCGTCCATCAATGGGACTTTTAACTCTGCGCAAAGAAAGAAGAGACTAAGCAATAGTCAAACGAAGTTTGGCGAACTGGAGGATCGAAACTCACCCTATATTGAATAGAACATCGTTGTCAACCCATTTTATATTTACAGTTTCATCTGGTTCGGATGCACCTTGTCTACCACAGCCTATAGAAAAGTCCTGCATATTTTTTAAAGCTGCTTTTAAAGCTTCCATTTTCTCTGGCATTATCTCGACCATTAATCCGTCTTCGACGATGCTAGACTTTGCTGAGAGGCCCATTGACGATTTTAATGCTCCATTGATAACGATAAAGCTTGCGCCAGTTACTGTGAGACAGAGAAATCCAAGTTGAGTGGATTCGAGATCGTAATTATTATTTTGGTATCTTGAAAAAACTATAAAACATACCGGTTCGTGGTTTATTGTGAATATTAATCGCCTGCGTCTGATAACTACTCTCATCACCAGTGTTCGTTTGTATGCAAACCAAGTGTGAATCAGCAGCTATGCTAAAGTTCGAAGCATACGCTAAAACGTGGTCATTCGAATTATTTAGACCTTTGATCACTTGGTCGTATCGATTCCTTGGGAACATTACGTCCGTCATTCTATTTCTCAAGTGTATCGTAAGACCCCGTACACTTGGCAAGGTGTAACTGTAATTTCGGAAGTCGGCCAAGACTTTCATGACTGTGTGACCAATCTCGAAGTACAATGCGTCGCGGAAGCGTACAGACACCAAGGGACAAGGATAGTAGCGATATTCTGCTCCAAGACGCAAAAGGAGCCGGAAAGGAAATACCTTAGCCCAAGGAGTCTCCCATCTGCCAAGAGTGAAAATAAAATTCTCATAATTGTATTTTTCTGACAGTGTGATGCTACGTACCTGTGCACGAGGAGCCCCACTAAAAATGGTGCGGGAGGTAGTACGATTTTCTGCAAACACTGCAAAGTCTGCCGAATAAAAAGGAAGCCTGCGTGCTCCCGAGATCCCAAAAGATTTCCACCCTGATACATTGCGAATCCGAGTTCAGACACAGTATTGCCTACACGTAATTTTTTCCTGGTTTTAATATCCTCAGAATTCGGCTTGTAGTGAAAAATAGAGGAACTGCATAGTACCTTTAATAGCTTCTACGTATAACTGATTAATAAAAATCAATAAATCCTTGGGGACACGCGTCTCATCTGGTAGAGTTTCAACTAACAGTATCACTTCGTCTTGACCTACGCAAGCCAGACCTCTCGACGTCACGTTCCAGCAAATTTTGTTCACGCAGCAATTGACTAAATGAAAAACAAACAGTATATATGAATCTCGTTCGTTTTAGATGATTTAAATTCTCATTGATATTCTTCATCACTTACGATTAGTAATTTTTACATAAGCGTATAGATTTCGATTGATCGCGAACATGACTGGTGGCTCGCATTTGTTCTTCAAAGTTCTGTACAAGAGTTCTTCGTCCGTCACCGTGTGATAAGATACCTCTGTTACACAAAGTTTAACAATTCATACATGTAATACAATTTGAATAAATAAAAAAGTATATACAGAGATATCGATACTCGATTGATTATTTATCTCCTTTTCCAATAATTCACTTACGTCCTTTGTGAATGGTAACGGTTGGTGGAAGCGCGTTAGGATCCTGTGGTACATAGCAAACGGTAGTGGAATCTATACGTGGAAAATTGGGCCTCTTGCTAGCGATGTTTGCCAAGGAAGAGCTTGCCGTTGTAATCCTCTTGGTATGAGACTTTCGATAGGCCGGCTTCAGATCCCAGGACATGTCGAGTTCTGTCAGGTCACAGCCAGGCCTTATTCCTGTGTTTCAGTTATAGGTAACGTACAAACAAAACAAACAGGATCGGATCTGGACCGGACGTTGTTGGGCTGGCAAAAAAAGCGAAAAAGAAAACGACCTGGGGCAGGGTAGAGATAAATCGAACAAAAAAAGAACTCAAAATTCGCCAGTGGAAGAGGTAGTTTAGTGTGCACCTATGTATATAGTTGTTATTTCATTTACATAATAATTAGTCGCATTCACCAGAAAACATTGCCAAGGAATGCGTCCTATTTTAAAACACAATTATTATCAATTAAAAACTAAAAAAATTAGCGAGAGTCGTTTAAAAACAAAATGCAATCATTGCAATAAATTCACACGCGGACTGCACGAACGTTGCAAGATATTAGTTGGTTTGTCCATACCATCGCTGAACATGACCGACTTTGATCCTTCTGGTCGATGTTTTGCTCCACCTTCCCTTTTGAGAACCCCGACAGGTACCATCACAGCCGGGGTTGGTGGCAGTCCGCCAGCTAACTGTTGCAAGGGTGGTATTGTTGAACAGTACTCCATTGGATTATTTGGATTAGGCTGTCTCCCCTATAACCATTTGTCGAATACTCCTAACATTCTCATTTGTATTCCCGTCCAGCAAACACAGATTGACTACGGTCAAACTGACGACTATACATATGCCTTGCTCGTAATGTGCAGTTGGCTTCGTCAGATTCGGGATGCGTAAATAATAATACAAGCTGTGTGTATCTACGACGAAGAAGTTCGATAGAAATTGACGGAAACAAAAGGGTGAGTATGTGAAAGGGTATTGTTACAAGCGCATAGAATGCTATTGTTGCACGGCACTGCATAACTCAACACTCGTCTGTGTTTACTGGATGACCGTTCAATAAAGAGATGTAGAGTGAAATGAATTCTCACGGGAAGCTGCTGGAAAACGAAACAAAACGCATGCCTTGCATCTGCCATGCACAAGTGCGAAAATCATATTGGCATAAAAAGTAGAGGATCTCTCCGTAAAAAAAAATGGAAAAAGCGACACAATAATATATCAATCAGATTACCAAAAAAAAGAAGAAAAAAACCAGTTCAACGTAAAAGTTTCTCACAAACTCATAACTTCTAAGGTACGGACAAAATGAGGTACAATGCGCAAACGTGAAGTTCTATCACAAAAGAAACTCTTGTTCAAGGTGTACTGGGGAAGAAGTATTCAACAAGTTGTTATAGGTGGTGATTAGACTTAAACTAATTTATAGCATAATATACAGGGGCACGAAAAACTTAAATAACTTAAAACATCATTTTGGCATTCTTCATGGTTGTAGTAGCAGCCATAAGTATGACCAAAATTTCAAGGGGGGGATTTCGGGCAATCTGACAATGTATTATGTCGAGCGCAAACCGCTCGCAATTACGATGTGTTAGTTTACTCTAAATAGCAAGTGGGGGTATGTATACGAGCAAATACGCAAGGATAGTGCAGCTTGATTTTGTTGAGGGAATCAAACAATTAAATGACCTACCTGAGGTGAGTTGATTTCGTTATTGTTCATGTACGTCGAGTAGCCCGAAGACCAATCTCCGACACCTTGCTCGGTCTCAGCTGAAATAGAGTAGATTTGTACCAGGAGAAATAATCGAAGAAGAGATTCACCTTACATCATGAAATTTTATATACCGTCCACTCGGAAGACTCACCTTTCGTAAGAAGCTGGTAACAGGGGACGCAAACGCGGGAGTCAATATTACCCTGATATTCCAATTTATACTTCATGTTACAGCATTTATTGCACAACACCTGCGACAGAAAACAAATCGTAGAGGTTTCGCATTACGATCATCGAGTTTTTTTTTTATACAAGATATATACATAGAAATTGAAAAGAGATCTACGTACTTTTCCGCAAGCTCGACAATGATGACGTCTCTTAAGCATTGTAAATTTGACATCGCAAAGCATGCAACTGGACGCATCGCTGTCGGGAATCCAAAAAGGTGGCTGTTTTCCCAAAACGGAATTCGAGTCTAGTGAACTGTCCAGTGCATCGGGTGACGATCCTTGGCAGTCTTCCTTCGGCCCCTCGGCATCCGATTGCACTTGTCCGGATGGAGTAACACTGGTGGAACCTGCAGCAGAAATTCAGAGCCACTGGTGAAAGGAATCGGCTTACGCAAGGTTCTCCGGCTTAACAGCTTGTTTTTTTTTTTTTCTAAAGCAAAGCAATTTTGGTAGAATTCGGAAATACGTACCAGTTGCTTGGGGTTCGTTCGAAGAATCTGGTAAAACGATGTCCAATGTTTGGGGTCGCGTCGGCTTATCCGACTCATCGATTATCTCATTTATATTTGTATTGATCGATGGATCCATAGTCTTAGTTACTGTTTCAATGTTGCTAAACATCCCCTCTTTTTCTACGCTGCTCTCCTGTGGTATCCAGTTTTCTTTGCTTGTAGATTTTGAGTCACTTGGAGATTGCACCTCATCGAATGGATTGTACGATACCGGATTAGTTGTTTCTTTTTCTTTTGACTTAATCTCGCTTATCTGACCTTCTTCTTCGATACTGGTGTTATACGAAGAATGATCTTCGACATTAGGTTTCGCTTCTGCTATAGTTTCTGCTTCGCAAGATGCATAATTATTCTCTTGACTCTGGAAACTCGAATCAACGACGATGGATTCCGTGTTTTCGGTAACACTCGCTTGACGAGAAAGTTCTTCTTTCGATAAATTCTCTTCAACTAGAGAAGCAGATTCCGCTTGATCCGTTCGCGGATCCTGGGACTTTAGCATTTCTGGAATATTACTGAAAATCGGCTCGTTTTTACTTTCTTTCCCATAATCGATCACTGGAAACTTCTTCGCCTTCTCAGTAAGTTCTTCCTGTGAAATTGTTGGGAGTTCTCCAATAGTTACGCTCTCGAAAATCGGTGCTTCGTGTTCATCCTCGTCCTTGGACGTGCCTAGAGTACTCGAGGAAGGCTCCTCTAAAGTACGTAGCTCCGTCTCAATCTTCGAAACTTCTTTATTTCTCTTCTCGTCTTCCTCGAGTTCACTCAAATACTTCGTTAATTCCTCTTCGGATAAGTCGTCGAGATTGCTGAATCCAAATACTTTTTGCGTCCTGTCCGAATTGTGTGTTTCGTCGCTGATCTTAATTTCTTGCGGTGGTAATTCTATTTCATTCTCGCACGAAGTTATCTCGGACACTATTTTCTGCAGAACATCGGAGGATGCATCTTTCGTTTGAGCATTCTCGTACGAAAGATTTTCCGGTTCTTCGAACACTTTACTCAAATTCTGATTAACATTTTCATACTTCTGTTTATCATCGGTTTCGTGATAAGATGCTCCTTTTGTAACATTTTCGCCATCGTTCACTGGACAAATTGACTGTGCTGGCATTGGATGGGTAGAAACAGTAATAATTTCGGGTTTATGCGTTGTGTCTTCATTTACACTTATATCGGACACTGCCAAATTGGGCAATCGAGTTTGGATGTCTGCTTGATCGGAGCTTGGCACAGATTGGATACCTAAGTTATTATTCTCAGAATTGCCGTTATCATTTACAGACTCGAGTACAGATTCTGGGGGTTTAGATACATCTGCATTAGGATAATCTAAGTTAACGGATTCTCTATCTATGTTTCTTTCGGTATTTACATCATTATGACCTATATTTGCACTACCGGTATCTGCTATTTCCTTTCCTAAAACTGGTTGGTTCACAGTTACGTTGCTCGCAGATATGCTATTTTTAATTTGGTTGTTATTGTTAATTTTTAGATTAGGTCCTAGATTCTTTTCTTCTAACACCGTATGAACGTAATCCAAACTTCCAGAAGGTGCATTTATATACTCGTTCAAACTATTAAAAACATTACTAACACTGGGTCTGCTGGTAAGTTGACTCAATTTTTTATCGTACCTATTGTCAATCTTTGGACTCCCACTACCATTTTGTTGCTTTTGCAAAAACTTGGGTGATATGTCATTATGTATTGTCAATGAAGCTGGCTCAGAGTCATAAGCCAGAACTCCGTGTTTCTGGGTCAGTTTGTTGTCTAGCACGCAATCTCGCATGTAAAAATGATTCACAGAGTCTGTAGTATCCTGTGGTAATTCGTTCTTGCCACACGAAGAATTACTGGGTCCCGGATAGATCTCTTGAACAATATTTCTAACATTCTGATTTGCCTGCCTAGGATCTCTGTGTTTGTCCAATGACGTTATGCTGAATTCCTTGTTGGATTTGTCCGATTCTATCACGAGGCGACTATAATTTTTTGCCGCCACTGATTCCAGGTTACACGTGGATGCTGACGACGAAGCACTATTTGACGGTGGATTTACAGATGCTATTTGTTCAGCACAATCTAGATAGAAATTAAAGAAAGAAGAATTCTTTCAAACTCAAACGATACTAGTACGCTATGGCTAACTGGAGTAATTTCCCTTAACTATTGGAGTAACACGATCTACCAATAATCAAAAAAGAAAATAGAATAAAGTCTAAAGAAAACTTTGTCTTTTCGTGACAGCGACTATTTACATGATCTTTACATCGAGAATACTATCGTTCGAAGAGGTGTGCGATCGTTGCCGTCACGGTCGCACGACGCAAGAAGGAAGAGTGAGAGAAATTAAATGAAGACATAAAGAAAGAAAAGAGTAAGAGAATCGTGTGTGTGCACTGATTAAAAATAAACAGTGCTGTCTTGCAACGGAAAGATGTCAGATCTGTACACTATTATCGGGAAACAGTGAGACTACTAAACGTAACAAGAGTAAAGAAGAAGAATAAGAAGAAACGAAAGATCAGCAAGAGCACCAGCTTACCTTCATTGAACTCAAAATCGTCGAGTACTTTGTCCAAATCGACAGCGAATTTTTCCATCGTGACGTTCCTGTTGCGGTCAGGGTAGCAGCAGTGAGCTCATTTAACAAACACTCCCATCCGCCTGGCCGATAACAATAGATACGCTGCCATTAACGGCAGACAACCAGCGAAGCAATTCGACGAGGCGGAATTTTCTTGAAGAAATGGACCGTAGGACGTAACACTTGGTGCACAGAGCACACTTCTTCGGATGATGGATTTAAGCAAAAGTCGAAGGACCAAACGGTCGAACGGTGTCACATCAGTGTCGCCGTGACACTTTCGCGGCAGGATCGGCTGGTCGCGTAGAACGCGTCATACCGCGTCGTAAAACTCGTAAATCACCTTACGCTGGATATCTCTAGCCAAAGCGTATATCGCCACGACCTGGCCTTTCCCGATTATTCGTGGCACACGCCCGTGACATTTGTAACAGGACAGGAGAGCTCTCACCACGAATCCCGAAGGAAGAAATCCGAATACGAGCTACTACGAAACTCTGCGAGATTATCGAAACCAACGAAACTCACTGCGAGAGCAGAACCTTGATCGTCACGTGGATTAATTGACAGCGGAATAAGTAGTCCTTCGTTCCTTCTCACTCGTGGAACTGTCATTCTACCACCGTGCTCATCGCGAGTCGCGAAAGTAGGGATGTGCGATAACTCGATCGAGATTGTGTCGTCGATTCTTGGACTGAAATCGATTCTCTGATCGATCTCGAATACTTCTCTCGAAATTGCGGCGGAAAATTAAAGAAAAGATTTGTCAAATTGTGGCCTTCAGAAATTTCTTGCAGATTTTTCCGATCAATAATTCTATTTGAATTTGGCACAAATAATTTATTGAATGTATTCTAGGACCAGATTTGACTACTAAATGGATAATAGTGGCTTTCAGAACCCGCTTGTTTTGCATTTGCCGTTTTGGCGTCCTTTTACCTGACTTTTCTTGTAATGAGAGATAAAAGTCTTCTTACGATGTTTACGTAGCATTTATCATAGCTAATAGAACTTAAATGCACTTAATTAGCATTCCTGTCGATTAAGCAATTGTAAATGCAAGCTAACGTATGCCAGACGTGGCCGCCATATTATTTTGTTATTGCACGTGTAGGACTCCACCAACCTAACCTACACCGCTAAACTGAGAAACTAATGTTTTACTGCTAAAAAAATATGCTAATATCGGTTTTCTAACAGTAACGTAAAAATGATAGCGACGAAGACTTTCTTCCGAAAGACGAAAGGAGGCAAGGTGTTCAAGGTACCGAGATCCCCTTTTTTACCGCCAACCCATAAAATCTTGTTCACAGTAGAATAGACTTCATATAGTAATGAGAGTAATCAGCAGAGTTTTCTCCAATTTTAGACTGTAAGAGAACATTATCTCCGGGATGACATCTATTGTGGATCCAAGGCTTGCACCAAATGCAAGTTCAGAGTCAGAAATATTATTTTGGAAAACGAAGAATGTGGCGAACCATCCTCACTGTTTTCGCCTCCATATTATTTACTGCTAGACACAAACATAGTTCTCGATCAAGTACGTACAAATTTGGACAATGATGTAGCTCGCATTTAGAATTTACCACCATCATAAACGTAACGTTCAATTTTAGATCGATATCTTGGAAGAATCGGTCCTTTGTAATGTAATAATTCTACAAACAGTTCTGCAAGAAGTACGTCATAAGAGTAGTACCGTGTACAAGAAATTGAAAGATATAATTGCTGATCCAAAGAGGAAATTTTTTATATTTGTAAACGAGCATCACAGGTGCGTGTAATCGTATTTGCATATATACACCTATATTAAATCTCTGTTCGCTTAGTTAAATTAAATGTACTCTACAGGGAAACTTACGTAGAGCATAATCCAGGTGAGACAATGAACGATAGGAATGATAGAGCGATCAGAGTTGCTGCTAAATGGTACAATACGCATCTGCAATCGAACGAGTGCAACGTTCGAACGATATTACTGTCCGATGATCTGAAAAACAGAGAACACGCCAAAGGAGAGGACGTTCCAGTAGCTTCGAGTAGTTATCCATTCTTTCACAGTAGACTTTCCAATGAGTTATATTTATCTATCTATAATATCTGATTGGTTACAGTGGAGAATTATATTAGATCTTTGGAGACACCTGGCATGCTAGTCGATAAACTGTGTAAAAGGAATTATGCATCGGATTCAGGCGCAAGAGAACTATACCCCTGTCATCTTAGCACAATTGAGATTCATAACGGTATTAAGAACAGTAAAATTTTGCAAGGATCCTTTTTAGCATCGAGAGAAAATTTCCTCGAAGGAAATGTCAATGTGGAGGGTGTCGAGCAATCGGTATGTATTACTTAGGATACATTATAAATATTAACGTTAACAAGATAATTCATTTTATCTGTATCATTTTAGATTTTAATACAAGGACGTAATCATCTTAACAGAGCAATCGACGGTGACGTTGTTGCTATACAATTATTGCCTAGAGATCAGTGGTCAGCTCCCAGCGATATCGTGTTGGAAGACGAAGTTGAAACCGACGAAGACGAGGTACTGGAGACAGAGAAATTGTTGGAAAAAATTAAATCATCCAACAAATCGAAAAAAACACCAACTGGAAAAGTTGTAGGAATTATTCGACGAAAATGGAGACAATATTGTGGAATTTTGCAACCAAGTGTCGTTCAAGGGGTAGGTAATCGAACATAATTGCCATACGTATTATTAAATAGTTATGAAATAATAATGTTCTGCATTTAGAACGTAAGGCACATATTCGTCCCAGCAGAGAAGAAAATTCCAAAAGTGAGAATAGAAACGAGACAATCGAGTACTTTATGTAATCAGAGAATAATCGTTGCGATTGATTCCTGGCCTCGCAATTCAAGATATCCCCTTGGCCATTTTGTTAGAGCTTTGGGTGAAATAGGTGACAAAGTTACGGAAAACGAAGTGATTCTTTTGGAGCACGATGTTCCACACAGTCGTTTCTCCGATGCTGTTCTTAGTTCATTACCGCAAATGCCATGGTGTATTACCGAAGTGGTTCGTGTTAAATAATCACTTTAATTAATTAACATATGTGAACTGTGTTTTCGATCAGTCTTCATTTTTTAGGATCTGGCCCAACGAGAAGATCTCAGACACTTGGATATATGCTCTGTAGATCCACCGGGTTGCACGGATATAGACGACGCACTTCATTGTAGGACTTTACCAAATGGTAATTTGGAAGTGGGTATTCATATCGCGGATGTATCCCACTTTATTCGGCCTGGAACTGCTTTGGACAAGGAAGCAGCTTTGCGAGCTACAACCGTATATCTTGTTGATACAAGGATTCATATGATTCCTGGTACATTTCTTTTTGATCCCTATATTTCTTCTTTAACATTAATCTAGGAATTCTCAGTGTTCAATAGCATATTTATTTACACGCTTTTCTAGAATTGCTCAGTACAAATTTGTGCTCCCTACGCGGTGATGTGGAGAGACTGGCTTTTTCGTGCATTTGCGAAATGGACGAAGATGCGAATGTGATTAGTACAAGATATTGCAAATCGGTGATACGCTCGCGTGCTGCGATGACTTACGAAGAAGCTCAATTAAAAATCGACGATCCTTCTCAACAAGATGCTCTTGCTAAGTCGCTTAGAAATCTCAATGACTTGGCGAAAAAGTTAAAGAAGAGACGCTTAGAAAATGGGTCAGACACATAGTTTTTATAAGATAATTGAATTTAAGAAATGAATGAATCGTCATTGAAATGGATTTCATTTTACAGAGCACTGGTTTTAGCATCTCCAGAAATTCGTTTCCAAGTGGATTCTGAAACGCATGATCCCGTTGAAGTAGAAGCGAAACAATTGCGAGAGACAAATTCGATGATCGAAGAGTTTATGTTGCTGGCGAACATATGTGTTGCGACGAAAATATTAGAAGAATTCCCTGAATGTGCCCTGCTTAGAAGACATCCTGAACCACCACCATCTAATTTTGAGCCACTAGTAAAAGCCGGTCGAAATCAGGTGGGAAATTAATCTGTTAGAAGATTCGCCATAATATCTTAATTATCCTTTTACTAGAATCTTGTCGTTAACTGTAATAGGGCTTTGAGATCAAAATTGGAACTGGAAAGGAACTGGCACAATCTTTGGATGAATGTTACAAGAGGGACAATCCATACTTTAATACTATGCTACGAATAATAACAACACGTTGCATGATGCAAGCTGTGTATTTCATAAGCGGAATGCATCAGAGGAGCGAGTATTTCCATTATGGATTAGCGTGTCCTCTTTATACACATTTTACATCACCCATTCGAAGGTAACTCTCATCGATTTTCTATTAAAATATAATTGCAATGCAAGTTCAATTCGTTTCTAGATATGCGGACATAATTGTTCATCGTCTCCTAGCTGTTTGTATTGGAGCAGATGCAACGTATCCTGAATTATTAGACAAGAAAAAGAACCATGAGCTTTGTCATAACTTGAACTATCGAAATCGCATGGGTCAACACGCGAATCGAGCTTCGGTTGCTCTTAACACCCATGTGAGCACTTATACGAACTTATATGACATATATACTTTTATAAAAATCACTAGTGTTCATGTAAAAATGATGTAAAAATTCCAGCTATTTTTCAAAGAGAAAACTGAGGATGAAGAGGGCTATATTCTCTTTGTTCGTAAGAATGCGCTTCAAGTGCTCATACCAAAGTATGGGTTGGAAGGGACATTATACTTAAACCCGGAAAAATCGTCCGTTACGTTTACGTATAATTCCGAAGACCATTCTCAAACTTGGGGTAACATTGTGTTCAAAACGTTCGACCCAGTAGTCGTGCAATTAAGTTTGGATCGGTCTAATGTACAGCACGAAAAATTGGTTTTCAAATTGGTTAAGCCCCATGTAAGTATAGTATTAATTATGTTAATTAATTAAAATTGGGGATGCTTACCCTGGATAAATTAATTCCGTTGAAATTACGTCGAAGAGACTTTTGTGTTTGATGTTGCTGCTTCAGATTCCAGGGTTTAGTGTTCCTCCAGCGAACTCAAAAATGGATACTACGAGCAACATCAAAGACACTAGTAAAGATTCAGCGAAACGAAAGTTGGAAAGTTCCGAAGTTGCAAAAACTTCGGAAGAACCGCTTGCAAGTGGAAATACCGGAACAAAGAAGAAGCGGAAGAGAAAGAAGAAGTGAAAACACAAACTTACCGATTTCCCTTGAATTCCTGTCAATTATATTGTATATGACGTATTCTTGTGCAAAAATGTACAGAAAAACTAAATTTTCACAATTCCACAGATAATCTCGTCGTAACACTAATGTCCGTTAACGGGAAATGGGCGAAAGTAGAAAGAACTACTCTCGACAAAAATTGTTTTTTATGAATAATTGTTTATTCCATCAATCCCAAATCTCTTTAAAAAATCTTTAAAAATTCTCTGACTTTAGTTTTGCAAGAAATCGCAGCAATACGAGTTCGTTGTCAGCATTATTTTATCATAAAACAGCATTTTGCTGACAGTAATTTTTATTCGACTTCCGGTTCCCTCAGGTTCGACTGTTGTCGCAGTGGCATTAATTTATCGAAACAAGATCGTAAGGTATGTACGCATTTTTTTATTAGAAACGTGCTCTTTGACTAGAATTTCTACGATATTCTAACCAATTTCACTAAATGTAATCGTAGATCGATCTACAATACGATAACATTATGTATTATTTCGAAAAGAAGTTCGTGTTAATTACAGACCGTTTAAATTTTCGTGTTAATCACAGATGAAATATTTCCACGAGTCGACTACGACGAATTCAAAGTGGCGCTTCTTTAATACTGCTCCAACTTCCGCTTTGACGAATGCCTGTAAAACTTTCCAGATTGTCGATTGCGGTCGAATAAATTGGCTTTCGTCTTTGGAAGAATTAGAATTATAATAACAGATTGTTTCAACGTTCTTAAATAGGCAGGCGAGATAATTTCTTCCAAATTTCCAATTCTGCCGTAATCTAACGATCACGTGCGCACCTTGCCAAGTTGATGGTTCGAGCTTAAATTCGCATGGCGAGGGATCCACGACGCAAATTCAACCCTGATATAAACAGGAAGCAAAGAAAAGGTGGTTCTTGGAGTATTAATTAGCGTCTTATCGAGAGGAGGAAGACAGCGAGAAGACAGAAGGAGGATGCACTCGAAGCAGTTATCACTAGGGAAGCAGAAGGGTCAAGCAGCGTGTCGCAAACAGCCGCAAAGGGCGCGCTGCCAATAAAGTGGCGCACACGTTTGGCTAGAGACATTTTTTAGAAAATTCGTCGTAGAGAAATTTGGACATCATTTGTTGTGCCGGCATAGTTTATCGCATTTATTTTACGATAAAATTGAAGAATCGTGTCGCTTGCGGAAACGACCTTTTTTTCTAGGTGTTGTCGGAGGTACTTCGGTGGTCACGGTTCGTGTTTTGATTGTTGTGGTTCCGGCGAAGTGGAGCAACGAAACAGACCACGGGGGTCGCACGCGGGGTACCGATACGCGTGTACGGTGTGCACGGATATCACAAATAATTATTTTTTTAAACCCCGTCCCAGTTGTAACTGCAGTCAGATCGAACTCCTGCATCTAGTGTAGCGTGATTCCCGTGTTCGATTAGGCTACGAGGCTGCATCAACTACCGAACTCTGATAAATATGGCGAACAGTGTAGCACCAGATTCGTGGGAACAGCAGGCGGACAACGGAGACATCGCTCCGACACAGGACAACTCCATCGAGAGCAAGTTTTCAACACTGAACGTAAATGCTGCGGAATTCGTGCCTTCCTTCTGCATTAACTCTTCGCCACAGAACGATACCATGGGCGACTGTCCTTGCAATGTCGCTGTCATGACGAATACCGTAACCACTGCTATGCCTCCTGAAATACACGATGGTTAGTTTCGTTCGGACATTATCCTCGCGCCCCTCGTATTTCACCACCCTCTTCCTGCACTCTTTGCCTTCTATTTACTCCCGAGACCTTTATCCATTCTTGTTATGATCCTTTAGATCTAGATCACTTTCACTAACCTCCCCTTGCTCTGTTTGCTACTTCTTTCGTCGTGCCACCCTTTCACTTTCTCTATTCTCTCATTTTGCTCGATATTTTACTTTTCCCTAATTTTCCTAGTTTTTCTGCATCCAAACTGCGGACCAATTGGTATAGACATTAGAATGGTTTACCATGTTACGCTTATGTATTTTCCGTTGTGCTTATTAGTAGAATTTTAAGTTACGTTTGTTCCTTAGTCTCCGTTCTTATTAGTCGAATCAATTTTTTTCATTTAGATTTTAAGTTGGATCGCAATACAAAAATTCTTCTGAATATGTTGTGCGCCAAGGAATGCTGTTCGCTAAACTATATATGCCAGTAGTATACGTACAATTCTGATTGACATTACTCTATCGATATAGTAGCTACGATTGACCTTTTACTTATTTCTTGCTCAGTTTTCATATCGCGTAGATTTGTAGATTGGAATTGTTGTTTTGTTTATTTTTGTACAGAACCGATTGTGCTAGATCGGCCATCCGTTCAATGGAATGTTGTAACAAGACATCTAGTCTATTTGGAGCATGCTTAGACGATTCTCTATATAATGCATATTATAGGATAATACATAAGAAACATGGACGATAACCAAAATTTCATATTTATCCAAGCTGCCTTCGAGCAATCTCCAGAGGACGTGTTCAATTTAGGTAACTCTAGCCCAGTTGTCTTACCAGAACCAGTCGGTACACGGGTGGAGGAACCGCCCGCTGGAGGAGGGGCTCCACCTCCAAATGTCACAGATCAAATAAATACCAGTCCCGAACATCAACCAGCTGACTCTTGGGAGGAAGCAGCAGTGGACGCCGATCCCCTTTTGACCCCAGAGAATGAAGAAGTATGCATTATGCTTATACACGTTATATTAATCGCTACCTACGACACACAGCTATTATTTTTAATATGTCTTTCAGGCCGAGATCGAGGAGGATGAAGAAATGGTTCTTAAAATACCTAAGAAAAAACCTGTTAAAGTAGCCGAGGATACCAAGAGTAAAAAAGAGCATGTTAATGTTGTTTTTATAGGACACGTAGGTATGTAATTTTCCCTTATCGAGGGGTATACGTATTAATTTCAGTTTTAAAGAACTCGATCGAATGTGGTCTTGGGGTTAAATCCATGTTCTCACTTACAGACGCGGGAAAGTCGACGATCGGTGGTCAAATCATGGCACTGACGGGGATGGTCGACAAACGGACTCTGGAGAAGTACGAGAGAGAGGCCAAGGAAAGAAGTAGAGAAACGTGGTACTTGAGTTGGGCGCTGGATACAAATCAAGAAGAACGCGAGAAAGGCAAAACCGTGGAAGTCGGCAGGGCATACTTCGAAACGGAAAGAAAGCATTTTACGATTCTGGATGCACCCGGCCATAAGAGTTTCGTACCAAACATGATTGGAGGCGCGGCTCAGGCTGATTTGGCAGTGTTGGTAATCTCTGCGCGAAAGGGCGAGTTTGAGACAGGTTTCGACAGAGGTGGCCAAACGAGAGAACATGCTATGTTGGCTAAAACCGCGGGCGTTAAGCATTTGGTTGTATTAGTAAATAAAATGGACGACCCAACTGTGGAATGGGACGAAGGGAGGTACAATGAATGCAGGTAAGTCAAAAGATAATTACGAATATTTATCAGACTTCTCTGGTTTCTTTGGTACGTAAAATTGAACTAATTGTTTCTAGAGAAAAAATCCTGCCATACCTTCGTAAATTGGGATTCAATCCAACAAAAGACCTCACGTTCATGCCGGTCTCGGGTCAACTTGGTATCGGATTAAAAGATGCAATCCCGGAACATATCTGCAATTGGTACAGTGGCCCGCCATTTATTCCATTCATCGATTCCCTGCCATCGCTCAACCGCAAGAGTAACGGACCCTTCATCATGCCAATCGTCGACAAGTACAAGGATATGGGCACAGTGGTAATGGGGAAAGTCGAGGCAGGAGAGGCCAAGAAAGGACAGTCCTTGCTCGTTATGCCTAACAGGGTAAACTTGGGTTACCATCTTCTTTTCTTCTTTTCGCACTAACCTCAGACATTAATCTTGGATCTTGATTTCGCTCTTTTTCAGACGGCAGTCACGGTAGATCAATTGTGGTCGGACGACGAGGAAGTAACGTCAGTTGGTCCCGGTGAGAATGTAAAGGTAAAGCTCAAGGGTATCGAGGAAGAGGACGTGAGCCCAGGTTTCGTTCTCTGCGACAGCAATAACCCAATAAGGACCGGGAAGCTCTTCGACGCGCAAGTCGTCATTCTCGAGCACAAGAGTATCATCTGTGCTGGTTACAGTGCAGTGATGCATATCCACTGTGCAGCTGAAGAAGTACGAGTCAATGCTCTCATCTGCTTGGTCGATAAGAAAACCGGCAACAAGAGCAAAACTAGGCCGAGGTTCGTCAAGCAAGATCAAGTGGCAATAATGCGAATTGAGTGTGCAGGTGTAATTTGCCTTGAACAGTTTAAACTCTTCCCGCAAATGGGACGGTTCACCCTCAGAGATGAAAGTAAGTAACGTTTCCTCAATGTCTCGTGTATGTGTCTGTGTTCTCGTTAATGTGACAATTTGCAGATCCCCTATCACGACACCTTGTATTCTTCCTTTACAGATAAGACTATCGCGATCGGTAAGGTGCTGAAAGTGGTGGAGTAAAAAGTTGCTCAACTGTGACTACAGATTGGGAAAGACAAAGTACTCACGCAACTTGGACAGGACGATGAATATGCAAAGACGCAAGCCAAAACAAGGACGCGAGAGCTATAGATTATTAGAGCACGGATAAGGAATGTGAGGGAGAGAGAGAAAGAGAGAGAGAACATGAGGCGCAGCAGAAATTCGGCTGATGAAGAAAGAGAGGAACACGAAGTATCTAGCAAACACGAGCTACTTTTAACTGTAAAATACTATCCGATTAACAGAAATCGTGGATTAACGCATGTTACGAACAGTAAGAGCGAGGGTCACGTCGAAAGAAAAGTACATAGAAGCAAAGCACACCGAGCACGGTTACACTTCCACGCGCATACAGATACATTCAAACACAGATACACACACATACAGAGATAAAGAACGGTACACACGCAATAGAGACATGCGTTTCCACTGGTACACACTCACACAGATATAGATTCACAGGAAGATACACAATCGTGTAGATGAAAACCTGTGGGGTGGGATCCGGGGAGTGGGGTTTTGGGTGGGGTGGGAGGGGGTCACACGGGGAGAAATTATTTATAAGCCGACGTAAAGTGGGAAAAGCAAATAGATTTGAGTATATAGATAAAGATAAGGAGACGGATGAATTGAAACTCAAGGGCGTGTGTTCCTTCTATTAGGTAAGTCGAACGACGGCACTCACAGTTGGGATAATCGCTTAAGGATACTGATCAAATAACCGAAACAGTGTCTCCTTAATGATGTAAAACACAATATTTTTATTCTTCTGAGGTGCGAGACATAAATGAGCGTAACAGTGAAGATTGATACCGATCGTGGATTTAAAACTAACGGAATATTATTAATATTATTATAATGATTATTAAATAATTATTATTAAATTGGTGGTAAGAAGTGGAAAAAAAAATGAAATTTATTGAATAAATCAGCAAGATAGTGTTACACAACAGTTTATAATTATAAAATTAATATTATTACTATTATTATTATACTGTTTCTTATTACATTGTCATTAAAAACAAATTTGCAACAAAATGTGCTCTCAATAATTTTAACGGGGATCTTGTGTACCGTTAATTTGCTTTTCTTGCACGTACACTGTGCCTACTATACGTACGAGTTTCCGTTAACTATGATTCGTGTTCGAGGGCGCCAAGGTTCGTGTAATGTATCGATGTATTACGTGTCTATAAAGAAAAGAAAAGAAAAAAAAAAGCCTGATGTTCTTATGCTGTGCTTCTTCAGGAGAATTTCAATGATTTTATAGCATTATATACGATTAAAAAAAAAACAAAAAAACAAAAATTAATGTCGAGATCTAATCGATAAAGGAAGTTAATATAGAGAATTTTCAAAGCAAATATGCTGTGAGTGCTTTCTTTGTACTGGCTTCATCTTCTTTGCTAAGCATTTTTGTACTGTTAACGGGAAGTGCAACAATTATTTTCTCTCATTCACTCTCTCTCTCTCTCTCTCTCTCTACTCTTTTTTTCTTTGTGTCCTCTTTCATTATTTCATATCGACCACTGCATCGTCTCGTCAGTTTCACGACGTCCAGCGCGTGATTACTTCGCAATACGCTCATTCGTATCCTCTTTCCCACCCAGGATTTCCTACAGTGAACCGCACACATGGGTTCCCTAGGCACAACCCTCTTCCAGGGTTTCATATTTTGTACAATGTTGATCCGTTGTTTTTAATTCCTTTAGTACATAGTTATGTTACAGTATGTTAATTTGTCCGCCTTCTTCAACATTCTGACAAGAATAAATCAACTAGCAAAAGAGAGAATCTAGTGCCAAAGCTATCTTGCGAGGACTTATAGTGTACATAGGGTTTGTAAGAAAGTAAAAGTGGAATACGGAGCAAGATACCGATGGTACCAGAATTATAGGACACTCGAGAAGGAGGAGCTCATTGGGGAACCAAGAGCTTAGCGAACCCGAGATTCTGAAGAGTCTCCTTAATCTCAGGTAGCACGGCTGGATCCTCTATGGTAGAGGGTACCTAAAAATCAGGATTCAAAGTTAACAAACTCACAGTTGTCTAGTAGAACGTTCGATAATAATTCCCAAGATTTTTCATACCTTAATATCTTTGGAACGAGCCATGTCCGAAATCAGCTTACGCATTATTTTACCAGACCGTGTCCTGGGAAGACCACTAACTGCTGCGCAGATTCTGAACGAAGCAATTGGCCCGATTAATCTCCTGACTTGAGCCACCAATTCCGCGTTGATCTCTTGCTCAGTTTTCGTATCTCCTAAGAGAGTAGAGAATGAATTTCTATTGTGGATCGACGGGTGAGATTGCCATGCGTAAACTCAATTGGACCCATAGGAAAGAGAATCCGAAGTTTCTAATATTCGGATTACTCTCGGTGTGAAAAGAGTTTTGGCGTGGGATCGGTGTGTTTACCTTCGTTGAAAGTATAAAGGCAAAGGGGAACTTCTCCCTTAGTGGGATCCGGTACACCCACGACAGCGGTCTCGTTGACGTCAGGATGGGCCAGGACAACGTCCTCAAGGGCGGAAGTGGATAATCTGTGGCCGGCAACGTTGATCACGTCGTCGTCACGTGCCGTTACATAAATGTATCCAAACTCGTCGTAGTAGCCTGCGTCCATGGTGTCGTAGTAACCCTGCAAATCAATCAATTCCCCAATGACACGATATCGAACGACTATACATTTTAAACGCGTGTATAGACTCTTACTGGATACGTTGAAAAATATATCTGTTCGAATCGGTCATCCGCTTTGTACAAAGTCGACATGCATCCTGGTGGTAAGGGTAATTTTATAGCGATCCTCCCCATTTCTCTTGCTTTCGCCTTGGTCCCATCGGGCCGTAATACGTCGACTTGAATAAAGAGGAATGTAAGAATTTAAGATCCTCGTTGATCTGGAAGTTACGTTGATCGCACAAATTACTTACTACAATAACCGGGAACCGGAAGACCCGTGCTAAATTTTGGCAAAGTCGGCTTGTGTCCATAGCCCATGCAGATGGCTGTAATTGGATGACCAGTTTCCGATTGCCACCAGTGATTGAGAACTGGCACACCGAATACCTTCTCAGCCCAGCATTTCGTATCCCAGTCACAGTATTCACCCGCTACGAATATCCTCTTCAATCTGCAAGTATCATCGATGTCACATCGCAATCTCACATTCGATACTTGACGATACACCTGCATCCGGAGACTCACGTTTTTGTCGAGTACTGTCGGCCTAAGGTAACTTCGGGATCAGCTCGCCTAATCACTCGAAGAGCGGTGGGCACGCAGAGTAACGCATTTACTTGATGTTCCTGAATGATCCTATAAGAGTATTGGATGAGACTTATTAGTAAAAAAGACGATGAAGAGAAAAAATTGTTAAGTTAAAGAGGATGAAACCTGAAATATTGTCCTGCATCGGGTGTTCTATCTGGTTTGCCTTCGTACAAAATGCTTGTAGCACCAAGAAGAAGAGGTCCGTAACACATGTAAGAATGACCTACAACCCAACCCATATCCGATGCCACCCACCACACGGCATCTTTGTCTATTCCGTATATGCTCTTTATAGACCAACAGAGCGCTACTAAGTGACCACCAATAGGTCTCGAAATACCTTTTGGTTGTCCTGCAAAACAAAAATATAATCTGATTATTATAGTTGTCCAAAGATACGATAGAAGAAGAGATAGAATAACGTGTCGATACCAGTAGTGCCCGAAGTATACAAAATGTACAAAGGCTCGCTTGCCTCGACAGGCGTACAACCACGGGGTTTCGAAGACTTAATCGCGACATCCCAGTCAATTTGGTCTTCCAGCAAGGGACTCTGCCATAAATTCTTCCTTTGAAATATAATGCAATGGGGTCGCCTTACCGTGATCAGCTTTAGAGCACCGTTCAGCATCGTCGTATATCTAGAAACGAAACCCAGAGTAACGTACCAGACTGGTCTGCAAATATCTATGTAGAGAAATTTATCGTGGGAGTCACTCACTTAACTACTCTGGACGGTTCCAATCCGCAACTGGCAGCAATAATTGCTTTTGGCTCCGCGTGATTTATCCGTGTAGCCAACTCATTAGCAGCGAATCCTACAGGACAAACATTTGGTTTGTATCAATTGCAAACTGGATGCCGCAATATTAGTGTACTTTTGTTGTTGAACTCACCACCGAATACCACTGAGTGAATAGCACCGAGTCTTGTGGTAGCTAGAATGGCAATTATAGCCTCAGGAATGAGAGGCATGTAAATTACAACCCGATCACCCTTTCGGACACCCAAGTCTGCGAGAGCACCCGCCAGTAAGGATGTCTTCTCAAGAAGTTCGTCGTACGTAACTGGTCGTACCGATGGAATCTGTGGATTCTCGTGGATCAACGCTACTTTGCTACCGTAGCCATTGCGTACATGTCGATCCACCGCATTGTAGCAAGCGTTTAACTCACCCCCGACGAACCTGTTACCGCAACAAGGGCCGATATACAAATCGATTAGTTTATACTATTTTTATAGATCTATTTCGTTGATATTGGATAAGTGGGAAGTCTGTGAGATACCATTTGGTAAAGGGCTCTTTGGAATTGTCGAGAACCCTCTCCCAAGGTTTGTGCCAGTCGATACATTGGGCGGTTTCACCCCAAAATTCCTCGGGATTCTGCAAGGACTTCTCGTAAGCCTCAGAGTAGACGGTCGAGTAATTGCGATAGGGATCGAAAATATAGTCTGTAAAATGAAGATTAGCTCGATTAACATTCTTAATGTTCTCTTAGTTATTTTTCTTGTCATTTGTATTAGTTTTGTCTCCAGTGTGCTTCTTCATCGCGAACTTCCTTTTTTATTTTACCGTAGAACTTGGAAGATCCCTGAATCGAGGAATTCTGGTTTCGCGAGCGTTCGCTGCGTCCCGTTGGGGCTCGTGTCAAGATAATACCGAACTTGGCTACGGGAATTTGCACTGTCCCATGAATATTTAAGAATCGAAACGTAGCAGCTTACAGAAATTCTTTAGCTTGAGTGTTGAATTATTCACATCACACTTTTGCACCCACATTCTATTTTTCGTCTTTGTTTCCGTCTATTCCGATCGTTAATAGTCGTCAGTTTTAAGCAGTCGCAAGCGGATTGAACGTGACATTTCTTTTAGTCTTGAAACCGATACCAGAAATTGCTACAAACTGCCCACAGATTTGCACGGCCTCGAGAGCAGGAATAAAGGACCAACCACAGATACTTTTTAAGCTTGATCAAAGCTAATCCGTTCGAGGATTCGCGTCGCGTAAAATTGAGGTTGTTTGTCCTTCCGTTTGATCTCCATGATCCACTGAGATTCGAGAGATCATCACGAAAATATCCTTTTTCGGAAAGGATCCAAATGCGAGCTTTTAAAACTTCCCAAATTAATCCCAAACCGATTTTCCATACACCGACGAATCAACAGTGTTTTTCGTATTGCTTTTATCGTGAAATCGAATTCTAGAACGTGTTTATACTAAAGAAATCAACTATTTTCGACGATCTGTTTACGCCGTAGAGAGACGTATCGGGGAGCAATAGGGGCCGATTAGGGAAAACAGAATTAGGAGACACGGATCTGGGTAGCGATCGTAATCTAATTCCTTCGAAAATTAGTTTCTTCGACAGCGACGAATTTATTAACGACGCTTCGCCTGGAAACGTTCTCCCGTTGTTCGTATTGTTGCACAATTCCTAGTAATTGCAGCGAAGAAGAAAATTGTGAACTTTGCCCAGCTTTTTTTCCACTCTAATTCCATTCAATTTATCCAATTTCATTATTATGAGAGTAGAGTTCTGGGGTTGGATGTCGGGAGGCTCTAACGAGAGTAGATTTGACGGAACGAGCCATCGAGTAACAGGGGTCGAATCGCGTGATACTTAACTTATGATAAACTTAAAAGAAAATTCTCTCACTTTGAGTCACGTTTTTTCCCCCGCGACTGTCTCCCAAGTTTTTCAATACATTTAGTGGAGACGAATTCCGATCGGTCTTTCTCCTTTCGATTTTTTCCCGTAATCATATTTGTCGAAGCTATCTCAATATCATTGAGCGTTTCTCTGCGTCGACGATTCTGCAGTACCGTAAGTGTCTATCGAAACGCGATTAGAATCTAGTAATTAGGTAGATAGAACTTGCCATGAGCGTTGCATTTCTCAGTTGTTTTCGAGTTCACGACGGAGGATTCGAAATTTCCTTTCTTCTCGTCGTTCCTCTTGTCCTCGACGAACTCACTCCCCAATTGACGTAACATTCTCGGGATGAACGGAATTCGCAACGGATCATAGGCGCTAATAAGGCCTCGTCGAATCAATAATCGCTTGGTATTATTAGGAGAGACTTGGCCATTCACACAGCTCTGATTTCCTGTTTTCCACCTAAGAATCGTTCGCTACGCTCCTCCTACAAATTTCAACCGGATCTTTCAAATTCACCGACCCACTTTGACTACAAGCTTTTTATGTAAGAACAACGATTTTATTATCGATCACGCTTAAATACGTATTCCGGGGCCGCGCAACTTTCCATGTAAATATGACGGATGGTACTGTTGTGTGTAAACGTTCGATTACAATGCACATTGAAAGGTTGCTACGCGCGATATATGCACATAAATTGTTGTTGTCTACATAAATCAAGCGAATATCCGTATAGCGTGTTTTTGCGCGGGTGTCACTAGACCACAAGGATTTTCGGATACTACCGACAATGGGCTGATACGGTGTGAGCATCGGCGAAAGGGCAGGAAAAGTTTCGCTTCAGGTTCCTGGAACTTCCGGATCCACGGGATGATGCCTGCTTTGAAGGATTAGCGAGAGGAAGCCGCGCTTAAGTCCAAAGCGGCGAAGAATCAAGCTCAGAACGAAAAAGAAGAAGAAGAAGAGCGAGACAAGTGCGCGACACGATCTACGGAGCTTCAAAAACTGAGGATTCAAGCGCGTATATGTCTGATATGTAAAAAAGAAGCTATCACGTGACACGATCACTTCCTCGATGAGTCTTGAACCATAGGTCGTCGATTTAATTTTATATCGACCAATGGACTGAAACTGGCCGCTGCCGGTGTTCTTTTCGCGTTGCACGCTTTGGCACTTCCCCCGATGCATCCAATTGGCCGAGGGGAGGCAGTGATACGTTGCCTTGTCACTGGACTTGAAAACGGCCAAGGCGACTCGACAAGACGCGGGCAGGTCAGTTCGTACGCCATGCATAATTGGATCGTTGCTAATTTCTATGCAATGAGATGCGAACACACCGATTCCGGGAATCCAGTTGCCATTAAAGTGATGATTAAAGGATACCATTAAAGGATTAGAGAGAAGCAAAGACGAGTCTCGCGTAGGATTCTCACCACCTGTTGATTAGCTCGTTTTTATCATGAAAAAGCTACTTTTCAGGAGTCTCGTTTAGAGCTCTCCACCAGTCGCCTACTCGAGGTTACTTCTTTCAATGAATCAATCGTTACATGCAAGTCGATTTGCATAATTGTTTAATGCGATACTTTTCGATTAAATATTCTTGGCACCTGTCACACGCGCGTGATTAATTCGCACGCGCCGTAGACACAAAGTCAGCCAAAGAACCGTATTTGCAAATTTCGAGAAGTGTCGAGAACCTCGTGTCAACACTTGGAGTATGTACATAGAAACTGAGGTATAAGTACGTAGAAAGTAGCGAAGACTAGTGCTCGCCGTTGTCGCGACGAAAGATTCATTATAATAATATGTTGATTAACGATTAATTATGGTTTTACTTATCGACTTGGATGCGCACTGCACAACTAACGTTTGCGAAGGGCATGGAATTTTTCGGGGTCACCTGCGATTAACAGGGTGATGATACCAGTTACTTCCCCGCTATCGGGCCCTTCGGTAACCAATGCACACAACTTTCCCTATAATTAAGAATGCCACTCAATTTTATCGGACGGAGTTGATGGACCCTGGTAAAAAACGACATATGTGCACACAAGCCGACAAGATATCGAATTACGAATGACCTTTTGTTTGGTAATACATGATAGAGAGCTAGAGCATAAGTTAAGCTTCTCACCAGGATCCGACATGGTTCATGAGGGTCAAGTGTGCACATCCGGCAATATTCATAGTTTTCTATATATTGCGCGATCTAAAATCGTGTATGAAGATTATTCAGCTTGAACTTAGAACAAGGTAGTCGTAAACGAGAAGTGGGCCGTAAGGTGGAGAGGACTGGACTGGGCTTTATTAGTCAATAGTCCTAGCCCGGCCTTGTTCGAGGCGTGGGCGGTCCTACGCAATATACTTACCACCAGAGATTAATGACGTTTTCCATTGAAATTTGCGCTCCATCGTACAAGCGAATTCGGACTAATTCGCTTCGCGCCTCATTCTCGCATCCGCCCCTCTTCGATCATCCAAATATTTCCCTTACTTCGGTAAGATTCTATTCAAAGTCAATGGTTACAAATCATTCTGACCCTTTGCAAAATTGACTGACTATCGCAAGAATGGTTCGTACTTGCGATTCGTATCATCTCTGTCATTTCTACCAATCGCTTTTCCTCAATCGTTTCTTCCTGGTCTGTTTGTTTTCTTACAGGAAAAAGACACGCGGAACGTGTTGGGAATTTGAAGAATGGTCCACTACTATATTTGCCATTTTTTGCTTTTAATCCTGGACCGGTGAAATGCGCGTCACGCTTTAGCGCGAGACCCACGTAAATCCTTGGCGAGAGGCTTGCAGCATTCCGGTCAACGACCCTGTGTCGGTCAGAAGCAACCACTTGTAGATTGCGACGCCTTGACAGTAGACTTTCGTGAAGCCCGACACTCAAGATCAAGCCAATAAATCTGGATTCGGGTCCAATACCGAGCGTCAGCCTGGCAGTCTCCTGGGTTGACTAAATGGTATCCGAGTACCATTAGAAAACAGGATGAAGTGCAACGGTATCAAGCACTCCAATCTGCAACCCTCCACCAACCATCACCACCCAGTGCAAAATGGGAGTTGGAGAAAACTGGAACAACGTATGCTCAAGCTCCTTGTACTTTAATCCGAACTGACTTACTACGCGGACAGCACATAACCCGGGAATTGCCATTCAGAGTAGTTACGTAAAGCTCACTGAAGAAGAGGACGAAAGATTAAAGCCGAGATAGACGTCCAGTTTGCGCGTGTCAGCATTGTCATGCAATTTTTACTCGTTCCTACATTCTTCTAGGAAAAGATTAAAAATCTCAGTGTCTGGATTACATTTTGCCCATGGTTGCCCGAGGTCGGAGTCGATCGGATAACTCTTCGATCAGGGTGATTAGACGCAAGAATTTTGGGTTGGAACGAGCGAAGAAGAAGAAGAAGAAGAAGAAGAAGAAGAAGAAGACGACGAAGATGAGATAGGGTGGAAGGTGAATTTCTGCGTTGGTGGTGGGGTTGCCAGGAGAGACGAGAAGGGGTAGCTAAACTTATCAGAACGTACAGGTCGCGATTCATCCGGCGAGTCCTGGTAAGGGCGCATGCCCGCGCAACAGGACCGACCGTATATAAAGGGTGATGCACGCTTCTTTCCTCAATTGCACCTCTACCCTTCGAGACTTCGACACCCACACACGTACCCATACCTGCCACAGGACTACGGGACTCTCCGTCTTATCCGACCGAAGAACCCGTTCGATTCGACTACCACTACCCCCAGCAGACACCGAGGGTCAGCGGCGATCAGCAACAGGTTCGTGCAACCTCCACCCATAACCGGATACCAATTAGCTGATGCCTCTTCCTGGAATTAGTCAACCGTGACATCCCCTTTTTTCACCCGTCACGAATGTTTTGCTTCTTTTATATTTAGCCTCTTGTCAGTCGTAATTTGGGGCTGTTTTCCGTAGTCTTTAGTAGGATTTCAAGCTTGGAGAATCTTTCGCGAACGTTTCATTAGCGTTCCTTCCCACTGGCGCACTCGAAATAGACAGATTCAAGAGGGTGGCATCCGCGATATTTATTCAGTGCTATTAACGCAAATGCATTAGCGAAGGTATTGCGACGAACAGTGGTACATCCTGGAACAATGTAAACCTTTTATTCTTTCGCTTGGGTCATTAAGGTTGCGAGAATAAATGAAGGAGACGTGCACGGAATAACGAGGAAGAAGCAAAGTGCAATTAGATTTGTATGTACTTCTTTACTCGCATTCTTTCTTAAGCGATTTTGCAAAATCGACAATCTCGAGGAATTCTTCTTGCTGAATACATTCCACGATCACCCTGTGCGAATATTGCTAGTCAAGGGACTTGACGCGAACAGCCTGGAATGTCGCGTGATCCTCGCTATCGAATAAGCGCGATAAGTCGATCTACGTGTACTTCTGGAACGCGTTTGACTATCTCGTGTCTTGCAGCTGGAATTCGATAAAAACTACTACTATTCAATATATGACGATCCCTTACTCCGAGAAACTATTGTAGTTAGAAAACTACCCCTTTGTTTCGCGACTGTTCGTAGTAAAGGAATCTGAGTAGTTTTGATCGATGACTCGGGAAAAGAACTATGAAAGAGGTAGAGTAATTATGTGTCGTTGTACAAGAGGCTTATCCGCTAGTTTGCATCGACATCCTTCGATAGCAGGAGTTTATTGGAAACGGTAGAACCCGTAGCAAGGGCTGGATTACGCGAACCCTTGGGAAAACTGATATAGAAAAAAGTGTATTGACTGATTCAGTTTCTTATTAGATTGAACTGCATTATCGCGAGAATATGCAACGTTCACGATGAAATGAGAAATCCGGTCTGACTCGAAGCAATTCCTTACCGATTTATGGTGATTCTTACTGACATTCTCTCGCTATGCTGTCCGATTCAATTAGCGCGACGAATTGGATTTCAGGAATAATTTATATTAAGAGCTGGCATTCATTTCCTATGGTACTAATGTAGCATTTCTCTCTCTCTCTCTCTCTCTCTCTCTCTGTTGTTTCTTTATCCATCTTCTATTCTTCTGGATCGATCATTCGACTGCTTCCTCAAATATCATTTTTCCGTGCCCACGCTCAATTCACAGTTATGCGGAACCATTTACTCCCCTTTCGCAAGAGGTAAAACTATTATATATCTCGCGTTTTGACTTTTCATCCGACTTTTCCGGGTCTCGCAATATCGTCGGTAGAAATTCATTTCCTTGATGGCGAAGCCTCTCGCGCGAAGTCACCCCTGAAACTCTACTACTGCGAGCGTCGTGGAAATTAGAAAGCGATGTCACCGTTTTTCTTATACGGGTTCTTCGAGAAATTCTTCGAATCGCGAAGATTTTTCGAAAGTTCTTCTACACCTCCTGGAATCGGCAGTCAATTGAAAAACAAAAGCTGAGATGAGTCGGTACTTGATCAAAGGGCAGTCGAGAGAGTCTTTTGATCGAATCTCTCCTTCGTTGGCGCGCGACGCACCGTTAAATTAATGAGCCTCCATAACGAACTGGCCTTGAGCAAAGGAAAGGGAAAAGGGTGACGATAAAAAAGCATAACGGATAGATTGTTTAATGTAAATCTACTCTCATAGAAATCTATTTTCAGCCGGATGCAATAAAGCAGTATGGCCGCGAGAGAATTTCCGATCGAGAAGCATACGTATACGTCTTTGGTATTCTACGCTGTCTTATAACACGCTCGGCTGCCTGTTCCTTGTAATGCACCCTGCACACGCCTCTGACGTTTGACTTTCACCCCCGAAGTCAGTATCTCTCCTGGTCCGTGGACACTTTTATGCCACGGTAACGAGAAAATTCCACGACTACTAGCAGCATAGAAATTCATTCAGTCACCGATCTTCCTTCTCCCTCGACGATAACGCGGAATAAGCTTCTTTTACAATCTCGTACCACCGATAGCTTAACGTCACGCTTGTTAATATTTCATCGCAACGTTGTTAGACTACTTAATCTCGTATCAGTATACATTATTCTCCGGAGCATCCTGGAAAATAGACTTCCTAATACTGGCAAGTCATGTTTCGCAACTTCCAAGTTTTCTGCTCGACACCCTTGTTTCCCTTATCTTTGCGGTTCCTTTGTTGTCCCTAGTAATTGCAGTTGGAAACCAAGGGAATTTACTAGCACCGCAAGAACCTCGTAACTTGACCACCCTGGTATTTCCTATCGCGTTTTTCGCCGGTCTACACGTGCTCCCATAAACACACACACACACACATGATGAATTATGCAAACGAGGCTGCAGTAAGTGCGTTGCATTCGCGATAAGACATTAGAGATTCGTTTCACGTTCCACGTTTTTGCTAACGCGGCCAAGAGAATTTTGGCTTTATGGCGAGAGGTATCCTGTGTGGGTGAAAACGTTTCGACAGGACTCAACCACTCGGTAGTTGTATACATATATACCCTTCTTTTTATCGACACCCTAGATACACCGAGGGAATAGAGAAGGTTCTTCTCCTCGCGAATTTAGGGCCAGCCACCTTCGCTATCTCTTCTTCCTTATTTATTAGGTGACTCCGTTAACGGCAGTTCGCCACTGAGCGAAGGTCCTGTTGGTATGCGTAGCTAAGAAGGAAAATTGCTTCGAGCTCGATGGTAAACAGGTGGAGAGATGTGTGTTACATACGTTGGCGCAAGTAGCCTGCCGTAATTGGGAGCGTTTAATCGCCAGGATGAAACCAAGCGCGTAATACTGGGGAAACACGCGTTTACGATCCTTCCACGGATAATCTGGCGACGAGCACCGACCACGTGTTGCGCGTTTCTGTCGAGCTCACTGTATCCGAGGAATTTAGTGTGCCGGCTGAAGCGGATATTACCTAGATCCTATATGCTTCCCTCTTCTCCTTTTCTACTTAAGGCTTCTCTGGCTATTCCTGGATACCTTTCAGTCCCTTAGCTTCTGTAGCCGGATATTTCGGCCACAAGTCTCAATTTGTCGGACATACGAGCGAAAGCAATTAGCAAAGGCGATTGGACTCCTCGAGGAAGTAGAATAGTCCGCGAGAGTCTGTGGCCGGAGATATGTCTGACTGCACAAGCAGCACTGGCCAGAATCCACTCACCGTCGGCTATGCGTTTAGTCGTACTACTGCCAGTAGTGTGCATACGCCTTTTTCCTTGATCCTCTTTCCTCCAACACCGCTTAGTACGGGAATGTCTCGCGCTCCGGCACTCGTCATCCTCATTTCTTATTCCTCACGGTAATCGAGAGAAAGAAAGACACTAATTACACTTTGCAGTATTTCCTTAACCGAGAAGCTTATAGCACTCGTTGCATTGCTCACAGAAAATATTAACTCTTGCGAGTCACAATTCTCGTCCGTTCAACGCTGCCAATCTTCCTGACGTTTCTCCTGCTAATTTTCTTCTTAACCGGGTGCGAAGCAATCAGGAGTGACTGCGATACCTTTAGCAGAGGCTTGGAATAATGGATCGTTGGAATCTTGCTCAATTTGTTTCATTCGCTTTGTTCACTATACCCTTGGCAAGTTAGAAGCGGCAAACTATTAGTTTATAAACGAAGCCAAGTCGGTAACGAGAATTAGAAGACGATAGAGAGTGTGTGGGTAGGAAAGGGTGACTAAATTGACTTTCGTGTATACCAATAGATAGGGCCCATGTAAGAAACCACCTGTGACAAGTTGAGATGTCCAGTAAAGGTCATACGATATTGTACCCTTAATAGTAAACTATCCAAATAGTAGTGGTGACTACTATTACATTTTTCACATGCTTATTCGGTTACACCCTTTGGTCTGGTTGATCGGAGCATCGAGTTTCGCTCAGTTTCGATGGACTTGCGACGTTACTTTGGCCCACTTGGGAGCGGCAGTGGTTAGCGATCAATGAATAGTTCCTCCTTATTCGATAAGCACCATCGATCTCAATAAGCTACTGATGACGGACAGAATAGTCAAGCGAAACTCTTCCGTAACTTGTCGAACCAACAAAAGAGCTATGGAACATCTTGGAATCTTCCACTCTCTCCAGCTTCTAGAAAATCTAGAAAATGAAGAAACTCAAAGACACTGGCAGGAAGAAAATGAAAAAACTTGCTAAACGATGAGAAACTTACCGTAATGGTTTACTCAACGTAAGGATTCTCGCTTAAGTTCCCAAGCGGACTTTACTCGTAACTCTCGTCCATGTCGTTGTTCTTTCGTTCAATTAATTATAAAGGGAGGCTGCTGCTAGCCGGTTTAATGAATGGACGTGCCAGAATCAGGCTGAATCTGCGTGCCAGGAATAAAGAAAAGGTTCTTACATCAGTAACCAAATTGTTTGAACACCCGGTTTCACCTTTTGTTGTCCGACGAACGCGACTGCATCGCAATGCGAAAACCATTCGCAAGTCTGCGCACGAATTCTCGTAATACGATTTTCCGACTTTGAGCCCGAGGCTTTGTCCACGACACCCGAGAATATCGAGTAAATAAAGACTACTGGCTCATGAGAGGGTGGACCACGCAGCATCGACTATCAACAGGAACGTTTCCTCCGCATTCATGAATCGACGATAATGTGTGTAATTCGAGTTACTTTGAAAGATCAGCGTTTACCATTCCACATTCTTTACCCGGAAATGTTTGTACCAAAGCATACGGATCCCCATTAATTCTGTTTTTTTATTAAGGAAATCACGAGTGTCGCGTAAAGATTCGACTCCACACGACATATGTTAGATTAATCGAGAATTATGAATGTATAAATAGTAGTCATGGTCAAAGCCTGATAATTATATCGCGGTGAAGATTTTTTTCTAGTAGGTTTCTTTCCGATGTGTGTAACGCTATTAAAACAGAATTTATTATTACGAAAACGGCACGCTACCGATTTCCCACGAGGTCTTTTCCTCTGCATGGAAAATGAATCGGTTCTCATTTAATCTCACAGATCCGAACCCAAGTTTCGCAGTAATGCCAAACTTTTACAGTGTTTATGAAAATGAAGCGTGCGAGAATAGTTATTAAATAACGATAAATGTTGCTATCTGGAGAGGTCGAGACTTCCGCAAGCATTTGCCGTGGGTATCGTGATAAATTGGGAAGGAAAAAAAGATGTTAATAGTCAGTGGAAATTTGCAGGTGCAGAGCAGAAGATCGAACGTCTGTTAAAATGGCAAGCTGGACTATGTTGATCTTATTCGCGATGACAACTATCTTCGTCGTCTGCACCGATGCTACCGGAGGATTACCAGCGGAATGCAATCCAAACATCCTAGGTGAAATGCCGCCACGATATCGCAAAGTTTGCGCGCTTCTCAACAAGTTACAGGAACTGCATCTCAATGGGTATCTCAACAGTGCAATTAGTTTCTCAGGTAATTAGAGGTGTCTCCGTTACCACAGGGTCATTCTCGATAATCGATTATACGAACGTAGAGAATTAATAGATTGATAATACACTAACCCGGAGTTCGGGGAACTAGACATCAATATGTAAGAAGTAATACTCTTAGGAAGAATCAGAGGTCAAGGAAGCGTCACCTATTTGTGGAAAATGAATGAAACGTTGTGTCATTGATGCTCTATGGTTCATTAACGTCCGGATAGTTAAGCTTACTCGTTAACTGTTAATACACAGTGTACCGCGATCAATGTGAAATGTGAAATTTGTTTCTTTTTGACGAAATTGATTTATGTGATTTATTTCAGGTATCGATGACTATCTGTTGCAAAGGGGCACTGACGTAAAGAGGCAGGACATCGATCACGTTTTCATGCGTTTCGGTAGACGCTAGGATAATGCTTCAATGGATGCCCTAATTAATTCATCAGAAAATAACAATCGAATACACTCATCGCAAAGTTTCTCCTGACACCTGTTCATTTTCTTCCTTTTCTTGTTAGGGAATAATTCTACAGGAATGTTTTCTCTGTTGACTTCTTCTTGCATTCTTCTCTTGTGTATTTCTTTTTACAGCGATTGATGCACGCTGATGAAACTTTCGATCGCTATTGCGAGCAAACACTTATTTCTGTCACAGAGAATAACTCAACCATTTCTTATAAAAGGAAGAATTAACTCGAAGAAACATTTCATTGTCAATTATTCTGATTTCAAGAATAAAGCGCTATGTTCTACCCGCCCTTAATTATTCTACAGAGAAAAAAAAACAGATAAAACCGACTCAGTTTCTCGTAATACAAATCTATTTTATTCATGTTTCAACAAATAAAAAAATACAAGAACAGGTTTTATAAAATAGTGTGTAGTTGAAATGGCAGTTGAATTCGCGAAGTTTTTCTGCCAAAACCATTTGTTCTATCCTGTACCAAACGTCAGGATGGAGCGCTTCCGGTTGTAAGGTACGTTTTTTGATCGATTAATCCCAGTGATAATAAACATGCTAACGCGGCACCCTGCTCCGCCCATTTTTTATTCTTCTCCCTGGAACAAAATGTGAAAAAAACACTTGAAGATTTATTGGAATACTTCAAAGATCTGAAAGAATGGAAGGGAAAAGTCTTTACCAATAAGAAGAACTGAATTTCTGTCCGTCGATGGTCAGGATCGATCGAAACAATCTCTCATTGTGTATAGTCCGATATTTCGGCATCTCTTTTCTCTGTTGCACCGCCCAATTGTGTAAAATACTCTTCGGCAATTGCACATCGTGCGGGTAACTATTTCGTAAAAATACACAATGCATCAGAATGACGTCATCCTCGTCTTCGGACAATTTTCTCTTTCCAGATGCGTTTTCATTCCGCGATTTCTCGATACCATTCGTAGATGACATCTGATATCGTCCGGCTAAACCCTCCTGGTGAAATCCCATACGTTTTATGCGGCAGTAATCCTTCATATCCCAACACGCGCTACAATATCTCACAATAAAATCGAGTTCCAAGTGCGAAAAACCTTATGCTTCATTTTTCTATCATATAATTACCATATTTGCTCGAGAGTCTGACAAGTTAGGAACTTTCGACCGAGTGGAGATTCCTGTTGTTCCCGTAGAATATTTTGTACACAATATTTAGTGTTGGAAGGAGGATTATTGCAGTCTATGGCATATTTTAAATATGTCTTTATCACGTCTTCCATAGGAAGCAGGCCCTCTTTTCGAAATATCGAACAATTCCATTCAGCCGCACGAGCTAGCATAACGCTGCTGCAGCCAGTTATTTCCTTAAATCTAAATTTTACCGTAATGATTAGTCCGTATCATTTTCTTCGCCGTGCCATTCCGCAGGTAAGAAGAACATTACGTTACCTAAAGATATCAGGATGCGTCTGTACCTCTTTGGAACCTCCATTAGCAATAACTGGTATTGCTATTCTACTGGAGATCTCCTTGAGATAGTGATTTCTGTTTGAATGCTGAGGCCTTTCTTGGACAGTACGACCATGCACAGCTATAGCCGAGATGCCAGTTGCTACGAGTAGGTTACAGAGTTCTATCGTCTTCTCTAGGTCTGGCAATACACGAATTTTGCAAGTGACCGGTATCTTCAAATTGTCAACCAGAGTCTTTAAGATACTAGCGGCGGTCTCTGGTTGCTGCAATAACGCTGCTCCCATATTTCCCACGATAGAGAATGTCTTTGGACAGCCCATATTAATGTCAATTCCAGCAACGTCGTTCTCAACCATTCTCCCAACTTGAAGAGCCCGCTCCGGACTGCAGGTACCTATCTGGAGAACCACTTTCTCCCGTTCTTTCTCGCATGTCTGGAAAGTCAATGATCCATCTGTTTCGTCTACGTAATCAATTGTGCCCAGAATATCTGAAAGCAAATTACCAATATTAACGAATCATTGCTTTGACAATGAAGAATCACTGAGTCTCTATCCTTATTTTACCATTTTCTCGCCGAACTGACCGAAGTAATTTTCGGTCTATTAGCTCCTCGGTGTACACTATGTCAGCTCCGTATTCAAGGGCAAGAAGCCGCATGGGAAGTGTACCAATGCGCACCATAGGTGCCATAATAATTTTATTCGCATAATTCAATCTTTTCTTAGGTACTACCGGTGACTCTTCGTTCATCCTGCTGTCAGTGAGCGACCATGACACCACGTGTATAAGATTGCAGCAGCCTCCAACTTCTGGATATGGAGGATTGTCAAAGCCGAGCAATGAAAATAAAGAAACGTGTTATTCTCGAAAATAGAAAAACGTGACTTCACCTGACAATCCATAGTCACCGCAGATTTCGACGATATTCCAAGATCAATCGAATTCAGTGGAATTGAATAGAATTAATTACACTTGCACCACTGCACTGAGATTTTAGCGAAAGTTATGATAGTACCGACAAAGTGTAAGACAGATATTTCGCCTCGTTGAAATACCGACCGAGTACAAAATTACGAGACTTTCAGCGCACTCTACGTAATATAACATAGTTTGTCTATGGTTGCGTTATCGGTGACCTCAGATCATTTTCAAATTTGAACGATTCGAACGCAAAGATTGATTAACTGCCGGAAAATTAACCGGTTTCTCGCTGTAGTGTGTTGTGTTGAATGTGCTCCACCTGTCCGGTGGTAGCAAAACGCGCGGGATTCATTGTTGCAGCGTTATGCCGCGGTAAATGATTGTTGTATGCGAAAGGTACCTGGTGAACAAAGAAAGGAAAGGAGGATTCGGAGCCAAGGATGTTTACACCCTCGAAATCCGCGGATCCTTTTGATCTAACGATTATGGGAACACCGCAACCACAAGCTACTTCGACTGTCCAGAGAAAGAGCACGTGAGTTTACAGTATAAAAGCAGTAGTATTTATTTATAGTGTTTGACGAAATATTCTTGGTCACATTGATAACTTGTTTACAGACTCGAAGCTAGGTATGGCGATTTTGATGCTGAACGACTGTCGCATAGAACTTCGTCTGTTCACAAAGATGATGACGTTATGCAGAAATCGCAGGACTCATCTTTGGGTATACTCGATAATATATCTTCCTGTAGGTCATTCCGCACAATCAATTCACTGCCTAATTTGGTTTGGTAATCAAACATCTGCAAATTGTTCTAGTTCTAGCAGAAGTCAGTACCACCAGTGACGATGACAAAACAGACCAAAACAAGTTTGACGTGGAAAGAGAGCTCGCGAGAAAGCTACTCAGAAAGTGCAGCGATTTTAATATGAAATTTACTGCACACGCGAATGGTTATTTATTATTTGATTATTTACTGTACGTATTTGGTTTTGTTCGTTAGTAAAGTATAAGGGTGATTTCATTGCAGAAGCAAACAAGGAGAATAATATTAATATTCAGAATTTGGCTGATACTGGAACTGCGAAAGGCCATAGCGAAGCAGCTCCACCGTTTCACTCTAATTCATCCACGTTCCAAAACGATTCTACTTCAGAAATGCAAAAAAATAAAGCAAGCGCCGGTAGTGTAATTTTCGAACCAAACGAAATCACTGCTCGTTCGTCGGGTCTCAGTCGAAGTTCTGAGAAATGTCTTTCGAACACATCGAACAAGAACTCTAATGCAATTAGTTTTGATTCGACCACCGCTGAAATAATGGCTCAGTTTGGCAACGAGGAATTTAGACCAGCATCCGAAATGGCCAGTCAGATGCTAGCGGATGAAGCATCCTGGCAGCAGAATTACTCTTATGCTCTTCCGACTGCTACAGTGCCAGAAAAAGAGTATTTGGATTTATCCTGTTTTTCTGGCATCATAGGCGAACTTGATCTCTCAGTAGAGTAAGAGCACCAAACTATAGTATATTTCCCACGATATACGATAGTTGTTAGCATGCAATTGATTTCCAGATCTTGTGCTGGACGCAAAGTATCTATCGATGAGTTTTTCCGAAGAAAGTGTGGAAATATTGGTGATCTTTCCGGCGACGCTACATCGAGGCCAAGTCTGGGCCTCTCGATAGGAAGTCCCAAGAAGAGGGGTCAGCCGATACCACTTATCGATTCAACTATCACAACCGAAGGTATCGCAGGGAATCGTCTAATCATCGTCAGTCGGAACACGAATGAATTAAAACAGGAATAATCTTGTTTCTTAGCGTCCTCGGTGGCATCATCAAATCAGAAGGATACCACTCAACCAGTAACCTTTAATGTGACGAAAGACATAGAGGAGCAGAGTATCATGAGTTTGAGTAGTATCGCCCAGGCTCTGCAGGACATTGATAACGGCACACCGCGAAGATTAGTCGATCAGCTTATAATGGCAAAAAAGAAGAAGAAACCAATGCAACTGCAAGAAGATGGTCTTAAAGGAACTACATTCAATGTGTTACCGAATACCAGACAATCCATGCCAGCTACTCCAACTGTTGAAAAATGCGAGAGAGACTCGGGTTTGGCGAAGATCTCAACAAAGTTTTCTTTAGATAGTAAGCAGATAGATGAGACGATAAATCCGAAAGAGAAAACATCGAGAATGTTGTCCTTCGATTCTGTATCATCTATTCCGAAGGAGTCTACTGGAAACGAGGCACAGGAATCCTTGAAAAAAGAAGCTATGAGCACTGCGTCATCGAGCAGCCAAAAAATAGGTTTGTATTATAGCGACACGTGAAATTTTTTTCGGCACGTTTGATCGGCACAATAATCCAAAGGCACTCGTTACTTTTAGATCTGCGGTCTTTTATGGGAGACCACACTATTTTAGCACACAATAATACTAACACTAATATAAAACAGCAAATATCCATGTTAGAAAATACACAAACATTGCGAGAGAAAGAAAATGTTAATATTCAAACGCAACAGGCAGATTTGCAAATGGGACTAAAAGAAGAGAATATTTCGTACAAAAGCAAATCAGATACAATTACATATGAAAATTCGGCTTTCCTTGATCAATCACCTTTAACTAGTACGAGGTTTAATTGGCATAGTGGTATCGTGTTTGAAGTTTTTTTTTCAACCGGACCATTTTTTCAGAGGGTGTCGTTATTGGTAGAAGTACCGATGAACTTTGCAATTGTATCGTTGGAATTCCAAGAGAGACCGATCTCGAATTAATGAACAAAACTGATCGATGGATCATATGCAACTTATCTTTGCAACAAATACAAGGAGATAAGCAAAGTATCATTCTCACGTTACCATCCGATGTGATTCTCATTAAACCAAATATAGTGCAATGCGTTAAGGTATATTCAACATTGAAAATAAGAATATTCTGAAGCATTTCGTCTAAATTTTATTAACTTTTTCTAGATCGGAGTAAAAGTGATAAAATTGTGTAAACCTATTATAGTGGTAGTTAATATAACTGTATCGGATATGGTGACTAGACTCGAGTCAATTATGAAACATATCATATGCTTTAAGCCAGAGGAACTCAATATTCAAGTATCGGGTCTTTCCGAAAAAAATGAACTTGACTTTGAATGTATAGTGGAAAACAGTGTGGTAGTCGCACCCATCAGAATTGAGAACAAAAACTCAACAGAAATTCCATTGAAATTGTCATTGCTCCAGGTAAAATGTCAAACTTAGTAGAATTATATTTCTTCCTTTTTTCCTAATATTTTCTTTAATGACATAGCACACTCTGTTGTGCACAGGATAAACCAACTGTGTTCAGTTTCGATGGAGAGGAAGAGCAACGACGCATAATTGTAAAACCTCAAGATTCGATTCTCGTGAATCTTGAGTGTAAAGGGATTTTATATCAGAATGAGAATGGTGGGATTTTTTTTTTTTTTAAGTAGCTTCTAGTATTGTCGTCGACGCGTACTAATTGTCGAATAATTACTTGATAGAGATCCAACAAAAGCGCGTATGTCGCTACGAAGCGAGATTAATAGTTCAAGCGGAATGCGACGCGAATGATGCTATCACAGTTAAGGAAGCGTCCCTTGCCGTTCAAGTAGGAACATGCAAGATCCAAATTGTTCATACTGAATTGCCCCTCGTTATCCTTCCTAACAAGACGAAATCATTGAGCGTCGTAAATTTGGGTGCGACTCCTATATCCATAACTGCTTCATTGACCCAGGATCCAGATACCAGCCAACCCGCAAGGAATTTTGATGTCGAACCGCAAGATCTTATCCTCGAATGCGAGAAAACCGCTTCCTTTTTCATTTCGTATAAAACACAAGCATCGGATACCTCAAAAAAGTGGGTATAAAATTGTGTGTATATTGTAAAATCTCAGATTTCTATATCGTGCTTTTTCTTTTTTTAACAGATATTGTAAATTGAAATTGAGCGTCGGAAGCAACGCGTATTACTATTCAATAATCGGCGAAGGAAATAATCCAGAGGGGGAAAATGCGCATTTTATGCGGTGTGAGACTCCTCAGTACTTGGGTAGCATGAGTTCTCCTAATTCACCACACAGTGCAATGTCCAACAGGTATGCAAGGGTGTGAAGATGGTACGAGAGATTTTATATTGAACAGACGCATACAAGTAAAATAATTAATTGGACGGATTTATCAGATCAGGGTTGTCTGGTCGACACTCTCCAGGCAGTTGCGCGTCAGGTTCTACAGTCGCGGGGGATAAGATTCCCATTAGAGCGACTCACGCAGCATTAGTCTGGAATAGCGTGAGGACTGGAAAATCCGACATCAAGGAATTCACCATTCGGAATACGAGCAACAATAAAGTGAAGATCCAAGCTGTAATATTGGACGATGAGAAAAGTTTTCGGGTAAGATTTTGGAGAGTGTGTGGACGTGTATATACATAGATCAGAAAATGTTTTTTTTTATAGTTTCTTAGAGAACGACAAGCCATTGGGACGAGTCTTGTGTTAGTATTACAACGTGCCGAAAGCAGATCACTTTCGGTAGTCTTCAGTCCACATCACGTCGGTGCGGTTCGAGGGAAAATCATTTTCCGGCATTACGAGCCTAAGCGCGAGAACCAGTTATCTCGCCCAACCAAATTGGTATATGATTGATATATAGTAGAATGAATAGTTTGAGGGAAGAAGGGCCTGAATGAATTATTCTGATTCTCGATTGATAGGTACTTTTGTGCGGGTATGGTGGATTTGGTAAAGTGGACATTTCTGAAGTATTCAAAGACATAAGTGGAAAAATGTGGCTATCTCTCGGGACCTTCAATGACGGAGGATATTTAAACGCAAGAATTAAATTGCAAAACACTGGAGATTTGCCGTCGTTTATTAAAATTAAATTGACACCCAAAGGTAATTGTCTCAGAATTCAGATGTGGGTGAAATTATGTTTCAAGTATCTTTGAATATTTTCAGCTATGTATCCTACGATGCTGTCTAGTTGGCAGATAAGTCCAACAGAGCTCATATTAAACCCAAGAGAAACACAATGGATGTCGTTAGAATTTCGCCCACGCAAGGACGACTTAATATCTTTACAACGTTCCGACGTGTCTCACGTTGGCACGTTAACTATCATTCACGGTGATGAGCCGACTCGTTTGCGTATTCGAAGGTACGTAACGAAGCTCACCCAGAAAACTTGATTTTTATTATACTTGCTCAGTAAATCCATGATTTTTGTTCAGATTGTACAATAAGCTAAAAGAAACGAGTGAACTGGATGGCAGCGAAAAAGAAATCTTTCGAGATATGGTGCATTTAATATGCACAGCGTTTCCTGGCGAGATGTTATTACCAGATCTGACCAACATTTGCGATTCCGTTGTGAGTAATCGATACTCAATATTTATTGTCTATCGTCTAATCGATAAAATGACGAATATTCCAAACAGCAAAATCTTGGAGAACTCTGCCAAGGAATTCGCCAGCACGAGGTGATGTTGACCATGGAAACGAGTGCTGATGAAACACTATCAGTCCTCCACGATAGCGTCGACGATTCGCAAATGTTCTATTCTCTTTGTAGTGACAATAGTCACATATACGAAAGTGCTGGCGAGAGTTTCCTTCCGTCCGAGTAAGTTGGAAAATTGCTATATTCTTGATGGAAATTGAATTCGTTTGGATTTTATTCTGAGGATATAATTTTCCAGATCGATGGGTGGCCACGAAATTTTCCAATCCGAGCTTGGAGACAATAATTTCGTTGTAAGCCCTTCTGTCATAGTCTTGAATCCACCTATAAGAACAGTGGGAATTGTGACTATACAGAGCTCTTGTCGAGTGGCACAACCGTTCGAAACTTCCTTATCGAATACCGAGTACTTAAGTGTCATGCCTGCTGAAGGCATGATTCCTACGAGGCGAGACTTTCAATTGAAAATCCAGTGCAGGCAAAAAATTGAGCGCAACTTTAATGCCATTCTCGAGATTTACACAGAGAACAATAAACAGGACGTGGAGATCAGGGTTAATGTTAAGCGATCGTAAGAAGCTAATTTAAAGGACGATTCTTTTTTTACAGTAAAACGTGTTTATCATACAAAATTTACAGAGTGAACAGCTTCATTATCTAGAAGGACAGTGCTACGACGATGAGGGATGATCATCTATCCGTAACTTTTGAATTGTTTGATAAATTAAAATTGTCGTTCGTTGCGTCGTCCTTTCGTTTATACTGACTGTTTATCTTAAATATAAAGCTGTGCCTTTCCTGGAGGGCTTGGATGATTCGCACCATATTCTTGACGTCTTGAATTCCCGAATGCAATCGTCCTATCATTGGCAGATCTAAACGCACTAGCATATCCACCATAGTACGGGGATAATAAAAAGTAGCTTGCGAATAGATATTCTTCAAATTGATCCACTGCCGAAAGAAATCTGGCACTGGTAGATTGTCAATTTGGCATTGTTCCGGTAGTAAGACTTGCAAGTCCCAATCACCGCACGTGACGATTGCACTCTTGATGTCGTTCCCAAAGTATCCACCATCCTCGGTCCACTTGAGAAACTTGGAGAAAACTTCTGGGAATTCGGGTTCGTCGTCTACCATTTCTTGGAGGATTCCAGTCAGGTCAACGCAAAAGTTAGAGAGCTCTGGGTGAACCTTCGGTCGCACGTACTGATGGAAAACATTCTTGATTTGCCAATCCGTCGTGGAAACAGCAACACAGGGGAATTCTATAATTTCCTGAGGTTTGAGTAGTGAGCCTTGTATACAGGTCGCTTCAAAATCAAGCACCAGGAGGTAGTCGAAATATTGTTTATGTCGCGCTCCTTTGGAAAGCGCACGCGGTAACTGTTGCAAGATGCGAAAAGCCATCTCGCCGAATTTCAGCTCAGCGAGGTTAGCGGATTGTAAACAAACTGCTTTATGATATTCACAAACTTGCAGTTGAGTCAGTGACACATTCTCATACGAAACAAGATCTCCTTATTTGAGACCTAAGATCGTAACATTTTCGAATGGTGTCAACAAAATACTTTTGTCTCTTTTATTTCACAAATATCCGCTAAAATAAGAAATCACTCCGAAACAAATTGCAGCCGCATGTCACACTGCCCATAATGTGTTACAGCGTTTTAGACGAACTGCATAGGTGGCAGTATTGGCATTGGAAGCCATCTTGTCAGTTTTAAAAAATCACTCGTTAGTTTCAGTGTGAAAAGTAGAAGTGATTAAAATTCAATAACTTGGCCGAGTTTCTTCAAACGATTGAGTAAAGTGTCACCTTGACGTACGGTCCTTTGGTAAATCTGTCCTCGATCACAGGAGACATCGGGGGAACACAAGGGCTGTTCGCATCCAGCTGGATTTAAAGTGATAATAGTGCCGGATACCTTGTCGATTTTGCATCGGATTTTACCATTCGCTATAAATCGCGAGATTTCCTGCTCAATGTAATCCTCCGTCACTTCGAACTCCAGTGCTATTCTCTTCAAGGTAAGAGTGCGATAAGCTTGCAACAGTTGCGTGTACGCTTTCAGACGCATTTCGCGAACGTAATAGCGATAGTGCAAATGGAGCAGCGGATTCACTTTCATACCGAGCTCGATTAAAGCGAGATGCTTGAAGAACTCGGCGTAGTGACACTCGTAGAAGTAATAGAAATATTTCCTATATTTTGGTGAATGTATCAAAAGAGTCTGTTGCAACAATCCATTGCCATTAAAGTGACGATTTAACTCCGATCGAGAGAATGATATCATTCCAGCTAGTACCGTGTACTCGATTACATCTTTAAACGGTAGTAATTCGTAAGATTCGAAGGTAGAGACACAATCTAACAAGAGGATAGCAGCTCGCGTGAAATTTCGCGTCGCCAAGCAATAGATCGCTTCGTAAACTTTAAGCTTATTGCGACAGCACCAGTCACTACCGGTTTTGCACGATCGTTCCATTAATGTAGAAATCTCTCGAATCGCCATGCCCATTGTATAAATGTCATTTTTGAGGTAGGCTGCGCGAAACAGGCCGAAACCTGCCTCAGCACGAATACTCGACGAGTTACTCTCGTTTTCGAGCACCGTACGAGCTATCTCCGTAGCACGATCGTAATCACCAGTCTTACACGCTAACTCTAATTTTTCTCTCCAAACGTTCTTCGTAGTTTCGTTGAAATCTCTCTCCGCATCCACGGATTCGAGTCGCTCCCATGCAATTCGATTTGCATTTTTCATCGAGTCTAGCAAATCCTCGTCGAGAGTCCAGTTCAACTGGCGACACAAATCTTCGTAATACTGGCACACATGATTTTCTATTACGATGTCGAAAATCTCGCGTTTTAAATCCTCGTTCTCTTGATGTTCCGTTAAATTCAACTTGAATCTCATTCTTGGGAGATACATGTATTTTGGAGTTACGCGATTTAATTCTTCGTCGCTCATTTTCGTACTATACGAAATCTTGCGAGTTCAGACGAATTTAGACGAATTCTTTAGGGAAGCCAAATTCACGATAGCATTTGTTTTCAGCTGTACTTACAGCTATTTACAGCTACAGATTGATCTGTCATTCCGTTGCAAGTTCATGTGTAAAAAGAGAATTTTATTGGGTTTATTTGATATAATTCTAATTGTATCTGTATTTTTCAGAGCGACGCATGCATCATGAAGTGAGGAACGGATAGTAACCAATAATTCATATAGATTCGCCGCCAAGACGATCTGTCTACGTAACCTTAGTTTAAGTTCTGCCGAGTAGTTAATAATTATCGCGTATTATGACGCCGGATCCATCAGTTAATTTACCATGGTTAGATTATTAAGTTTTTATGCGACACACGACAGCTGACATTTCGGAAAACCAAATTATTCACCAGTTCGCTAATGTGTTGTTGTTTTGCAGGGTCGAAAAGTACCGGCCGAAAACGTTGAATGATTTAATCTCGCACGAAGAGATCATTAAGACAAGTAATTACGGGAATCATTTCGTTTTGTGCTTAATAGCGTTGGAGAATATCAGTGGATAACGATATTTGTCGGTTTCAGTAAACAAATTTATCGACGATGATCAACTACCACATCTACTGCTCTATGGACCTCCTGGTACTGGTAAAACCAGTACTATTCTTGCCTGTGCTAGAAAATTATACACACCGGAGGAGTTTAATTCAATGGTTGGATCCGTTAGCTTTAATAATATTTCCATTGATGTACATTCGTCTTATTCTAGCAGTGGTGCTTGATGTTTATTTTAATTGGAGTCAGGTTTTGGAGTTGAACGCTTCGGACGACAGAGGCATTGGTATAGTTAGAGGTCAGATCCTAACTTTTGCGAGTAGCGGAGCAATGTACAAGTCTGGATTTAAACTAATCATTCTCGATGAGGCAGATGCGATGACCAACGACGCGCAGAATGCATTAAGGAGAAGTATGTTTTGTCATTTATTTTATCTCGCAACTCCCAATTACAATCGAGTAAGAAATATAATGTTTACAGTTATTGAAAAGTACACGGATAACGTACGCTTCTGCATAATATGTAATTATCTTGGTAAGATCATTCCTGCTCTCCAATCTAGATGTACCAAATTTAGGTTTGGTTTCCTCCTGCCGCAACAGATCTTGCCAAGGCTAGAAGAAATTATTGAACAAGAAAAGTATGTGTGATTAATAAGAGTTATGTTGGTAAGCTACGCTTGGTAAGTAACGTACGTATCGCGCATGTTTTAGTTTAACAGTAACCGAGGATGGTAAAAATGCATTGATGACTCTAAGCGGTGGAGATATGCGAAGAGTGATAAATGTGCTCCAAAGTACGTGGCTTGCGTTTGGCAAAGTTACAGAAGACACAGTCTATTCCTGTGTCGGTCATCCTCATCCAGTTGATATGAAGAATATTCTTAATTGGTTATTGAATGAATCTTACGAATTGTGTTATAGCAGTATCCTTTCAATCCTATCGTCAATCGTTTAAGTCCTATCTCCATCGTTACTATCCTTAACTCGATACGATCTCTCGTGCAGAAATTCAAGATCTAAAATTGAACAAAGGTCTCGCCTTGCACGATATATTGACCGAGCTGCATTTACTTGTAAATAAAAGTAGGTACTTGCGCTTCCGAGAGAGGTATTTTATCGAGGAGGAGCACGAACGGTTTAACTAATTAAGTGTTTCTTGAAGTTGAATTTCCAGGTCCAGTACTTATCGATTTGGTGACTGATATGGCAAGAATAGAGACGAGAGTAGCTATCGGTTCCAGTGAAGCGGTACAATTAAACGCCCTCATTTCCGCGTTTCAGGAAGTTCGGCTTATCGGGACATCTTAATGTTCTTCTGATCCAACAAACCAGCAGACTGTGATGCCATGCATCGTTAGTCTACATCACTGTACACGTATTGATGCAGAATTCATGTGTCTTAAATAAATTATTTTTTTTACAATTATCAAAAATACTCTACCTTAGAACTTACGACCCTCGTTAATTGTTACTCACTCGACCGGCCGGAGTAGTACAACTACGATCATCGTAAATCCGTCTTTACGTTTATCCGATCTCTCCTGATTCGTTCCTTTTCTTTTTACAATTAATTGAGGCCTTTCGTGAGTAGTATCACCGTGGCAGATCTCTAAAAATAAGTTGTCAAAGTACCGCTCGTAAATCAGTCGAGTCACCGTCAATTCTTTCCTCCGTAAATCTTATCCGGCAGCCCCCTGTCCGCCTAATCGCGATCATCTTTTTGAGCGTGAGCGCAAAAGCACGGAGAAAACTCACTTACGAAATGATGAAGTTTCAGAGAGAATTCGAGGGTGAGTTGGGCTGTGCAGCTTGCAATCGGGAGAATCTCTGGGTAGAGCCGAGAACCGATTGTGCAAGTGGAGCACCGCGCGTCTGACACTACTCTCGGACAAATACCTCGCAATCAGCACGCGATCGCTCGAACATCGCGCCCCAGCGAAAACATATCCAGGCGGCTCGAAACATGCGATCCTCCTATTTCTTAGCAACTGATACCTACCTGGAACACGGCATCGAGCAGCTCACGACGTGCCCGTAAAGACCTCCAAATTCAACTCGGACTACTGATTACGAATTTCCCTTTTTTTTTTTTTCTTTCTGGTTTTGTTTCGAGTCTGCAGAGGCTTATCGCTTGTGCTCTCACGAATCGTAGAGAAAAGTAGAACCTTATCAATCCACCATCAGCGCGCATAGATGAAGCGTACGTACATCTTTGTAGGGTGTATTATACAACCAGCTTTTGATTATTCCTCTTTGAGTATCCGATTATACAAAGGTAAAAAATTGCTTCCCAACTGCGGTGCTTGATCCTTATTTCAACTGGCGAGTGACAAAGCGCCCTTTCAGCGGATCATTATTTCAAGAGGTAGAATAAAGAATTTTGAGAGGTTACGGGGGTAGGAGTAAAGGCTGACTTGGTCGCTATAATTAACACGCAGGAGAAAAAGAATGTCGCTGGGCACGCGACGGTCATTTACATTGCTTAGTCGCGTTAACCTTGTTGCGGGAATGGTCAAGTTGTATTGGAGTTAGTCCAATGGTTTGCTCCGCATCATACATATTTGCTGACAGAGGGTGAGCGAGAGCGAAAGCTAGATGGGGAGATGGAGAAGCCACCCTAAAATCGTAGTAGTACTACTGCGAGCGATATCCAATCCCAGCAAGTGGAATGACCCGGGTACTAGTCTGGCATGCCATTAACCCCTTCCACTTACGATACCTCCACGCGAAGCTTCGTACTCGCCTCAAGTATCGCGAAACTTCCCCTTGGCTTCCATTGAAGTTTTGGTACTCGTTATCTTCCCCTAATGGTAGACCAGCGCAAAAATACGCGTACGTGATTATTGTTTAAAGTTCGCCGAAACTGATAGGTGCTCGATCGACTCGCGAGTCGGATAAATAATGGGGATGAAGTTCTGAGAGACTCCGACGATGCTCGCCCATACTTTTGGCACCCGCACGTTTCGCGGAGGAGGATGAAAAATGAATATAATCGTAGGACGGGATGAGGCATTAATTATCTAGGATCATTTTCGTAAATCGAGGTGATTTTCTAAAAAAAGCACACGACGCACTTGTTGGCTACCACCCAGTCGTCTCACCATTCGATCGAGAGAAGCTTGCTAATCTCCGCGCGTATCCTGCGAATTGATAATAATTATAGTATAACGCTCGATCGCGATGCCAAACGAAACTTCCGGCCTGAGAAGGTGGGACGTTAATAAGAACTTTGTGGGTGGGTGTTCGCGTTCGCACGTCGATTCTCCCAGTTATTTCGAGGTGAAAACTTGGTGCAGACGTGCCCTTAACTTTCTGCCTCGAAATAACTAATTCAATTAGTATATCAGCGCCTGCTAGCGCGTAGTTAACTGCATCTTTGGAAGTGTATCTAATCTGCGCGCGAACGTTAACTCTGACATTGCTAATCTCCCCTTGAATCTCCGCGCTTCGCCAAGGGTGGCCACCACTCGATTCGCGATCTCCTTGCGCCGCGGAGTAAAACGAGTAAAAGGACGAGCATCCTCCTAAGGAGCAATCAAGATTTTTCTCTCATACCACTTTGCTCTTCTTCTATTAACGACTGTATTAAGTGCCACCTGCAGCCTCTCTACCTTCCACTGTCGATGACGAAGGTTTTTGCGATTCGAGAACACGAGAGAGAGAGAGAGAGACTTCGGGGTTCAAACTGCCAGTCGAATTACTTTGACGATGGTAGTTTCGATCCTCGAATTGAAATCGGGAAGGATTTCGGCACATATTCAGTAGATTTAATTAACACGTTCGAGAGAAAGAGAGAGAGAGAGAGAGAGAGAGAGAGAGAAAGGAGGACGATGAAATAGTGGGTGAATAGGGAACTGATAGCTATCGTATTTATCAGTACTATCTATTTCTAATCCACAGTCCTCTCGAAACACATCCATTCTGGTGAGCGAGCAGAGGGATGGACGTTGCGGATGACAGTATTTCTCGTGGACTGTGGACCGCAGAAGTATTGTTTATTTGGAAAGTAAATCCTTCGCGAGTGGTCTCTGGTATACCAGTGATGCATCATTTAACCAGGGAGCATAGTGGAGCGAACAAAAGGCACGGTGGTACTACATACGTCGGTATCGTTGCCGAACCACGTCGTACAAAGGGGCGAAGCATGGATGCGAGAAACTCTTACGGTCGATCGACCATATCTCACTTTTCGGCAGTTAGCGAGCCAAACGTTCTCATCCAAACTCGTACGAGGGAAGAAGATATATCCACCATGAAAAAAACTGAAGAGTCTCGAGGGGGATAAAGTACATACGTGACGAATTAACACAATTAGCCAATGGCTTTAAGAGAATATCGATTGATTCGTACTTGGCATTTCTACGATGCGGTGGATAGTCTCTCCACATTGGCTCTGCATTCGTCGTATACATTTCGAGTTCACCGTGGCAAGGTGCGCTTTATAATCGAACCGTCGCGTCGTCCGGAGCAAGCTACCCGCGAGAGAACGCGTCGCGCTCCGAGGGTTCGATTGATTGGCAGAGGGATTTGGTTTTATCTCCACCCTTTTCTCTTTACCTTGTCGAACGTCTCACCCTTTTCACACTTCCCAGAGAGGGGGCGAGAAAGAGAGATAGAGAGCGAAAGAGGGTGAGACGACTGGCGAAAAGTCGCCTTACCGGTCTATATGTATATGTATAAGGGACCGGGTCTACTGGATTTGTCGCGCGAGCACGACAGGTTCGCTTAAGAAGGAAAATTGGGTTAGCACGTTTTTTCGCATAATACCGCTCGATCCCAGAGCGGACGAGAGGTTACGAAAATAAATTCCTAGCGAGCTTTGCACGTCGAGTCTACGTTTGCCAAAGTCAAAACAGTCGAGTGAGAAATAGATTTCCTTGGATGTTTTTTTTCATCGACTAACCGAGGATTAATCTTCGAAGATCTCGTGTTACGCGAATTCCAAGGCTTCTCGCGAGACGCTTGCCGATTCATCACGCGAGGCACGCGTTAGCCGTCGAGATTATCACAAACGCGACGTAAAGGCAGGCGTAAAATCTTTATTACACCGAAGGTATCACTGAAATCTTTTATTTATTTGTCGCCTCGCGAGCTGCTCCACCCTCGCATGGGGTATATGTATTCGCCTACCCTGGTATCCTCTATTATCCAACTTCCTTCGGTGGGAACCAGTCAGAGCCCGCTTTTCTCGCGGTATACGAGAGGAAAATCCTGTTAAAAATTTCATACGGCCAAGAAATAGGAGAGTAACGTAGAGGATGAAGAGGGGGAGAGGTTGGGTGGAAAGGGGGGGGTGGGAGAGCGCGTAAGAGTGGATAAAGTTGGATACAAATCCTATCGGATAACATCGCGACCGCTGCGTCTTCGATTCCCAAATGAAATGTTTAACGTTTCGAACCCCTCAGAAATCACGCTTTCCCACAGATCGATGGGCTGTCCCGGGTGCGGAGAAGGAGAGGAAATGAAGACTAAGAAAACGCCCGAAGATCTTTGGAGAATGAACTGAACCGTGGGGGATGGGGTGGTAGGAAGTACGCGGAAAGAAACGGGTGACCGCTATTCCTATTGTTTCGGTTTTCTCTTCGCTCGGGGTAGCCAGGGGGGTTGAGCCAGTAAACGAGGAAAAGCCGAGCAAGCGTTTTCCCGTCGCGTAGGCTAAGTCTGTCGGGCAGACGGGGGGTAGGAAGGCGAGCCGAGAAAAGCGGAGAGCGAGCAAAGAAACGACAAGGAGTGCAGTGATAGAGAGGAAGAGGAGAACGAGAGACGGAGAGAGATCTAGTGGGATGGGTATACGACTGGTATACGGTTGGTATACGGTGCTGCTCGATGCTGATCGTGGAGCTTGACCCGAAGAGGGGGTGGGTAGCCGGCTAAAGCTGGTGGTGCGCTCTCACCCTGAAACGAAAGAGAGGGTGGGAGAAAGCGAGCAAGAGTACCGTTAGTGCCGTAAGGCGGCACTCAAGAGCCTCGGACCGCTTTAAATGACTAGCAACTGTCAAGCCCACGAGTTTCGAATTTAATAGGCGCGCAGGATTTTGCTTGAGCTCCCTCCTCTCCCTGAACTGGTGGCAGTGGTGGTAGTCGCTCAGCTCTACGATTACAACTACTGCTCCCCTGATTTTCCGGGGGCCCGTTCAGCCGGCCAAATAAGAGACGAAAAAAGCAAGGGAGAGAGAGAGAATGAGACTAACGTGAGCAGTAGTACGCATTTTTAACCGTGTGAGCTTTAAAAATAGTACCGACCGTGTAGCAGAGTAACAGAGCACCCCGTTTGTCACGGGAAATTTAGTGTCATTATGCACTTCTCGCTCGCTCAGCTGCCGTCACCGTCACCAGGTACCGTTGCGGCATTGTCCCGGATGAAACGATGCAGACGCGAGCGCGGGAGAAGAAGGTCCCTCCGATGAATTATGAAAGACCGTGGATAAGCTTGGGGATAACTTTCGCGCGCGATCGCTTCAATCGAGATTTGTCGCCGACGTTTAGTCGGCTGCTCTCTCGTTCCCGCGTACCAGACGATTCTCGATCGATTTTTCATGACGATTTTAGTGCGTGGAGAAGGAGTACTACTGTCGAGAGAAAAACTTGTCAATTCCGTGGTAATAACGACGATTTCGTTTGCTATAGTGTTTACGCGCCACGTGCTTCCCCTTGTTTCCGATGCAATTTCTACATGACGGACGATGCCCCCGTAAGAAGATGAACACCGTTTTCCTTTATTTCCCGTCGGCATCTTATCTAAATATTGAGCAGTTTATTACGATGCGGCAATTATTCGGAAGATCGGGCTGCGCTCGCAGCAGCCGCGGTGGTCCGGCTTTGTGGCTTGTTATCTAACTAATTCAAGTGGCGAGCTGCCGCAGCTCGCAATCGATAATTCCAGCTGGAATCGTTTAGCGGCGCGCTCCATCGACGTCGTTTGATGTAGCTAATTATTTTCCTCTCGAGGCAAACGTAGGCAAAGTCTCGGTCTTAATTATCGTCACAAAGAAAACCCGACGCTGCTCGGCCGCAATTTGTCGGCGCGGCGCTTGGAGTGCCGCTCTCGGCGGAGAACGCTCGATAAATTTGGATGTCCGCCCTAATGGTTACAGTGGAAATCTTGGAGGTCGAATTCGCCTAAGCGCGAGCGCGTGAACACAAGCTGCGAACACGAGTCAAAACTTGCTGGTTCTGTTCGCGCGTTGGTTTTATCCCGCGGGCCACTTTGCTGGAGCGTAGCTTCGCGAACTGGGACAGTCGGGCTCTTCCCTGCTTTTTTTTCACGGCTACATCGACTATCCGCATACTTTTCCACCCGCTCGAGAGCGTGATAACCGTGGTGGCGGTGGCATTAGTGGCCCGCGTTTTATCCGTAATCATCCCTCCGCAGTTTTCCCTTTTCTATCAAGTGCAAGTCCCTCTCTAGTCTCTGTACTATTTCGCAAAGCGTCGGATCGGCAACTGGAGTATCGCCAATAGCCTCTACCTGGATGTATATGTACATTGAATCTTTGGAATTCGGTGCGCAGAGCGCGAGATAGCAGCTTGATTATCCTCCCCCGATCGTTCGCCTTTGATTCATCAAGCGCGCTCGATGCGCGCACGATCCGTTCGAGAGATCTATTATCCCTGGCGATTCGCGAGGATCGGCTGAAAAAGCTTGGGCTTCGAGCCATTAGTCTTTGTAACCGCATCTTAATCGTTCGGTTGCAGGCTGGTCCCCTTCCGTGGTCGTCGCGATTCCATCCCATCGGATCTAGCCGGCCGATTGAAGAAGGCCTTCTTTCATCGATGAGTCGCAGGAGGAGGTGGAGGTGGTGGTGGACGATAGCCGCCGTGGCGCTCGAGGTAGTTTAGCCGACTGGCTGGCGATGGTGCTAGGCATTCGTTATCCGGCACTGTCCGGGCGAGGACTGGAGGGGTGGAACAGCCGGGCGAGGACTGGGGTCGCTCGAGCTCGAGTGCAAGCCCGCGGTACGGGGTATGGTACCTACGGCCTCCGGGTTTGGGTTTGGCCGGGTCGCGCGCGGCTTCGCTGCGCAGCCAAACAGCCGGAGTGCCGCCAGAGGCGGCCGGAGTACAAGATCCTGAACCGTAGCGGAAAACAGACGGAGAGAACGGAGCACGCATGGTCGAGGGAAGTGGTTATTGTCGGCGGTAGACGAGCTTCGGGAGTACATACAGGGCAAAAGCAAAAGGGTGATCGGACAGGTAGAGACGGCAGGTTGTCGGCAGGCAGGTTGGCAAGCGAGCTACCTGCTGGAGAAGCGAGCAGCCACAACCACCGAGCTTGCGAGCCACCCCCGGCCACCCTTCGGCTACCCCAATCGCTACTACCCCTACTCGCAGTACCATTGGCACCCCCACTCGTTCGAACCTGCCCCTCCATCGTTCTTGCCGTTCCAACTCCTACTGGATCTCCGGCGCTTTTGGCCACCCCCTATCCTTCGTTCGCTCGTACTTTCCTCGATCCACTCTCTCGCTCCTGGTAGTCGTTGGTTCGGCTTGCGCTCGGTCCCGGCTACGAGGAGAGAGAGTTCGTGCAGAGTACTCGCATAGTCCGCGCGAACCGTATCGCTCTCCCATCGCAGCACACTGTCGGCCACCGCGCCGCGCGGTATACGCGGGCCTAAAACCACTCCAGCATCCCTCTCTCTCTCTCTCTCTCGGTCAGCCACCCCCCCAGTACTCCCTGCCTACCCCTGCCAGGCTCGCTTCCAGTCTGTCTTTCACTCTTGCCGAGCCTCCCTCCCACTCTGGGCTACGGGGTTGCCCCTCTTACCCCTCTTATCCCGCCGAGCGCTGCTGCCGCTGCCACCCCCGTACACCCTCGCGGCGCTCACCTGCAACCTTCTATCTCTCGCGACACCGAGCCCGATATCCTTGCGCTGCTCGCTGGCTGGCTGGCTCTTCCTCGGGTGACTCTGGTGCTCCCGGGTGCTGCCTCGATTCTCTGACGAAGCGTGTCCGTTCCTCGGTACTCTTGTCGTGACCGGTGGTCAGAGGCAGTGGCTGACTCCTGGTCCTTGCGCCGCTGCTGCTGCTTCTGCTACTACTACTACTGCCGTTACTGCTACTGCCACCACCGCCACCGTTGCCGCCACCGCTGCTGCTGCTGCTGCTGCTGCTGCTTCTGCTCGACAGGCAGGGCTCGTTGCCAGCGCGACACCCGGGATCCTCCGCTCGAACGGGCCACCCGTCGCGTGCTGCGCCCCGCGAACCTGCCGTAAGCAGGCCAGGAGAGGTCCCAGTGAAATTCTGGCAGGACGTCGTGCACGGTAGACTCGGGAGTACGGTTCTCCGGTAGACTTGTTCGGCGTTTCGTCGAGTCAGTGACACGAGATATAAGAGTGGTCCACGAGAGCAGCGACCGCAGGAAAGCTCAGTGAACTCGGTGATACGGGACCCTGGATGCGTGGATGCTCCTCGCAGCTTCGGAGTTACGGGTTTCCACGCACCCTGCATCGGTTGCCAACCGGCTCAACGCACGGACACTCGTGCTTTCTGCGAGCGTCCTTGGTACCTGAGCGACTCGTTCAACGTGGCCGATCCTTGGACATGTAAGTACTCGCGATCCGTGTCACGGTCTCATAACCCATCCCCCTGGTAGATGTTAACGGCACGTCACGGGCGCGCCGTCCCGATTACAAAATTGCTCGGCTGGAGGTCCGAGCCTTGCCCAGTCAGACTTCTCCCTCTTGCTCTCTTGCCCTCGCTCTCTCCATCCCTCTCGCTCTTCTTCTCTGTACCCCGTTTTCTCGCTCGCTTAATCCTCTCGCTCGAAACCACTACGTCCGCTCGAGTGACAGACTCCGAGGATCCTTTGGATTAGGCGAAAGCTCGCCACACGCAGAGATCGATTTGTTTGGTCGAGGTACTACATTGTAAAAGGAAGTCCAAGGGTGAGAGAGGGCAGACGAGCGAAGAAAGAGGGATGCAGGGAAAGAGAGCAGTGGAACATGCGAGTAAACAGTGGTGACAGAGCAGCTACGACTGCAGTAGCGACTACTGGCGGTGGTGGTGGTGGCGGTGGTGGTAGTCTTTATCTCCACGAAAGAGTTTTTCGAGTAATCGGTCGGTTTCTCTTCTCGAGAAAGCTGCGCGAAAACCGCGGATTTCGAGTCGAGGACCCTGGCAAATGGGCAGGCGAGAGAGGGATCGTCAGGCGGTAACAGCAGTCTCGTTCCCTTTCTCTCTGTGTGCCGCGCGCCGAGGGCCGAGAATAAGTGCAAGGAGGATTGCGCAACTGCGAAGGAAAAAAAAAAAAAAAATTAGGAAAGAGTCTAATTCCAGGGCAGAGACGCGTTTCTGCCGTGTCCGCCATGACGATTATCCTCGATGATGCGTTTTTTCTCTTCCCTTCGCTCGCCCTCGCCGCCCCCAACACCTGGGGGAGAGCACCGTTGCTCTACTGTTTTCCGCTCCGCGGGCATTGTGTCGCGCTGCTTGTCCGGGGAAAAAATAATCTCGCTGCACTCGACCGGGATGGAATTCGTGGTCGTTCGACATTCGAGTTACTGGCTCTATTGTCCCAATGTGTAGACACTATCGAGGTAGACCAGAAGGCGCGGAGAGAGTTGACAAACACAACGAGCACCGTAACTCGTACACGATTTAGCCTTTGGCTCTTCGACGCGAAGGTCGCGATTTTCACAGTCTTACGACACGGTCACTCTCTTTCTTCTTCGTTGCACTTTCCCATACTCTTCTTTCTCTCTAGCAACGTAGCGTGCGAAGGGCTGATAGCAGGCATTCGTCTTGATTACTTCCACATCACGTGCTCGTCGACCAGATTTCAAAGATTAAGCAGCCTCGCTCGCGTTCGCTAGGGTAAATAGAGGATCCTCCGCAGGCGTATCGCATTACAGCCGGCGCATCCACTCGCTCGCTCGCTCCGTCCCTCGCAAATACAGCTGCAGCGGTTTGTCACGGTTAGCTACCTGCCCAGTAGAGTTATCCGAGAATGGATTAGCGTCGCTCGTAAGTTAGTCCAACGTGAGATTTTCCCCAGTGGAATCGCGCTTTCGGAACCACTGGCCGGTGCTTTCTATCGTGATCGCGGTATACCTAAGGACTTATTCTTGCCAGTTGTAGTTGCCGAGAATAGTCAAGCGGCGGTATAATTACTCTAGCGCCGTCGCTTAATTGTTTTTTAATGCGTTGGTGCGAATCAATATTCGGCGAAACAATATTGAAATAGGGAGGATAGATAGCGCATGGAGCCTTCTCCTTTCCACTCTGCTGGCCATCGATGCCGGGCGAAATTATTATTCCAGGCAATTAATATCCGTCAAACTGGACGCGCCAATGCGTCCGGGCACTCGTGCCGTGCCCAGGGAAACTGAGGGTTGGGAGGAGAATGCCACGGTACTTTGCCCTTTGCCCATTAGGAATACGTACATACTAGTCTCTACTTTCATTCAACTAGTCTGCCCGATAACGATCAATGGGCATACTCGAATAAACTGCATACGCGAATCGATCGCATTCCTCCCAGCACTTCCACTCGAGGCGAGCATTTGAAAAGCCGCCGGCAGGAATGGAGTTCGACAAACGAGCCTGCTAACCCCCGGGAAAGCGCATAACCGTATAGGTCGGTTCACCAACAGGGAAGGGTCTCTTTCCCAGGTTGCCCTGATTTTTCCTTTTCCCCAACGTTCGCTTAACGCCCGCCGCGAGTTACGCGTTAAAACCATGCTGGCAAAGTTGCAACCCGCTTGCGGTGCACTCGTGGATCGGTATCCCCTGGTCAAACCACCTACTCGTCCCATAAGCTATTCCAAAGTTTCTCTTGCGATTCACATCTGGCCGCACCTTATCATTGCAGACAGGGTTTTACGTCCGGATTATTTATCATACGAATTACCACCATCGAGTCTGATTTTGTGGGCTAGTTTCGGAGGCTAGCTTTTTCAGAGTAGTGGATAGTTTCTGCAACCGAGGGTAGCACTCACGATTCGCAGAGGAGTCCTGCTCCTCGCCGATGCAAGTTGGGAATCCGTAAAATTTCGGCTGCTCGGATGGGGTTGGGTTGCAGAGGAGGGTTCAGGGAGGAAACGAGCGATTCTCGTAAGAGGGCCGCGAGATCGATCGCCTCCTTCCGCAGCTCGTGCTGCGAATTTCTCCTCTCCGGTCGAGAGTACCCGGCTGTTTCCTTTTAGCGCGTCCTGCTTCACGGCGCTTGTTGCGCGCTGGTTTATTCCTGGCAAGCCGGTAATCGGGCAATTCGATACTCCGACTCGGCTGCCCCCATCCTTCCCTCTTCTGCTCGGATCACCTCGGTCAAAGCTGCATTACCAATATGGCGAGAGCGCTCAAAGCTTTCATTCCCGTGACCGAATCTTATCTCGCAGAGTGGACGCCTTAGAGATTGGGCCGAGCTCGATCGAAATTTCCCTTACAGTCGCGACCGCTAAGACTCGTTGGAATTAGTATCAGTACCGTTCGATATTCTTGAGCGTTCTCAGATGCAATTTTCACTGGTAACATTTAGCATGGCAGTTTGCGGCAGTGTCTATATGTATTTTTCGAAATGCGAAAGAGAGTGAGTACGCGAGGACCGAAACCAACCACCCCCTAGTCGTATTGTAACCGCGCTCGGACTAAGAACAGTCTGGTTAATATCTATCCTTTGGCGGAGGTTGGATGGCGTGGTAATGGGAACTCGCGCTAGCCTTAAGCGTCTGGCTTTTATTAAAAGAGCGCGTGGCAAAAGTAGAAGAGGCAGAGAGCAGTCGAGCCCCTGCGCGTCGCGATTCTTTGATACTCCGGGGGCCTCAAAGGCCGCTGGAGTACAATGATTTCATTAGTTCTTTCGCAACGCGAAAATCACGTGCGCGCGTTCGCTCGTTCACTTTCTCGTTCCTCACCCCTCGGGCTCACTCGCGCGTACGTAAGTAGAATCGTATAGCCGGGCTGGCTGACAATGGGACGCGACAGTCTTTCTCGGTCGCAGAGCTGCCAGCCAAGCGAGCCAACCTCGCCGAGTCACCCGACTCATCGGAATTTCAGGCGAATATTCCTTGAGAACCACCGCCAGGAAACGAGGCCATCCCGGCACTTAAGTATTTCCAGAATCGTGACGGATTTCCGGGGAAGCCAATTTTTCGCGAGTTACCGCAAACGAAAGAACAATGGGATGCTCGCGGGCCTCGACAGCAAAATCGTGCAAGGAGAGCAGCCTGGTCCCTTCGGATTCTCCGACCGCGATCGATTTCGCGCAGGTGAACCGCACCGTGCTGAGCATCGAGCGAGCGATTATTAGTAAGGACATGAATTATAGATTCGATCGACGGATCCGCTTGGCTCGAGTAACTCGGGAGAACGTTTATTGGCCTCTCTGGAAAATATATCGTCCAACTGCTCTCTCCCTCTCACTCTCTTTCTCTTTCTCGCATACCCGCGCAGTCTCGCACCACTGGGGTCAGTTAGCCCCGCGGCTTTAATGCCCACGGTAAACGTGCAACAAGGGATATATCCCTCCCAAACACGTGTTCACCCGCTAATTCCAATGTGAGTTAAAACAGCGTGGGCGCGATAAACCTTTTTGCCCATTGATATCGCTAGCGCCAGCCAATAATGTGTCCCATGATCGTAGGTGATAGCAAGAGGAATCGCGAATTCTTCGAGAAACCCACGTCTGGATCGTCTTGGTGGCAGAGCCACGTTATATTACATTCCGTCGAAATTGACCAGGAGAGGAGGCGAATGAGATCGAGTGGAGCTCGAAGGCGAAGCGATTCTCCGAGTAGAGATAGGAAGTACCGTTCGCCGGAGCGAGCACGCACAATGCGCGTAAAGTAATTTTCCAATTAGCCGAGGATCGCTTTGATCAGTTCCCAACTATTCCCCAATTAGGCGTGCGAACTAAGACGGATCTCGCCGCAATCGGATTATTCCTAATTCCTCTCGGAAACCGCGATTTCGCGTGCCGATCGAGTCTGCCGCCGACGCCAATCACGACGAGGATTCTAGAGGACGAAGAGACCCAAGGAAGCACTGCGATTAATGCGAATCCGCGAGAGTTTTCGTTGAGTAGCCTGCGGGGGTGAGTGTCGCAGTTGGACCCCGCAGCAGCAACGAGAAGAGGGATACGCGCGTCAGCCGCAAAGCCACAAGAGCGAGCATAAGCATGTAACTGGGTTGCCCGAGACATCTTCCCAGTCCGCAGGAACACGAGGGACTACTATTACCGCTCTATAGGAGCATGCGAGTCTACGGGATGTAATCGTAGGATCGGTCCGATCACCACTATGTATCCTACTGTTCCAAGAGCTCTTTGGCCCCGACCCCTTTTCCGCGAAATTACAACGTGCACCAGTCCCCTTGGGCTAATGCACGAGCCTGTATTCCCGATGCTGGACACTTTGATGACCCGAGAGGTTCTTCTCGGCCCTGCTATCCAGCGAGGTGTGCCCCATTCTGGCGAGACTCGTCGCGAAGGCGAGAGAACAGGAGCAAGAGGACGAGAACTTGGGAAAAGAGCCACGGCAATTGCACGGAGACGACCGGCTTAATGAGTCTGACAGATTTATAGGACCTGGAACGAGACACATTAAGAGGGCGAACGACTTCCAGACGAAGCTTCCTGGACTCAGGCCCTCCGTGTAAATTACAAAAATAACACGATAGATCACTGCGCGAGATAGCTATGCCTCGTTTAGCGCGAACTAGGAGACAAGTCGTGACTAGTATTCTCGTCGAAGATGTTATTAAGCAGGGTGCAACCATAACGATCTCGGAGCACTCACCCGTTCATTCGTGCTTACTCTCCCCAGGTTCTTTCACCAAAACCACTATTACGCTAACGAAGTTGGTTTAAAACCTCGCCGAAGACTTGTCCGAATAGGATTATGATCTTTATTGTCCCGCGAGACTCTACCGCCAGGAGTGATTGTTCGCGATCACTCGCGTGCGCGTCTGTCTGCTAGCTTCGGAAGGGGACGATGGTGGTGGTCTTTGTCGAACCGCGGTGGCAACCGAGAAGACAGAAGAGAAGGAAACGGGAGTAGTTTGAGACGAGGCTCTCCTTGGGGGCGGTCGGCTTGGGTCGTTCGACTCCCATCGGATAAGACATCGCCAGGTTACTCCTCGGATTCTAATACCAGTTTGACACTTGGAGATCGATGAGAATGGAAAAGTATCGTACATCAGCTCCCCCGAAAGAAATTATTCCTCGGACGTAGCCGTACGTGTGCCTGACGATAAATCACGGGCGAACTCGATAATAATTCGCCAAGAGAAAGAAGTTCCGATTACAATTTCATATTGAATTTTTCATCGGCTCCTCCCTGAACCGGGAACGGGGCCTCTCTCATTGTAATTAGATACTCGAGTCCAATGAATAATGATACAGAGCCACTGGCGAGGCCAGTGCCTCCGCCTGCTTCCGTTTCACCCTACCTCTCTCTCTACCACTTTTTCATCGTTCGATCTTGCTGGCCTCGCGACAATATACCTCGACGGAGACCAGATACGAAGTCCACTCACGTTTTGAGGCGCGGTTCGCGCGAGCTGTGCCGAGGGAGATTCAAGTCAGCTTTCCCCCTTGGTCCAAAGGCGCCACTGGAGAAAAGTATTCCGTATTAAATTACAGGCGGAAGACAGAGTGAGAGAGAGGCGTAAATCTTTACCGAGTGAAAACTCCGCGGCACGGAACTTTCTGTTTTTTAACTTTAAGCCCGCTTTGTATAATGAACCGAAGGGAGGATGGGGGTGTCGCTGCGAGAATGTATTGTAGCAATGGCGTACCGCTTCCAGTAGTAGCGGGACACGAACGACCAGGGTTTAAGGGACTAAAAAGTTTCGCGAAAGGCAGGATCGCTTATTAATTTTCTTCGCTTCGGCATCGATCTTCTTTTTCCGGATACTCGTCGCCAGCGAGCCGCGGCCCTTTGCTCGCGGCACGCTCCGCCGGAAATTGATGAGAATGAGCGCTCACGAAGGACGACCCTCGCGTAGAAGCTTCGTCAACCCCTTGTCGCAGTGCCAGTTTCCTTGGTCCAAAAAAAAGCGAGCGATACGCGACTGGCTTCTAATATTAATAGCTCGAGAAATAGACGCAACGATGGGGTCCGTTCGTAGGAATAACTTAATTGGGCCACTCTACGAGACTCGTCATGAGAGAGAATTAAGCCAAGAGAAATTATTAATTTGCCAAATTATTTAAAGTTACATCCACTTCGTAGGAGATGGATAGCTGATGCCGAGAGCTTTGTCAAATTGACGATCCCACTCGAGGCAGAATAATTAGTCGAGCAGCAACGTGACACGTGGCTAGCAAGCTCCCTTTTCCAGAGTTCTTGGGAAATCAATTTTCGCAGGGTGCCGATATAACTGGGAAAACCAGCGTAAAGTGCGCTTTGCGGGGACGTTTTCGAAAGAGAAAGAGAGAAATTTAGGGGCTGTTTAACGGAAGAATTGGAGAGGGGAATAGTCGTAATCGTCGCGCGAAACCAACGCAACGGGGGAATAGATAGTCAGAGAGGGTTGCATATCGCTCGATTTCCCATGGATTTGGAGCCTCCGCCGGAGGGGCATTGTGCGCGAAGCTCCTGGCGTGAAATGTAAATGGAAGTGAACCCTCGATTCGGCATTCACACTTTAACGTCGCTCCTCTTTTTCGGCTGTTTTACGCATTGTCCGAGAGTTCCGATGGTCGTGTGTACAAGGATGCGTGCCCTCGCATGCGTCGCACGCTGCTTTTTCACTCCGTCGGATAACAAACCGCGGAAGCAAGGCCGATGGTGGCTTTTTTTCCCAGAAAAAAAAAAAATGAGAACCAGAGGGAAAAATGCGCTGGAGCGGGAGAGAGAGAGAATATCTGTATGTGCGTCGAGAGGGAGAAAGATCTCTTTGAGCGGCCTTAATAAAATTGGACTTCCGGAAGCGATCTCTTCTCATTAATCTCTTGAGCCGGCGGCACTGGTTCGTCAAAGCGTTTATTTCCGGCTTTCGGAAAAATGAAAATCCGCTTGGTAGTGCTTTCAACGAAATTAGAATTTCAAAAAGGTCATCCTAGGGCGGGAGGGGGTAGGTTTTTATTCGCGATGTGACGTGTGACCATCACGCGCGCGTCCTGCGTTGGCTTACGATCTTTCGCACGGCCCTTATTAATTCTTTTTCGACGAGAGGAGTGGGATCATCGATTATTTCGAGCTTTGCTACCCTTATGCCGATAAAGGAACTCCTCGCTCATCTTTATTCATCGCGCGCTACCTCCGAGACTCGTACACGTTTTTCCTCCTTTTCGTCCTTTCTCAGAGACCCGCCCCATATCTCCAACCTTCACTTTGTGTGCAGGCCTCCTGCGCGCATTATTAATTCCGCTTTGACACTCGCGAAGCGACCGAGAGAGAACGATGCTCGAGAAGCTCGTCGCTTTTTACGGGATTTCTCTGATCGATTACTGGCAGCTTACGTGGAACATATGTACGTTATACTATAGTATACATGTACGAATCGCGCGAGTGCTTTGGCTCTTCTCCCGCTTCTGGGAACGCAGGGAAAACCGCCGCCTCCCGCTACCAAACAAACCACGACTGTTTGCATAACTGCTCTGTATCGGCCAGGTCATTCGAACGCGGTGAAAATATCGCCGATATTTCGGCCCCTCTGCTCATGGGGGGGAAGAGAGAGAGTGAGAGAGAGAGAGAGAGAGAGCAAAACGCCCACGAAACCCGGTCACAGACGATTGTTAGAGGAAACTTTCGACGATGCTACCAGGAGCAGGGGGCAACTTCCGGGGATTTCGAAGCAAGCTCCCGAAATATTGTAACGCCTTGTATTCTCTTTTTTTGAGGGTGGTTACCACCCCACGGTACCCTGCCAAAATTCCACAGGAACATATATACTACCCAAGCTACCTTGGAACCTGCTGACGACGAGCGCGACTACAACGATCGAGCAGCCGCATATTAATCGAGCAGGACGAATTTAATTACAGTCCGACCCAAGAGAGACAGAGTGGTGGAACGGCGTGTACACAATCAGACGTTAATCACCTCGAAACGTTAATCTAATTCCACGAATTACGGCCAGCCAGGATCGTCCGGAGTGACCTTATTAAATTCGTCGCTATTTGGATTTACCTCGGAATCGCGAAAAGCGGGGGTTGATGCCCCTGATCGCCCCTCCCTGTCATAAATAAGAATCCGTCGCTTCCGCGGATAATCCGCGGCGAGATTGCATTTACTCTCGGCCGTTTATAGCTTCTTTCGCATAATTGTCGGGATTCTCAAGGAACGACTTGGCCAATGCTTCGATCGAATCGCTCGTCTATCGCTCTATTTCTCTCTCGTGCCGAAGACAATAATGAGGTGGATCGGCGGATTCTCTGCGGAGTCCTTAAAAAATTCCCTGGGTAACGAAGACGAGAACTCTTTTATCCACGGTCTACCGAGATTACGACAACGACGAAACTGTGGAGGGTGTGAACTACGTAATTGCGGATCTTACTAGAATTTTCACTGGTCCGGGCCGCTTCTAACGCTATCACTATCGGTGACTTATCCTACTATCGCATCGTTCGGTATCCGACAGGTTTAATAATTGGCAAGTTCGCGTAACGCTGTTTTCGGAGTGCAGTTCACTTTAGAGGATGATGGTGGTGGTAGTCGAGTGGCGATATATAATTCCTGAAATTCGAACGCACCGTGGGCCCTTTCGCCGCTTTTACGACACGCCTGGGAGCCAGAAAATTATTACAATTAGCGGCTCGAAGCGGGTCACGCGCTTACTCACTCACACGCAGCTCCCGCGTTCGCACAACACAGAGATCCAGCGGCAGCTGTACTCTGCAGCGCCAACAAAGCGCAAGCCGAACGTAAGCCAATGCACCGATTTTCCGAATTTAATGACGTTACTGGTAGATTTAGTAACGGTAGACGCGTGGCAGCTGCATTAAATTTTCACATTAATTCGCCTCGCGGAACCGCCTACGAATTAAACGGTGTGAGACCGTGGGCCATTGTTTTCAGTTTTCGAGCTTTTTACCAAAAACGCCTGGCCGATCATTTGAACGGCCATTAGTCATGTTGGTGGGGCTCTGCGTCTCTCAATGCGGTTGGCTAAGGACTCCGCCCGGTGAAATAGTGATCGAGGCCGCTTTTGCATACGGAAAACTACGCTATTTATTTGCTGGGATTTTGCCGCGAAAGCCGATCGCCTATCTCACGTCGACCGACCGAACTACACCAGATACGGCTGGTATCTTCCCTATTAATTCCTCTCTGTCTCCTTTCAGCCCCTCATCCAACCTTTCTCTCGTTCCTTGTCCTTCTACCCAACTATTTCCCTCATCCTCACTCTCTCTCTCTCTCTCTCGCTCTCTCTCTGTCTCCCTCAGACGCGCTCGTTATTTCTTCCGCTCTGTCCACTCGTCGCGGAAAAAAATTCTAACTCGTCATCGATAGATCGTCGCGCGATACTCGCGCTCGCGCCCCTGTTTCGGGTCGGATCCCTGGGCCGAGCGATTCAGCAATAACTTATCACTGTGCCGCTGATACCCCGCCTCACCATTATCCTCGCGGCGTTTTTTCTTTTTTTCCGTTGTTATCCTGTCGACATTTTCCAATGGCCCTGGAGAGAACTATCGGTTCCACTCAGTGCCGTGCAATCGAGCTAGTTGTGTCGAGCGGCGTTTTGAAGGAATTTCCCCCAATGGAAAACAAGAGACCGAGAGGTAGCGTGTTGTCCCAATAAAACTCTATCGCACAGTCTATTATACTATTGCGAGTGATTACTCGTCTTATCCATCGTAGCCGAATTGGCCGTTCGATCGTGCGTGCTACCACCCTCGAACAACGGTGCGTGTGTGTTGAAAAAAAGGTTCGCAGTGAGCCTGGGCGAAAGACCCTTTGGACAGTGAGCGCGCGCGCGCGCGCGCAAGCTAGCTCATGCTTTTCTGAGGAAACAATTAGAGTCCCTCTATCAGAGCGTTTCGCTCGATTACGCGCCTTATCCCGCTCGCACCGGTGCATTGTGCTCCGCGAGCATCAAAGGCCAGACTTTTCCGACGCGGCCGCCTGCCTCTGCCCACCCGCACTGGGTGCGAGCCTTCCGACAGGATAGTTACCGGGACAATCGTGCCACGAGCTTTTGCGAGGGAGAAGCAGCAGCGCGCGAGCGAACAGCCGAGCGAATAGGCGAACGAATAGGCGAGCAAGCGAACCGGCGAACCGGCTCGAGCATCGATCGAGGAGCTTCGAAAATTCACTTGGCAGGGTCGCAATCACGGTGACTTTGTTCTCTCGTCAGACGCGGTTCGAAAGCTCCAACGGGGGCGCGGGAGCAACGGGCCACGGGGGCGAGGGATTTTTCCCCGCGAGCGCACGCGATATCTTCCGAGGTAAACCTCTCACGGTGCTGAGGGCCAATTCGCTCAGGAATTGCCGCGATATCTTCCTGCTCCATGGCAAGTAGCTCGAAGAGCACTACCCGAGGAAACGGTGGAACAGAGCTACAAGAGCGGCAAGTAGAATCAGAAAGATAGCCCGCAGTCGTTATTCTCCAACTTTTAGGTATCTCTCTCTCTCTCTCTCTCTCTCTCTCTCTCTTCTATGCTTATTCCAATACTCGTACCACTTACATACGTACATATGTTGCTCTTGGAAACCTACGCCACTCTCTTTTCTCTTTTGGAACGGTTGTTTCGATCGTTCCGCTCGAAACCGCAGGACTAAATCTGTCCGTCCATGCTCAAAAGGACTTGGCGAGAACGAAATCAGGACAGAGGTTGGTACCTATCCGATTCCATCGAAGCGTACAAGGTTTTGCGATCGAGTAGCAGAAGGTTCGCTTCGGTGCTAATTCGATTGGGAAAAAGTCATGGGATCGGCGCTCCAATTAACTGGCCTCTGGTCTTGGCCCTTTGGCGCGGAAGTTGTTCGACGCGGTCGATGAAGAGTAATTGGCAGGGACAAACGAATTCTCCGGGACGTGGCGATCTATTTTCTGCCAGCAGGCTATCCTATAATTGAAGCGCGCCATCGGACGGAGAAATATGTAACGGGCTAACCTACATCCTGCGAGGGATCCTGCGCGGATCCCTCTCGCATTACCGGGTGCAAGAGTAGCCAAGCGTAGCCAAGCGTAGCTACGCGCCTAATCATTCGGATGCGTTGAGCTGAGCTGCGTTGAGCTGAGCTGCGTTGAGCTGAGCTGCGTTCTCGTTGATGCAGTCTCCCTTCCGGTTTTCCGATGGTAAGTGTGCTAGGATTAACGAGGACTACCCTACGAAAATGTTCATTATTGAAAATGGGAGCCTCTTTGTTCCGTGGCTCGTCCGACGCTTTGTCGTGTCCTCTCGCCGTCACCAACTATGCGAGCTATTCGAGTCGAGGCCCCTTCACGGAATAGTTAGAGTAATGCGGTATACGTTTCTCCAGCAGTGCGCGCACCCTCGCCCCGGTTGGGTTCGTGTGCCAGAGCGAGGATAATTTCGCTATTGGAATCGGTTTTTCAGTGGATCCACATTGCCAGGAGAAAAGGGAATTCTTCGGCATTGTTTTGCGGAGCAGCACGCGTTGCATACAAGCAGGAACAACACGATAGGAAAAAGCAGATGGGTTGGGTATACGTACATTGCACGAGCGCTGTTCCTTGTGGCTTCGGCATCGTCTTGCGCGCGCCGTGCGTGGCTTCCACACTTTGCAACTATGCGCGCCATTCGCCAGCCAATTACGTCCTGCAGTTCTTCCTCCGAATAGTTATGGTAACATTGTCCGCGTCTTTCGCGAGCTAGTCGCGAAGAGAGTGGGGCAACAACGAAGAAAGAGAGTAAGGAAAGCGAGTCTTGATCGTTCGCGATAAATGAACCCCATGAATAAAGTTGTCAGTATTGACGGGCTGCACTTGGCAGTGTACGGCCGCAGGTAAAGTTACTCTGGCGGAGAGAAACAATTTGCAAATTCTTCGTAGAAACTACGGATTAAAATAACTTGGCCCGAATGGGAAGTGACCGTGATCGCCGATGGTAAAACGAACTTCCATTCGGGCGAGAGCTCCTCCCGCAGGCTGTTGAACTTAAGTAATTCCATTGGGCAGAGAGATAAATAATAAAGGAAGGAATGGGATTTGAGCAGTGGCTTGGTACGCTAGTGGCGGAAGGAAGAAGTTCCGAAGCTCATCGTACCCTCTAATCTAATTGACCAGGGCACGCGGTAGGAACTGAAGCAGCAGCAGCAGTAACAGTAGTATAAGATTACTCGTACAGCCAGGCTACCGCTGTCAGTGGTACTTGCGCCAGTAGTGTAGGACGATCAGTAGCTCGGCTCGTCTGCATGTGCAGCCGAGCGCGGTAAAAGCCGGCGACCTAAATGTCGCCTTTATGCCACGGGCGTATCTGTCATACGCGCAGGTGCTCCCTATCCCACGGCCGCCCCCGGGATATTAGCACTACGACTGTTTCTCTCCGGCCACCCACCTACCCCGCCCTCTGTTACAAGCTTGTCGACAGCCCTCTCCATCCCCGCGAGCCTTGCTATCAAATCCTTTCGAGGCATTTACGCGCGAAAATAAATTATTTCGGGAGTCTCGATCTCGTTCGTATCGAAGACTCGAACGAAGACTCGAACGAAGACCGAAGTAAGAGGGTCGAGGATACGCGCGGGATGATTAAGCGGCGACAAATTGAGGCCCGGTCTCCAGCGGTTGGGGCATAGAAATTCCAGCCGGTAATGTAACTCGAGCAATTACGCCGAGCGCGATAACAAGGGCCCATTGTTCGCCCGCGGCGTTCCTTCGTGGGCGTCTACGGCTCTCGCCGGTTGGTATCCGGAGAGCGCAGACCGCGCCGGCGACGCATCCGACCGCGGGGTACACAGAATTGTCGCGGGGATGCAAGCAAGCTTCCCAGCTTCCCCCGCGATTGTTTCTCACCGCTGAATCGCGGTCGGTGTTGAATCGGTTGGCCTCGCCCTGGATAAACACACACCCGTAGTCCTTCGGCCTCGTTATTTCTTCGCGGTGAATTCATTAGGGATCGCCTAAAGCTGCCGGAGAATGTGCGGTAGAAGAGAGGAGGATTACAAATATGAGATAAAAAATGCACAATTACAATGCATGCATTTTAATTTCCACCGGCTACCGTCGACTTTGCGACGTATGCAAATGCGAGCAGCGTTGCTGCCTCCGGTGATGGGCTTACGCGGCGTGGCGCACCCCCTTACGCTCGCACATAAAAAAGCTCCGACGACGAAGCGACGAGCGTGTCGAGGTTACGCCGGGACGTGACTCTTGCGCTGGCCGGGGTAAAAAAGGAGGCCGGGAGAGCGGCCTTGCTCGCGATTCTCGCTATCTCTCGTCTCCTTCTCTCTTCACCCTTTAAGGAGCACCACCCGTGAATTTGGCTGGCGCTCGAGCCGATAGGGCTGATGCGCTATGATCCCAGTGCGCGCGCACTACCCCTTTTAATTATTCGTGCCACCGGAGACGAACCTCGCGGTCCTCGCTCGCAGCTGTAACGCGAGCGCGAACCTCAGCTACGTCGAAATACCGAGAGGGAATATCGATTCGCGTCGGCAGGTGGAAAAGAGGCGCGCACGCCTCCGAGGCACGCGTGCAGTATGCATCCCGTCGAGCTTTGTTATGGAGCGAGTGAGCCAAGTCTAGCGTGCAGCCACACTCTTGCAGTCCACTAGTGAGCGTGCTCTTGATTACGAGGGAGAAGAAGATTCTGGGATTTTTCATCCGCGACCATCCGCACACTTTGTCACAGCCTTTGTGTTCCCTCTGGGACGGTCCGCGGCTCGCGTACCAAGGTCCCAGCTAATTTCTCTTTTCTTGAGAATCCACTGGGAAGGCCTCTTTCGCCAACCGAAAGCCACCGGGCTTCCTCGATGATTCTCTTCGAGGCTGCTGCCAGCGAACTAAAATCTGTCTCTCTCTCTTTTCCCCAAGCATGCTCTCGCAGTTTCTCGCGAGCTAATCTTCGGTTTGGCGCGTGGTTGTGGCTGCCCGCGGGCTGCATCCCTCCGTTTCATCGGCTTGGTCTCTTCCCTTTCCATCCGAGCGCAACTGGCAACATTCTCGACTAAGGTGTCCCGAACCGTTGCGTTTCGGCTCATCCCTTGTTTGATCGCGGCTCGTCGTCATCGGCGACGAGCTGCCTGATCGAGACCGATTGCCGCGGACACGGTTGTTAACCCAGCTAATCCGCCAGGCGAATTACATCTGTTGCAGCCAGTGCACAGATTTCCACGGCTCTACTGGTCAGGCAATAAAATGAGTACTGCGATAGAACGCGAATATAATAACGGCCGAGCACGAGAGTGCGGATTTCCATGGGAGCCGTGCGCTCGGTGATTGCGCATCGATTTTTGGGAGGAGGTTTATTTGAAAAGCGGAAAACCCAGGGGAACTGGGTCCGGTTGTAAATTTCACAAGGGGGGCAGAGGGGCACGGGAGCCACCCAAGCCGCCTGCCGCCTCCGCAACAAACAAACAGCTTCGCCGAATGAATGCACTGCGCGCAGGTATTAATCCAACGCACGTGACGACTGCATTATGGTGCAACGGCGAATTTAGTGGAGCTGTACTACGATGCGCGTGCTCGCGCTAAATTTAATAGCGAAACCGTTATTGAAAATATCCTACCCTCTGTCTCTCGCTCTCTGGGCTATCGTTTCACGGCTGCGTAATCGTGTCACCGGGCAAAGCGACCGCGCGGCTTTACAGGAAGGTCCGGCACTTTTAGCGTGACCCCTCTCACCACCCGATAACACCAACACGTCGAGAAGACGGACAGACGATAGTGGTGGTCCTCGAGATTAACGGCAAGACAGAGAGAGAGAGAGAGAGAGAGAGAGAGAGAGAGAGAGAGAGAGAGAGAGAGAGAGAGAGAGAGAGAGAGAGAAAGAGGGAGAAATCCTAGCTGTGGTCTTATCGACGACCCGTACTCGCCGGCAAGCCGAGCAACGATCGATCTTCCCACTGCGCTATTTTTCGCGCGCAGGACCTTGCCACTTTTTGATTACCGTCTGTCGCGAAGAAAAGGAGCTCGTCGGCTTACCGTCGACGCGAGATCCTCTCCCCCGGGTACATGGCTCTTGGCCACTTGAACATACGCTCGAGCCAGCCGAGAGCAACGGTCCTCTCGTCTCCAAGCGTCTGGGCGGTTGTAATCATTAGGAGAAGAAGAGAGAGAGAGAAGGAGAGGTATACACTGCACGAGGACGTCATCCTTTTCCTGACGCGAGGTGCGTCTAGCGGTGCTACCACCCTGATAAGGGTGGCGCGAGCAGAGTCGAGAGGCAGAGGGTGTCGAGAAAGAGGTGAAAAGGAGCCGCGGATTAATCGGGGACGCTCGACAATCGCAAGGTATTCTTGGTTGGCGCACAACTGCCTCGTCGGGTGCCTCCCGTTCCCTTCTTTCGAAATTCGGCTGGGCCGAAGAAAAGAGCGGAAGAGCCCCGGGAGGGAAAAAAACCCCGCGCGCGCGACTCCCTCGGCTGTACATATGGATGGAGCTGGCACGACGAGGGCTGCCTACCGGAGGAGGAAGAACCCGGGTGTTGGAGGGTTGCGGTGGGTGGTTTAGGGTGTGCTGACTCTCCGGCAAAAAGCCGGACGTCAGGAGCCACCCTCGTAACGTTCCGACGAGGTGATGTATGACGCGTACCTACCGACACACCAAGGAACGACGAGGAGGAAGAACAAGAGGGGATGGATAGGAAAGAGATTACCACGGATAGATAAGATCCTGATGATGCTAGGTCGCGTCAGCTAACGGCTATTCTTATCCTGTCTCTGATAGACAAGCTTGGTAATAGATGCGCTCTCGATGGTGGTCTTGCCCGTTCGGACCGGATATATTTATTTCGTATTCCCGCATAAATTCCCTCGGCTCGACGGCTTTTTGTGCGAGGTCGCCTCAAATTTACGGTGCTGAGCTTGGAAAAAGCAAGCTGCCCTCACATACCCTCCCCTCTCCCTCTTGAAATACCTGCACCGAACATCCAGACACTACTCTCTCTATGTGTATCGCAAATGTCTGTGAGACAGAAATTCGCAAGCGGAATGAAGTGCGGGGCTGAATTGAATTTTCCCCAAAGTTACTTGGATCATCGCGACAGCAGTGGTACCAGCGCGGCAGAATTGCCGCCGATCTAATTGTTATCGGAGAAATATGGCGGGTTGGAATTCGTACGGCCCCAATGGATATTCATACGCCTTTTCTAATTCGGCCGGTGTAATTTAATATCGGGCAAGCGGATATCGATGGTCCCGGCGCGAGCTGCTCAAACTCCGGCCAACGAGATTAATAGAGGGATAAAATTCTATAAACTCCAATTTCGAGGGGTTTGCGAGGATCCGCTGCGAAAATTCGATTCTCCCCCAAAACAAGTTGCTCTCCCTGTTATTCCGCTATTTCCTCGTTAAGTGGCGCAGTCTCGTCAGGCGGACCCCGACGAGGCGAAAGCCTACCAGGACCTTCCCGACTAAAGCACAATTTTGATTTACCGACCGATAGGGGGAGGATCAAGTAAAAGACACGTAAAACAAATTTCTTCGTTCAAAGGAAATACTTTATTGCTCGTACAAGCTTGATACATTTTCTCTCTCTCTCTCTACCATTATTTCCTTATCCTAGCACTATTTGTGCATGCCTGTCTATCTTTATTTCTCCATGTACGTATGTACGTACATACATGCGATAGGTAGGTAAAATGCTTTGCAGGTAAATTATCCTCTCTATTGCCGGCAGTCAGCAGCGGGAAAAAGCTCGCGTCGGAAGAGAGACATTTATCAGGGCGCACGACTATATCGGTGTTTGAATAAATTCACTTCTTGCTAGTGGTGGTTGTTGTCGTGTTCGGCGTCTCGTCCTCATCCTCGTCCTCATCCTCGTCCTCATCCTCGTCCTCATCCTCGTCCTCGTCGCGGCGGTCGACCCGATACGAAGGAATTACTGGAGTTAGATAAAATCCTGATGATGCGGAGTCGCGCCAGCCGAGGTTTACTTACTCAGCTTTCGGCACAGGAAACCGTGTCGAGACGACTCGGTGCAGGGAACGGGATGGAAGGAGAAGGGTAGAGAGTGCTGCCGGCTGTATTTGATCTCTCGGGATTGCCAGTGCTTCCTCGAGGATCCGGTCAATTGGTTAGCGGCTCGATAACAAACGGCCGAGAAAGTAAATAAGGAAATCTCGCGAGTTGGCGTTCCATTGTGGTGGCGAGAATTAAATTTAAGTCGGCCGAATCCGCTCGGTTCTCTCGTTGGGATTTCCGCGCGACAACACACGTTCCCGAGAACACCGGTAGAATTTTCTCCTGTTAATCTGCGACGCTGGTAATAATAGGATTGTCGACACTACTGGCCAATGGAGTTTCGACTTGCTGCAGCAGGAATCATTGTCGCCATTCGAATTAACCTCCACTCGCATTTTCCCTGGTTACCCAGCTTTTCCCGGCTACTTGGCAATACTCCCCCCCTACCTACCCTCAACGAGTATGACCGCTGTCAAACTTTTCTCCACCTTCGCATATTAATCCCCCGTGGAATTTTTGCGCGCGCTGCAAAATTGCCAGATGAAAAAAGTGTGTTTGCTGAAAAAAAGGGGGAGAGATTGCTGGAACGATGGCGAGTGGAGCCCACGGTGTATATGGTCTAGAAACTTTGATTTTTGGCAACGCAGAGCTCTGCGACGTACAGTACTTACTTCCTTCGCTTTTCAGTTTCTCCTGGCACTCTTCCCTGCCCGTCCAACTTCTCCTAACCACACTGACTGCACATATGCCCGTACCAGCCTGTTCTATTCCGTTGCCTTTCTCGGCCCCTCCTCAGCGAGGAACTATGTAGACACATCGCATCTGTCTCGCAACACTCCAGAGACGTAGCGCGAGAGCTTTCCTTCTGGAAATAGGAATCCGTAGATGAGGGTGTGCGCGATAAAAAATCCTGCGATCACTGTGATTCGTAAAATGCGAGTAGCTAGAACCTCTGGTGATATTTCCACGCGAATTTACCGTGTCCGTCCCGGTGAAATAGCAGAGTGGACAGGGTTCCTCCAGTCGCATGTTTAAGGCCGTTCCGTTTCGTTTCGTTTCTTTCCCTTCTCGCACCCTTCTCGCACCCTTCTGCTCCTGCCTCTTTTTCCTCTCGAGCAAGCACGAAGCTTTTATTGCGAAGCGTGCCATGCTTTCCGGGTCGCAGTCGTCTCGCGAGGGCGTTTTGTGCAGTGGGATAACGGTGCCTCGAAATTTCCTTCGTCTCTTTGGCACACATGGAGGACAAGCGTGCAGGCATCTGCCCAGCCGTGCCACATATTCGAGCAGCGCAAGGACCTATTTCGTAACGAGCCTCCCATGGATGACGAACAAAGTGGTAGGCTTCGTTCGATCCATCACCAGAGAAAAGAGAGGGAACGGCAGCGGTTGTGGCTGCCGAATGTCGAAAATTCCATTGGATTCACGGGCTCACGGGTATTCGGCTTGGCAAGCGATACATCGAGGCCTGATTTTCGTGGCAGCGATTCTCGAAAGACAGACTGAAACGCGTGGAACGATATATCGAACGATCGAGAATCCAAAGGGGGATGACGGTGGTGCTTGGTGCCGATGCCACCATCGAACGGCCACTCGAATACCAGGGCCATCGATTTGCGAGGGCAGCATACCAATTGCTCGGTGAAAGACGACTCGGCTTCGCGAGCCACTATAATTAAGCAACAGGTTGGTGCTGGTACACCTTCTTGCGGGGGAGTTATAGAGAGGGTTCGCGCGCTACGCGAAACGACCAGCTTTATTGAATTTTAATCGTGCGCCGACTCTTTTGTTATTCCTACCGCGCGGCAGGCCCCCGCGAGAGCCCTCAAGGATGGCCCATCTAACTGGGAGAACCATTCATATCGAGCAACTCCTGCCAAACTGGAATTGATTGTAAAAGGGGTAGCTCTGTGATCAATAACTCGGAAAGAGCATCGCTTGCCAAGCACATCGCAGCCAGAGTCTACCACCGGCCAATCGACTATTCTTACAGTAATCTTTTACACTCGCCCTCTCTCACCTACCCTTTACCTCTGAGGGCTTCTCCGAGCCGTGCGTGCATCAGCTTCCTCTTCCGCGGCTCGGATTTATTCTCGAGGAATCCAACTGGAAACGTGGAAAGGTGAAGTCGCAAGTCAGGAAGAAAGTCACGTAGCAAGTGGTTCACGACCAATCGCGACACCGATGATCGTTAAGTAGCAAAGACCGCGGCTGTTCTACGCTATTGTTTCGCAGACGACTCCGCTTTTTTCACTCGCGATGGGGAAGGGGTCAGGGTGCACGGCTAATTTACGCGCTAGTCAAATCCGCGTACATCGAATCGTAGCGTAACGACCGCGCATACAGCCGAACTGGAGCGAAAGGAACGTTCGGTCGTTACGAGGAGCTTGGTTCGTGCCGGTTGATCGTCCGAATCCCTCGAGAATCGACCTACCCCCAAACCAACTTCATCCTTCTCCGGAGGAACAGTCTGGAAAGTCGTCGTTCACAGAGCTATTAATTACCTCGAGCGTTTTACTCCGCTAGACTCTTTATTCCAGCCGTGTCACGTCCGAACAAGTAACAATCCAAGTTCTCGAAACGCTCGTCTCGAAGCCACCGTCATTTTTTGTCGGACAGGACTGCTCCGACTGACAATCTCGAGGATGGACCGCGCTCGAGGGCGCTTGGAAAAAGGTCGTAGAGATCGACAAACACCAAAGGCGTCGTTTTCTCGTGTACCTACATGCTCAGAATTAGCGTTGGGAAAGTTCCTCAGTGAGAATCTCGAGTGGCAATAATACTTAGAGCACGGTGCACCAGGACATATATCGCCTCGGCAAGTCGGAATCGTACGGTTTGGAATCTCGCTGTTATTAGGATTCCACGGGCACGATGTTCCGCAAGTGAGGTAGCCGGAAAAAATTGTAGCAGCGTTTATGGGCAAAGTGAATTAGGTGGGCCGTCCGGGCGAAGTAGCCGGACGACGACCGCAGTGGAATAAGCCAACAGGCAGTCAGGCAGGCAGGCTGATGCTCGCGCAGGGAAAAGTTTAAAAAGCGAGTATAACGAGGCGAACCAGCCAGAGCCAACCAGGTAGGCGCACGTCGAATGTCAGAGAAGAAAATTCGTGCGAGCGTGGAATCGGCAATCGAGGAACCGAATCTCTCTCTTTCTCGGTCACTCTCTTGATCTTTCCTGCTGCTTCTCGGCCGGGCTCTTGGCCGGCGATTCCACGAAGCCCCAATTTCGCATCGATGGTACCCGGAGTCCCGATCCAAGCTAGTCTGGCTGACTCTCTTCCATCTCGTAGCTGTCTTCTTCTTCTTCTTCTTCTCTCTTGCTCGCGTTTTCGCTCTCTCAATCTGCAGTCGATTTTCTCGTGCACCGACCCAATTTCCAGGGCAGTCCGGGCAATTTAACCCGGGGTCTTCCCTCCACTTGGCCCAATGTCGGATTGCCGGAAGACTACTTTTTTTACTAGCTGCCGCGGAATGGCGGTCAAAACTGATTTTAAGTGCGCGGTGCGAGCCGCCTGACAATACTGAATAGCCCCCACCACTCTCTGATCTCGTAGATATAGGTCTATGTACTATACGTATACATATTCGTATAGAGATTTCTCAGAGTATATATATATATATAGATGAAAGTCGGGTCGAGTGGTTCCTTTTCTCTCTTTCCCCGACGGCACAGAGTCGGTCTGATACCTCGAGGAATAACATTTGTAGGAGGGTTCGTTCGTGCGATGGCGGCGAGGGAGGTCATTGAAATTCAGTGAAAGCCCCCGAGTTCCGGCCACTCGAGGACTATTTATCCCAGGAACTCCTTCCTGATCGTTTAATTTCTCTCCGGGAATAATGGCAATCCCAGGAAATTTTTGCTCCGGCTATCCATAACTCGAGAGTCGGGGGACTACGCTCGAGACGAGCTCTAACTGTCGCACGCGCACGCTGGAAGCATCCCCCGACTCCTCCTCTCTCGTACATTCAATTGACCGTGCGCGTAAGTTTCTTGCAATTTCCGTGACACTCGTATGGCGCAGGTATATTCGCCGAGCCAGGCAGTTTCTACTAGTCGAATTAGCATATTCCACTGGGCGCGAGAGCACCGACCAACGTCTACACTCTACGTGTTCTCCTGGGTTTGGCCCAGATTCTACTCTCCACTTCCAGCTTAATAAACAGTGCCTTTAGAGCCACGCGTATGACGCAGTTTCTCGCTTAAATCCAGTTATCTTTTATGAGATTTCTACGCCGGACCTCTCGTTTGGTCTCGTTGCTCGAAAGTCAGTCTTCTCGGCGCCGCCGTCTACCTGGGTGGGCCTCTTGCCTTCGACCCCTCGACTCGCTCTCTTTCTCCTTTTTCTCCCTTATCGCTTCGAGTAACGCCGAGAGCGAGTCGGCGAAAAATTATAAACGAACGAGCTTTATGACTCCGCTTCCCTCGAGCACTTCCTGGAAACGTATTTCGGTTCGGCAAATAAATACTCGGCTGGTAAGAGGGATATTAGCATAATCTACTCATCCACGAGTCTTGCATCCTTGGTAAACCGAGAGGAGTGACGTCAGTCAGTCAGTCAGTCAGTCAGACGTCGTCCATGCTCGCGCTAGGTGCGCTCTTCTTTGCGCATTAGCAAATATTTAGCCCGGCTGGCTTGCTGGCTGGTTCCTCACTGTTTACCTAATACCAACTAGGGTGTATTTAATTGGAGCACGAGGACAATTGCGCGGGGCCTGCCGTGGCAGCCGAGTTGCAAGCGGAGGGAGTCGGCTAATTAAAATGCAAACCATTTGCGGTACGTGGCGCTGATATGAAACTTTAAAACCGAGACGACTACGTATTACCCCGTTACAATTTTCATTCCTTTCTTTGGCCATTCTATCCACAGCGTTAAGCGCTCGCGTGTGAGCAGGACGAGTTTTCGCGACAACCAAGTAGCTGAGACACTTGGAAGCACAGAGTTATGCTCATTTCGGTAGAAATGTCAAATTGTAGAAAGAGAAAGATGGACAGAGGATACTCGTGTTCGATTGAGGCGACTAGAGGAATTAATTCTCGGTTGAAACTCGCCTTAAGTTCTGCTTACACGCGTCGCATTGTGTCGCAGAGGGTAAGGGGCGGCACAAGGGCTAATCTGGATGTGCATAATTGAATGTCGATAGGGTGAGGGGGCATGTTGGTGTGCCGGCGGTTGCTGCTGATCGCAGCCGCGATCGTGGCCTCGATCGGGGCTGGCTCCGCTAGTTACCATCCCGGGATTTCATCGGACTACTCCGGCTATCCAGGCTTCGCCCATCACTCTGGAGCGACGTCGTCCGAGTCCTCGGATCGTCTCGCTTCGACCACCCCTACGGCCCGCCTCGAAAATTCACCTGCCTGCAGGTATTCCCGTCAATTATAAAGGACCTTTTTACTCGGACAGAGCAAAGTCGAGACGGCTCTTCTCCACCTTCTCCACCTCCTCTGGCCTCGGGGATGATACGACGATAGGGAAAGACACGTTTCAAGCCACACCTTCAAAAGTTTACCCTATCCTGCGCTTGAATGCGGAAGAACCTGCTGCGACCTTCCGATTCGTCGTAAAGGGGTGCATCGAGAGCACTTGTAAATTCTTCTGGAGGTTGATAAGATGCCTCGCGGTTATCTGGGAGGCGGATAGAGGACGGAGGGTGCCTCCCGGATAGCTGGGAGAGCCGACACCGTATCCCGGGGAATATTTTATTTACGTCGCGGTGCGCTTCGCCCTCCCCTCGAGGCAGACGAGGGCCTTGGAAACCCGAGGAGAGCCGTGACGCTGTGAAATTATCCCGGGATACATAGCTGAGTGCGCGAGCGCACACGCTTCTCATTTTTGTCCTTTAACCGTGGAGGATGGTTCTCGTGGATGGGACACGTATGAGAGGCCAAGTGCTTTTTATTTGCATTCCTTTCGCAGGCCCTCCGAGTATCTATGCGGGACCGGAAGCTGCGTCGCCCAGGACAAGTACTGCGACGGCGAAAATGACTGCGGCGACAAGTCTGACGAGCCGAGATATTGCACCCGTGAGTACATTGTCCGTTGATTTTTGTCGGCGGAGCATCCTCCGCAGGATCTTCCGCAGCATCCTCCGCAGCATCCTGGCACAACCCCCGGACGGGCAACGACTCGCGGAGAATTTAAATTTCCTTCGAACTTATATTCGAGTTTGGTTCCTTGAGCGCTCGCTGACTCGTCCGGTGCAAACTGCGCCGTGAAATATGACCGGGGCGCGAGCGAATTTTCCGCGAGATTAATCCCTGCTAGTGGGCCTTGCCCATGGAATCGGAAGACCGTTCAACCCTTTACGGAGTCATTCTCGCCGGACTTTCGCATTCGTCTCGCGCGGTGGATCGATTTCTACCGAGGATCTTTCCTTCTCTCCTTCTCTCCTTCTCTCGCGTCTCGCTTAATTTCCCGAGGATCCATGGGATTAGCTCCGCGCGAATTAGTCCCGAGTTTTTTCGCGGCTTGAGCGAGTATATTTAAAAAAGGGAGCGCGAGAGGGAGAGGGAGTGAGAGAGACAGAGCTGCCGGCGTCTAATTCAATTTCTTCCGCTCGATAAGTCCGCGAGGCAGCGCCCAGTGAAAAAGGGAGGTAGAATTTATTATTGAGCGAAATTCGCGAGCTGCTATTCCTTCCTCCGTATTTTTCAGCGTGCAACCGGACCCTTTACGGCGACGTCGGCCGGACCTACAGGGTGGAGGTGCGCCGGCCGAGGGAGGATCGACTGCCATTCCTCTGTCATCTCAACTTCACTGCCGCCGGCTCCGATCTCGGAGACCTAGTTCAGGTTGGAAAGGAGAAAAGACGCGCGAGCCGCGGAAAATAATGCTGACGCCTGCCGCTCGCTTTGAACCGAGCCCTCTCCAACCCCTATCCCTGTCAGGGATAATAATTCTTGCCCATTTTTGTCGGTTCCTTTCTTCTTCTTCTTCTTCTTCTTCTTCTTCTTCTTCTTCTTCTTCTTCTTCTTCTTCTTTCCACCCTCGTCTACCCTGCTGCGACGCGCAGCCCGGACAATTCAATTGTTTCTCTCAAGACCGTTCCCTTGCTCGGGAAATTTCTCTTGCGAGTGTTTATCCGTCTAATTTATTCCCGAGATAGGACTGAGGGGCTCGGTGCAACAATGAGAGTAATCACGCTTCTCTAATTACGAGTGAATTAGCGTCAGACTAGCTGAGAAAACGGGTCGTGCTATCGGGTCAATCAGCCGGCGGCGGCGGCTCTGTTGCAGCTGACGTTCGATACCTTCACCGTGGGCCGGTTCTTGTCGTTCACCTCGAAGGGATGTCCCGATGGATCCATGACGATTCGCGAGGAGGGTCGTCCCGCAACCGGAGGCCAATGGTGCGGTAGCGCCTGGGGCTATACCGTCTATTACAGCGAGACCCCTTCCATCAATTTGACTCTGTACCTCATGCGACTGTCCGAACAGGTAATTCCACCGATGCAAACCCAACCCTACGAATCTTTGGCTTTTCCTTGCCACGCCCGATAACACAGTCCGCGAACTTTGCGCAGGGTATCGGGTACAATTTCGACTTCAAACTGTCGTACAAGTTCCTGAGACGAAGTGAGGCGCATCTCAGGTACGGTAACAGCAGCATGTCGACGTGGCGGGGTGAACTGGTGAACGGCACATATTGCGACCGTGTGTTAACCAAGTGCGACACGCGGGCCTGTCGCCTTCAGTCGCCAAATTACCCGGGTGTTTATCCGAGGAATGTCACCTGCTACTATCGGGTCGAACAAAATCGAGCACCACCCGGACACCGAGCTCTTCTTGCAGTCAGCCAGAGGAACAGTCATAAAATACACATCAAGGACCAGATCGTCAAGTACGATCGAAGCCAAAGAGTCTTAAGGTATTGCTTCATCGATCCTTCTCTCGCGTGTCTCACCCTGATGCAAGTCGTTTTCACGACTCTTACCGGGACAATACGACCACGAGCGAACACGAATACAAACGGTCTTATTTACGTTCGAGTTTATTCCTTGGCCGTTTCGCGGAGCTCTCATTGCCACTGGCGAGACACGAATCCACTCGTTGATCCTTTTCCTCGAGGATCTCGCGAATTTTCCACTGGATCTCCACCACCGTGAAATGGAAGACGAGTTCTGAGCTCGACTGTTTTCCAGGGTCTGGGATCAATGCAACGTTGTCCAAGATTATCTGACGGTCTACGACGGAGGGTCGACCTCCGACAAAGTGCTGGTTAGACTCTGTGGCGGCGACGCCGTACCAGACATCGTTAGTAGCCACAATACGATGCTCTTGGAATTCCACACATCTCCCTACGACAATCCGTTTCATCCGGTCCCTTTATCATTCTTGCCGGGTTTCGAGCTCGAAGTTCAGGTAATTTCGCCACGATCGCTTGACTTTTGTCAGCGGTAAAGCGTTTGACAACGCGAAACTCGTGTCCATTAGGTACTCTTCGTCAGCGAGAGAAGCCGCAGCTTCGTAAAGGAGAACAACAATTGCGACTTTTATATATCCGGCGATGAGAGCTCATCAGGAATCCTGGAGAATCCAAAGCACTCGTTGCCACCAAATACGACCTGTCGCTATCACTTTCAAGGCAGACCAAACGAGATTGTCTGGTTATCTTTCGTCAAGTATTACGCTTCCAGTGCTGACGTTGTGGCTAGCATCGACTCCACGACGGATTGCAATGCCAAGTTACTTATATGGGACGGTGATCACACTTCGGATCGAGTGATGGACAGTGGTCCTCGAAAGGTGGTATTCTATGATCTGCGAAGTCAATTTCACACTTTGGATCCTTTTAGCTCTGTCTACTACAATCGCGCGTCTTTCAGAATATCACTTTAATGGGACAGTTCTGCAAGGACGACATTCCTCGACTTTGCGACCATAGTCTCTTGAAGAATGGTAGTAGACACACGAGGCCGTGTAGTCTGACCGAGAGCTACGTCTCGAGCGGACGAGACCTCACGTTGGAGCATATTCTGCGCCAAGGCAGTGCACTGTATCCTATAAGCTTCGTCCTGCGATACGAATTCGTACACGAAGCCGTTACTTGCAACCAAGTGTTCACGTCCGCCTCATTCTCGTCTTCCACGTCCTCATTCTCCTCCTTGTCTTCTTCGTCCGCATCTGCATCCTCAGCCTCGTCGTCCGGTTCGCTCTCGACCACGCCAAAGGTTGGCAGATTCACCTCGCCGAAAAGCGTCTTCTTCTACGGTCGTGGAGGCGCGCAGAACGTTAGCTGTGTCTACCGCTTCGAAGCTGAAGCAGACCACAGATTAGAATTGTCCATCGAACGAGCCACCTTCGGAGATAAGGGCTGCTCCAGTTACGTCGACCCTTTGGTCAATCGGTGGACCTGCGATCGTCGCATCATCGATTCCACGCGAGTCGGCATGGCTGAGATCGTGGTCGCCGAGTATCCTTGGCAAGGAGTGGAATTGGTAGGTTTCAGGTTTCATAAACTAATTATAATCAGATTATTATTCATTTTATTCTCACTTAACAATATCGCTGGAATATTTTTCCAGGTACGAGATTGCTTGTGCTCAAACGTGACTGAGAGAATTGTCCTGAGGACTCTCACTTCGAACGCAGTCGAGGTCAGGTTTACGGTGACGATGATGAACGTAACGCAGGATTATCGAGATTTCTTCTTCGAGGGCGAGTATCGCTTTGTGCCGGTGAGCACAGACTCGAATGAACAGGGCTGCTCGACGAAGCTCGAGGAGCGACGACTGCGAGGGACCAGCGGAGAGATCTCCCTCAGGAGTCCTCTGCCACGCGTTATTCCTGGAGTAGCTGCGGTCGAGGAGATCCTGACTAATACCGAGGACGTCACCGCGACCCAGTGCATCAACGAGCCATGGTTGATCGAGCCTGAAGACGCACGGATCAATTTCCTCTATCTGCGAACCGCTGGATACAGCATCACCTTGGACAATGTCGAGGAGTGCACCACGCTCAATCGGATTGTCGTCTACTCCGCGGCCAATACGAAAGATCGCAGTATCATCTGCCCCGAAGGCGGTGTCGACACGACCAGAACCGTCGACTTTTTCTCCGGAGGATGGAACTATAGCGCGGTAAATGCCTCCGTCGCAATGACACAGCACGCGAGAAGCTTCGTCGTGGAGTTCCTGCAACGAGAGCCAGGCTTTTACGCAGTAACTTGGATGGCAATATCGAAACGTTCGCCGGCAGCGAGCATCGGCAGCAATGTCTTTAGTCTTCTACCTCCCGAAGAGTGTCCATACAGGTGAGTGAAATTTGTTAATATCGTACATTCGTTAAATGAAATTTTTATCAATTTTCTTTATTAATGAGAAATTTTGGAATTGCGTTCAGGTGTCCAGAGATTCAAGCATGCATTAGCTCGGTCCTCTGGTGCGACGGTATTCGCCACTGTCCCTCTGGCTTCGACGAAGAGGAGGCAAACTGTTCTTATCGCTTCGGAGTGACCCTCCTCTACGTGGCAGTGGGCGCAGGTGCTCTCGGAATATTTCTGATCCTCTTGCTCGCGACGGGCTGCCTAAAGTACTGCCTGTATCGGCACAAAGCGCGTAAGAAGAAGAAAAATGTCCCGTTGAACGTGAACCACCTGCACGTGAATCACACGCATCACAACAATGGGCTGACTGGTAGTCGGCTCAGTGGACGGTACAACCTCGCGACGCCCCAGGAGATGTACCTCGAAAATTACGGGAAGGACAGTATTTGTTGACAATACGCCATCGCCAATATCGAGACCACCGTGTGAATAGCCATGATTTTTCATATGCCTACCTCGCTGGCCTCCTGGAAACCAACCACCCACCCACCCACCCCCCACAGACACAGCCCCTTCGAATCTGAATGAAAGACTGCGAGAGCGAGCGCGCGCGAGAGAAAGAAAGAAAGAGAAAGAGAGAATGAGAGAGATAAGAAAGAGAGAGAGAACGTGACTCGAAAAGCATTATCATCTTAATATTCGCATCTCGAGGCGCACACCTACCGAAGCATACATACGCAATAATCGTACTGAATTCCGTAGATCATTGTCCCCGGTGTCGAACGAGGCCCGCTCGTCACTGTGTCCAGGACGAGGGGTCGAATCGAGCGGGGTTAAGTACGATGGCAGGAGTTATCGCGATCCACGGTATCACAGTAGCTCTAGAGAAGACACACGTTTTAGAATTAAGTACGCGCGACCAGAACAACTGCTGAGTAAACGGAGATCGAGCGAACGAGACAAGAGCGAATGCAAGATAGAGAGAATGAGCTTTCGAACGAACAAGAATGCGACTCCGTACAAGTATATGCTTTTAACGAAGTAGGAACGGTACTTTGCGTTGAGAGAGAAGAAAGAATTTTTATCGCGGTCGGTCGCCGAGCGAGTGCCAGAAACGTCCAGCGACGAGGATCGACGCAGGGAAAGAGATAAAGACTCAAACGCGAGTAACCGGAAATTCAATGGAATCAATCGAAGTCCTCGAACCTCTCTTACCATCCCTTAACAGTAAGGCTCACAAGAAATTTGTTCCAAGTGGTTGCACAATTTCCTCGATCCCCCGAAATTCGCAAGGATCATCTCTTCCAGTCGTTGATCGTGATCTGCGTCGATTCCTCGATTACACCATTTTTGTAAGAAGCGCAGCAGTCACCGGGCGATTGATACCGAGTCGCAGCGACCTTTCCGATCCGGCCAGCAGCTACTTCCGGGAGCCGTTAATACCTCGATCCCGGTATCCTCCCACGTATCCATCGGGACCGTGAAGCAGGATGGGAGAACAGGGGGGGGGGGGGGGGAAGGGAAGAAGATCGGAATTTGCGGACGTAAGTTTCGTTCGCCTAAGGGCAAAGCCGTGTCATCTCCCCCCTGGGGCTCGAACTCTGGACGGTAAAGGCAACTGCGCTAGCGTATTAACGCGATATCCAACCTACCCAAATTTCATAAGTAAGTTATCGAGGATGATATAATATACATAGTTAAATCACCCATGTAACCTAGGTTTGATATCGACGCGCAAGGCTTGACTGGGATGTAGAGATCGATGTATAGTTGATTATCGTCTAAACAGCTGGAGGGAGAAGAGAATGATCCAGCGTGAGAGAAAGAGAGAGAAGATAAAGATAGCTCCCTTGCCAAAAGCATTGTCGACGTTGCGCCCCATACACCCCAGAACCCTGCGTACCAGACACCCCCACACACACACACACACACACTTTAACACTCACACGAGAAGATCGAGAGAGAGAGAAAGAGAGAGTGAGAAGGAGTCCTGTGCTGTGTCACAGGGTCTGCGCCCGCGTGTGTGCAGCCCACGTCTGTATGCTGTGATAGAAGTAAGCGTATCAACAATCGGAAATAAATCTCTCGCGCGGAATTTCATCTCGACTTGGGTCGAGCGAGCAACCCTTGCAAACCAACACTGCCGAAAGGATTCTGGTATAAGGGATAGACCAGCACTCTACGTAGCTTCTATGCATCGTGATCTACTTTCATCACCTTTCCCTTTTTCCGACTCCGCTAGGCTCGTGCACTCAAAAGAGACTTAAGAGACTTAAGGGGTTCACCTGTGGATTGTCGGTGAAGAAAGATCCACCCCTTGGGGGTGACTGGCATCGTGTCGAATAAATCGTTTAGCGAACAATTGCCTTCCTCTGACCTTCTTCGAGAGCAGGTCGATCTCGTGCAGGTGCACTGGTCAACTGCACGCCCTCGTCACAATGCATTCGCTTACCTCGCGCGACCCTTTTTCTACCTTTTTCTTTTTTTTTTTCTTTTTTTTCAATGCCCGGATATCTTATTGCATTTTGTACTTTCACACGTTTGTAATCGGCACGCTGAACGCAGATATATTATATACCTACATACACGCATGCATACATACATACGTATAGATATGTATTGCTGGACGAGCCCCCTTCGCGGGACCGGGCCGCTCGCAATTGCCGAAGACACTGTGTTTAGGGCCAATAAAGTCACGGTAAATATCGAACCCACGAGAAACTGCGGCATACGCGCATGTATGCGAGCTAACATATACATGTACCAAAGAACAAAAACTAGCACGAAACGACTCGCAGCAGACACACACACACACACACAAATACATACATACACACAGGTATCTAACAAATGGGTGACAGGTGTTTGAATCAAAGAGGCCTTGATTCAACGACGTTTCTAAGCAAGTACTACACGTTACACACAATGTATTGTAATCCCGTGTTTATAATTTTAATAAAATACCACCGCGTTAAAAGAGTTTAGCTAAAGGAGATAATGGAGATTGAGGAGAAAGAGGATCGAGATCGATTCACGGAAAAAGTGTCACACAACTGACTGGCATATCTGCTTGGTCGCAGGCCATTAAGCGTTTCCACTGGCACGACCAATCTTCGATAAATTGCTCAGCTATCCAGAAGAGGTGTGTTCCCGTGGCCATTTGGATCAGCCTTCCACGCGGCCCTCGTCACTGATTAATCTAATAATCCATCATAACGTGGCCAGTCGGATTTAATGGACTCTCATGAAAGTACAAGCGATCGCAAACATCGGCTTGTTTTCAGATAATTTGCAATAGAATCCTAGATACACGCCTGCAGCGAACTGCGTTGTCGTTTGCTTAATCATGGAAATAGAATATGGATGCGGGGAAATCTCGCGATGCCACCTGACAATGTCCATTGTCGCTTGTCATCCATATTCCGCTTGTAATTTAAGTTTACAAATCGGAAATACTGCTCGGACATCCTTTACTTCCTCTTTCCTTTGATCTCGTCTTTTCTCACTATACTTTCTGTTGAATGGCTGACACTGATTTAAGTGTCGTCGACACGAATTAGCAAGCTACCTCTTGGCGAGTACGATGTACCTTTGCGTGTCGCAAAACCAACCTGTACTAATTAAACTCTTACTCTCCTCTCTGGGACTTTGTAACACGGAGGAAAATCCTTTCTTCTCGTAAAGCGTGTTTAATTAACGGAGAAACCACTCGATCCTGCCGGACGACGACCGGGATCTCTGGTTGATCAAACGAACGTGTGTGTTCTTTATATTGGAGAAACAAGTGCTCGCACGGGAGCAGCAGTTTTTCTTCTTGTTTTTTTGTTTTTTGTTTCTTCGTCTTCCCGAAACGGTCTGCTGTCATGACAGATAAGAATCCCAGGACGCTAATGAATTTTCACGTGGCAATCGTCGCGAGTAATTGATCCTGAGGTGCACATGTCCTGCGAGAAGCACGATCCGCCGCGTTCCTTGCGAGGGAATCAAGATGCGGACGAGATTTGGAGTATGATCACTGAACGATTTCCTACCGCAGCACCGTTGCTCTGTGAAATGGAAGAGATAATCGACAGGGCTAAGGATCTCCTGCAACAGCTAAAACCATCGCAACATCATGACATTGGTAGTCAGTTTTGTTCCTTTACCATCAATCGTTCAGTACTTTTCAATATTAATGCAGATCGTTTCTCTCGTTAGAATCGAGCGAGTCACCCGAATCGGGAGAATCTCTTTCTTTGCTATCGGCGCGTGGATCCTTTGAAGAGAGAAACGAAGTAAGTGCAGTCTCCTGGTATGTTAGGTTCTTCTGAATAATTTCCAGTAGTTCTTTCGCAATAGTTTAACGATGAAGGAGATACAAAGTTGTACGTGAAACAAAATATAGCGACGACACAAGTCTCCGAGAGTAACATCGATGTCATGCCTAGGAAACTGTCTCAAGAATCTATTGAGTCTGAAATTATCTGTGGTTAATGTTGCTGATTTTTTTGCATTTTATACTGGAGAGTAGCATAGATCAGAAATTGACCATGGAATTTTTACTTTAGCGAGTAGCACGTCCGAGACCACAAGTACGGACAGGTCCATTACGAAAAATGACAGCGATCATGGTACGATGTTTAATTGCAAAATTTACATGTATTGGAGTCAGATTATATTTTCGAAGTTGTTTTTTTTCCAGTGTCTGGAGAAACGTATTCGTACGGCTCCTCGAGAAATATTAATTACGAAGCTGGCGATCAGAGGATCGACAGCTGCGAAAATGATTCTCAAACCCCTTCTTTGCAAGTAATACTTTTTATTCTATCTCCATGCCTCGAACTTGACGATATCGATTCAATATTGACAATTAATCAAGGGTTGCGAATATAAAGCCGTACTGAAGTTCGAAGGCCAGCGAACACCTCTCGCTCTCATCGAAGCGTACTCTCAGCGATGCGACGTGCCGATAGATTATCAATACGCGAACGACGTCTCGCATAAATACAAGTCGAACGTTATCCGTGGCAATCTCGGTGGATTCACTGGTACAGAGTTCTTTCTCTTGATCACTTTTGATACGATAGAACCGTAAACACAATGCAATCGATCCTGCAGCTATGTCTCGAGGAGACACCGAAGACCACGCGAAAAACTGTGTTGCAATGAAGATCCTCAGCATGATTGCTGATCAGCAGATGAACGACGAGAAGGTGACGCCGTTGCTGGATCTGGAGAAGGACGAGTATAAGCTTCTTTTATTCGAGTTTCCAGCAGAATTTTTTTATGTAAATTTCTTAATCGTGCAGATTGGTGGAAATTATCAAATTCGGTGGCATCCTGGACAGTCCTCAGATCAATCTGTATAAATTGTGTCTTGAAAAGGACGTCGAAGTACCACGGTATTTCATCGAAAAGGATCGAACGTATCAAGGACTCTCTTACATAGCAACTTGCAAAGCTTTAGGCTTCGAAGCAGAGGGTAATTTGCGAAGCTTCGTGCAAAAACTTTTTTCTTTCTCGAGCTACAATTCACATGTATTCCCGAATTTATGGAAAATTCTTTAGGGCGCGGTCTCCGAAAATGCGTTGCGAAAAAGGCAGCGGCTGGTGAACTTTACCGGCGATATCTCCAATCTTTGAATCCTGGGTCGCAAGAAGCTTAATAGGCAAAAAGATTATTGCTGAATCATAATTATGTTTATTGACACATATGTGACACCCTTCTTATACAAAGATCTATACAAAGCCTCTTACCCTCGAATTCTAATAATTCTAATAATATCGACATAGTTGCAGTAATTATTCGGAAGCGGTTATAAATAGTATCTGAGCAAATTGAAGCCTGGTAGTCGAGGCCGAACGAGGTCCTGGCGATATGTTGTACCAGGAGAAGAAGCCAGCTCGGCGGTTAACGTGCCTAGGGTATTTTGGCGACGATCCAAGGTAGTTTTCCGGTTTTCTTGAAGGACCAGTAATCGTAGAGAAGCTTGCCAAGCATAAGGAGGATCAGCAGTGCCAGGATGATGCTTAGGACATCCAAAGGATGTAGCAACGGCTCTTCATCCGACGAGAGACAGATCTCACTCCTCGTTAGATCACGAATCTATCGAATATCCATTGAAACATCCTAAATCAATCCAATTCGAAAAAATACTTATTTTAACGATGATCGACCAATTGACTCACGTGTTTGTCCGAATTATCGTCTCCCTTCAACGTAGCACATCTCACGTCGTCAATATCCTTCATCAAGTTTGTGTAACTAATTAACAGGTCCTATAATCGAGAATTCTCATTCGCATAACTCTCCTTGTCAAACTGGTTCCATCGAGGAAAATAATTGTTGGAATTATCGGAATTTTACCTGAAAACTTGGCGTGAAAATGCAGTCGCATCTCCAAGGATTTCTACCTAGATACAAGCTGGCTGCATTTCCGCTGTATCGCAGGACATTTTCCAAAGCGTATGTCGGCAGCTGAAAGCAGAATTCCAGCCAGTTTCACTTTGTTAGCAATTCGCGATCTAGTCTCGCACTTGGTAAACAGGTCATTTGCATATTGATTGGGTCAAGTGTACTCGAACGTAAATCTATCGCGGTGGGAATGATCGTAAATCACCACGCGATAAGCGGTGAATAGTATTGGAGTTGAAGTGGATCCGTTTCGATTGGAATCGTTAATAAAGATACAGACATCGGTGAGACGATTTCCACGAAGATTGAGCAGTCGAAAATTATCTAGCCAACGAGATCCTTCGAGTTCGACGATGGATTCTATCAAATTCTCCTCCAAATATAAATCGACGACACTCCGATACGATGGATTCGTCGCCACTGGTGATAAATTCTTAATCTGCAATCAAGATCAGCTTTTTAAGCTTCTTTTGTTAGTAGGAAGGTAAATGAGAATGGGATATCGATGTATGTATCTACCTTGTTCCCTGTTAAGCGAAGGGTAGTAGTATTCGCTGGCAAGAACCCGGGCATTTCCGTCAAGCCACGATGACTACAATTCACCTCAACGAAAGCCATTAATTGTTTTTGGACCTGTTTCCCAGCTCGTCCTGCCATCACGTATACCAACTCACACTCACACACGGTTCTTTTACACTCTTCTCTCAGAGCCTGCAAAAAGAAAAAAGAAATTACGAGCTTTGTTTCACTCGTTCGTTCTACTACTGGAAATAAACGTTTGGCTGATGGGAATTTTTTTGGATCGAGCGCAATAGGTATCCTGGGAGGTAAGACTTTATTATTCACCCGGATAATTTCGAGGACTGGGATAAAGGGCCTGCCCTGGTACGGTGTGCTGCAACGCAATTCGTCCTTGTCAGCAATTCTGCTAGCGAAAGATCCCTCTTCCGGGGTCAATAGCCACGTTAAGTTTTCCGTGCATCTCAGAGGATTACCTACGCAAACAACGATCCACTATAGTATAGTATACGTAGAAGAAAGTCTCTTGATTTACATTCTACTCGATCTTCATCGTTGCTAAAAGTAATCTCACCGGAAAGATAGATCTGCCGCAATGACGAAAGCTCAATGAATCCGGGAACAATATCTTTTATTGAATTGTTTCGCAAGTCGAGAATTTTTAGACTAGGAAGACTCGAAAGAAATCCAGTAGGTAGTTTCGAAAGTTTCGTACCAGTTATTTTTATTTCCTAGGGGCAAAGAAAATAAGGAAATTCAATTAGAGAATCGTTCTTATTTATTCGCGATCGACATATTGCATGCTGATATACTCAAGAACGAGACAACTAACGGAGATAAATTCCTTTCGTTTACTGCGTAATTCAGCTATCGATCACGAATCGCTAAAGCCATCTGGTTACTGGTTGGTTTTACGGTGAGGAAAGTATTCGCAGCATACCTCGAGTAATCGAGCCTCAGGTGGAAACGGAGATGTTAGTTTAGTTAAGTTACCGTTCGCGATTACTAACTTTCGCAAGAAGGAGTATCCCTGGAGAGTGTCCTGTGGATCGAGAGTCATTCGGGACCACTGGCACACTATGAGCGTGTGTACATCCTCCAGTCTGAAAAGGGAATTTCTCTCAAAATTTCTCAACTACCCTCTATTGCCATGGAAATAATCCCGTCGAATTTCACGAAATTACTCGAACCTCCACTCCAAAGTATCCTCGACACGGCCGAAACAAATAAGCTCATGCTTACTGCGCAAACTGCATTGCGAGTAGGTAACATTAAAAAAGAATCCTTGATTCTCGCAAGCTTCGTTCTCCACTCCAGTAAATTCCTGGGAATTTACTGAGGATGGAAACATAAGCAATCTGTAACAAAGGGTTACGATCAACGACTTAAAGATGTACATATCTATTTCATCGAAATTTGATTGTATTAGTTACACTGATGGTTCTTGTCACTTGCTTATCTAATCGCAAACTACCGCGAACCTAGTATAATTTACACCCTGCAAATAGCGTTTAACGCGGCGAAACACTCTTTGCCAACAGGGCCGAAGACAATTGCTTATTGTTATGTCGAGCTGCCGCATCTGTTTTCATGTAGCAAGTTTGGGCCAGCAATGTACACTTAGAGCCTTGGCGTCATCGCAGCATTTGCCCGAGTGATTCTGAATTTCGTGCAAACAAATCCCGCCGTTATCTCACAACCGCCTAAGGCTTTCGAGCGAACCATAAGAAACTAGTTTGTCTCTTGTAACCACCCACGATCTCATTCCTCCCAAAAACTTCTTTCACAGTTAGTAGAAACTGAGAAAAAAGTTTTGCTCCTGTCCTTTAGGGCAATTAGACTGTACTCGATGCTTTTCCCTTCTGTATGAATCAATTCGAATACAAGTATCCTACACATAGATAGATGGAAGAGGAAACTTACGAATTTGAGAAAAGTATCGCTAAACCAAGTGATCGAAGCATGATCAAAAAGTGTTGTAATTGTCACTGCTTTTTTTTCCACTGACACTGACGAATCCTACAACTAGTCTGAGAGCTCTAACCGACGAACAGGACATGCTAAGGGTCTCGATGAGTGTTAACTGAGAGGTGGTAATGCTAATGAGAAAATAGAAGCCGCGAATCGAGAGTGTCAGCAGGTGAATCACTGATACTGATGGCAGGGCTTAACGCGAAAAGAACACATTCGCAAAGTGCTACCAGACGTCTGATTCTCTTATGCATCGGGGTAAACAAACGTACTAGGAAGTGAGGAAATCAGTAAAAGCTTCTTGCATAATAGTCATTTTATTTAGCTTCGTAACAGGCGAATCTTCCTGATTAAGATAACAACATGTACCATTAATGATATAACCTGAGGAAATTATCGATCGATATGTGTATCAATCGTCAATTACAATCCTAATGATATAATTACATATATACATATATGTACATACTATATTCTATATAAATGGAAAATGCATTATGCAATTTCTCTAGTCGCATGCGCAGAAAATAAAAATATTATAATATCACAGAATTTCATAGTCTCGTCAAAAGTCCTCACGATTATTCGTGAATCGCACAGTTCATTTTATGAAAAGGAGAAAATTGCGCGCAGGAAGAATTAGAACAAGTGGAGAATGTTTTCCAAGTATTGCAAATAGTTAATCTATAACGCAGACGGAACTGCATTCATTAGGATGGCGCTCAGTTCGAGGGAGTTCTAGTAAATTCGTGGGTAAATGGAGAAGGTTGTGGCTGGGCTGCAGCAGGCAGCGGGATCCGCCACATTGGAAATACCGGTCGCCATGATACATGTCTCTGCGAGCCTGTGCGAGTCTCTGCCTGTCGAGTGAGCGAGTCTCGCTGGTCGCGCGATAGAAACATCTGGACTGTGTCGCTGATCGTTAGTTGCAGTAAGCGTAAAACAGCAGATATCTGTGAATATTTGTAAAGAATCCCATCAACAATTTACATTGGCTTAGACATATAATATACGTAATTCTTTTCTGCGTTCGTGTGAGTGTGAATTTTCAGTGCATTTACGAATACTCGCGCAACGCTCCTCGGTTCGCTTTCGGGAACACGTAACTGGACGTTACTTCGGAAACATGGCTGAACATCGTTTCGCTGGTCTGGTGAAATTTTGTGTACAGAAGCATTGAACGTGATTCCAAACGTAAATGCAAGTGTAAACCAGCAAAATGACTTCGATACACTTCGTCGTGCATCCCTTGCCAGGGACGGACGATCAGCTTAACGACAGGTGAGAGAAGATTCGTTCATTATCGGTTTTCCATTAAGACTACCTTTCTGCTGGGTTCCTCCTTGCTTGTTATAGAATCTACGTTTTTTCTATTTCATCCTCGCGGTTTCCGATCCCTTCTCGAGCGATACCTATTGCTTTCGTATTCGTACTTGAATGAAACAAGGTTCATTGGCAAAGATTTCAGAAAAATCGAAAGCATAACGATTTTCTCTAGGCTGCTTAGGCGAGATTCGTCAGACTCTACTGTCAGATCGTTCGTGCTACGTTGAGCAGCACGCTTCATTTCTGTTTTACGTGCTTCCGAATCGCAACGTGATAACTTGGTTATTCGCTCGTCTTTTTTGGAATTTAAGGGGAATGCGATGAGAAAGAATTGTTCTCGAGTGTGTTTTCAAGTCCGTTCTCCTTCTCTTTCTTTCTTTCTTTCTGTCCCTCTCTCTCGCTCTCTCTTTTGTTCCCTTCCCCCATCGTTCTTTCTCTCTCCCTTGCTCTTTCTTTCTCTAACAGAGAACGATTAGAATTCCATTTGGAATCGGTCGCAGCAAAAGTCCTTTGCTAAAGACACTGAATCGGCAGTATAGTCGCACATATAGAGGGCATGCTTTATGCTCCCAAGTCATTCGCGAAATTACTCTATTTTACATAATACGCCGCTCTTTCATTTTTATTCGTTTACGTACTTCTACCAATCCAGTCGCTGTTACGACTCCTCCGCGCGATGGCCCTAATACGAGCTCCGGCAGATCGCGACCTTACCGAAAAAACGATAACGTTTTTCGTAATGGAATAACGCAACGGCGAAAAACAGATATAGTCCTGTTTTTTTTTTTCCTATATCGATTCTTGCCGATTAATCTTTTATTGAAGAATTATTGATAAAATATGTAAAAAAAATGCCTACGAACACTGCAAGTTAATTTCCCTTGACAATGTATCATTCGTTGTTGCCTTCGTTCACACGGCAAGTTTTTCTTTTCTTAGGTTAAAAGAAGCAGCTGAGAAGATCAACAGATATGGATTTGTCACTCTACCAGCATTTACTGGGATAAAGATACAGATAAAGCATATTGTCGTGGGACCCACGCACATTGCACTGCTTACAGAGGACAACAAGATTTGCAGAGTTGCATTTATAGTACTTTCGGACAAATTGGATCTAAGTAAAAATGAGCCGAATCGAAAGTACGTTGGGCTGCAAAATCAGAAAGTATAATATATAGATTGAACGTGGCGAGAAAAGCAAACATCGATAAACTTGTTTTAGTACCAGCAAAAATTTGGTTGGAGCCTCAAGCTCTACGTCGAATGGAGGCAGCGGAAGTGGAGGAAGCAGCAGAGGTCGGATGTCCAGATTGCGAGGTAGAATCATGCGAAACAGTTCTGCCGTTCATGGTGGCAGCAGCAGTGGTACTAGCGGCGGAAGTAGCAGTGGAGGACGCATTGGTCCACCAGGCGTTATTATGGGAGGTGGAAGCGGTAGCAGTTCTCGCCCTATTGCATCGGTACCTGCTGCATTCGTACCGGAGGATCTTATATCACAGGCTCAAGTTGTGTTGCAGGGAAAGAGCCGTAATCTGATAATCCGAGAGCTACAGGTTGGAACGAGACTCTTATAAAAAAGCCATTTTATTTCCTTTCCTTAAAGAAATCTACAGACTATTTGACGTGTATACGTGGCTCTTTACAGCGTACAAATCTAGATGTTAACTTAGCAGTGAACAATTTACTTTCACGAGACGACGAGGAAGGTGACGATGCCGAAGATGCAGCCGACAGTTACGTACCAGAAGATATTATATCATTACTGGACGGTGGATTTAGTAATGAACATTCGGTCATTATCGACGCAGACGCCATGTTCTCGGAAGATATGTTTGGTTACACTGGAATGCGAAAGTAATAATTATTAATTATCAAGAGGATAGAATATTATCAAAACAATTATTGTATATTAATTCTATTGATTTATTTGCCAGTCGTGGCAGTTCTTCGCGCAGATTAGGCAGCGATAGAGAGGGTGATCGTTCATCCGAACGCGAACGAGATCGTGATAGCTTCAACAGATGGAGAGATCGTCAGTACTGTGGTCCACGTCGTTGGCTTGAAACTGCTTTGAAAGATTCTTGGGGAAAAGACTCTGGTAGTTAAATACATGATACATTCGATATAATATAATTCATAATTTCAATATGGTTAACATAGTTCTGGAATTATTCTTGTACAGACAACAAGAAAAAAGAACTGGCATCCCAAAGCCCACTATGGATATCCGAAGAGTTAGAATGGTGGCACGAGAAGAGTAATGAACCTGGTCCACGCTTCGTACAAATCGCTGCTCTCTACAGTGAATTAATAGCTGTTTCAGCCACTGGCCAATTGTATCAATGGAAGTGGTCCGAATCCGAACCATACAAGCATCCTGAGGTAATAATCGCCTCTATGAAATTCCTATTTTTCGATCAAAATCAATATAGTTCCAACTATGATATATATCGAATTTTCTCAATTTCAGAATCCAAATGTGCATCATCCAAAAGCTATACCATTGGCATTGACAACTGAGAAAATCATTAATATATCAGCAACAGCTATTCGATGCTCAGTTAGCACAGAGAGTGGAAAAGTAGCGACTTGGCTTGACGAGCTTTTAAGTCATGTAGCTTCGCGTCTCGAGCATCCGGCACAAGCCTTCACCGAATTCACTTTAGACAAAATTGTATCTCTTCATACGTGTGCTTTGTACACTGTCGCTAGGCTCGAAAGTGGTACCCTTTACTGGTGGTTAGTAATCATAAATCTATTGAATAAAAATTTAGTAAGAACTCTTAGAAAATCTATTACGATCAAATATATTCTTAATTTCTTTAGGGGTGTATTGCCATTTGCGCAACGAAAAAAATTGTGGGAAAAGTATAAAGCGAAATCCCGTAAGCACCGACCATCCACAGTATTATCGAACGATATCAGTGATGGAACACACGTCTGCATGAAGAGCAGTCCCATGTATCAGCCTGGAGCCATAGGTAGATATATAAAAAAAGAAATATTCTTGAATCGTACAATTACTATATATATTTTTTTCTTAGGATTTACAATAGCAAATGGAATCCCAAAAGTTGGCCAGCTGTTAACAGCTGCATGGAGCTTGGACCAAACTGGCAGATTTAAGATATTACCTGCAGGATCTCATTTGCCTAATGCTGCCACCGATAAGCGTGAATCTAATGGAAATGGAACAACGGGTACTGTGAATAAGACAAATCATAAAGAAACTGCTGATCGTCTTGATATGCCTCCTCCTCCTTCACCAGCATCTAGCACCTGCAGTGATACCGGTAGCATTACGACTAGCCACAGTAAGAAATATAATTCATTTTAATCTAGTCTAATGTGGAATAATCTTTAATTCGTCCGATTGTTCCAACTTTGCATTACAGAACGACAGAAACGTGCTGCGCCTAGAAATGAGAGTGAAGCTGAGCGTAAGGATGAAGAAGATTGGCATCTAAAAGATGTTGTTTTCGTGGAAGAAATTAAAACAGTGCCCATTGGTATGATTTTATATATATATTTTTTCAAGTATCACTATTTTTAAGAGTAAATAATCAATTCTAACTTAATTTTATTATAGGTAAAGTTATTAAAGTCGATGGTTGTTACGTTGCTGTGAAATTCTTTTCGAAAGATTCGAAAGAGAAAGAGAAGGAGATCAAAGAGAAAGATTTCAGCACATCTGACTTTAAGGATCTAACGGCACAAGAATTTATAAAATTACTAGCAGATTGTAGATTATTGAGGAAAGATGAATTACAAGTGGTGAAATCGTCAATGAGTCCTAGAGCGCCAGATTGTTTCCAGCGAACACCTAGGAGAGTCAATATTGTCGAAGGATCAAACGACAGTTTATTAACGATTGCGACTAATGGACAAGGTAATATTCTATCCAGCTTAGACGTCTATATAAATCATCACAACATCACAAGTAAATAATTCTTCAACCCGATTATTATTCTGACAGGAATCCATGCGATAATGAAAAGCGGAAATAAATTAAGCTATGTCGTGTACAATTTGAGCACTGGCAGATACGTGCAGGATTGCTATATTCCATCAGATATTTCCTCCTTCCTTGGTTTGCAGCCTCAGAACATTAGTCTTACGAGTGCAGGAGAAGTACGTTATTTATTAATATTTCTTTTATTTTTTTATTAGCATTAACGTTCTTTGTTATCATTACTGTTATTCTTTATTTATTACAGAACACTGACTGCTCCATGATCCTCCGAGATGGGAACAACACAATTTATCCACTTGCAAAGAATTGTGCTCTCGCTATTAAAGATCCGAATTGGTTGGATCTTGTGCCAGTACTCTGCATTGGCGCCTCCACCATTCCAATACCGAGTTGTTCGAATTCGACAAATATGAAAAATCAAGTTGCTGTGATTGCATTGGCATTTGACAATCTTCTGCTTATGCCACGGATTCTACGATGCGATTATGTTAGCGTTAAGCAAGTGTTTACTAACTTGGAGCAAGATCTCAGTAAGTGGAAGTTAGACAAAGTGTTTTAAATAATATCTTATTTCATAATTGTTAATTGATTGTTTTTTGTTTTTTTTTACAGAAAATAACGTGGCACAAATTCAGGCGATTTTGACTGAACGCTGCGACGGTAATCGGAATATTCTTCATGCCTGTGTTAATATGTGTTCACCCACGTCTAATAAGGAGAACGACCAAGGTATCGATAATAGTCTTCTTGATTCGGAAGATAATTTTTTGTAGTTATTAAAGTTGAATATTGTGTTAAAATTTTTGGAAATGCCTATAGGCATCGAGCGAGAATTAGTTACAAATGCTACTGACGGAGCTTCGGCTCCCATTGAGGAACCACTTCCTACTTTGAGTTGGCCTCCAGAGGCATTTGACAATACTTCGGGTGAAGAGGACAGTTTACTCAGCTTTGGAACTGCTAGTATGTCTATGGTGAACAAACCTGGTACGTTCTACGATTATGAAACATTTTTCGTTTGATTCTCTATTACTTCCCAATTCTTCCATTTATCTATTTTCTACGAATACCTTGCAGGTGTGGGTACAACATCCAACAATACATACATAATTGATTCCGTCGAGAGACGTAATAACGCTTTACTGATATTGAAGTACATGTGTGAGAGTAGTGTGCTAGCGCCTCATTTGAAGGAACTTCTTACGGCAAAGTAATTTTAACTCACTTTTGTTACAATTATTGATCAAATTCATCGAACAACTTAATTGACTAAATTACAATTTTTTCAAAACAGAGATGCACAAGGCCAGACTCCATTAATGCTTGCAGTATCGGTGCGTGCGTATCACGCAGCACTGATATTATTGGATACGATTCAAAGTGTTGGAAAAGATCCTAAAGAGTGTTCGGCTATGATATTACCATCCGACGCGAACCCTGATCTGTCTCCGTTATTCGTGACTTGTTGCAACGACACTTGCAGCTTTACATGGACCGGAGCGCAACACATTGATCAAGACATATTCGAATGCAGAACCTGTGGTCTAATGGGACCACTGTGTTGTTGTACCGAGTGTGCTCGTGTCTGTCATCGCGGGCACGACTGCAAATTAAAGAAAACTTCTCCGACTGCTTATTGCGATTGTTGGGAGAAATGCAAGTGTCGGGCTTTAATAGCTGGTCATCAAGGAGCACGATACGATTTACTATGCAGACTTGTCAGAAGTACTGATCTTGCTACGAAAATCAATTCACGGTTCGTAAATTGTTCAAAATTGATTATATTACCCTTGGTATGTGTGCTGTGACATAAGAATGTTAAATTATTTGTTACAGTGGTGAAAGTATCCTTCTGTTCCTCGTGCAGACTGTTGGCAGACAATTGGCAGAACAACGCCAATGCCGACCTGCATCGCGACAGAGATCTCTCTCCGCAAGCCGGAAAGCCGCTTCCTCCGATGGCTTAGGCGCTGATTCCGATATGCCTGATCACGATCTAGAACCACCACGGTTCAGCCGAAAAGCATTGGAGACTCTGCTGAACGATTGGCCAGCTGTTCAGTGTATGATCATGTCGGGAGTCTCTACCAATGGGAATGAGCAACTATTTGGTGATCAAGCACAATCTTCGCGTCAAAGTGGCACAGCGTTGCTCGATAAATTCACGCATTCCTTGTTGGTTAAATGCAGTGCTGAGATGTTGGATACACTTCTTACTACACTGATACGTGAATTGCAAAACGAATCGGTACCAGGCCGACAGGAAGAGGCGATTAATGTCGCTCGTCGTTTCGTGCGATCCGTGGCACGTATATTCGTGATTTTCACCATCGAGATGGCTCCTAATAGCACCAAGAGACGCACTACAACACAGGCTTTACAACCGTTGTCGAAATGTCGCAAAGTGTTCCAAGCTCTGATTAAACTCGCAGTAGAAGAATTATGTGAGACAGCAGATTCGTTGATCGCTCCTGTACGATTGGGCATTGCTCGTCCAACTGCTCCTTTTACTCTGACTAGCTCGGTGATCGAAGTGATCAATGGCTCGGAGGAACTTTTCTCAATAGAGCCATTGATACCTCACAGTGGTGTTGCTGCTCAAAATCTTGATGCTGGTCTACCAACGCAACAAGGTAGTAGCAATATCGCTGTGTCCAGAGATGTCTCTGCTATGGATGAGACTGAAGGAGGCGAAGGTAAACGAAAACCACATTCCATCATAATTCCAGATTTAAAAGAATAATGTCAATGATGGAATTATTAATCGTATGCTTGGTTCTGCACAGAAGTTCCTATGGATGTGGACGGTGATATAAGTGAGCACGAAGAATCTGGTGTGTCCGGAACAGTAGCTGGTCAACCATTAGGCGAGATGGACAGTAACGCCGGTGGCGTAAGCGAAGAACAGGCAGGAGACGGAGAGTCGGATACGGAATTGGATCTTTTGGCAGAGGCAGAGACCGAATCAGACTCCGACGATAATCATAGCAACCAAGATGCTGCTTCGGCACAGCGCAGTGTACAAACTGGTGCAACTGCAGGCTCCGATGGTGGAATGGGTTCTATGCTACTGTTCCCCGAGGACGAATCTGGCGAGTCCAGTCAGCAGGAAGATGACGAGAGTGAGGCAGGCGAAACTGACGAGCAGGATAACGAAGAATTTCCGATAGGCGACGAACAATTGGAACGGCGAAGGTAAAAAATCATTGATATTCAATTGTGCAGGAATAATATATTGAAAGATCTCGAAGTATACTTATATTAATTAAATGCATATATTTGCATTCCAGTGGTTCCTCGGGTCAGTTGCATCGTAATAATCTTGCACCGGTCTCTATGCAATGGGCGATACGTAATCGGGAGTACAGTACGCGTACAGCAGGATTGCGAGTCACAAGTGGAAGCAATCTAGTCTTTATTGATCCAACGTCTTTAAGACGCACGGCAGCAACGTCGGCCGTTGCCGCCGCTCATGAACCAATAACTATGGGCACGACGGCCAGCTGTCTTGCACGGGCATTTGGTATTGTCATCAGACAAATTGCTGACTTGTTGGTCATGATGCAAGATTACAAGAATTTGGCACCGTCCTTAGCCCGACTGGTCGAAATCACCTTCCAAGATGCTTTGACCTTACAAGTAATTATTTTTTTCTCTTTCTCGCTTTTTTTAAAGACACAAATAAAAGATTGTACGAGAAAATTATGAACACCATATTTTTGTGCAGATGTATTTGGAGTCTCATTTAAAACCAACTTGGGATTGGTTGTTGACGGTAATGGATGCGACAGAGGCACAATTAAGATTCGGAGTGTCTCTGACACGTAGCGCGGATCCTACGCATCCTGAGCATCCATTAAACAATGCGCCAAATGTTTCCGGTGCTAACTTTACTGGATTACTTAGCACCGCAGCATTGTCATTAACATTACAGTCGAATACAGGTCGGAATCAGCGTAGTGGTATCGCGACGACTTCAAATATCTCCACTTCCCAACCTTCTACACGACTCACCGTTGGTTTTCCAGGCGTTGGCGAACCTTCAAGGAGCAGTAGAGAACGCGAAGGCACGTATCGTAAAACTTTTCGGTTAAATTGTACTTATCTTCATTAATTGCATTTAATTTATTGCTCGATTAATTTCCAGGTGGCGACGCTCATTTGGCAAGACGTGAATTTTTATCGTATTGCTTGTCTCTAATGAGGGCTCACAATAGCGAGCACCGTGACAGTTTACCAGTATTGGACGTATCTGCCTTGAGGCATGTCGCTTACGTATTTGATGCATTAGTCTATTACATGCGTGCACTCTCGGAACCGATGTCCCCTAGAGGAGACTCGCAAAAGGAATCTTCCGGTTACTCAGGATGGAACGATCAGGTTAATAATTAAAATCATCTATGATAGAAAAAAAGAATTCTTTACTTGTAAATAAACATATACTGAATGTATCATATTTTACTATTCGTAGGACGAGAATGACAATGACGAAGGTGAAGAGTACAATTCTCCAGCACCAACTGCCATGGAAACCGACTCGGTCGATTATCCTGATCTACTGCAAGTTCCGATTTGTGGTTCCGGAAACAATAGTAACAGCACGCCAAAAGGAAGGAAACATCCGTTCTTGCAAAGATCCGACTCGACCTTGTGCCTTGGTTGTCCGCCGCTCGATCCGTTCGATACCGTGATGAGTGAGGCACTGCCGCTAGCTGATCAGCCACATTTATTACAGCCGCATTCGAGACGGGAAGATCTCTTTGGTATTCCAAGGCAATCCACCTGCTCAGGTGCAGGGAGTACTAGTCAGAATCCTTTGGAAGGCTTGCCCACGAGACTCGGTCTTTCCGCTCGGACTGTCGATAATCAAAATCCTCCGGTAACGCCAACTCTTAGTCAAGTAATGCACGGAGCTGCGGCTGCGGCTGCAGCTTCAGTTGCATCCTCTGATGCTAGAAACAGCTCACTCTCAATGGGAGAATCTACATCCACCAAATACACGGTAAACGTATAGACAATAGGGATGAGATCCGATACCGGTGTTTTCGACCTGCAGTTCATTATTATTGTTTCATCAACGACCCATTATTTCATTATATTTTTTTTTCCTGCTTTATTTTGAATTATGCTAATAAAGTATTATTCGTGTGTTGAACATCTATTCAATGAGTCGTCGTCGTTTCGTACCTTCCAGGATAAGCCAAAATCATTTAATCACTCGAACGACGTACACGCTACGGAGCAGATTGATCGAGCACCTATTATTGTATCTACCAATAATTCACCGGAACAAGGAACAGGAACTAACAAAAATAAGGATACGTGCAAAGCGAGCAGAAGTGTTATTGTACGCGCAGGAACTGTATCCGTGAGTATTGAAATATTAATATATCGTGTATGAAGAATGATGAATGTTTGATTAACTCGATATTTGATTTGGCGACAAGGATGCCGCTACGAATAAAGTTGGCGCACCGGAAGTACTAGTAGTGCCTACGGTAGAGGCACAGAACGTTACGGAAGAAGTTGACCCAGCTGGATCGAGCCAAGAAATATCGGCACACGAGACTGTGGAAACAAGCCCAGTGGAATCAGCTCGAGCTCAGCCATCAATAGGATCGAATATATCGCATAATATACTTCTGGGTCGTTGGCGATTACTCCTAGATCTATTTGGACGCGTCTTCACGGACGATGTGGGATTAGAACCTGGTTCCGTTGTATCTGAACTAGGTGGTTTTTCTGTTAAGGAAGCCAAGTTCCGCAGAGATATGGAAAAATTACGAAACTCGCAGCATAAAGACATTACCCTTTCAAAGGTGAGTTCTTAGTATAGAGAGTGTATTATCAGATAAGCAATCGGACAATGACCACCTATTATAAGTTCTTTTCTACGTATTCACAGGTGGAACGAGACCGAACACAATTGTTGATTCAAACAATGAAGGAATTAAATACGCAGTATAATCTATACAATAGACGAGCTATGAGCACTCCGCCTCTAGCTGCGAAAAGTGTTAAAGTCATATTTAAGGATGAACCTGGCGAAGGATCTGGTGTGACGCGAAGTTTTTACACGGCGATTGCAGGGGTACCATATTAGTTGATGAATTCTCCTATCTTCGTAACAAAAAAATTAGCCTTTGTAATTAATCTGAAACACATTTACATCTCACAGGCACTGCTAGCGAATGAAAAACTGCCGAATCTCGAAGCAGTACAAGTAGGATCGAAATATACTCAATATAATGTGCTTCAGAAATTAAAGAGCAAAGATCGCGATCGTGACTTAAGACGACAGGTTAATTACTGGTTTTTATGCTACTCAAATATTTATCCCGATATAGCTTGTTTAACCATTGGGTCGGATTTTATCTTTAGAATCTACGACCAACGTCTGGAAAGTATCGCGAGAAGCGAAGGACTCTATCTTTGGAAGCTCGACCGTTCCATCCATCCGGTTCAGTGGAAGGTACTTGTAATTCCGGACCAGGTAGTTCAACCTCGAATACTCATCCACTACCGGTGAATCATCCTAATAACGACCATTGGAGTATGCAGGAACAAATGCTTGGAGAGAGACTATATCCGAAGGTATCTATTACCAGAGTATAAATATTCCTTTTTCTATAAAATAGTTCAAAATATCCAGCAGAGCCAAAAAACCCTTTGATCATAATAATATCACGATCATGCAGGTGCATGCATTGCGACCCGCATTAGCTGAGAAAATTACTGGCATGCTGCTGGACTTAATGCCCGCGCAAATGCTAATGTTACTTGCTTCGGAGGAGGCTTTACGCGAGAAAGTCGAAGAAGCGTATGAGTTAATCAACAGCCACAATCAAGACTTGGCCAGTGTACTGGATCTCGACGTGTTCAATTTGACTGCACGCTGCGGCGTTAACAAAAAGAAGATCGAAAACAGCATTCTGGACGATACCGAAGACAATGCACCGCTGTTTTATTCGCCTGGAAAGCGTGGCTTCTATACGCCGAGGCAAGGCAGAGCCAGTTACGAACGATTGAATGCCTTTAGGAATGTTGGCCGGTACGTGATTCGAGTATATGAATCATGCAAAACAACCACCGAATTTGGAGAATCAGCATTACTCATGTCCTGTCTTGTGTTTTTCTTTCGAATATTTACAGGTTGATAGGATTGTGCCTCCTACAAAATGAACTCTGTCCAATATTTCTGAATCGTCACGTGATAAAATACATCCTAGGAAGACCGATACGTTTCCATGACCTTGCATTCTTTGACTCCGTAATTTACGAAAGTTTACGACAATTGGTGATCGACGCCGAGACCAAGGATAGCAATAGTCTATTCTCCGCACTTGACCTTACATTCAGGTGACTTTTCCTCTCCTCTCGATACCAATCCTATATATTACGAATCTGATTAACGTAACGTATCGCTATACTTTTTTCCAGTATTGATTTGTGTCCGGAAGAAGGAGGAGGGTCAATCGAGCTCATACCAAACGGTCGTGATATAGAAGTAACAGCTAGCAACGTATACGATTATGTGAGAAAATATGCGGAGGTACGAATGATCAAAGTACAAGAAAAAGCATTGCACGCTATGAAGGAAGGAGTTTTTGACGTGCTACCCGAAGGTGCCCTTGACGGTCTCACCGCTGAGGATCTACGACTATTGTTGAACGGGGTTGGCGATATTAATGTCTCTGTCTTGATTTCCTACACTTCGTTCAGTGACGAATCAGGAGAAACTCCTGAACGATTAGCCAAGTTTAAGCGAGGATTGTGGTCGATCGTGGAAAAGATGTCTCACGTGGAGCGACAGGACTTGGTAGGAATTTGAATTCTCTATATTAAATATAACTCCTTTTTTTTGGTTTTTTTTTCTGTTGTTTAATATCGGGTAATTAATTTTACTTGATACGTTTTAGCTATACTTTTGGACGGGATCTCCTGCATTGCCAGCAAGCGAAGACGGTTTCCAACCAATGCCTAGCGTAACAATTCGCCCGGCAGACGATGGTCATCTACCAACTGCAAATACATGTATCTCCCGATTATACGTTCCATTGTACAGCTCTCGCCACGTCTTACGACATAAGCTACTTCTTGCTATCAAAACAAAGGACTTTGGATTTGTATGAATATACATATATTATTACCGCGACCATGTTTGTGCGCAATAGCTCTGAGGACAGTCACATTACTGATAATGATATAAGAAGAAAAAAAAAGTTATGTTGTTATTTTCTTTCTTTCCTAGAAAAAATTTATAACATTTATAAATTTATAAGGTGTAATTATGGATTATGATTTCCTTTATCGAGAGAAGTGGTGTCTTCATTATAAGGTTTACGTTAATGTGTCATATTTAGTCTTCATAGTGACTCAATAAAATTTTCGGAAAAATTACAAGAAGATTTCAAGGTACAACAACAATCCCTGTTCCTGTTCTTTTTGTTTTTGTTTGTTCCGTGATACTATGCATAGTTGCAAGTGTATCATTGGAAACTGTGAAAAAGTGTAACAGACTGTTATGGAATTAAAAATTTCTTTTATTAGGCGTGTTTAAGATGTAACATAAGATGTTGACAGGAAATTGCAGATTCTTTAATGCACACCAGTAGTTTTGTAGGAGGAGTGGCTAGCGGCATGTGGTAGACTATGATACATATCATTTTAAAAACCAGACTACAACACGAGTATCAGATCGTAAATGATGAGTTCCAATTATTTCTCTCTCTCTCTCTCTCTCGCTCTCTCGCTCTCTCTCGCTCGTTCTCGCTCAACAGTAATGAAATTTATCTCGTTGCGAGTAAAAAAACCTATATAAGAATGCTAACGAAATATTAGCGATAAGATTTAGCGATCTAAACTATCTCGATATAAAATGTTCGGGGAACGAACATTAATCCGTAAGAAAGCTGCGTGTTGAATTTTTCTTTTGCTGAAAAGTACCCGAATGCAGTGTGTAAAATAAAGGAAAATAATCTAGGAATGTCTAGCTGCCTATTCCGTACTGTAAGATACTTTCTCTTTTTACTAACGTGATCGAAAATCTTGAATCTATCGTAAAACAAATATCAATCCTGTTACTTATGCTGCTTAGTCTTGGCATGCACTCATAATAAGTCCTCGCTTCTGTCTAGGTTTCGTAACAATGTAATGCTTTTTTTTCCCAAAATGATTCGTCATTTTGAAAGAAAAATTGAATTTACAGATTTTAAATATATTTCCTAAACAGTAAACTGAAATAGTAAAAAATAATCTATTATCTTTAATTTACTTAAAAAAAAAGGTTGCTAAGGCTAATATGTATAATATAATAAATCTCATTGTTTATAAATTTCTAAAAATCGTAAAGTTATATACAATAATTATATTATCCATTATGTACTCGACAAAGTATTAATAGAAACTTATGTACAACGGTTACCTATTGACCACTTCCTGAACTGTTTTGGGGTAATTTTGCGGTTGATTGGCTCAATTGAGCCAACGTTTCCGGAGTCGCGTGTGCTTTTAGGAGTGAGTTTTCAGCTTCCAGTTGATTGATACGATCCATAAGCTCTGCTATTTTTTCTTTGAGTACCTCGACTTCCTCTCGTACCGCAAACATCAAATGACTCTTAACAAGATCCTACAAAAAGATCCCTGTTAACTCTAACATTATCGTTCATTACCATTATTTGGTAATTGCTCTCGGCAAAGTACGCTTACCATAGCTTGTTCAATCTTATTATCAATCGCTACAGCGCTAGTCCCCGACATACTGCAATAGAAATTACACAGAACATTTATTCTCACGCATCATCATAGGACATAGACAGACAAACACGTGCGATATCAATGGAATTTCGGGGGAATGTCTTATCAAGCGGATTTCGATAACTCGTCGACTGTTACACTGTTGAGCTAAACCTTAACTGCTAGGTAACACCGCCAGACATCAATTTCAAATAATTATAATTATTCTATCACTGTACATTAACTCTACAATAAGTTTCTAACTTGCGCGTGTATATCTCTCCATTCATTGAAAATAATCTCAATAGCATTACGACGCTGAAATTTATGAGTAGTAGTTTCTGCAGAGTACTTTAAATTGCCAATAGAAGTTGAGATTGGCAATTGCCAAGAGGGGGAGGAACGTGTTGGTGAAGCTGTAAGTGAAATATTTGCAGGGATACCTTTCGTTATCTTCGAGGGTCTGTTGTTCGTCGCTGCCTTGCGTAACTTCGGTCAAAGATTCTAAGAGGGTCGTATCGGTCGACGATGCAGCAGCTCCGCCGACGACACTCGATATGGAGTCCTGCTCCGTGTCTGCTTGATGAAACGTCATGCTTCCCTGCTGCAGACTGGGCACTACGTTCTGGCAACTGCCGGATACTTGCGCTATTTGAATTTGAGCACTACTACCGGTAGTCTGGGGTTGCATCTGAGACGGTGGTATGACTTGGGATTGTACGGGCGCTCCCGGAGCATGAATAGTCGAGGAAGCTTGCTGTGCACCTGATTGAGGAACTTTGTGTATATTCTGGATGCCCTGCATTCCCTGTATGGCAGTCAAAGGCTCGGATATCTGTGTGATAGGTGTCTGACTTTGCAGAGACTGTTGCTGTTGGGGCGATGGAGCCGATGGTTGCTGCTGCTGTTGACCGGCAGCCGACTGTTGTTGCTGCTGCTGCTGTTGTTGTTGCTGCTGCTGCTGCTGGCCTGGCTGCTGGGAGGATTGTTGCTGCTGCTGCTGCTGCGGTTGTTGTTGTTGAGCCGCGACCACCGGATGCGTTTGTGGCTGGGGCTGCTGTTGTTGCGGTTGCGATTGATGCTGCGTAATAAGAATGTTAGGTGCCTGAGATGTTGGGACAGAAGGTTGAACGGACGGTTGACAAACGTTTGCTACCGGCATAGACTGATTGTGAGCGCTCACCGTCACGTATTGGTCCTCCTTCGAGTGAGGAATATTTTGCTGGTTCGCCACTCCGTTACTACTCTGTCCTATGATAGGAAGAGAACCCTGGGGCATGCTTTGCGCCTGAGCCAGATTAGTCGGATGGGCGGGCTGCAGGTTAGTGGGCAACGTAGCACCCTGCCCACCCTGCTGCTGCTGAGACGCTAACTGCTGAGCCGTAGACTGGAAGTATTGCGGAATTTGAGAGGCTGGCTGTACCTTTGCTTGGGTTTGAACTTGTGTGGGATTATGCTGCACATTTGGGACGATCGAATTGCTTACTGCATAGTTGGTGTTTGCGACTGCGGAGGGATTTCCGGCTACGCTAATCCCCGAATGTAGATCGGGATGGGTGGGTACGGGACCATTGGCGTCTAAGCCCATGCCTTTATCCTCGGTCACCACTGTTTGCTTGGGTACCTCAGGCACGACAATACCACTATCCGTTACCCCATAAGATATACACACTTCATTGGGATCCGACACTTTTGGAGTACTAATGGCGGTCGCTTGATTAACCGAAGTATGGTCCAAATAATCCATACAAGTCCATCTGCCTCTCTTGAAAGGCTCGGTGCTCTCGATCTTAACCACTTTAAACCGTTCGTTCCTACCGTGGGAGTGTACCTCGCGCAATGCATTTTGCTTGGCATTGCTGGACAGTAGGTTGATGATATTGTTATCGGTGACGGAAGCAATGTCGAGAGTATTGATATTGCTCTCGTTTACCGAATTGGCAATACTGTTGCCCTCGGAGGGCACGATGGCCAGTCCATACTGGGAGCTGGTCGGAATCACCGGAGCGGTGCTAAGCGCAGCATTGCTAGTATTGAAAAAGACATCTTCCTTGGAGAAGGTATCTTCCGAGTAGCTTGGAGTCTCGATGTCGATGTCCGTGATGCGGGAATGCTCGACGGAATTGTCTTCGGTGTGGGACTCATCGAGGTCGTCGTTCGAGTCTTCGCCGGCATCGTTGCTCATACGACCGCCGTCGATTATGCTAGTAATTTGGAAGGACGAAGTCTTTTTTCGACACTGATTACTCGCCGTCACGTTGCTCGGCGCGGTCAGACTAACCGGCTGGTGCAGCTTCTCCGGCTCTCCCAATCGAATCGTCTCCGTGGTCGTACGGTGCACGGGGTTTGAGATTTTCCTACTACCATCCGAGAGCTTATGCGATTTTCTGTGTACATTATCTGCCATTATTATAGGAACTTAGTAGTCGAGGGCCACGATCTTTGCATCCGCTCTCCTCTCGCATGTTAATATCGACATCGCTTCAAAGCACCGGGGGCCCGCGGCTTCGATCTCCGCAATGTTACGAGTCTTTAGAGTTACGACCTTCCTCTCCGACACCACTGAGCTCTTCTCCACCGTCTACCGAGATGCCTCTCAGACCTCCTCAGACCCTCAGACCGACTGACCGATACTCCCCTGACTAATGCCAATTAAATTCATATTCCAACTTCCCGAAGATGTTGACAGTTCACCATTTCGTCAATTTCACGGGAAAGGAGTACATTCGCTCGAGCACCGTCCACACTCGAAACGAAATCCGCACCTTCACATCCGTCGCCTATCCTCGACTCTACGGTTCTTCTTCCTTACTTCTTCACCTCCAACCACAGCCAATTACTCTCCATTCGATCTACCCCGCTTACGATACTATCTATCTCCGATATTCCCATTATCCATATTCTTTCTGTACTCTATTATAGCAAGTGAGCGGTTTAAAAATGGCTGCCAATTCACTCGCGGAATTGCCACGAATTACATCTAGAGCATCAACGGGTACGCGAACAAAAATCTATTTTCATCCACGATATATGTGCATTGCGAGAAAATCAGCTGAAATAGGCGCAGCAGCCACTCTTCATCAGGCTTGATCAGGCTATCTTCGACAGACTCAGCCCGACTTCAATAAACTACTCTTCTCTCTCCCACGATATCGCAAGCTCTCTACTTCACCCGCAATCTTCGATCCATTTTTGTCGTCCCATGCCAAGTTACGTTTTCGCTCACTTGGAAACTGCGGTTCATACGTTTGAATCGAATCTTGCGCATCTTGCCGCTACGAACCATGGAAACCTTCAAACACCTTCAAAACCTTCTTTCTCCTTTTGCTCGCCCTTCCTTCTTGTTCTCCACGAGCATTTACCGCGAAACGCAACACTATTCGGCATATACAGGGCTCCTTATATTTGGCTCTTCTCTCTGCTCCGTGCGATTCTGAAATAGTACTGATGATCAAACTACCCCGACTATATACGCTGCAATTTCGATTCCCAAAATCATTCATGAGATGAGGCCTTTACTGCCTGCAAAGTTCTATGTACAGAACAATGAAGGTGGTAGATCTCTCGCGTTACAGGATTTTATGCCCATGTATACATTAACTCTTATGCTTTTATAAATGTGTACGTTTTATTAGGCCTTGAGACCGGCCGACCGGTATCGTATAGTTCAGGGCACCTTAGTACTGCTTAGTACTGCTTAGAACTCGTTGCAAAGTGAGGTTAGAACAGGCTGAAGCATGGTAAAGGTTGCTTAGTGTGGATTGCCTATTTTCCGTTGAATCTTTTAACAGATATACACGTTAGTGATTTGTGTTTTTTAATACTTCTACGAGTGGTCATTAATCGGTCGAGAGACATTTGTTTCGAAGCGTGACGTTTTATCCAAAAATTGCGGTATTAAAATTCAATATTACTTTTCAATCGTGTTTCACTCCTATTCACTCTCTTATAATGTTGTTGAATCATTTTTGTAACTAGTCTAAAGATGTATATAGCAATGCGCCTGATTATTTAACGTTACAGGAATGCTGATACATTGATACATACAAAATCCACATGCAAGTCTTACGAGTGTTAAAACTACTCAATAGATCTGCAGTTAAGCCTGGGATTCGCTGGAAGAATGTGACATCGTACTTATCGGAACCAGTGAAAATGATATCACTACAGGTATGTATTTGAGTAAATTACAAATTGTTATATCTTTTGTACGCGTTAAGAATTCAATGAAGACTCTGCTCAAAAATCTATAGGTGGTATGTAATGGCAGTGAAAATGCTGTATCTATCGTCGTGTTAGGAGATTCGGCTCGTTATCTCTTTAATTGTGGGGAAGGAATGCAAAGGAATATACAGGCACTAACCAAGAAACTAGGATATTTTGGGTCTATTTTCTTAACCAGCCTGGATTGGAAGAACGTCGGAGGCATAGCTGGCTTTTTGCTTTCGGTAGAGCAAGCAAAAATAGCTCGTTCGCAGGCCCTAGAAGAACTTGCTCTCCGATGTAATAAACAAAATCAGTATAAAGAAGACCCAATAAAAATTCATGGTCCAAAAGGCTTACGGGAATATGCTTCGTCCCTAACTGCGTTAACTACTACGAAACAGTTTCCGCTGAATTGGGTGGAAATACAAGACGAAGAAGTTGTAAATTCGAAAAGTTTAAAAATAACAAGTGTCAAAGTAATAAAAAAACCAAAAATTGAGAAAGAAGTCAGAGAAGAAGACGAATGTAAAAATATTTTACTCGGTGAGCCCTGCTTGCCTGTTAATACTATCGAAACTAACGATCCGCACAGTTCTAAACGAAAAGTATCAGAGGATGTCGATGGCAAGTCTTTAAGTAAACGAAGGAAGATTGACGAATGGTCGAGCGTTAAGAGTGATAGTTACGTGCTGTGCTATGTCTGTGAAATAACTGGCCCATTAGGCAGATTAGATATTAAGCAGTGTATGAAATTTGGCGTACCCTTTGGACCGCTACTAGGCCAGCTAAAGACGGGTAATGATGTGACTTTATCGGATGGCACTATTGTTCGCTCCACGGATGTTTGTAGCGCGCAAAAGCCAAATATAATATTTATGAGTAAGTATACGAGAACTGTATTATTGCAACGTCGTATTATTCCACAAATTATATTTCTTAACGCAAAGTTTTTCGGTAGTCATAGATTGTCCAACGGAAGAATATATAGAATCATTGACCAATCATCCACTGTTGAAGGAATACCGGAGTGAAGAAACTATCAAGAACAAGAAATTAGCTCACGTATACCACGTCACTCCGGAAAGAGTATTACAAAATCCTGAATACCAATCCTGGATGAGAGAGTTTCAGAATGATGTTCAACATATCGTTCTCAATGAGAAGAACAAAAAATTCTATTCGGAAAAGCAATATATCAGCCATTATAAGTTACATGCCATTCAACCAATATTGTATCCCGCAATTCCGATCGACAACGATGAAGATAATGTAAGTCGTAGCATATAAGTGTTTTCAGGAAAATACTTTTTCTTCTGGTGCATTAACATTTTTCAATGAAATTACGCATATTTTTTTGTTTAGACAAGTCAAACAGACCAGACGTTTTTTCAACGAGCGCCACCCGGCTTGAATGTTAAATATGTACCAAAACTTGGGACAAGCATTCCACCAAAGTTAAAACTACCCGAAGCAGACGATGTCGTTCAGAATCTCTCCAGCAAATCGATAAGGAACTATCGCAACAGAGTAAAGCCATACATGGAAAATCCGATAGACAGCGAGGGATACCCGCATCTAGTTTTCCTTGGTACAGGTTCAGCTTGCAATAGCATAATGAAAAATGTCAGTGGGATTCTGGTGCGAATGGACGAGAAGAACAGCATGCTCTTTGACTGTGGGGAATACATACTGTCACAAATATTCAAATTTTATGGAGAGGAAAAGGCACCAGAGATTTTGTCTACTATTAAGGTACATCGTGATACAATAATAATCATGTTAGACTAACAATGTATTACAGGGTACTTATAGGAAAAAAAATTCTTTTAAAGGGGATCTTTATATCGCACCGACACGCAGATCACCATAGTGGCATAGTATCACTGATCCGAGAAAGGGGGGAAATTACACGGACTCCTGTCTCCATTTTGGGACCGTACACCTTGAGAACTTTTTTGGAGTATTACAGCAACTCGCTGACGCCAATATCCGATCTGTACAAATTTTACCACAATAAACAATTCGCTTTAGGCCCGACTAGTACGGTACGAAAAGTCTCACAATTGTTGAATTTGGAAAGTATCGCTACGGACACGGTAGTCCACTGTTCGGATGCCTATGCTGTTCGGATAACAGTACCAAGTGGTTGGTCAGTGGCCTACAGGTAAGAATTTTCATTATTAATTAAGTCGTTTCATGCAACTCGAGTGAATTTAAGTAATGTGAAGTAATTAACCCTGAAAACTTTTCCAGTGGTGACACAAAGCCATGTCAAAATATGATCAATTTAGCACAAGGGGTCGACATCCTAATCCACGAGGCTACGATGCTAGACTCTAATAGTCCACGGAATATTGTAAAGATGCATAGCAGCGTTAGCGAGGCGATTTCCATTGCGAAAGCAAGCAACGCGAAATATACTATTTTGACGCACTTTAGTCAGAGATTTGCGAAGGGAATTGAATTACCTAGTGGTACTCCAAATAATATTTGTGTTGCTCATGACTTCATGCGGGTGAATATGGATAGTTTACCTTTAGCAAGTGGATTCGAAGAGATTCTCCTTGCTGTTGGTGGAAATCCAGGTCAAAATTATGACGAAGATGACAATGATCTAGATCAGGAAGAAGCATTGGCCTCGTAAGCGTAAAACACCAGTTGCTTATTTGTTGAATAAATTTTTCTATCTTTTAATTGTAAATGAGTTAAGTATTTTTTTCTGTTAACATACGCCTGTGATTAGAGAAGTTTTTGTATACTAGTTTCTCCCAAGATAGCGTAAAAAAAGAAAATTCGAAAGGTGTGTTTAACCAGTTAACTGGGAAATTTAGTTTCAAAAGATCTCTACAGCTGGCGGAGGTCAAAGTCAAGCAATGACGTGAATTCACGTCGAATTCATGGTAAATGGTTCTACGAGAAATTTTCAATGGTAATTTTATTATTTTACACGACGTGTATACACGTCGAATGCAGTTAACTGGTTAAATTGGCGGGAAAGTATGTACTAGTATCCGCGATCTGTTGAGTTACCATGATGATCCTGGTGGTCATCCCTGGCTTACATGGTAAACCAAAATTCCAAAATGTATAAAGAAATACATTTTTGTAAAAAATGTCAAGAACTGAAGAAGTTCGTGGTCTTAAATTATCGTACCTCCTTACATTTAGCTCCGAACAGCCGTAACTTTGTTTTCACGGTACTTTACATTCGATTCGATAGGAAAATAATCCACAAGGAGCAACCATTTATCTCAAATTTCCCTCTTATCGAATTAGTATACTAGAGAAACTTTGTTAATTGCGAACTTATTTATTATAAGTTAACTTGAGTTGCTTATCAGGCTTTTTTTACCGTCGATACTCACCAATCATTTTACCTTTCCCTTTTAATCGGCATTATAGGTACGTGTGTGTCAAATAATTTCTCGTAGAGTCTGTTTCGAGCGGAACATTTATTTTGCTTTGCTATACTTCTCGTTCTCATTGAATTCGTCTTCTCAATACAAGGCTCAAAATAAAAATGATCATGTATGTATATGCGAGAAAGGAACACAGTTTATCAGTATTGAAAAATATATTCGACGCGAAATTACTTTGGTAGCTTTCGTTAGGTATTCTTGCGTGGTGTTGCTCGTTTCATTTGCAGTTTCACTTTTTTTCTTTCACACGTCCCATTTAACAAAGTGAGACTAACCAAATATAGTTGAAAAACAATTTTCAATATTCGCCTGCAACTGTGCCAAACCTGTAGATTAAGCTTCCTGTATTCTACACTTATCGTTCTATTTCTTACATTCAAATCGTGGCGCGAATGTATCTTTAAGTTGCTTTAAGTACATTAGATTTCATTAGGAACGGGTTAGCAGTCTCTGTGTATTTGTACCACGCGTATTAAAAAAGCAACATGAAACTGCAATGCAGCCCGCAAAAAAAGAATACGATTTCTTCGATTACAGATCAATCCGTTTCGTTCGATACAAAGAGTTTAGAATCGACCGTGTCCTACCTGTATTTGTATATAATGTATACCTTGGGAGGGGGTAATATAATATTAAGTTGCGAGCTACAACTAAAATTCTCTAGAAATGCAGAGATTTAAAAAGTGTCACTTGTAAAAACTCGATTACTCTGCTGCTTTCTGCATTATCGCATTACACATTCCAAAATATGATTTATCCTTCGCCGTTGATTGAACAGTTTACCTTTTGGCACACTTCAATGCGGAAATAAATAAAATAGAGAGGATAGAAGGACGGCTGAGAAAAATTTCCTGGAAGAATTTCTACGATCCATGGCGAACTGGAAGACGATATTGCAGTGAAACGTTTCGGCATAATTCGGCGGAAATATATTCCAATATAGCAGGAGAATAATCGTGCTCCTACTGGCAGTAATATGATTTCTATCATGCGTCGTTTACCTCAGGGGGGGGGGGGCGGTATTTTTTTTAAGAAACATTCACACCAGTTCACGTACTCTTGTCCTTATACCACTTAGTCAGCTTATATTCTACGATAGCCTAACGCGAGTATGCGATAAGAAAAAAATCGGGCCTCCAATCAATTTGGACGAAGCCACGATCCAGGTCTGTAGAAAAACGATGAGAGCGACCGGGTAAGGATATATATCGGTATATATACCATAAGGATTAAAAACCTGGCGTCTCGAACGACGAGGAATTCTCGTAGACGCGATTCTAAAATACACGGATGGTGTGTCAGTCTTTCCTTTTCCTGTTGTTAGATTCGCGAAGCGTTTACAAAAGTAAGAAAAAGGCAGTTAGAAGAGAGGATTAAGGTCGGTCGGTTGCTTAGGTTCGTTCGATATCACCGATCGTTACACATCTACTAATGCATAAATGCCGAGTTTTACTCTCGAGAAATGTCTTATTGTTCGGTTAAAAAATGCTCGCTATAGGAGTATAATATATATCCGAAAGTCACTCACTTTTTAATATATACTCGTTTTATATAAGGTCCTTGATAATGATAGCTTATCCTAAGGTAAGTATTAAATGAAGGAACGAGGGGAAGAATATTAATTGCTCAACATCCTTCCCGGGATGATGCTCCCTAACGATCATGATCGTATGTACCTTGTATGGTATAGAAATTGCGATTGCTCCCCCTTATCGGATAAATCCTATCAAAAATCGATCGAAATCCTCAAAGGAATCTTCTGTGTCATATTTGAAAAAGGTCGAACGAGGAGAGAGAGGGTAAAGGGTAAGTGCGAGACGCACTCGCAGGAATTCCCAAGTTCCCAAATATCCCATGGTCCGTTGATATAAATACGACACAGGGTTAGGAGAAAAGCTGGAGCTAAACGTGAAAATTGCGGATCGAATGAGGAATGGGATAATTGGGTTTAAAATTCCCACTTGGTCGCGGATTCATAGTCAGTTTCGCCAAGGCGCAAGGCTCCGTTCTTCCCAGCGGTCAGGTATCGGCCGTCGACGAATTTAATACAGATGCGCGATGGTTCTCGTAGCTCCAAGTAGAAACCGTCCGAGGGCACGTCCGCGTCCACGTTCACGCACTCACTGTCAGCATGCCAATATTTGCCGTTTTGGCCTGTAATTAGATCAAAGACACTCGATTTCATCTTCGATGTACTATATTGAATTGATAAGTCCAGTTTGAAACACTATTGGTATACTTCCTATATCCAATCATGAAGAAATAGAAATTTTTGTCGGGATAATTGATTTGAAGGATCTCATCCTTTTCCAAGTACCTTTCGTTTTCCATCGTTAAAATGATATATACAAAATCATGGAATTCTTGGATTTTCTTTCAATGTACCGACAAAATTCTCTGTTTTTAAAATAGATAAAATGGAATTTTCATGTACCTTTGAATCTGACAATACCACGGTCGCATCTCTCAACACGTATCGTCTCGTACACGGCCTTGTTGCACTCGAGTTTTGGGCTGGAAGAGCTTTTGGGCCCCACAAACCCTTGCTCGCACCTCAGTACGAGCACAGGTCTGTTCATCAAGTAAAAGTAATATTTGCAAGCGTCAGAATCCGCGCCATTTGCAGAGTCCGCGTTCGCGTAAAGGTGACCAGAGCGTTTGGTCGCGAGGAACTTGCCGTTGTTCGCGCGCAAGGCGACTGTACCGTCATCGGATTGCCAAACAAGGTCAAACAGTGCGTTTGAAGATCGCTTGTGGTCCGATGCCTGGATTCCACCGCCAGCTTCCAAGCTCCAGTATCGGTCTTGCATCGTGCGCACGTACCAGCGTTTGGTCACGCGATCAAATTCAAGCTGGAAAGTCTCGTGACCGGAAATCTCATCTTGATTCGCAGTTACGTCCACTCCTGTAAATGAGAATAAATTTGAATTGCAATTATTCTCAAAAAAAAAAAGAAACCGTCAAAGTCAATACACTTCGAAATGATATTTATTTTTATAATTACCTTGCTTTACGGAAACATAGCGTTGATTAAGGGCAGCCACGAACGAAGCTTGCGGCAAAGATTCCTCTAATGAGAACAATTCGTCTCTTGTCACAGTCGTTGATCTTGATTTCAGCACAGCCTTACTTCCAATAGGCGCCAAATACGCTCCGTGAATGTCTCTGAAATTCACGAAACATACATGCAGAAAACTTCGACATTGGAAGAGTTCAACACAATGATCCTATTCAATCCAGCTCATTGTGATACTTCTATTCTCTATTGTCGTAAAGTACCTAGAGAACTGTTCAATCGAAATCATTCACCATCATCGATTCTGATTAAAAGCGATTGGATTCGATTCTCTCTCTATGTCTAGCTTTCGCTTTCTGCACAGCTTGACTTACAATTTTTCTCTTTATTCCTCAAGTTTGCATTGAACTTTTAACTGTTGCTTAACAAAATTGATTAAATTCCATAAAATGTTCACCTCAAAGCCAACAAACCAGCGTGGAATTCGGCAGCATAAAGACAGTCCTTTGTACAGGAGTCAAGTAACTTGCCATCTCGGGCTAAATACTTGTTGTTGCAAGTATGAAGCGCGTAATGGCCATCTTCGTGATCTCGGCCATTGTCGTCGGATAACGCTCCGGGTCGGAATTCAAGAGTGAATAGAGTATCTTCGCCCCATGGTACAGGCGCATCCACGTGGATCTCGTCTTGCGATGCACTGAGATGCGCGAAACGCTTTCTTCCAGCGGATCGCAAATTTACCTGGAATATTCGGAAACGTTAAGTTCCATAAAATTCCTCTTATAATTTATTCCGATTAAATATAGAAGATTTTGACGATTTAAAAAAAAATTTATTACAATTCACTATCGATAAAAAATAAATCACGGTGAGGTAATTTTGCAATAAAATATTTCACCTGTGGTCTAGCAGCTAAATGCACAAGCCAATATTCAGCCTCGCCCGGTGCTTTGGCCTGGCAGGTCAATTCTTCTTGACTGGATCCGAGAAAGTAGCCTCTTTGAATATTCTTCAAAGCCCACCGACCACTTCCTAGAATGTTTTCAACTCTATCAATTATCCTCTTAAACTCTTTCGGCAAAGGCAAAGTTATCCGTACGCCGCTTGAATCCAATTCCGAGTGTCTCGAGTCGATTTTACACTTACTTTGAAACGAGGAATTACGTCAAGTGGAAGAATCAATGGGTTCGATAAGTGGGGGATTAAGAGATGGCTTACTTAGCCAGGGTGATCAATTTAGATATCGCGATCGAGTATTGTCAAACAGATTACGTATCAAGTAATTACCCACACGGTCCAACCAACATAAGAAATTATTAGGAATTAAGCGCTATCATTTAGAAACCCATCATTTAGAAACGTGATAAAATTCTGCTAGATGAATTTCGCTTTTGAGACAAAGTCTACCAACCATCAGAGGCCATTTGAATTTGGAAGGCACAGCCGGGATCCATGCGATCTTCGCTCTCGCAGGTGACATTGCCGAACTGGTCTACTGCCAGATAGCGGTCCAGGTGTGAGCGCAGGTAAACCTTGTTCTCGCTTCCCTCCAGGCTCCACAGCTGTTTCTTCTTCAAGCTCGAGCCGTTTGCATTGATCTTGAAGCCGAACGTCTCCGCAGTCAGATACTTGAACTTACCATTTATCAAGCCCACCTGTAGCATTCAGAAATATTTCATCTCAGCACTATTTACAATACAATTGTTTTCTTATTAATATTTCCCATCAGTTTTATCGCACGTCCATAGATATTCGATAATAATAGAATAATTAATAAAAGAAATTAATTTTTTATTCTTTTAAATACTCTCGAATACCAATACAGCAATAAATTCCAAGAGAAACTCGATTGTCAAGAGCAAACGTCAAATCAGCGTTATTAGTTTCGAATAAAGCTCTTAAGTCTCTTGAGCAAGTGTAAGCAAACTGCAAGTTATTGTGCCCCAACAAAAGGGATATGTGGAAACAGTGCAATGGATAAAATTCTTAAGACGTTCTTAGAAGCACTTCAAGAACCTTTACAATGGGGTTAATATCTGCTTACTACGCCCGCAAAGCGGTATGGCTAAGCATAAAGCACTTATCAGGCCTTGGCCACTGTAATCCCGCTAAGCCTCGATTAAAGAGTATAAACAACTCGTCCACCAGAATTTTTTATTGCTTTCGCTGACACTACATTCCTTTTGTAGTGATCCAGGTGACAAAAGTACATATGCACGTGTGACACGATGAAACTTATTGACTAAACGAAACAGGATACACTCTTTGCATGCCAAATAATTCATCTAAAAATTAATTAAGAATTTAATTTAATTTCACCTATACATCTCCGAAATATCAACGCAAAATAATTTGTCCATCGACAGGTAAACTTTTGTTGCCGAGTTCCAATAGTCTAATTTCTCAGTGTAATTTTAACAAATGAGTAATTAAGTAGATTCTAGGTAGAAAAGGAGAATTGTTCAAGCTCACCGTCCAACCGGACTTGTCGCTTGAGTTCTCGGGTCCGAGATTCTCCGAGCCGTTGCTCTGCATCTTGTTCTTGCGGCTTCTGAGCTTGGTGGGCACGCGTCACGGTCTTCCTGGAACAAAAAGTCCCGTCCAGTTACTTTTATGATATACGCTTTTTGCCAGCACGTGCAGCTGCCACCGTCGAGCCGGTGAATTATGCACTGATTCGACCCCGAGTCGCTACGACTCAAAGGACTTAGGGTCGGCGGCGCTTCGCAGTGCTATTTTTACTTGTTATCCGGCAAACAGGATACACCATCCTATAGATATAGACACTCGTATGCCATGCGAAATTACTATAAACAGTTGCTTATCACTGCATCGAACTTTAATGTGTCTAACCGTTATTTTTTTTATATATATATATATATATATATATATATATATATATATTATAACATCTTTCATATTTCGTTATGTTCTTCATTACCACTTTTTCTCATACTTTATGTGACGCGATTGGACATAATTGTACGCGATTTGCGATAAATTAAAAGTTAACGAGAGATTTCCGATTTGATTCCTTTGACACAGATCAGAGGAGATCGTAAAAAGTGAGGAGAACCGTGGAGAAAACGGTGTAATTGGAAGTGAGTGTGATCGAATCGTAATTCAGGATTACGGGAGTATAACTAGTATCCAATGGAGGACACGACTGCACATCGCGATATTGCTTCTATTAAAACGGTACCGGGCGAGGTGTGCTTCGGAAGAGTGGTTCTCGAGAACTGGTCGTCAGAGAGGTGTCATTTATCATCATTTCGAATAACGAGAAACCAAGGCAGGAAAGCCTGCTGAAACAGGTGAACGACCCCCTATATTCAACGTCAGTTAAACAACGGTACTGGCGTTCATTTTATTCAGAACCACTTGCTAACAATGACCACCGGTTATATTGGGATCTTCGTTACTTTAGACTTTTAGAGGTAATCGATGGAAGTACGAGCGATTCGCTTGGCACAAATACCGTAAGTTACGAGATGAATACCGTAAGTGCTCATAATCAGATACTTCCAGTCCTCATCTAATGCTCTATTCACTTATGTATAAAGCCAGTTAAATCCAACAGAGATATTTGCAAATACTGTCCGAATTTTAGCTATGAATGATTGGTATGCTTAATTGCTTTTGAAAATTCTTGTCAGTTGGAATAAAGCGAGAAATAAAGTGAGAATAGAGAAAGTGTAAAGGGTTGATCGTTGATCCTTGACTTTGGCGTGCGTTACGACTGTTCGTAAGAGCAGGAGCTCACGCGAGGGTTGAGAATGGCGAGATCACACGCGTGCGGGGGTGAGTTGCGCTCGCGCAGCGTGATATGATGCACGAGGAGGACCTGTGTCTCGATTATTGACCCGGCCTGCAGGCAGACCAAAACGAAATGCTAGGGTACCACTCGTAATATTGATTGGAAGTGCTACGATTCTTGATTGCGCCGGCCAAACGTCCATTTTTCACTCGACTTATACGTTTAAAACGCCCAGCTTCCAGTTTTGCGGTTCAACAATTCGTTCTAACGCTCATCTCGCAAATTCACCGTCGCTTTAACCCGTAAGCAATAATGTCACGTGACTCAAATAACTATAATTAAGTTGAATAATAAATATGGTAAAAAAAAAATATATATATTCGTATAGAATGATATGTATTCAAGTTAGCAATCCTCATATATGCGAATATTCACTTGAAATTCTCTTTTGTCGGCCACTGTATATTTTAAGTCGTTCTTCATCGCATTATCTTTAATACTCGAAGAAGAATTTAAATATTTCAGTGGATCTGGTATAAATATCCTAAAGCCAGAATATTTTTTACTCCGCGACACCCCCAAAGAGCTAAAGCCAAGGCTGCGAAAATCGACAGAGTTCTCCTCCTGAATAAGAGGCCGTAGGGAGCCCAATGAAGAAAAGAACTCTAACCCGAGATTAAATATACCGTGAATGCGAGCCCAGCCTGATTTCTATTCAACTCGTGAGGAAGACTCGCGCTGCATTCAAATCACGCGCAGACGCGTGCACGTGTACTCGTACGAGAGGTGTCCGGCAGGTTTTAGTGCTTGCAAGCCCCTAGCAAAAATCACGTGTAGTGCAACTTTCCAACAGATACCGGTTTGATTGCTCTTGCGCTTGAAATGCCACTTATTAGTTACTCACTTTTACAAATACAAATAATTACAGAAATTCTCGACACTTATTCTTCAAAATTTCCTCGCCAATTTCAATGATTAGCTCAAAGTGCCGCGAGCTGCAAGGTCATTTAATATTAGAATCACCGAAGATCTTAAAAAGATTTTCCGTCAGGTTTCTCTCGTGATAAATATGGTATTTGACAATGTTTCTAAAAGAAACATTCTTTCAAAATACGTTAAAAAATATGTGAAACGAATAATAATAATAATAATAATAATAATAATAATAATAATAATAATAATAATAATAATAATTGTTCGGAAACAGTTAGGGTTATCCGAGAAACAGAAATAATTATCTCCGAATTTGCATACGTTAAAACAATTTGCATACGGTACTAAATGTGTTTAAATTGCTGACGCGAAAAAAAAAGATTTGAAGAACAGTGGAACAGAAGTTCGTGAAGCGAAGTTGTAACAAGAGCAGCAGGTTGCAAAAGGTAGCTCAACGACCACAAAGCTGCTAACTCAGAAAGTGTAGAGTGAGGAAATGATTAGGTGTCACGACAACGGAGGAGTCTTGCACCAGTAATTACCAAAGGAGCAAAGAAATCTGAGTCGAGCAAGAGAAACAGTAGGAAGGGGAAGAAGGCCAGCCGACGAACTCCGCTTGACAAGTCCGTTATTACAAAGACCTTCTGCAGCAACGAAACTCTCAACTTCAGTGAAAGTTCACCGACAAAATTGTATGTACTTCGGGCCACCGTTGCATAGAGGAAAATACGTTTGACCCTAATACCCTTTCCATCTAGGAAAACCACAATAATTCAGCGCATCGTTTTCCAAGCTACCGGTGCTTAAAGAAATTATGCTGAGCAATCGTCATACTGGCACGGTAATTTCCTCTAGAATTTCACGCTAACCCGGCTTTCGAATAAAATGAGTACAAAAATGCATTAATGTGGTCATTTTTTAATATGAATTTCAGTAACGGATTCTAGCAAATTAAATATTAATATTGATTGGAGGATGAATGAATTAAGAAACTTTAAACCCTAACAAACCGTAAATTTAAATTCCTAAAGAAACTTTAACAAATGAGAAATAAAAGAAATGAAATATTTCAAATAGTAAAAGCATTTAGTATACGTTTTCTATGAGTTTCAAATATCCTAAGTTCTAAGATCAACTTTCCAAGGACCTATATGTTCCGAAAATCCTAGGTAGCTGGATCAGTCGTCTTACATGTTAAGTACGGTCCTTCCGTTTCGAGTCGAGCCCCACCCAGACGGAAGCCGTGCTCGACGCAGTGACTCACAAGTTGAGGCGAACCACCCCCGAAGAAAGAGCGCACAAAAATAGCCTTCCTTTCCATCGAGCAATGCCAGCCTTCCAGGACACCACCTCCAAAGCACCAGGCATGTTCGTATTTTCGTACAACGGCTCTCGTCGTCCCAATGAGTTTCAAACGCCCTTGCTAAGATTGCACATGGTGTCCAGTGGAATGTAAATAGTAACAGAGTGCGCGTGGTCCAGGAATGGGGACATTCGCTTCTGCTGATCTTGATACCCGGTTTTCACGGCCAATTAAGTGTTCAGGGATTTTGCGCGGAGCTGTGCGCCGTGGCACACGTTCATTCAGGTACACACATCACGCTGAGGGTGGTAATTATTGGAGACTTAATCCGATGGTTGATTGGATTTTTCTTCAGAACGCAACGGGTTTAACGGTTCAGTTGCAACCGATTGCACAATGTCAATGACTCAATTATAAGCCGATTCACGAATTATTGTTAAGTAGAATATACTCTCGACTACTAATTAGCCAATGGAATGATCCCGATCGTTACTACAAGTTTCCAGTTTACAATTTCTGGAGGACCAAACGCCACATACCAAGCGTATCGGTCAATTAATCTGGAGCTAATTGGAAAGCGGAAGGATGGGAAGAGTATAAAAGGTAGAAGCAGCAAGAATTGAAGTGAATTATATGTGTACGGTGCCAAAGAGAACTACGGTTATCGACAAATAGTATCTCCGCAAGCACCTTCCGGCTTCTCAGTCACAGAATATTCATACTTCCGGATTATATTTAACGGAAACACACGTTTCCTTCGTATGGCTTATCCAAATGGATACTGACAGATCTCATTCAGGATTATCTATCCTTCGTGGCAAGATTCAGAGAGCCGCGAAAAACGTAGATATTTCCGCGAAAAGGCCCGAATTTCCCGTCTGTTGCAGGGTGTTAGGTCAGGCTTCAACCATCACCATGGAAACCCGACCCTGACCCTGAGAAGTTCCAACGAACTCCCACTCTCTTCTCCCTGTCCCATCGTCCGTTCTGCTCTTCTCTACCGGCGTCTGCCACTATCTTTATCCCACGCACGTGCAGACGCTCGATAATTCTGCGTTCGAATTATCGACGTGAGTTCAACGGCGCTCCGTCTCCCATTAATAGCACGCAGATTGCTCTCAAATCGCAATGCACTGTCTCTAAAGCTTTTTAAATCTCGATTTCCAATAAGCTCCTATCTTTTTAATTCTTTTTCGCGAGTTCCTATTTCGCAAACATTTCTCTTGGTATCGGAACTTCTGCTTCGACTAAAATGACATTCGGGATAGGTAAAATATATGTTTACCGTTAGACAACTGCGTTTCGATGAAATATCGGTGAGATATTAGGACATTCGAACAACGGGGATTTGATTACAGAACTGACAATTATAACTTTTTTCTTTCTTCTTTCTTCTACAGGAATGCAAGTTTCCAAGAGACAAACAGTGGCCAGAAGTAAACAATTACAGTAAATCTACCCACGCCCGGTAAAAAGTGACAAAAAGCAGAGCTGGAAGTAGAGGAATTGCTTACACGGGACGTATAACGACACATGAGAACGAAGTCGTAACGCTATAAAGTGCCACCATTCAGGCCCTTTTTGCCGAGGAAGCTATTGTGCGGCGAACAATAGTTAGTGTTCGCGAATTCGCGCATCTCGCGCAACCAGAGTCTGCTTACTTGCTTCTTTCGAGCCGCTCTATTTTCCATCAGGGTTAGAGTCGCGTTATTTCAGGCTACTTCGGGACTAGTGGGTCCTGGAACTGGACGAACCAGTAAACAGGTTGTCGCATAAACTGCGTATGCGTAAGAGGATCAAGCATCACGCGGAGATTTAACGCGAAATTCACGGCTTATTTACATTTTACGCTGTTGACGCTAATTTATACTTTATTTCATTAACATTAAACTATTCTAAACTATACAAGGATCCATGAGAATCTATTGTATAATAAGAATCATTCATGAGCAGCAGGAAAAGTGTTAATTGAGGGCAATCAGTGTAAAATGTCGAGCTGACACGCACAAATTGTCACCGTTCCTGCAGTGATAATAATAATCATTAAAGTCACCGTTTGCTTCCTCCTCTCGTGTCTGCTTCTTTCTCTTCGAACTAAACGAGAGAAGCGATTCAGCTGGAACTGCACGGTGGAAGCGTTGTTTCGCGAAGAAGAAGTCAACAATTTGTGGAAACCGCAGATGTAATAGACCATTGAACCATACGAATCACCGCTTTATAGTTGTCCGGTTGCTATTGGTTTTTCCCCAGGGAGAAGCCGAAATGATTTCTCGAGTTTGATGACTCGTGAATGATTGTCCGGTGTGCAGAACTCTACTAAATTTAACTTCCGCGGAGAGCGAAGAGTACGAGAGAGGGAGAGAAAGAAGTTGATGATAGCAGAGACCGGTTCCGAGGCGCATATATACCAATCGTGCATACCGTTATCAAATTTTACTACAGGCTGCACCAAAACTGTTTTCCTTGTAAGTAGGACATTCGAGGAAATATCATACAAAAAGGATATATAAAATTTGGAAATTGAAGAAATTTATTTTGAAATATTCTTACAGGAATTCTATTATTATTAGTTTTATCAGATTTAATTATTCGCAACAGGACATTAGTATCGTACGTGGTAATGCGATTTAATTTTATCAATTGTTTTTCTTATAATAAATCAGTATATTCGTGTTCTGAAGATCGGCTTTGGTATCGCTTCCGTTTACCAGCTGCACAAGACCGAGGCTGTAACCGCGATAAAGAATAACAAGTAAGTACCCTAATGCTCAAACTGTTTCCAAGTCGTCACCCGAAACCATAACACACGTACGACACGAGGCGGTGATACGGTGTATTAACTCCAAAAATGGGCACCGTGGTCGGTAGTCATAACAACAGGGTCTGCTAGAATAAATAACCTACCGCTAGTTATTTCGTTCCCAATATTTTCAACCTTCAGGATTCTAACATTAAGTCACAATGAACTCTCTTGTAAAAAAAACTGTAAAATTTAACGTGAGATTAATTATTCAAACTTGACACAGTTCATTAATTATTTCGAGATTTCATTTGAATAAAAATGTCGGGTTTTAATGCGATTAGAATATAATTATGTCTATCTTGTTAAGATTTTATCGCGATGTTCAGCTAACAAAGTACTTCTGGCTTATGTGTACTCGGTTTTCATCCGAACTCTAGCGTGACAAAAGGGTTAAGGGCTGAGTCACGCGTGTCGTTTTACCTTACCAAGCATTTGCCATCGATGACCCTCGACAGAGACTCCGTTACGCGATCAGTCCACCTGGTTTCACCGACTAAAACCTTCCCCAGAATACTTTACGTAGTATCTACTATTACTTTTAACCCTCTAACTTCATTTTGTGTAACCCTTAACTCTATGGAAACGATTCTGCCATTTGACATACATTGGAAAATAGAATTAAAATTCTAAAGTCTCCTGAGAACCTCAGAAGAGACTACTAGAATTAATAGTCATCGAAGGGGTTAAAAATTCTATAAAGTTTCATAGTTACAGACTTTGCTAATCTCTACTACGAGATACATGCTTTTATATCCCCCTGCTGCCGGATATCAGGTTTTAGATACATAGCGTGGAATTTATGCGAAAGTATTGGCAGGTATTCGCCGAGCGAATCAATAATAACAACATGTACGGTTACGTCTGTTATTAGCTGTCATTGTCACCTTCAGCTTCCGGCATCCCGTGCGCGCAGTGGGTTCCGGCTGATGCCGCATCGTCAGATGCACGAAGCAGCCGTTCGAAACCATATTTCTTCTTTATACTTTAAAACTATGTAAGAACCAATGCTCATCGAAAACGTCCAAATAAATATCCAATAAATAATAAATGAATAATAATAAGAATTTAATTCTATCGATAAATCTGAAATATTTAGTTTTGAGTAGAATGAAATAATTGAGTTGTACGTACGTAAGTTTTCGTGTCTGTTTGTGAGTAATTAAGCGTTAAGACTGGCTTGAGGGGCGATTAATTGCCCGCGACTCGTGTGCACGATTCGCGAAAGTCAATTTCAAGGATCCTGCAAACGCTAAGCTCGCTACGGGTAATAGCGAACCTACTTTACGAACGTGACAAGGGTGATTTATCTCTTTCGCAGACGTCTTTGCTCTCTTGGATTTACACTTCTGACAGTTTCACACGGGAAAATCGTTGGAAAGATCTGTTTCGACAACTGCTAACGATTGCAATTATAGTTATGAGTTTTATTCACATGGGTTCATGGCCACAATAATTGCTACTCCTCCGATGAACTACCGGGTACGGTTTATGTAAATTAGGATCCAAGAAAAAGTGCTCGTGTCATTGAAATGCAGTTCCGGTCGTGCCGGAGAGCGGATTTGCGTGAGCAAAATGGAAGGTGAGACGTAGAGCAAGTGGCGAATTCAATGGTTTTCTATACCATTCAACCTATAAAGTTTCGCAAACACGACAAGTTCGAGAGGATTTTTCTAACGAAAAAAAAACACGATTGAAAATAGAATAATTAAGATAGATCGGCAGCAGTTATACCATGTCAGTGTATTACTAGAGAAGAAGAGACTTAACTCTTTAAGCCGATTGAACACGCGACGTATAATTCGATCTCTCACTTAAGCAGAGCTTACTCGAACGCTGGATTAGCAAAGAAATTGGCAGAATCCTAATCTTTCTATCTGATAGAGGAAAGACTCTCTAAGATATAGTACTAATCATTCTACTTTTCTAAAACGATTTTATCCTCGAGTTTACGAGTGGCTGAAGATTCCGCTTACGAGACGTCAAAATGGAAGGTGATGCTGAAGAGCAATCCATCAAAGCATGAATTGCGCACTAAAACACAAGTGTTCTCTAAATTCGCAATATTCTCTATGTCGAACGCTGAAGAATAAATCCTAATAAAATTGGAATTTAACGGTTCCTTCTGAAATTTGCTCCTAATTAAACCGACCAGTCTACTATAAATAAAAGGACGAATTCTAACGAGACAGTGAATAAAAAGTTCTGAATATAGTTCCAACAGCTCGGAATAAAAAAAGAAATGAAATAAAGGAACCGATAGCTGTTAAAAAGCTGATCCGAGTTAAAGCAGTAGAACTGTACAAGAGTAGAGGTCCCAGGGAATAAACTTCGAATCCCTGGGTGGTGGTGAATGATTCACACCCTAACTTCATCCCAGCTGCACACGACTCTGCCCTGCGCGACTGTTCGAGCTTTTCTCCAACGAGTCGAGACCAATTGTCGGAAATTAGTCAGCGAAGTTGTCCTATGGACTTCCTGGAAGGCTCCCCTGCGAAATGGTGTTTTGGGGCGTGTTCACGCCCAACCAGCCGGCGCGTACGCAAATCCGGCACGAAAAGTCAAAGAAACAGAGTGAAGCACGCTGAAGAATATAAGGGAGGCGGCTTGCTCTTTCCGGCTTCCTATATTCCTCTCGAATCCGCGGCGTAGCGTGTGCCGCTGTTGCTAAGCAACCGCGTGCAACCACGAAAAACTCACCTCTGGCAGCAAGTCGCGTCCTCCGGAACCTTGCAGCTTCGTCCTCAAGATCAAAAATCTTCACTTGTTACTATACTCTTACACTCGCGACGATTCGAGGGTGTCTGCGACCGAGAAGAGCTAGCGGTGACACCGGTAGAAAGCGGAATTGACTAAAATGTCGAGCCGAGACCCTACGAGCGAAAAAGAGTGCCGAGAGAGTACGCGCGAAAAAGACACTCCCTACAGTGGTGAAGGACGGCGACTGAGGTGGATTTCGACCGGCGGCGCGCACCACGACCGACTCCAGCGCACCCCACGCCCCACCGCTGAAGCTTAACGGAGGTGAAAGGCCGCCGTGGTGGGGATGAGAACAGTGCGCATCGGCCGGTGAACTTGATGCGCGAACGAACGACGACCCCTCTGTGGAGCGATTTGACTCTCTTGTTTTGCGGAAGATCACAGAATTCTTTGCATTTATTGCCGTTAATATCGCGAAAAAGTTTACGCTGATCTGTGGAAACTAATATTACAACTATTCTGAGAATACGATCTATTTGAATCTAACTTCTTATCTTTGCTACCATTACTTATGCACGAAATAAACAAGATCCTTTTTACTGTGTATGTCACTTATTAACCACTGAATTCGATGGACAAATAAATAAAATAGTAGGATGTACATAGTATCCTTTTCAATGGTTTAATAACTGACGCTTCAAGCGGATCTGGCACGATATTAGGATTTCTATTGTTTCCTGCTAATCAACGAGTTAGTAGCTCACGATTATGCGAGAAGAATCTGATGCACCGCAGGAAGAGGTACTACAGTGCAGTGAATGAGTGCACGCGTATAACGCCCATTACAATTAACACTGTAATCAGATGATTATCTGAAAATATGTATGTGATTCCATTCAAGTCGCATTTTTTACGGTTTCAATCGCGGCAGCACAAAGTAGTAAAAAGTATGAGCCCTCCTATTATGAATAATTTTTTAATCTATATTCCCGTCTCCCCTTGAAAATACAGTACAACATTGAGATTCGCAATTGCGCTTCCTGACTTTGATCGATTGAAAAAAATAAAAGCATCACAAATATATTTGAGAAGCTCAATTCCTGCTCGACAGAACGGAATTCGATTTATGACTCGGCATGGAAATTTTATCGAATTTCTTGCGTAAAATTCGCCTCAGAGTTTAATCAATCAAGAGAATCATTCTGAGGATGTAACCCGTGATCGTGGTGGATCCCATTCAGTCGAGCGAGACGACTGATCAAGATTACTGTTATCCAATCGAATCGATTGCCATTCGCTTCGCATTAGCATTTTATTGTACCCTGTCTATTTGGCGAAACATATCTCCGTATTTGCGGCTCGTAGATAATTTTTAACGTGTGTTTCACTCGCCTCTTCGATTAACTTATTAACGCGACTGGTCTCTCCACTTACGGTACATTGGACCGATACTGCTTATAAGGAAGAAAGACTAGTTCGTTGACTAACTCACGCGTATGGTCTGCGAACCTAGATATTAAATCCCGTGAAATTGGAATTACATGCTTGCTGCCGTCTACTCGATGATCATATTACATTGTACAATACAGTGATGACTCGGAAGTATTCCAATTTAATTGGAAAAGAAGCACTGAATAAGTCATCTATTTTTTATTACTTGACGTGCCAAAGCGATTCTTTTTGGATTCTAAACTATTTTAAAGCAACATACGAATTTGTTTGAGATAAATATATAAATATTTGAAAAATTAATTTATTTATGGATTTTTAACATTGCAAAGACACGACCTGGTCTCTTGATTGAATAGTTGAAAATTAATAACTTTTAATTGCTGGTCGATGAAAACATTACTTCATCTGTAAAAGTTGGAGTTTTAGAGACCTAGAATTGGCAGTCTGAAGTCTAAAGTACCGTTCAAGTGCCTAAAAACATAGTCCGGCGTCTAATAGCTGTCGCAAGAATATAATTAGACGTCGAGTAGGTCCGATTGTTTTCATTCGAACAGATAAATATAAACCTTGCGCTTGAAATCAGCGAGGTGGCAGGCTGTTTGCCGTTGGCGTAGGCATAATAAAGCGCAGCAACAAAACAGAAGGCTTTTTTCCGCCTTTTGCCCGGCTGAGCTTCGCTGCGAGACAATGGAATCGATATGAAGCGGGCGGGCAGTGATGCCTTTGTCTGGGGCGGGCCCCGTCAGAACATCTTCGACATGTAGTACCGCGAAACCTCTTGAGCGACCACCCCCTCTTTCGATATTAAGAGATCTGAGAGAGCACTGCAAGCCTCCAATCTTACTAATGCACCGCGACTCGCAGTACACTTGACGAGTTCCGTCGCTATATGCGCCAGGTAGTACATACCTAAAAGCCTTTAAACCAGGCGAAACGAGACGCAACCACCGCGTACTCTACCTTTGCCCATTTTCAAGTGGACACAACACCTCCGACGTTTAACACACATCGCGCGTCAATCGACAAAACCTGAAGCTGCTGCATGTGTCGCACCCTCGGTTTAACACCTCAAATTATCCCGACTTCAATTATCATTATAACGATGATGCAAAAAGAGGAAAATAGTTCTTGAGAGTCAAATAGAAATAAGAACAAATCACTGAAATTTGATTTATGATTAGAATTATGTTTAGAAGGAAGGTCTATTATTTATTCAGTTTTTAAGAGGTTGCATGTAGTAAGAACTGTTTAATCACGCTTGACTCCATTTGCATAGAGATATGGGTGAAAGGAAGTTGAAGTTGATAGAAAATGCAATTTTCCAATTGGATTTGCGATATCGCGCAATGGCTGCTATTTGCCATAGCGGTATTTTACTGCATGTACACTATGTAGGTATAGTTGTATCCGGTGTCAAGAGCCGACGCGTTAAACTTGGCTTGCCAACGCATTAATGTGCTTATAATGTAAGGAGACTATAATCATAAACCCGGCAGGATTTCATTGAAAGCTTTATGCGGATCATATTGATTTATCATATTGATTCTTACAAGTCGTATCTTTAAAAGGTAATCAATGGTAAGTAGACTATATTTAGTATTTACGATTCGTTTCCTTTTAAATAGTAAGAAAATTGCGTCAAAGACCAAGCGACGGGTTTTCGTTGCCTTTTTCGAGCCTCGTGCCATAGAACACGAGGTGTGCCCCTTAATTGGCACGAGGCACTGCAAGGTCGATTCGCAGTAAATTCAATCAAGAGCGAGTCTGCAATTTGCCGAATGAAGAAATGCCACAGAGAATACAACCGCCTCGTAATCACTTGGCAACAGTTTCTCGCGAGGCGCGAATTAATTACAGACTAATCGCAGCTAATTGGACAGCCAGAATTCTATTGGACCTGCTCGAGATACCGCGGACTTTCGAGCGTGTCTAACGAGAACGGTACACCGCAGGAAGCAACCCACTTTTCTTAATATATAAGTGCACCTCGTACAAGAATCAAAAATTAACGAAATTCATACCCTACCATAATTAAAGTTCATCATTTTGATTCCTAAATATTTACGACGGCCAACAGGATTGGAGGACAGTTGAAGCGAGATAAACCTCTCAGCAGGTACAAAAATAATTAGATCGTTGTTTGAATTACTGCTGGTGTTAAAATCAAGTAGTAAATCATAATGAGCTTAAAGATCTTCACTGTAAATCATTTTAAGATCCCATAATTTCAGCAATGGCCATCACACGGATCCGTAAGAAGACGAAAAAGACCTGAGACGTTAAGGACGAGTACCAACTGGCCGTAATTACCAGTCGCAAGATACGAGATTGCGTGCTAGCCACGGAACAGTTACTCCGTGTAGGAAGTATGCGGCAGATGACAAGAGGAGTAAAAAGGGAAAAAGCCGTCCTAGAATTTGATTTTTCCATGCGAGTTTCGCGAGGTACAAGACTATAACCGTAGATTGGAACCACAGGGCAAGGGAGAGGAAAGACGCGCGAGAAACGCGAAAAAGTTTGAGAAACACTGGAATAGAAGAAAGTTGAGAGGATCTAGAGGAGTTCGTTGACCGTCGAGGAGCGAGGAGCGCAGACTGCACGGACCGTGACTTCCAGCCGTGGCCGTGATATCGCGAGATCCTTAGATCCCGATCGCGATCGTGATCGTAACCATGACCGAGTTGCGCTAGAATCCTTCTTCAACCGGCCGGTTACGCCCCGCACCGTTTATTCAATGGATTCAGGTAACGAACGCTCTTTCAAAGTCCTCCTTACAGCATTCTTGTATAAATATCTGAGAAAATGTATTTTATATAATTTTTTATCTCTTATATGATAGTTAAGAGTTAGGGGATTATTCCAACTTTATACGTTTTCTCTGAAACTCCATGAAACAGAGTTACATACTATTAATTTTTATGGAAGTCATTCATGAAATCAGTTTACTCGTTCACCTGTACATGCGGCAAAAGTGGTTCGTGATCTATCCGCTAGATGGCGGATTTTCGCCATACAGGTAAAATGCATTCTTACGCGAGCACACTTTGCGAATATTTAAAAACAAATTGTTTATAACAATTATGCAAATTTGAAAAATTACGGAGCTAAATAGGGCAAAATAGATTCGGTAAATTGGAATTTTAGTTGAAAATCATAGTTTCACTAAGAACTTGCGGTCCATTGTATCTTATAACGAAACGGGGATGTGATTAAGTTTTCTCCTACGCTTTCACGAGCCGCAGAAGCACGCAGAGCTATTCTTGGTTTGCTTCTTAATGATATATTGTCGCAATGACTCGGAAGAACCGTTTTGCGGGTCGTGAAAGCGCCGACAATACGCTTAATTATTCGGCGCGTTAACGGGGCATCGGGAGGAGTTAGAGTTGACTGATGTTCGGGGCTTTGCGTGACTTAAAAGCCTCGAGTACTTTAGCCTAATTAGCAAAATTGCCCGTTACCAAGTGCACTCGAAATCTCTGCGTCACACTCAATTCACCGCTTTGTTTTTTTGAAAGTAATTGTCCGGGAAAATAGATTTTATTAAATCATACCGAAGAATCAATGATTCTGAAAATTAGAATACTCTTGATCCGAATTTAAATTAAATACAAGCTAATTCTTTATTTTCGGTTAGAAATCTTAGTTTCACGGAAACTGAAATACCAACTTGGTAGAATACCTGAGAGGCTTCCAGGTGCCCTCTATGCTGCAAAACAGTGAATCTGAGAACTAACATCGCCGTGATCGACAAAGTTGGCGAGTGATCTACAATTATGCGAAAAAATCATATGTTACACATATGACGAAGAATCGAAATACTTTTCTTCCTCGACTACTAAACTTATTGTTAGAAATATATTAATGCAGGATGTAAAATTCAATCATATTTTTCATATGTCTAGTTTCTCTCTCACTTATATAAATTAATCATTCATATCTTATTCTACTTAAAAGTTTAATGGTAGCAAATTACTGAAAAAATGAATACTCCGGTTCACGGAATAAATCCGAAAAATGAGCCAAAGGTTTTGACTTCTAGAACTGAAGATAAATAATATTCTATCGCGTATACCGTGCTGGTACACCCTCTCGAGACCATTGAGAGAATCATTATTCCCACATTTGCAAGATACTCGAGTACTAAATGGTAATGCCAAAGTCAATATGATTTACAATTCCCGCACGAATATACATATGAACAGTTACCAACTGGAATATATAATTAGTACAGCAATCAATGTCAGGACGGTAATTCCAGACATTACTGATCACGAGCCAGAGACATTGATCTCTCACCTACGGCATGAAAACTTGGAAACTATTGATCTGCGAAGTAGGGTTGTACACAGAAGTAGTGGTTAGCTGTTGGAAATAGAAATATCGATCGCTACAGTCAAGTGACAAATACCTTCAGGCAGAATTATAAGCTTCGAACTTAGTAATAATTATTATTCAAGTAATCAACATTTCGTTCAGGAGAAAATGTCTAAATAAATAAATAAATAAATAAAGAAAGAGGTGTTTTCTCGAAATTAAGTACAAATACAACTGTCCATCCGTGTACGCAAGTTTGAACGAAATTAATTAGCATATACGTTAGCTCAAACAGACACTCGCTAATCTTTGGTCATTTTCGTGTCAACCCGATGAATCAATATCTCCATCGGGACTGTCACGCGAGCATTAAGAAGTCAATGACTTATTAATAACTCAATGTAAAATTAAAGTGTACCTTCCTCAAATACCCTGTGGCCGAATGTTTTTTCTCGTTTATTCAACCTGTTCATTCCCCCGACAAGGACCGGAGAGAGGTCCCATTGAAGAATTTCGGTGACGTGTCGAGACACACGCAATTGTGCAAATGTGTGACAGTGAAGATAGTGGGTCGCGTGCAATAACGAGTGCAAAAGAGGAAAAAACAATCGACCTTGGTCAGGGTGTATGTACACTCCTCGACTTTTCTTTTTCGGTTTCATGTACGTCTGCCCGGTTGCGCGTGGCCTTGGAGATTAGTCCATTCGCTTGGGTCAGCCAACAGAGAAACAGAGACTGGTCCCTTCGGGTTGATCGTCAAGTTACACTGATCTTATTTACTACACGTACACAACTGACCTCATGTCGTCCCTTCTTATTTACCACGTACGCATCATTACGCCCAACCCTGTCCTGCTCGATTTCTTCGAAGCGGCTTTATCCTACACGCATCTTTGCTAAAGACAGACTATACATACCTATCCGCTTGCATGCGACAGCAGTTTTTCTCCGAGTTTCTTATCAGCTGGCAAAACAGGGCAACTAATTAACCTTTATCGTTTCTTAGTCAGCTTTACTCGACAACTACTTGATTTTAAAACTATTCCACCGTAGGAAATTCTCAAAGAAAAAGTTACGAAGGGAAATTGGAAAATGATTTTCAAGTATTATTCTTTAAAGATAATTGCGTATTGTGGAAAATATATTAAATTATGGAAATTTATATTTGTTTGAACGAACGATTTTATAGTAATATTTTCGCGAAGAAATCCTTCTTTGTCCTCGCAAGTTATGGGGCTTCCACTCTCGTTTCACCCTGTGCGTAAGTGCGCGAGGGTAATAAAGGAGCGTGATGTAGCGCGATGAGACCAGATTTAAAGTCTTGCGGAATGCGAGTGGCCTACCTTGAAGTCAGGACTGGACCCGCATTCGCGCAATTTCGAATAGACCGCGGAGATTCGCAACTGACGTGGTTCTACGGTACTCGATCTTTGTCCATTGTATTAGCACACTACGGTGAAAAAGCACTGACCCACGGAATCAGCTTTGTCACTGCATCACTGGAGATCCCCTGCATCGGATGCATTTCACTTTCGAGTAATTCCGTCCTACTCAAAAGAGTGTCGAAGATTGTACAAACGCATCAACAGAGTCAATCTACCTACAAAGTTATTTTCCTATTTATTAACATTTTTTGGTTCAATATTTCACCCAAACTCTCACTCATTTTGTTGAAATGAGTATTGTTGGTGTTACAATTTAAACAAAATTAAGATTATTTTCTTTATCAGATTTAAGTACCCTGTTTTTCTGGTAATTATTCTAATGATTTATCAAATTGTACTACTTCTTAAAACTGATTAAAATTTGTAAAGATTGTATCACGTTTTTTAATATTTAATTCCAAACTCTATAGTTTTACCCAGAGATTATAAATTGACATATATTTAACGTTTAAATATAAACTAAATTAAATTAAATTAAATGTTAAAGTTGAAATTTTAAACGATTCGCATATCGAAAGCAGTTATATCGATTGTTTGATTCTGAGAAGATTCATCATTAGATCCTCAATCATTTCTAATTTCGAGTCATTATGTATTAACGCTCGATTAATACGTGATTAAGCTTGACGGTTGAATCAAAGATGAGAGATAAACATTTATTGCCAGGAGTCGATCGTAGAGGTATGTATTCAGGGACGTTGGTAGAAAGGATGCGCATAATGCGTGCCCTTCCGCATGGTAAGACGTAAAAGATCGTGTAAGCTGATTCTAATTCGAGTCAGTCCCGGAATTCCCCGAAGACGCGAACTGATGAAAATAGGGAAAAAAGGGGAGCTACTCAAAAGTGTTTTCTACTCTTCAGATTCCACGATAAGATCAAGGAACGATGGATGGAACTAAAGTTTCGATTATCGTAAAACTTTTATCTGACATTAGCGTATCAAACTACCGTTTAACAAAAGGCAATTTAAAGGAAATTTATTCTGAAAAATGCTGCGGAAAACGCTTTAAGATTTGAATCCTCCCTAAAGACCGTGATACCATTAATTCAATGCATTATTAAATATGGATTTAACCAGGTAAATTACTTGTTAAAGACCGGTTATTTTAAGCCTGCAGGGGGGGGGGGGGGGATATTAAGTATTCTGGCTACCTTCTTACCGCCGCCAAACGATTAATCAATTATATCAAACACACCGATCCTTTGTATGAAACGAGAGGAATCGAGATTTGAAACTTGATCTTACCGATTCGCGAATTTTTGGTTTTGTAATTTTCATATTTAGCGAACACGGTTCGCTCAGACTCGAAAAAATAGATCTGCATAGGGCCCACGCACTCTTTTTTTTTATTATTGTTAATCTTTGCCTGGTATTTTATATCTTTCGCTCTACAAGGTTTAGTCACTGAATCGATTGTTTACAGGAATTTGCGAAAATTCTGACTCACACCAATTTGTATGCAAAGTTTTCAATCAGCCAGCGAAAAGAATTATTTGTCAACAGAATTTAAATGCCCATTTCGCTAAATTTCAAGGAATGGATAAAAAAAAAAAAGATAAAATTGAAAAGTGATCGTAGAGTGGTTAACTCGATTGTTTTATTTTCCCAAGTATCCAAATGTGGGAATTATTGCGTCGAGTTTCGCATTGGACTTTAGTATTGCAATTTGAGTCCTCGCGAATGAAAACAGTTCAGGGATTGCATAAAACTTAAAATACACTCATGGACTGGTTTCAATGTTTGACCATCTCGACTCCGAATTTTATCTCACGGTCAACAGTAAAGCGAAGCGTTCCTTTAGCCTCGCTTTCTCAATTAGGGAGACCAATGTAGCCTTATTAACCCAAATATCACTACGAGTGTCGATATCTCGATTTTTCACCTTTTCTTCTTTGGGGAATAGCAAATGTGTTATGCAACTCCTGCTATAATGACAATTAAAATGAAATTTTGTCCTGCAACGATTCAGCGAAAGATCACGCTTTAGGTACACTACCTATGGCCTAACAAGTTTAGCGGATACTAATGACCGTGTGTGTTATTAACACATTGACTCACTTCTCGGTCATAAATCGCATGGTCATCCTATTGATCGATTACTATGCATTGATGAGTCGCATTTCTTTCGATCAGATTTCCCATTGTTTCTTTAAACGAATCAAAAATACTTTTACTTATTCTACGAGTCGTCTTAACGCACGCAAAAATATATTAAATTGCACCATTTGGAAAATGAATCAAACAGAAAATGAATAGATTCAAATTGAAGATTCAAATCAGGCGAGATTGCAAGCTTTAGTAATATATTGCACAATTTCTTCGCATGAAATATCCTTGTTTCCTGTAATAAGGAAAATCGATTGCGTACCCCGTGTTTCCGATTTGAATCATCTTCACTTACGAGAGAGACAGAGACGAGTTTTGCTACTTTTAAAAATTAGCGAGACCGTGTTAGAGGATCGTGAGGAAAAATCGTAAGCTACAATGAGATCGTTGGTTAAAAATGTACTTGAGAATCCCCTCAATCTTCTAATGTCAACTTCTAATCTTCTATCGCAAGAAACATCTTCGAGGATTGTACAAATATATTTCATATTAATTTTCGCAATAAGCAAACGTAGAATCTGAATGTTGCACCCTTGGTTTCTCAAGGTGTTATTCCAAAGTGAAAAGAATCTTTCATCTTATTCCTGGAATGCATTCACGTCATTCATCCAATTTGTCGTCGAAAACTAGTGACAGTGGTGGTGATGATGACGACGGTAAACCAGGTTCTTCAACAATGTCCCAGCAACCTGGTTCCTTGAGTATAAGCGCATTGGTTGCTGCATACAAACAACTGGTCTGCTGACTGTGTCTGTGTTTCGCGATGATGTCTGCGTGTATGCGTGTGCCTGTGGGTGTGTGCACAGGGAGATGCATCTTCAGGAGAAGTATATAAGACCCACCGGGTCCGAGACAAACCAGTCCTCAATATGTTGCGTCCAGTGCATTTGGTGAGTGCTCCCCATACATTAACAAAACCCTCGGTACACATTCACTTCACTCAAACGTCTTGGTCTCTGACAAAAGAATTGCAATTTTCGTAGCAATCGATCCTTACTTTTGTTAATTAAACCTTGTTACTTTTTATACGATTTACAACACGCACAATATTAAACTGTTCTTCTAGATCAATTATTTATCCGTGGCGAGAAATTAGTTGTAAATAAGAGATATTTGAATTAATTATAATTGAATTAAAAAATTCAATGTTTCAATGTCATGGCTCGGTTTAAACTTTATTGTATCAAGGTATGAAGGTACATTTCTTCAGATTTTTTCAACAGGAGGTTTCAAAAGAGCCGTACTTTCAATTTCACGTAACAGTTTGAGTGAAGTGAAGGGTTCCAGATTCGCGTGTATATATTTAAGTCATTGTGCCTTTTGCATAAAACATTCGCTTCGTGAATTCTTCTGCCGAAATCTGACTTTGTATCATTTGCTACGATTTTAGCTATTGTTATTGGTGGCGGTGGTAATCGCGGCTGTGGCCGAAGATATCGCTAATCCAGGCCCGGTTCAGCCAGAACCTCCTCAGGATGGAAACCCGAACGACTTAGAAGCCGACGCTTCGTACTGGGCGTAAGTACCAAATCACCTTTATTCATCAATTTTCTACCTAATGAGTCTTTGTCTAAAAGGATTTTCCAAAAAGATTCTTTTCCTCTTCGAATTCATGGTTTGAACTATGAACGACTTCTTTTGTGTTCGAGAGACTAATTAGAGAAATGTGTTGTTTTTAAGATATTCTAGGCCAGTGAGATATAACGTTGGATGGAAGGGTTACGGAGGCTGGGGCGGCTACGGCTACAATAGGGGCTGGGGCGGCTGGGGCGGCCGAGGATACGGCGGATACGGTGGATATGGCAGAGGATGGTCCGGTGGTTGGTGGTGATAGACAACTGACACTATCATTCGACGCTCGACTTGCTACCACTTCAAAATTCCTCACGGCGACTTTTACTTCTTGCATTAACACGATTAAGTAAGCACCACTGTTCGTTGAATCGACGAAAAAAAAAAAAAAATTATGCGTATCAGTGCTCTAATTGACGAGACTGAGCTTTAATTATTGTTCGTAAAATATTTCATGAGATATAATTTAAAAGACAATAAAAATAATTATGTGACCGAATTCATCATTGTGATAATCAATTAGCCACTCCATTAATAATGTTAAATTTAATTATGAATATTATCGATAGTCTAGGCGAAGAAGATAATGAAACTTGGATTTTATCAGAACTTCTTAAGATATAGATCGATCAAAGTAATCGAATTAATTATTCAAGTAACTTAAGAAATTCCTGTTGAAATGAGAAAGGTTTATATGTTGATGCTTTTCGAATAACGAAAGTTCGATTGTGGTCAAAAGTAATTCAATGCGAACTATCTCTTCCTGAGCACGTTCCTCTTCTATTACGGGAGCAATAAATAGCTACAGTTAAAGATCAGGCACCTACTGAGAAGCCTTTACCACGCGCACTAGACTTTTTTTCCTTTGTTTACATTATGCCATACCAGTGCGAGTTCCGTCGAGTCTAATTCGACCTGTCGTCCTATTACGATGCGTTGAAAAAAGTTGAGGCCTATGATGTGTGAGAACAAAGTGTAAGCTACCGTGTTATGTTTATGGACGTTAAAGTCTTGTTACTACCTCAATACACAATATCACTAAATATTATCTTCAACTAAAGTAGAAATCTCTAACTTTAAGTCATTTCTTCTTGAATTAATCGTTACTTCGTATTCCGATGTTAGATGTGGTCTGTTTACACTAGTGTACTAGAAGATTCTTACTTTTTTCATTCTTCCAATTACGTCGAGACTATTTCTTCTATTGATTTTCTTGGTTCTATTGATTGCACTGATTCTCTTTAGAAAATATTTTCTTCTAACATTTTCCGAACTTTCCAGTTTAATTAATAAATAATTCAAGCAGTAATAAGTGATAGAATAAAAATAATTTCAAATAGCATTTGCGATTGTTTTGCATGAGTTGCATATAAAGTTCCTGCCTTCCTCATCGCACTCTATTCTTGGCGATTTGTGCTCTTGTGTACACTGTACATTTGCGGTCTAAATCTACTGAAGTAAAGCTTCATAAATATCAACTAGCCATTCGACTATAATTCACTCTCCAATGACAATTCTTCATCAATTTTTCCTGATCTTGTTACCAAACATCTGAATCTCTTCGCAGAATAAATAAACCATTTTTCAATCCACTTCATCTCTACCTTATCTTCATCACAGATTATTTTAATTTCTGAGTAAAAGAAATTACTATTTACACTCATTAATTAAATCCATCCTGCATTTTTTACTACTAAATTTTAATACTAAACAAATGGTTTCTTTTATGCTCTATGCGAATGTGTGAAGTTTCATTGAAACGGCCCTGGTTACAGTATGATTCATATCTCATATTATAAATTATCAACTGTACTCTGAGCATCCAGGCGTCGCTGTTATGTATGTGTGTAAGTATATCGGTTCCACTACAATCATAAATGGCTACGTAACAGAACAGAGGCGGTTTGACGCGCCGGTACGCCTATGCTGATACTGGAGTCTCCCAACTACGGCCTTGATTTATCAGTCTCTTTTCGTCCACCGTACCGTACCGTTCCGTTACAGCGGTCTGTCTTCATCTTCCACAGGTTTCCGAATCTGCAGCTGTGATTTTGCCGGGACACGTAAGTATTTGCAATTTTGCATATTATGTAGTTTCTTCTGAGTTGTTCGATTCGGAGATTCAAGAAATTCGAATTTGAGGAAGATAAGTTACTAGGTGAAATAGTTGAGAATCGAAGAAGAAAATTTGTACTTGATTCTTCGAAAGCAGTGCGCTCTTAATATGGATTGTGTTTAAATTATACTGTTTTACGAGTCGTGAAGAACTTGAAAATTGTAGTTCTCGGGAATTTAATTCGAATTCTTATATGCTGGAGAAAGATTTGCCATTGTACGTATATAGTTGTCTGCAAAAACCTAAATTCGCCAGTTTTATAAAACATCGTAAACACCTTTAATTATCATATAATCGACGATCCATCGACCCTAGGTTATCCAAAGATAAAATGAAACGGTTGCATAAAGCATTGGCTCCTTAAAATTTGCGAATTATTAATCTTTTCAAAGCTATCGCTACTGTGTTACTGTACATGTGTATGTACTAAGTATCGGAATTCTTATCGATTGCATACACTACTCGCGACCTTAATTATGCTCCAAATAATCTATTTCGATCGTTCGAAAATTTCGCTGTAAATCTGTGCTAAATAATTAACAGATGTAAGAACAATACAAATTTCTTGTTCATAAAAATAGGCCGGTAAATATATCGCTACATATATTTTCTGCAATGAATTTATTTATTCAGCAAACTATTGAAAATATTAAAATTGAATATTTCAAGTAGTTTAATACATTTCAAATGTATTTCCTACGACTCTGATTGTGAGATGAAGGTTTTCTATACCTGGGATTCCATTAGGGACAAGTTGCATGAATCTGCTATATTACGTAACACGGCATCCAGCAGCGTTAATATTCCAATTAGTTTCCAATTGAATTTTAAGAACATAGGAAACTAGAAATTTGATGGAGATTAAAAATTCACGATACAATAAAGTATCGATTTCATTTTCAATTGCAGTTTCCGCAAATCGAGTGAATACGCAACTCAAAAGATGAGTCTGCGAAACATCGCAATCTTGATTTTGGCCTTGGCATTGGGCGCAGGATGGTACTTGAACCATATTAGTAATAAGACGGCTTCGATCGCACCGGAGACCTGGTGGCGACCGGGTAACGAAAAAAGCGTAAATACTGCGATAAGAAAATTCACGATAAGCCTACCAAATTCTGAGGTAGAGAACTTGAAGAACAAATTGAAAAACACAAGGTTCGGAGCTGAACCGCTAATTGGTACAGGATGGACTTATGGAATGAGTAGCAAAAGTTTAAAGACAATCGTCGATTACTGGATGAACAAGTACAATTTTGAACAGCGTCTAAAAGTTCTGAATCAGTATCCCCAATTTGTTACAAATATTCAAGGTATATACAATATTCAATATTTCAACATTATCGTTCTCTTTTAAGTAATTATTGACTGGCCATTTGCATTGACAGAAAAAAAAATAATATTTTGCCTTTTTTACGTTATCTAGGACTCGATATTCATTTTCTGCACGTGAAGCCAGAAAATGCAGGTGGCAAACGAGTGTTGCCATTGTTACTGCAACACGGCTGGCCGGGTTCGGTCGTTGAATTTTACGATATTATTCCACTTTTAACTACTCCGCGCCCGGAGTATGACTTTGTATTCGAAGTTATCGTCCCATCTCTACCTGGGTATGGTTTCTCGGATGCTCCAACTTTACCCGGTTGTGGACCTCCTGAGATAGCCGTCATATTGAAGAATCTGATGGTGAGATTAGGTTTTGACCGATTTTACACTCAAGGTGGAGATTGGGGTGCGTTGATCACTTCCGAAATGGCTCTGATGTTCCCTCAACAGTAAGTTCCCTATGCTTCTTTTTCATTCACGTCTATATTATATACAATATCTTCTCGTATGAATTCAGTTTTTACTGATCACCTGTCGTTCCTTTTTTTAGTATCCTGGGTATCCATCAAAACATGTGTGCGTCGAACAATATAAAGAGCATGTTGAAGGGATTCTTGTACAATATGGCACCTAGTTTCTTCCTCGATGAAGAAGAAGTTCGCCACCATCAACCGCTGAGGAAGCTATGGGCCTTCATACTGGAAGAGTCAGGATACTTCCATATTCAAGCGACGAAACCAGACACAGTTGGTTCGTATTTCCAATTGATATACAATAAATGTTCCTCGAGTGTTTCTTTATCAATACAGTAGAACCTTGGATCGCGAGTAACTCGGTTTACGAGTGTTTCGCAAGACGAGTAAAATTTTGTAATAAATTTTGACTTGATAAACGAGTGATGAAGTTTCCATTATTTCTTATGGGGAAGTTCGCTTTGATATACGAGTGTCTTGGATTACGATCACGATTTCGGAACGAATTATCCTCGTAATCCGAGATTTTACTATACTTTAATTTCTTCAAATTTTGCTTTGTGATTTTAGGCGCTGCTCTTAGCGATTCGCCAGCTGGTTTGGCAGCTTACATTCTTGAGAAATTCTCAACTTGGACTGACAGAAAGGCTAGGGCCTTAGACGATGGAGGACTTTTGAAGAAATACTCAATGGACAAACTCATCGACAATTTGATGCTTTATTGGCTTCCCAATAAAATCACTACTTCCGCTAGACTCTACGCGGAAGCTATGGTTGTGTTCCATACCGATGCCGATCGGCAAAAGTAAGTGAATAGAATAATTTTGCATTCGAATTTGTCAAATTTATCGAGAAATATTTTACTTTGTTATAGTGCACCAATTACCGTTCCAAGCGCGTGCGCACAGTTCCCGCAAGAACTTCAAAGTCAACCTGCATCGATATTGCGCGATCGTTATAAGAAATTGGTAAGAGTGACGAAAATGGAAAGAGGAGGTCACTTTGCAGCTATGGAGGAGCCTAAGTTGCTAGCCGACGATGTATGGGCTGCCATCAAAGAAATGGAAGTTTTAAGAAAAGCTCCCACGGAGAAACAATAATTTCTCTTAGCGTTAATATCTCAAGCGTTGTTGAGTTTTATACTTCATATTATAAATCGTTCTATTTTTATGAACACAAAATAAATTCTATATCTATATGTTTCATTTTGCTGACTCGTTCTATGATATTTCTAAATTATACCCAATACCTATCAATCACTAAAATATCTGATTGGCAGTTGAATGATGGGTGGGAGGGCATCCTTAATTTACAAGTTTGTGCAAAAGTTTATTAAAAGGTTTCCTCAATGAAGAAAACTCATCGCACTAAAGCTTTTTATACGAAGAATACGTACAGACAGACAGTATTCGATCACACCTTACAATTATTTTTTCTCAATACCGTATACCTATGCATCACGGCTTTAAATTTAATTTCACCGCTTCTTGTCGTATCACTGAGATCAATTCCTGGTTTATCAAGAATATAAACCTTAGTCCCGCAATCTGTAAGTAAAAGTTAATTCACCGCTTATATTGTTTCACGAAAACTTTCCTGTACCATCGGTGGTACACGTGGCACGAAACGTGTTAAATAAAGACATAATCACAATATTTAGCATGCGTCGTTAAGAATAAATATGCTTAATTCAAGTATCATAGAAGTCTCAAACTTCGTGAGTATTACCTCTATTACGCTGTTATTATTCAATTTCATCTTGTTTCCTGCGAGAATGGGCCTGCTGTCGACGAAGATAGGTCGTTTGCCCTCGGACGATAAAAAGAAGTCGCCGTTATTTCTTAAACGTATCGTTCCTTGTCTTCTGGATACTTTCCATGCTGGTCCTTCGAGAGTTAAATCCACGTCTACGTTGTGATCCTTCGTTGATCTTCCAACTGTAATCTATCGATCAGTATAAGTATCCGAATAAGAAAAATATTATTCCTTATCGTTTCACCAGAATTTCAAATCTTCATGAAAATCCTGTTTGAAACTTACTTCGCGGGATCTCATAAGGTATCTCACTAATCTTCCTCTGAGTATAGCAAGAGTTTGATTATCAAAATCCGGTGGATTAACACCGGTCACACTATCGACCAAAACTTGCCACCTGCCTAGCTCGTTTTCTAACATCTTGATTTCTCGTTTGTTTTTCCTATCTGCCGCAGCGAGTTCCGCATCAACTAGCTCATCCTTCTGTTCCATGAGTTCGGCATCGTTGATCATGTCTTCAGCGTCAGAAAAATTAAGCACGTGTTCACCGCGAGGTAAACTCTGAACTGTTTGATCCGGCAATAAGTGGTATTGTTTCATCAATTGCCAATGAGCCAATAGTGATTTCGCTGTTCTCGCCGGGTAGAAACTGTGTGCATTCGTCTCTAACAGCTCTTGGAACACTTCTAACGTCGGCTGCGACGACTAGTAGAGAAAAATGTTACGCGTGATAACATGAAAATTTCTACTAATGTTAGACGTAGTTTCCATGATAAAATTGTGGATATGTGCCCAAATTTTTACGCGTTCTTTTTCAGATACATATATATATATATATCCAAATTGTACATATGAGCCAAATAATCGATCCGTCCGATGAATCAAACTTACAGACTTAATAGTACCAAGGAGATCCTCCTCAGTTTTACTATACAGCGTCCTGGCTTGCACACTCGCGATTAATTCAGGATGAAGATTGCGCATTGCTTGTACGGCAACCCTTGAAACCGCACTGTCGTACAATAGCGCATACCATCGTTGCTGTATCTCTTGCAGCGTGAAACGACAGGAGAATTTTGTACCTCTGTGCACCTATAATATAGGAGTTTATTGCCGAGTTATCTTCTAATATCGTAAGTATTCGTTCTATCGACGTATCGTTCTACCATTCTGAGATCATTGGTCTGCTGTACGCCAGTAATAAGAGCAAGATCATCGGTCGGTTTCCATCTGCCTAGGTCCTTGGTCGCATTGAAGGAATGGGCGTGATTCTTGTTCTTCTTGTTCTTTCTACCAGGTGCACTGGAACCGCTGGGTCTACTCGCTCGCCTGTTGATCCGTTCGGATGGCGCTGTGCTGCTGCTGGGAGTTTGTACTGGGCTTGGTATTGGTTGCGGTGGCATTACTTCCATTGGACTCGCAGAAACTGATACCGTTCTGGACCTCGATGCAGATTTTGTACTCGGTGCAGCTGGCTGCAGGTTAAATGTAGTTTCAACGAGCTCATCGTCGAATTTTCGTCGTTTTATCGTGCGGGATGAACTGCGGAAATCGTGGAAATTCCCTTGTCAACGTTTCTTTCGATATATATTCTTTTAATACGTGTATTATAATTTATTTGATAACACTAATGATACGTAGAGATACATAGGGAGATTTTTAGGTATGCAATACGTAGAAATTCTTATTGGAAACCAAATTCTCCAGGAAACTAAAGATGAGTGAATCTAATCACACAGAATTGTTTGTCAACACACCCTGTGATAAGTATCTCATACAACATATTGGGATTTTATTGATACGTACCTCCTACGCTTTGTGGAAAGGGCGTCCAACGAGGAGGATTCAATTGGAATATTAAGGAAATTGTCCGAACTATGCGAAAACCCATGATTGACGCTCGAAGCAGTGGGTATATCCATGGTTGCTAGGATTTTTTAAGGTTAAGTTCACATAAACAAGGTTTTACAGCACTTGCCCACTGCTATCCATTGTCGTTGTTTTTCTTAATTCACAATCCGCACTTATTCTGTATCACATATATTCACAATTCACGATTTGGATGCTTTGATATCCGTAAAAATGTTTGAAAATCTTCGTTTCGTTCATAAATCGTAGCAAAAACGATTTCGTTCCTACGGACACCAGAAGTGGAGGGGATTGCAGCGCATGCGCAACTTCGATCACGATTTTTTTAAATGCATACATATACACGTACTATTCATGCATACATTTTTGTATTAGAATTTGTGTATTTTTCCTTCACATACAAATTAATTAATATATTATAGTTGAGCGGATTATAATAATGAAAAATATTAAAGATGTTATCCATAGTCGATGTTATTAACTAATTATACAATAAAATTAGATGTCAATTCAACTTATGGTGAGAGTTTCAAAGTTTTAAGAAGCGCTAATTTTTCCCGCGCTTTCATGACGTCACAGAAGCAGATTCTTGATTTCAGATTCAAGTGTCGACCAAAGCCGAAAGTACACGAATACATTGCACGACTGGTCACTCAGCTGATCGGCGAAACCGAATGCATATAGTAAAACCACATGACATTTATCGGATAATGTATTTACATGTGTTGAACCCGTCTTTTACAAGTAGCAATAAATAAATAAGGTTCTGAATTAAATCCAGGTGATGGTGTATATTTTTCCCGATTATAAATCAATATTGAAAGGCTGAGAAAGGTAAGCATCTCTTTATTTCTCTATACTTAGGTTAGACAAATATATTTACTGTTTTTATATGTCAGCTCATAAATTTAACTTCTTTGATTTGATTAAAAAAATAATATTTTAAATATTGTCACTTATATGTCATTGGGGATATATTAACGAATATGAAGTATTCTTGTAAACAATGATTGTATAATTGCTTTCTGTATCATATAACATTTAATAAGTGTATAGTAGTATATTTTTTGCAATAGTATATTTTTTTGCAAAAAGATGCCAAACACGGAAAGAGAGCGACAATTTTTACTTGCGTATCTGTAATATATGCATCGAAATGTATACAATGTATTAAAATTTCAGCTAAATCGATGGGGAGGCACCTCATCTAAATAATTACTAATAAATTACGAAAAAATTTGGGAAACCCTGCTTTAAATATATTGCAAATTCTTAAAATGAACAAGCTCTTTATTTTTTCATATAACAGCAATATATTATCTTTGTGACAAATGATGATTGTTTATAATGTAAAATTTACGACGAACAGTGACTATCTAAAATCTAATCCTACGAAGAAGCCCATACGATCGTAAAACGGATATTTTCTTTATATCGCAGAATATAGTTTGCAATTTCTTGAATTGTTTTATGCGATGATAAATTTTTGTTTACCATACGCATAAACGGATGTTTATTATAGCGATGAATTTTAAAAAGGGAAATGCGGATGCTTCTCAACGCCTTTGAAAAATGCGAAATCACAAACTCGACCGACTGCTCCTCTATCCAGAGCGTTCAATTTCTCGACATCTTCATCCGCAAGACTCCATCCAAAAATGTCAATATTCTTTCGTAATCTCTCAGGATTCGTACTCTTTGGGATTGCCGCGATACCCTTTTGCACAATGTGCCTTAATGCGATTTGTGCAGGTGTTTTTTCGTATTTCTTACAAAGCTCTAGTATCGTAGGGTTTTCGAGCAAGTCTGGATATCGTTCAGTGGCTCCAATTTTCTTCACCAATCCGCGAGAACCAAGAGGAGAATAAGCCGTCACAGCGATATTGTTCTTCTTACAGAATTTTACCTAAGATTCAATAATAATTTAATATTCGACACCGAATAATTCTGAGAGTTCCGAAATTCTTTTGAAATAAAATAATTACCAATTCGTTCTGTTGGAAGTAGACGTGAAGTTCAATCTGAAGAGAAGATATTGGTATCTTGTTTATTTCCAAGAGGTCAGAGATTTGTTTAATATTGAAATTTGAGATTCCAATGGCCTTGGCACGGCCATTTTCTACTTGTTTTTCCATTGCTGACCAAACTTTTACGTAGTCCGAGTTCAGATCCAACATAATGTTACCATCTTTGTCGAATGGATGAAAATCGTCGCTTTTAGCGAAACCGAATGGTGCGTGAATTAGATAAAGATCGAGGTAAGAAATTTGGAGATTCTTCAGGGATTGTTGGATCCAGTAATCTACGTCTTCTGGTCGAGCACCAGTTGCTGGCAACTGAAAATCAGTAAACATCATTTTTAATAATTTCACAATAAGAAAATCTATGAATCTTTATGATATTTAAGCCTCAAGTTACCTTAGTAACGATAAAGAGATCTGAACGAGTAAGTCTTCCAGAGTCTATCCATTTTTTCAACACCTTTCCTATGATTTTCTCGTTTTCATATACTGTAGCTGTGTCTATGTGTCGGTAACCAGCTTCCAGTGCTGCATTTACTGCCGCCTCTAATTCTTCATCGTTCGCCTTCATTAAATCACACGATTTTTTTTTCTTTAAATTATCTTCGTATCTCTTATACAACGCGATATAAAAATGTCAGGGTTAAATACATATAGACAACGTAGAATTACATTCACTGAATTCTAAACGAACCTTATGGTCAATAAATCTATCAAGATTACTGATGAATACGTTTCTACTGGAGAAACACAAATCTACGAGTAGACGAATAAGAAAAACGAATAGTAAAAAGAATGTATACAAATTTGGGTCTAATAATAATTAACAGACAATGTAACCCACGTTTAAAAATTCCTTTTTACAAAAATAGTTTCATTGTGATACGAAATCGCATTATTATATTATTTATATTAACTATTTATTTCCATGACGATAATAGTTTTAGTATTCTGAACATAATCTTTCAAAGTAAAGACTATCTTTTTCGAAAAGTGGAGTTAAAGAAATGTAACGAAACGTAAATAAATAGGAGATTTCTTAAAAAACATACCTGCCAAGTTCCTAATCCAATTGCTGGCATGCGATCGCCATTACCCAGAATAATCTGTTTCTCCATTCTAAGCCGGTGTTACCTTCTTGAAATCCGAAACGCGAGTGATTTCAAACCGAGTCGCGTCGGTACTTTCACTTTAACTGTTCACCGGTCCCCTTCTCGGTGCTAGCAATGATTCCAATCTCTTTCGTATCCTGGAATTCAAGGTGATAAGCATGAAGGCGCGCCTATGATAACTTATCGTATCAATTATATGTGTAATTAGACTTGAAGCATGAATCAACATGCAGAGATCAGCAAGAAAATATTTTTAACTACATGGTGAGAATATACTGATGAGAAAAAGAAGAAGAAGAAGAAGAAGTTTGACTGTTGATTTTTTTCTGAACTACAAAGTTAAATAAAAATTTGCACAGGAAAATATTTCATTGTATTAGGATGTTAAAAAAAGCGAAAAATAGCATTACAGAACCAAATTGAAATCGAAGAGAATTGTATATGCAGTTGTAACATTTTTCCAAAATATTTTCATAATGACTTCACATTCCAACACTCAATGACTTTCACCAATGCAGTTAAATCGTGGAGGATCGTTTGTCGTACAAACCGTGTCACTGTAGAAAGTAGCCCAATTTTCCAAAATTTTATGTGCGACGCTGAAAAAATATGTAACTCATTATTATTCGAGATGTTGTTTGATACAATAACTAAGGTTTCGAGCGTTGTTCGGTTTCCCGATGCTCAACCGAGAAACAATGTTTAATTAACATCTAAATAATGTTTTGTTACGTACATTGTGTAATTCTGAAGTTTATGACATAGCCGCTGTCACGGACAAGCTGGGTGTTACTTTTTTAGTGTCGACTGATTTGCAGGTGTGCAGTCAAGGTTCATTTGTGGTCATTGTAAAAAATTTAGTAATAAAACGACAAAATTGAATTACCCTTGATTATGTAAAGATACTTGACAGTCAATGTTATGAGTAGACTGCGGTTTCTTATACAAAATAGTCAAAATTTGATGACTTATGATAAATCACGAGACTTGTACACCACCATGTACAACACTGACAATGAGTAACTCTAATTCGATCTAAGTAAACAATTTAAACAGAATAAAAGTAGCTGAAATGGAGTAATGAGATTATAAAAAAGAACTTTAGTAATCTAAAAGAAAAGTGTAATATCCATTGTGTTCCAAGTCGTTGCATAATGAAAGGCAAAGATTCTATCGACAGAAGACACAAATATAGGTTCTCTTCATTTCAACGATGAACACGTTCTTTGTCGTAAAACCAATAATCGTTTCTCATCGAAAACCCTATCAAATTATATGCAAAATTTTTCCGAATCAAGATCTCAGATATTAGAATCCTATTATTAATTACAGGAAAATGTTTAATTGGGATGCCAAAAGGGGATTAAATAATAATGTATTATTGTATAAACTGTGGAGCTCAAGTGGAAGAGTTGTACAAGAGATACTGTCCGAGCGTACTGAAACTTTTGGAATGTGTAAGTAGAGAGACGTCATTACCAGATAATATTTATCAAGTTCTTATTGTTCTTTGGTATTTCTTACTTCTGTAACATATGTACAGTAAAACCTTGAATTACGAACATAATTCGTTCCGGAAACATGCTCGTAATCCAAAACACTCATCTATCAAAGGGAATTTCCCCGTAAGAAACCAAGTTGCTCGCGATCCAAGGTTTTACTGTATACATTTATCATAACATGGAAACACGAGATACTATATTGACTTTTAGCAAAAATGTTTTTTTTTATAGAGCCAGTGCGGTCAGATTGCGGATAAATATATCGAATACGACCCAGTGATAATACTGGTGGATTTAATCTTAGTGGAAAAGCAAGCCTATCGGCATTTCCTCTATAACAGCGACCTAAAGTCCTACTGGAAGTTTTTGGTCGTCCTTTGGCTAGCCGAGTCGTTTCGAATCCAATCGTTCTGCGACAACGAACAAGAAAGCTTCTGGGATTCCGCGAACATTGTCGAGCAGTCACGCTCTATTACCAACGCGAATTTTTATTGGATCCTATTAAGGACGGCCTCGTCGATCGCCGCGTTTCTCGCTAGCATCGTGATCATTACTGAATTTCGATGGAAATTGGGAGGACAAAAACCTAGTGGATACAGTGCGATCAATTTAATTAAAGCTATTATTCTTGGAAGTGTAGGAAAACTCGTGGATTTTCTTGGACTTATATGGAAAACAATATCTACGGGACCCCACCATGTTCTTATTCAAGGTTACACTGTGTTTTGCTTGATAACAGCATACTCTGGTAAAGAACTTCTCTTTTTATCTTCACCTTCGGTTCTTGAATTATTTGGTGTTTTTGATTAAATAGTAATTAGTGATTTTTGGGAGAATTATTCGTATATATTTTAGCAGAATATATGAAGAATATTAAAGTCACTATCCTTGGTTCAATAATTTATTCATAATCCATTCTGTACACTTAATAGACACTAATCATGCTTACTTCCTTTTTTATATCTGTTTCAGTCGTCTGTAATAGCGGAAAACTCAGTTCCTCGATCGTCCTTGCGATCGCTCTACTCGTTCACGCTCTTCTCCTGCCAAGCACTTGCGATAATTTCGACGCTTAGAGAAAGAGAGAGAGAGAGAGAGAGAGAGAGAACTTCTAACACTGATAAATCAGATATTGTACGATACGATTTTTTATACAGTTCTTTTCATTCTATCTTACATGCTTCTTCTCCTCCTTATTCTTCTCTGGATAGAAATATAGTTTCCGTAAAACTGCAAAACGTATTTAATTTTGCTTAATTGTTTTTCTTTTTTTCTTCTGGTTATAATTCCTGATACGAACTTGTAAGTAGCCGTAAGAGAAGGTAATTATAATTATGCTATTCTCTGATTATGCCTCGTATATCAATTACGGCTCCTCTCAAAAATCGGACCGTAAACTTATTTTTTCATATTCCAACAGGATAAACATTCAAGAATTGTACTGACTTGTCTTTCGACAATCTTTGCTTTCTCAATAAATATCGGCTGGATATCGATTGCTTTGCACTCGAGACTTAGTCCAAACAATACTTTTTTCTTTTGTCTGTTTCTTTAGTTGGTAACAGGTGGAATATTCCACAGACCCATAATACCTAACTGCCCACATATGGGCTCTTTGGATTATTTCCGGACAGAAGACGCAAGATACAATAGATTGGAATTGATCTCCAATACTTTTTTTTTTGATTATAATCTTCTAATTTTTGCACAGTATTGAAGTCTTTGGCAAATAGCACATTCACTGCAGATTTCTTGCTCTCTGCGCAACACATAATTAACTTTAATAGAATACCATACAGTACGCGATAATATGGTTATTATATCGAAGATTCCCTATATGATATATAATAAGAAATAACTCCATTCTTCATGAACTATCATTTCTGAAAAGTGTAGCAAAGTATATCGAATTGAATCTGCTACGTTGAAAAAGTTACTTTCTCAAGTTAAGTAATAACAAACAGTCTCAGATTCGGACTAAAACGATGAATTTCAGTTATTCGTTGATCGATTGTGTCGAGTTAACGATGATCGAAAGGACTAAAGATTAGCTGTCATGTAACTTCGGGAAGCCTATTTCCTTATTTATATCATCTACATATCATCATCTATGCAAGTTACTTCTTTCCGAAACTCGAGTGCAAAGGAATAACATTTGCCAGCGCAGAGTGTACGCTCATGAAGCACGAGGGAACCGCCAGATTCGAAGGCGTCCTTGTCAACTAATTTATTATCGAGGGTCAGCCATCCTTCAAGGGTAAAATACTCCAGCCTAGGACGAGTCGATCGAATCCGGAGGAATATAAATTGCAAAGACTGCTGTCCTCAGCCCATGCAACCGACGATACCATCCGCCGATGACCCTGCAATTTGACACACTAAATGTAATGAGACATAAGAATAATTCTTTTAAACCTACACATCGCACCCTCAGCTAGTAACTGACACAATTTTAAAGAGAACGTTTTTCAGGAGGAATGACAAACGGTTTTTTAATATTAAAAGTTATCATCTTAGATTGTGATAATTTTCATGATGTTTTAACTATAAACTGTTGAAAACTCAAATTTTGAGCATCCGATATGCGTCATTTTAAAGCTGAAGGTGCGATTTGTTAACGCGAACTTACTTGTCTGCTGGTGCGTGGCAACCGTGCCGGTCTCTGAACAGTGAGATCGAACAGTCGAATTTGCCTGTTGTCGTATGGAATGGCGACAATGCCAGCGCTCGAGACCGCGAGTCTATTAGCTGCGCTGTCTGCACGAATAGTCGCTAATGGACTCCGGATGTTACGTAGCTCCCACACCTTAACACTTCGATCATCCGATCCTGATACGATCTTGTCCTCGCGAGTGAAAACCGCAGATGTTACAGTGCTGGAATATAAATTTCCCATGAAGATTAGTATCCAAATGAAGGTAAACTTGAGAGATTAATGAGAACGTTGAATAAACCTACTCAGTGTGTGCTTGGAACACTGAAACCGAATGTACCGGTTCTCTAAAGTCCCATAGTCGAAAAGTACTGTCCCGACTCGACGTAACGCAAAGCTTTTGGGTATGATGCGTGGATACATGAGATAGTTCCTGGTCGTGTCCGCAAAGCGTGTGAATGATTACTCCAGTTTCGGCGTCATAAAGGTTCGCAGTTCTGTCCCACGAAGCGGTGACTACTTGTTCTCCTCCAGGAAGCCAATCTGCAGCCATGACGACGCCTGTAAAATAAATGTGTTATTTGAAAAGTATTGTCATGGCTTAAAATTATTTGCAAAGCACATAATTTATAAAATAAACTTTAATTGTATATTGTTATATATAAATAGTTACCTGAATGACCAAGGAGTTCTTTAACAGGCGTTCTAAGCGTAGGTGGTTCTTCTTGTTCTTCGGTGGGTCCAGCAATATTTTGTGTTGTGCTTCTGTCAGAATTCAACGTAGATAGATCCTCGGCAGAATTTTGTCGTTTTGGTAGATCCCAGTCAACTACAGCTTGCCAAAGATGTGCTGTGCCGTCTCCACTACTCGTTAGCAAGAGATCCTTGCTCGGATGAAAGCGTACGGAATTCACAGATCCTACGTGACCGGTGTACTGCAGCAAGCAGCGGGCGTTCTCCGTTGACCATACTCTCGCTGTATGGTCCGCGGACGCCGTCGCTATTATCTGTCCAGTTTTACCTGGAAATTGTATTTAGATAAGACTCAAGTCATATTTCACTAGCTCATTATTTATTAATCCATAAATGTTTCCAGGATCAATTTCATTCTAATGTAAAAGCAACTCACCTACAGAGACTTCCCAAACACCATCTCTGTGGCCAGTGTACTCCCGCTGCATGCTGCAGGTCATCGTTGGAGTCTTGAAACTCGAAACTATCTTACTGGTCTGCGCCTTGAGTTTATTGGAGGTCTTGATCTTTTGTGCCGAGCTACTGGACATCGCTGTAAAATATCTCCATTTATTCGTGCACTGCATCGTTCGTGTTCCTACATACTACTGATACGTATTCTCAAGGGAAAATTGTTCGTGAAGCTGGAACTTTAGAAATAAAGCAGTCATGTATCTCTTCGCTCTATCCAATAAACTAATTGTATGTCGGGAAGCAGCCTGACTAATCTTAAGTGTAAAAAAAAATTATTGAAATATACAGGTCTTCGAGTGTTCTGGGTACTTGTTTCTTACGGGTGCAGCAAGGTAAACGCTAAAAGAATACTGAAAAAATGATGCGCTAGGCGAGAAGAGAAAGAGAGAATAAATAGCTCGCTTAAAACTACACGGGTCTCGCTACATAAAAAAAGATTTATAGCAGATGCAAACATGGCGGTACTTACATAAAAAAAATTTCTAGCTATCGAGGAAGGTCCACAGTTTCAGAACAAAAAATAAGTCGGCATCGTGAATCATTTACGAAGATTAAGAAAATCATAATTGACTGAACTCGGTAATAAGAATACAGTCGGCTAACGGTAATCTTTATCCGTAAGGCCGTAAAGAGTTTCATCAAAAATCATTAAAACTCCGTAATATGATAATATGAAAAAAAGGTCTAAATGTACAATCATATTTTCCCTCAAGCAATTTCGTATATTTCATATTTCCATCTTCCCGATATTCGAAACGACTTTCTAGGAAATATTCGATTAATACTAAGTCAATTCAAAGGAGACGTTGAAATCCGATTAGCGGTAATTAATATTTTCAAAATTGTAAGTGGGATCCTTACACTTCTGCTTGGAGAGATGCTTTGCGTCTGGGTAGTCGGTGAACTCCCCTGGGGGAAGACTCCTCTCTCCGGAACCGTAGCATTCTCTCTCGAGCCTCTCATTGAGGGCGTCAATCTTCTCCTGTACTGATGGACGTAACACCTTGATACTCATACTACATTTCTAAGAAAACTATCGATCAATGGAAACCTTGCAACTAGCGATGAGACTAATTCAACGAGTACTTAAAAGTTCAAATCAAGTACAGTGTCTTATAATGTACCGATCTTGATCTAATCTTGATCTAAGAATGAATCTATTTGTATGATTTTTTAAATGATTCAGGCAACACGTAAGATTCATTTTGGCAGAAAAATCTCTGATCTCTGAATAAATAATAGGTTCGGCCCATTGCTGTTTGCAATAGAAGATTCCAAAGCTTTGATAAAACGATTAGCAAGAGGCTTACATCCAAGATTCTCCACGCACAAGACTTCGAACTCCTTTTCAATCTGCTGGAACAGCTCGAAGAGGCGGCATCGCAGAGCCGGTGGCAACACACTGTCCTCCGGATCAGCCCGGAAACTAGCGTAGTGCAATGCGCTTGGCTGCAGCGGCGTTGACCCGCTCTGAGACTGAAGCTCCGTATCCGTGCTACTCTGAACCCGTGGTATCGAGATTCGCTTTATCTTCCCAGCTGACTTGTTGCCAGTACTAGCTGATGGCTCTCCTGGCATCGTTTAGCACGCCAGGTGCGCTACGCTGCCCAAAAATCATTATGGTCAAAACGAATCTAGGGCGTTTTACGCTTGCGTCACAGCGTTACAGCAAAAATTTATCATAAAAGGTATGTAAGTAACGAATTGAGGAGCTCTACTTTAATATACCCATAGCGTACCGATTTACAGTAATACTACAATTTTATGTTTCTGTATAGATTATTGATTAGTATCATTTCACTTAATATGTGTTTTGTATGACTAATGTACAGAAAACTTAGTTATAAGTCAAAGAAAAATGAACCCATAAATAAAGATTTGTACAATACCTGAGCACAAGTATGTTAAAGTTTCGAACCTTCACACTAACTGTTACTAGGTCGCGGGATGATGGAACACTGGGATCCGCGATCAGTAACAACCAAACTAACTTTAATACCTGCAAAATTATTACCGTAACACGACCACTACATTCACAGCTTATAGCGCGATAATAGTTCACGTTCCTGCTATAATGTTTTTTCACCTTGACCTTTACCTCTGAGTTTCCCGAAAGCGATGGAAACAATGTTACATGGATCAAGGAGGCGAGTAGGATAGGAAAATTAGTATAATGTTGAGGACAAAAAGAGTTTAAAAAGGGCTATAGAAGAATTTTTACTTACTCTTTACGAATCTTGCAGAAGATGTGACGACGGCCATTACCAATGGGCTGTCAACAGTGCGATCGATGAGCCGTTATCTCGGGTAACAGGAGAAATACTCTGTACCACACTCAATTTCGACGATCTCTTAATTTTCCCGTCATTTTACGTATAATTTCTCATTGAAGAACGGAATTGATTAATTTACGCAGGTATAATACTTGTTCACGCTCCTCGAGATATATCGAATTACGTATCGAGAGAGCGATTGACAACTCTTGCCGAATGGAGAAGCCCGGGACCCGGGCAAAACAGCCAGGTTCAGTTGTGAAGTCTCCCGGAAATGAAGCTTCCGGTCCCAATGGCGGGCTTATTTAAATAATTTCCCTCGAGATGGCAGCAGGAGAAAGGCGATAGTGGCGACGTTCGTGGAGATTTCGAGTGAACATCCGGCGACGCAGAGATGCGCACGTTTCGGCGCTCGCCGAGGGAAAAGAGACGCCGCTCGCGCGACTTTGGGACGTGAGAGAGTGCGAGATGAAGAGCCGCACCGTTGCTTAGGGTCCAGGAAGGAGCCGCCACGACGAGCCGGCAGGAATTTCCTCGGGGTTGAACCCTGTGCCAGCACCTTGCGACAGCCTCTTCTTCCTCCGCATCGTTGTCCTGACCATCGAGAGACAGAGAGAGAACTCCACGCAACCACGGACACAACACACACCCGCGCCAAGACACCAAGGCACCACCACCACCATCGTCACCCACCTCCTCCTCCTCCTCCTCCTTCTCTACTACTACCACTACCACCAACACATTCACCACCCTTCGATCATCACCCTCAACCTACCGAATCTCTGACACCCTTTTCTCACTGCCGGCAATAACAGGCCCCATTTGCGGACCCAGCGATTGTGGGCCGTGGTCTTCGTGTAAATCGAAAACCCTTTTTGTCCTCGGGGCACATAGCGTGCATCGATTTTGCCAAGTTTCATTTCGGAGAACTACACGCACTCACGTACGCACACCCGCCCGCCCGACCGATCGCTTCGTCGCCTGCCTGGACTACCCGTTTGAGACTCTTGAGTCCTGAGTCTATTACTCTGAAGCCTGCCTGCTGCTGTTGCTATTGCTGCTGCTTATCCCTGCTCGACTTGCGGGAACACGAGGTGCGACTCCCCTCAGCTTTATTTACCTACGGATTATTTTCAACTAGCCGATAAGTTTTGGCAGTCTCCGTGATAAGAGCACTGTCCCGGTTCGGGAAATTGACGACTGGCCGCTTTGTCTCCTGTTAACCCCCTCCGGTGCCGGTTGGATTGTGGATATTATTGTGATCGTGATAGGGATTGTACTGGGAATGTTGTTATTTTGATGGCTAATTCAGTTTTGGAGGGATTCTTTTATGAATTGTGTTTTCGTCGATTAATATTCAAGTCGTAGAAGGGTATTTTTGTTTTTAGTTGACTATTGAATATTGTATGTTTTATACTAAAACATTGATTGTTTATTGTGGTTGAATGATTCTTTCTTCCAATTACCAGTGGATATTTGTGATTTTTGTATACTATACTTAAGGTTATCGGGACAATGAAAGGGTTTGTATTTTTTCAGAACCATGTCTTCGGGAGCTGGTTCCAGTGGAACTGGCAGAGGGGGGCGTGGTTCGTCATTGGCAGACAAGCCGGAGAGCAAAGAAGCTAAGCCAAATCCAAAGATGTCAAAAGCTTTAGGAACCTCTGCTAAGAGGTATTTGCGATCGACTCTTCTTTTCCTTTTAAATTTCATAGATTTGTACTCAGTCGGATCGACTTTGTTACAGGATACAAAAGGAGCTTGCGGAAATCACGTTAGATCCACCGCCAAATTGCAGGTTGGTTGACTGTACGATTTCACCATCGTATTGAAGTCCTTGCATTTCGTTACCGTTAGGGATTCTTGCAATTAAATTAAATTCTAATCGGATCCGTCGTTCCTTTATGTTTACAGTGCAGGCCCAAAAAGTGACAATCTATACGAGTGGGTTTCTACCATACTTGGTCCACCCGGCTCTGTGTACGAGGGTGGTGTTTTCTTCCTTGACATCCACTTTTCGGCGGAATATCCTTTTAAGCCACCAAAGGTAGCTTTCGTCCTGCTTCGTGTAACCATATTTCTTAGAAATAAAAAAAAGGCAACAGTCATTAAACTCGAATCGATGTATTACAGGTCACATTCCGAACACGTATCTACCACTGTAATATAAATAGTCAGGGTGTAATTTGTCTGGATATCTTAAAGGACAATTGGTCTCCTGCGTTGACTATTTCCAAGGTTCTACTGTCCATCTGTTCCCTCCTAACCGACTGCAATCCAGGTAAGTACTCGAAAACTTTATTCACAACATTCTTTATAATTGTCTTTTTTGTTTCTTATCGCACTAATTATATTCATACAAAAATTGACCTTCCTATTGCACCTTAATATGATTCAGACGATTTGTTCAATTTGCGTCTCGCTCATGCGAAGCGTACATGTACAGACGTATATCCCTGCACACGTAATTTCGTTGACGTATACAATATCGCGACAAAACACAACAATCCCACATTACTTGCCAGTAATAAGAAACTTAGGGAAGCGAAGCCAAAGGAGAAGGAAGATATCGAAGGGGACATATGTTTACTTCCAGCCGATCCGCTCGTGGGCAGTATAGCGACACAATACGTGCAGAACCGCGAGGAGCACGATCGCATAGCACGGCTTTGGACGAAGCGGTACGCCACATGAACAGACTCCTCTGCAGGAGTCCCGTTTTACGTTCCTCGATACGAAGAGAACGAGAGAGAGAGGAAGAGAAAGAGAGAGAGAGCGTGTGTGTGTGTGTGTGTGTGTGAGTAAGTAAGTGAGTGAGTGAGTGAGGGAATGAGTGAGCGAGAGAGTGAGAGAGTGAGTGAGTGAGTGAGTGAGCGAGCGAGCGAGTGAGTGTGTGTGCGTGAGGGAGAGCGAATGAGTGAGTGAGAGGGAGAGAGAGAAAGAGAGATAAGTATGCACGGTAGAAAGAGCGAGCGGGTGAAGGCGGCCAACAGTCCCAAAGGAATCTGTCTCTCCTCAGTGCTAGCGATAAGTCAGAAGAGACAGAAACGTCAGAGGGATGGAAACTACAAGAAGAAGGGATAGTTTTAGACGGAAGTGTGGCGGACCCCTTCGCGGGATATTATATCCCCATGGACTATATTCGAGGGGTGGTAATCATCGCCGCTCGATCATATTGTGATGTGCTTTTATATCGAGTATGTAAATGTGCCTAAGACGAATGAATGTGCGTGCGGGTACGTGTGGACACACTAAACTAGAGTTAATTAGACACTAAAGCGCCCAGGCAAGAAAGGCTCTGATACATAGATCTCCTCGTCCTTCTCTAATTACATCTCGCTTCTCGAGTGTGTGCGTTGCTCTTCGGTCAGAGATTCGCGAGTCCTCAAGAGATCTCTCTGTCCTACGTTCTTCTTCTTCATCATCATCTTCATCATCTTCTTCTTCTTCTTCTACTACTACTTCTTCTACTACTTCTTCTTTTTTTCTTTTTGTATTATCGAGTAATTTTGCTAGGATACTTAAGGTTCTTTCCTGTACAGACGCATCGAATACCGAGGCTTCCTGAACCCCGAGTCGAAATATCGTGGAAGGTCTCGTGCTGCCGCATTGGTTCCTATTATCGCAGAACACCATTTTTATGAGATTCTCCTCTCTCGCGCGCGCGCGCGTTCCTTTTGATAACCTTTTCTATTTGACATCGCGTAAATGCCGGATATTTAATCACGGACGAAATCTGTAGAACGATCGATGAAACTGTTAGCTAGTAATCTAACGTTAAATTGAAAGTGTGTTAGGATATTTAATGGGTTTTATTGAGGCCGATGAGGACCCTTCGATCTGGTGATTCGCACAAGTAATCGCTTAAGATTTCCTATGAGAATAATTCTAAAGCTCATTTGGCAGTTAGCTGATTGAGCGTATTATTATAAGTACAGTCTTTGTTACTATTTTGGATTTTTCATTGTAACAAGTAACTGTTGTTGTTTAATAATTTTCAGTTAGAGTTCCTTAGTTTCAATCCAAACATTACGTTTTCAATCCCTTTTTCCTTTTTAATTGCACGTTCGTGTTCCATTTGGGACGCTTGTCAATTTGGTTACTATTTCGTTACATTGAGTCTGAGAAGTTTTTTTTATTTATTCTCCGATATGTTGAAAGTTGCCATAGTTAGCTAAGGAAACGTTTTATACGACCAAAATGTTCGCGAACGACGAAACCTTACGCGTTTGCCAAACTCGAAGAATTGCCTTTTTTACGAAATGGAATATATTTCTTATACTATGAGAAAGAGCGATTTTTTCTAGCGCAACTTTGGACCTTCCACGATAAATACGAAACTTTTTGTAAGCGGTTTCTCGACAAGCGCAGCTTCCAGGATCTTTTTCTATGGAGCGTCAATAAGTGTTTTCAACTCCTCTTCAAGTTCCCTCCTTGGATCATTTTTCAAGAAGCTCGCGACGAGATAGTATTTAAAGTGGCGATTAATATCGTTAGGGTAGAAAATATCGATCAACAAACGTAATAATCTGAATTGTAATTAATTAGGCTGGTAGAATTAAGGGGCCCCGTTACGAATTCTGCTTCGAAAATTTTACTTCTAATCATTCGTAAAAATCAATTCCAATCATCATTTACTGCGACAAAGTTCAAGGAGCCGTACTACGGACACACTAGTTCATTAATACTTAAGTCGCGCGATATTTTTAGTGAATCGATTAAGAAATTTTGTCGTATAGAACAATTCTCTTGCAATTCTCGTGTCGTCGGGGTCTTTCATCGGCGACGCTAAGCAAGAAGAAACACAAAATTGTTTAATGGCAACAAATTAACCAGACTTTTTTTACTTTAACTGATTCAACGATGTTTAACGAACTCGAAACGATAATGCATAGAAGGGTTTTCGGTGCGAGTCATGCCAAGAAGATCGATCGCAAGAAAGATAATGAAGACTCATTGATAATAGGGCCCGCAAAAAACTAAATCGCTGTAATTGTAAATAAACACTATATCCTTGTATATTGATGAAAAGGTACCTCAAAGTCTATATATCTTTACCTGGTCGACAAGTTCCTCGATACTTCCTTATTAATATTAGAACGACCTAAGCAGTCCAAATTTTCATTTCACTGTAAACTAATTCAAAAACAAAAAATTCAAAATTCAAATAAATATGTTTTTGACCAAGCCTCATTTGCAAAGTGGAAGTTATTTTTCTGATATCTTCTAAAGATACGAAAATCAAATTCATCAGTTTTAAATCAAACCTTGATTTTTCTATCGATTGAATATTTTACAAAAAATGCGGGTGTATAATTAGCATATCATTCAGATTAAAGAGGGAGTTTAAATAAAAGTGACTTTTGATAGTAATTTAAAGAAGACACGGATTAAGTAAGGCGAACGGAGCAATCTTCAAAATAATTTATTAAAAATGTCGCATACTCGATACTCGAATCATTAATCGGTAATGGTATAATTAATTAGTAACTATACGCATGTCGTGTGAGCACGTCTTCGGAGACTCCAGCTGAAATTTGGCGGTGATCGATTCCCGCTTCGCATTCCTCTTCTTCTTTTTCTTCTTCTTCTGCTTCTGCTTCTTTATCTTCCCAGAAACGTCGTGTAGAATCTTCATAACTAATGGTGTAATGTAGGTTACACGTCGAGCGGTACAATAGAAATTCAATTGCTCTTTGATGCTCGTGGGAACATGTACTCGCTAGAAACACTTTGCTTATCGGACGCGTTACAATTAGGTTATTTCGATAAACGCTACAAGTATTCATTTTCTCCTGTTCGACCCTTTCTCCAGAGTACGCGTGGCCAGGAGAATATTACAATGCTTCTTGTGTGTAGAGTAGCCGGCATGTCGCCGTAGATCGAGCGAAATAATGTAGTCTTATAAAATAATTCGCTAAGTATTACCTGAGCGTCGACTATACCGATAACAGGGTCGATAACAGTCGGCATTTGATCGTCGAAATTAAAATTTTTAATTTCCGATCATTTTCCGCTCTCGAATTATTTATTTTGATTATTAATCGATCAAATTGATCAATCAAATCATTTCCAAGGATATATTATTGAAACCAGAACTCTGATGAAGACTCAATAAGCTCAGTTACGATTACTTAACTTTGAGCTCACTATTTTTTATTCGAATCTCTTAGTGAAAATGAGAAATTAGGATCTAACGTAGACAATGGCGATGAATGGATCTATCGAAATGAAATAATTGTCGAATAGCAAAGATTGTTTCTGTAAATCAGATGATGAATAAAGATAGTTTTTATACAAAAATGCCGACTGTAATCGTGACTACAGTATTCGTATCGTGTGATTTCTTACCCGGATGCTAGCTAAAGTTTGCATTAGGAGCGAAAGGACTAAGCTCGGTCCTATGGATCTTGAGATCACGACTATCCTGACAAAGAGACTTCGATGCAACGAAGTCGAAATTTCGTAGAGTCGTTCAACTGTGACTTGTTCAACCTTCGAGTTACCCTCAAGTTTTGCAGGATCTTTCGTGGCAAATCGCAAAAAGTTCGGTTCGAGTAAAACGGAGAAAGAGAGAAGCAGGGGAAAAAAGAGAGAAATAATCACATATACAATACTTAGTTACAATAAATTAGTTACATATGTATTGTATCTCGTTGAATCTCGCTCACGCAATAATCGTTAATATCCACCGAAAATGCAGATTTGAGGAATTGGAATAACTGTAGCAATTGCAATTTCTCTAATCGCCTGTCTGTTTCTCTTGTGTCTTGGCAAACAGGTTACTAATTAACATTTTGTGTGCGTTTCACTCGCCCACTTTTGCCGAGAGTGTTTTGCAACCAGAGAAAAACAGACAAAGACACTCGTCTCTGTCACCTTTTATTGTCGAACCAATTTCTCTCTGCTTTTCGCTTAATACGCGAGCTATCGATAATTATAGCATTTTTAGGATAGATCTTCAATCCAACCGTATAATTCACTCTTCGTTACCTCATCCTTTTTTTACTTTGAACCTCTTTTTTTCGATTTTCACAGGGTATTCGATTCTAGGGTGTTGCAAGATCAACTGTTGGAATTAATGGACTCAGAGTACTCGGATGCATCAATTAGTACTTTTCGAAAGGACACTTGAAGTCCAATAACTCTTTATGACAGTGGGATAACAAGTATTCCAGCTATTTTGTAATTACACATGCACAGTAGAATGTGCCTCGTTCTATCTTCAAATATTCCTAACTCGAACTACACCAGTTTACTATATACATCCCACGTGTTTTCCTTTGTGACAGACAGATTTTCTGAAAAGTTCCTTGAATTTCTCCCTCATTCGTTTTGCATCATTTCAAAATTCCTGTTCCGAAAGAGTTAAATGGACCTCTTCATTGAGTTTCATGATTTCTCGAGGATACGATCCTGATTGTGGTAAACAGGCTGCGGTGATTTATGCAAATATCGATCTTATTTCTCATATCTACATTTTCCTCTTTGGATTTTCTCTGTTTCACTAATTAATTTCGTATATATGTACTTTGGCAAATTCTTTCTCTCGTTTTCTGGTTTAATTACATTCTACATATTTTGCGTAAAAGCCACGCAGCCTGGATGGTAACGATCAACCCCTCTTGGAGTTCATTATCCGAGTCGTCAGCTGGACGACCGCGTCTTATCGATTAATTTCTCGCAGTAACTAAATGTGCGCAGATGAAAAGAACTGTTATAAAAAGGTGTTCGCAGTATTACAAAGATTTCTGTCGGTGGATGAATCAAGAGAAAAGGAGAAAAATGTTCAGTCTAAAAGAAATCTCTCGGGAATTGTGTATAGTCGAAAACACAGTCGTTTAAGTACGAACGAACATTTAAAATTTAAATCCATCGATTGCTGCATCTTGGTTGCATTGTCATCGTAAAATACGATGTTACGTGTAACATGAGCATCCAGTTAATACAGTAGAAGCTTACATTCCACGATAAAGTGGCTGAAGATTATTAAATTCGCATGGAAAGAACTTCCTTCTCTCATCTTGTGCATTCTTTAAACGAACCTCGTCGATCCAATAAATTGATTACAAAAAATGGACATTTTGTTTTTTTAAACATGTCAAATTAACAGGAGCTAAATTCGAAGTATTATTTGAATCTCATGTCGCGAGTCGAGTTATGACTTCGTTCGATGGCTCAATTGTGAAGGAGGCTTCCTCGAAACTCTCTTTTTTTTATTATTGCACGGATCTGTGTGCTTAACGTTATTCCGATATTAGAAATCAGATTCTTACGTGATCTGAAATTCTTTTCTCAATCCCTGCACATTCACGGATATGATTTACATCGTATTCGGTAACGTCTAATCCTCTATTGAATTACTTAGTAACTTACATCGTGTTCTATATGTAATATCCTTAAAATTCGTGTATGTATATTGTATGTATATATGTATATGCTCGTACGCTTATGTACAGTCGATCGCATTGATTGCGCGCTACTAAATATTTACATGGGCATTTAGCCATCAGCCTCATCACGCATGGACCACCGATTAATTAAATTCTAATTTTCAATTCAGCTTTAACTCAGTATCCCACATTTCGACAAGTTTCTCTTGATGAAAACGAGGACAAAAATGTATCTGAATATAAGTTAATTTTCCATTGAAAAAGTTACTTTTCTTTAACTTTTTATTCAACATATTGACAATGTGAAAGTTGCTGAAAGATGAGAAATCAGAGTTTTAATGAGATGCAAGTCACGCGAATGGTAGTTAAATAAAGAACTTCACGTAAAATGAAACATGTATTTGGTCCATTTACCGGATGAGTCTCACGTGCGAATGCCCATAAATGTGAACCACGTTCTCGTGCCCGTTGACGTTAAAAACGGTGGAGTCCGACGATGTAGAGACTTCGATAAATCCTATGGCAACGGTCATTCAGCCCTAAAGAGCCACGCGAAATCCAGTGGCAAGTTCCGGCTAGCGCAATAAACGCTTTACTGTCGCGCGTCACGACGAGGAAACACCTTCCTCGTTTCGGCTAGCTGGAGTAAGAATTTCTCTTCTGTGCACATGAAAGAGAGAAAGAGAGAAAGAGAGAGAGAGAGAGTTCTTGCTTTTATCTTTTGACTTTCCAGTACGGTCTTTCCTGCTTGAAGGTTCTCCTGAGAATGCGATCACTCGCTTTAAAGCTGCAATTAGGAGCTTTCAAGCTGCTCGTGTTTCGTTACCTCTGCTCTCTGTGCTTAACGACCTGTATGACTTGAGCCTTATGGTGCGCAGCATTAAATGAGCTACTTTCAATCTCTATCCTACTCGGTATTTACTTCTCCTACTTGCTCCTGGTTTCGATGTTGCAATCTGACGATAATTTACAATTGGCAATTAAGCTTTTTAATTTCTCTAAACAGATATCGTGATTTTTAATTTTTGATACAATTTCGACGCATGTAATTACGTTCTATTTTTCAAAGAATCGTACCATAGGGAAAAATATGTGTTTTTTTAAAACAATTCGTGAGTTGCGGTTGGGATATCTATGAAGTACCAAAATGGTTCATAAATACATAATTTGTTCCTGCAAATTATCTGTTTTATAGTTAATAGTTAATTGTTGGGCTGAAATTGTGTATCGAGTGGAATATAATATCTGCAGGATCACAGAGTTGCAATTAATCAGTAGTACAAAGCAGCTTCGTTAGCCAATAATTTCATCACATTAGACTGATCAAACACAGCATCACTATTAATTGGATCTCTTGATTTTCCCTAAACCCCAGACCAATTGCGAATGCAATCATTGAATCATTAAATCTCGTGCTAGTGAGTGAAGTGAATCACTGCCTCAGTCGTCAATGATAAAATGAATTACTGAGAAGTAATTAATTAACCATAAAACAGTGCAAAACAGGAGCAGTTGGAAAGTATTTCGATCGTTGAATAGCAATTGTCGCGTAACAGTTTTCCAGTAAGAATTCCTCTCTTTACAAGTCTCCCTCAAACCATGTAATACAGTTTCCCAGAAACCACACAAATTGCAAGAAAATCGCTTGAAGCGTGCGACACACGAAGCGGCAAAGTTTGAAAGTATAAAGAATTAAACAATGGGTAGAAAATAATAAAGTATCGTTTGTAATAATGAAGAATGTCATGAGAAGCTTTTTTGAAGACCAGTGAAGACTCACTAGTGTACACCGGAAGTTTAATTTATTGTTCTAAACACTAATTCTATTTTTTTTATTCGTATATTGTATATTTATGTATATAGTGTCTCTAATTAAGTTTTTAAGTAAATTTGAATTTCCATAGAATCTATGGCGAAGTCAATAAGTTAATAAATTTTTATCCTATAAAGATTCGACTACCGGTGTACAGACTAACTATCTATTTGTTTCCACGGAAATAATGAAATCGGCATCTTAATCTCGATAAAGAATTCCTTGAGCGATAGAGAAAAGACTGGCAGGAGCAGATTGAGACACTGAGCAAAGGTTTCTCTAAATCTGGCCACGAAAGATTGACATTTTTCTTTTTATTCTGACGGCATTATTCGTTCAGCTTAAACGATAAACGGCAGTCGAGCAGCAAGTAGCAACAAGAGTACTTCGGCATAATCAGTCTTTGGAACCCCAGTTGCATCGCGTTTTTTGGTCCCAGCAACGCAATGAGACGTTGAAAGAACACGTTGAGTAGCTATAATATAGCTGCTATATTATATTTCGTCTTCACTGGCCTAACCCTCTTTACGCCGATCGATGAACAATTGACTCGTTGTTTTTGATGAGAGTGTGAAATCCGAAATTAGCAAATAATTAATGTATAATGAAATTTCATGGTTTTGACAACATGCGTAATTGACTGAAATTATAATCGCTTTTTCAGTTGACAAGAGATTCAGAATCCACACTGGTTCGAATATGTAAATCGTTCATTCAGTAAAACATATTAACTTTGCCACGATCGCTTCACGCTCCACCGCTTCTCCAACAATATTTCCTCTGCTTACCTTGAATGTACTTCGCTGCTCAAAAGATTGCCTCTGACTCCCGGGGCACTTTTCGAAGGTCCAATATATTTACTTATCGGCTAGTAGGTGAAGCAGCATTGCGATGGACCTCCGTTCGCAGTGGTTTCGCGAAGTCGGCTTTTAAGTATCGTAGAAATAGAGGACAAACGCGCGAAAAATACAAATACATAGACGATTGAAAACATCCTGGTGGCTGTTGAGCTTTGAGTAGAAAAGTTTATCAGATCTCTCGTTGACTTTCGATAATCGGCAGGTTAGTTTAACTCCTGCTTCGTCTGTTATATTTTTTAACAAAATTAGACTACGGACTTTCATTGAAAATATTCCAAATTTTATATCGTAACTTTCGATAGATTCCAATTAACAGTGTTGAAAAAAACACTTTCAAATTAGATATCAAGTTCAGAGAGATACGTTACACGCTCTATTTATTTATAAATAATCCGATGGAATTTTCTGCTAAGACTAAGATTGATATTTGCACAAAGATCCGCAGTCTAACAATGATACTTTCATTGGTAATGGCTCGCGAGACCGAAGAATAAAAAATCCCATATGAAAATAACGTTGATTGACAAGTGAGAAGACCGGTACAAAATTGGAAATTTTCGCGAATGAGCAATTTCTCCGTTACTTTGTATAAGTAAGTATACACCCTCGAAATCCTTGTAAAAGTTTCTCCGAAAGAAGCACAATGAGAAAATGATCCTTGGACTTCGGCCGACTTGCGAACGGAGGCGCAATTAACATTGCGATCCGATACAAATACAATCATTAATCAACTATGTACAATTATGAACAAGGTGTACAAGTCACGTCACGTGGTGCACTGCCTCTGGTCTTTCTTCCGCAAATATTCGCCCCCCCCCCAGTTCGGTTACAAGTGACCATCTTGACCGAACCCGTCCTTTTTAACAATAATGTCGGAGCACAGCTCCGAGGAAAACAGCATTATATATATCACATAATTTCAGGCTACCAATTCTCTACCTTTTCGTACTCGGATCCTCCCGAAACTCTCTTAAACGCTAATCTGAGTAAATCGTAATTCGAGTCGTCTAAATGGTTATCGCGATGGTGAACTTGGTCAGTAGCTAGTTAGAGAATCAGTCCCAGCGTTGACCGAGTTCAGTATAGCACATTTTTCACTTATTCTTTATCGGCACAGTTCACGTATTTTATTGGTTGCATGATTTCCAATTATTCGGAAATTACTGTTGACAGTCGAGAGGATGAAAACGATGTTAGATGTGCTACGCATTGCTCGGTCGACGTCTCGAGTTCGTCTGGGACTTTCGAGACCCTTACGCGAGTCCTTAAAAAAGAGAGGGAAATAGAGAGAGAGAGAGAGAGAGACAGAAAGAGAGAATGAGAGTGAGAGAGAAAGAAGTGAAGAACGGAGCCCCACGGCTCGTCCGTCCTTAAAATCCTGTCTTCGTTACCTCGTTCGAGGGTCTTCGACTAACACTTAACGGGAGTCCTTTAATCGCGAGCTGCTCGACCCTTTGGACATTCAGCGAGGGCTCTCTGGTTCCTCAAGATCACTGTCGCTTCTCTATCGGAATTCTTTTGGCAGATATTTTTTTCGCTAGCGTATTTCTCCTTTCTGACGATCGAGTCGATCTTGCTCCTAAGCTATGCTATCGCCGTATTGGCGAGAGGTATTCACTAGGATTTTATTATTTATTGTCCTCGTTAAAGCAGCCCGATCCCCTCTCTCGCGCCTTATTCCCAAGTCTACACCAACTAATCGCAGCCCGTAATTACTTAGAGTTTGCAAAGCGCGTAGAAGTATCGTGCAAATTGAGGATTTCGAGGAACGAAAGGACGATATTGGGTTTTGACGTTGGATCGTGAGACACAACAGTTTTTGCTTGGAACTATTGTTATAATCGCGATTATATCAGAGCGAGAAGAACGCTTTGGCCTCAAGAGGGAATCCATTTCGCGATACTCTGACGACAATGCGGAATTCTTAGACTGTTTCGATCTCTCGATACCCTAACTAACGTTACGACTGGATAGTTGATTCTTGTGCTTAATACCATGGGATCTGCGGAAAGGGTTTTGCGACTATTATTGGGAATCTTATACGTCTTTGAAAGATTTCAGACCCACATATCGTAATGCTCGATGCGCCAGTCATATAGCGTATATGTAGGTTGACAGTTCTCGGTTTCATCGGAAGAAAAAAAAGAAAGAAAAAAAACAAGTGACATTCTTGCCATCTTGGATTTTAAAAGCCCACCATAATCAGAAGCTAATGACGAAGCTCAAGATTCCAGCAAGAAATTACAAACAACAATGAAACGGCGTCAAAGTTACTTGTCTAAGTTAATCGTTGAGCTATATCACTGGCGCGGCATTCTCCAAGCATACCACTGCCATCCAAGTCACATTCAAGGTCCAAAGTGTCGAGCAGCGCAGCGGATAAAAACACCGCTAAATGGGACCCAATTAACGATACAGTTCTGCGCGTTACGCGGAGGCGATCCCACGCGGCTTGAGTCCTCTTCAGGAGGACAGGAATCGCGCCAGGCGACAATTGGCACCTGGTGCAGCCCGTGGAACCGTGACCAGTGGTGAGAAAGAGTACGATCGTCACACAGTGGTCACGCGGTCGACCTCGACGTACCGCACAGAACTGTCGCTGTGTCAGCAGATCACCTCTTTCCCGTCGATGATCGCAGTCTCCGAGGAAATGCTCTTCAATCGGTGCTGCGATATCGAACGCTGTCTGCGCTGTCTGCAAATCCGCCAAAAGACGAAGCACAACACGCTGAGGATCGTCACGATCGCCAAGGCCCCCAGACCTAAGTGGAGCGGGGGCAGTGGCAGGAATATCGAGCAGTGTGTCAGTGCCTCGTCGTATCCCGAAGGGCAATGCGAAACACCGTCACACCAGAGAGACGCGTTTATACACGCATCCAACTCGGGGCAACGTTGTTCGCAGTCGCGAGGCATTTGAAGTCCTGCCGTTACCGATGGCCTGAGAACAGAATCACTCTTTTTATATTGATTCAATTCAATAATTGAGCCGCTCACTTGCCCAATCGATTAACTCGATAAAACTGAAAGTGGAGGGATGTCATGAAATAGTACATAGATCGTTGTCCAAAATTCCCTTTAAAATAGGAAACTGAAGTCAACATTGTATAATGTTAAAATACGAATCTCATTATTCCAACGATTTACATTAGTAGAGCATGAAATTAATCGGGATGACTTCTCAAATCAATTATTTATTTATTATTCGGTAAGCAAAAAAATGTTATAATTGTACCAAGTGTTTTGACATTGAAATTTAAAACATTTCCAAAAGTGGAGTTAATCGATTTGGCCTGTGAACGATTCGAGTGAAAACTGATTTTATAGTTCTGAATTCAAATGATAGAAATTATAGCGTAATAATAAATATAAAATAAATATTTATCCATTTTGGATAAATGAAGGGTTTCGAACGTATAATTCTAAGTGAGTTCATGTATGATGACAATATGATCTTACCTCCTAGTAAGCTCGAGCCACGTAACAGAATAGGAATCTGGCTCTTTCATCAAAAACTCTACGGCGATCATCCTGAGAGGATCGTGACTCGGTGCTAGGAGCATCGCATTGGGACTGACAGTCCAACCATCGCTGAAGACTTCGACCACATTGTGCCGGAATTCCGATGGTGGTTTCGGACAAACCGCGGCGTTAATGGTGCCACCCGTGTGCACCACGATGCGGTTCTTAGTTGCACATTTGCTCGTATTTGACATGATTATGCCGTACATCTTCACGTAGAGATACTGTCCAGGACCAGGATCTATCAGCCAAGGGTGTTTCTCGCAGTTTTTCTATAAACGAAATTAAATAATCTTGTCTCTGCCTTTAAACACACTATCATGAACAGTTTTTGATTTAACAATCAATTACACTTGCGAATCTGAATTTCAATCTTGGTACAAAATTGCACAATGTTATTTTTAAACCTTCGGACTTTATTATATTACCCGAGCAATTTAGAAATGTTTTTTCAATTGTTACTTGCAATTTGCCGAGGTTTATAATGTAAAATTTTGCTTAACGAGATTAAGTAATAGCAATAGTAATTGAGATAGTTTTGAATTCTGAAATGTTAAATTTTCGATTCTTACCGCATCCTCCTCGATGATCGGTGTCTTGTATTTAATTTCACCGGAGGGACCTCGAACTCTACGCTGTTGCAGGCAAGGAGTTGATTTGACGAAATCCCAGGTGCCCTCGAAGAAAAGATTATTATAATCGTCTAGTGCGTCCATTGACGTCACGGTGAAATGCACCTCGGCGACGTTCGACGTCGTTTTAATGTTTATGGGTAGCGAACGATTCGAGCAGAGGCAATCTCGCTGAACAGGGGGTGCGTTTGGCCAGGGTAAATCCATCACCTTAAAATCACATCAATCATTTTATTACCTTTCACTTTGCGTTACTTTCTATAAACCGGTGGAAAGAAAACAGAATTACACAGTAAACAATTACAAAATGATACAATAAATATTGTTAATACGTTTATGCATAAGTAAACTGTATGTCAGCTGTTCATTCGTTAAAACACTTAGGTCCCTAAAAGAAACGAGTTACTTTCTCAACCTCAGCTACATATTAAGATTCGCGCGTTCAAATCAGAGGACACAAAACGGTGTCTCACGTAATGGAACATCGTCCGATAGTAGAGGCATAATATAATAGCAGGGCATTTGGTATCGGGCGGTGTCCTTACTCCGATAGGATCTATGAAATTTCAACGGAACCGCGAAACCCGGCGAACAGAGGCGCATTCCAGTGAAATATCACCGCGTGCATTAATGCATTCGCGTGTGCTTCGCGAGTTTAAAGGTGCACGCGCCCGTAATTTCCGTGGGGCGTACGCGCGCGCGCGCCCGCGCGCACGGTCCCAATAAATTCTCGGCTTCGATAACAAACTTGCAGGGGCTATTGGAATCCGGAATTTATTTTTGGCTAGGACGTTAATTCGAGTCTACGGGTTGGTCGATCGGTTGGCCAACCGAGCGGGCCGATTTCACTGTAATTTACAGGAAAATTTCTAATAAAGTTTTAATGAAAGCACCCTATCATTAATTACTACGACCATTACCAAAGGAACTATCGAACGGCAAGGTTCTCGCGATCGTCGGCTTTCTCGCACGTTGAAACCCACCCCCAAGTTTAAATTAAAATATCTATCGGTGACTCGCGGCTGCTAGATATCAGGAATTTCCTTTATCTTCGTGGCGATGTCAAAAAATTTCATTAGCTACGTGACTTGCTTTGAAAGACGAGATGCTTCGCTTGCACCGAACACCGTAGCTAAGAGTCTCGATAATAGTAACTCTGAGGAAGAGGACAGATTTGTAGAACCCTTCTTCCTTTACGGCTCAATGCAACATTATAGAATACTTTGTAAGTACATCGAATGTAATAGATAAGAGTTTTATTTTTTATAAGGAACTGATCGAAATATTTTTATACCATATAACATAATATACTTTGAAGAAATAGAAACATAATTTTGAATAACATCAATTTCCTGTTCCCTTCAATTAAATAACAATTCGATCTAATTGATATATCGACTTCTTTTTTTTTCTTACTACATCATGTATCATTATGATTAATAAATAATTCGTTTCCCGTTTCATCTTCAAGGATAATATCAATCACGTTATACCTTAACAGTTTAATATTACTTTTCGAAGTTGCTCCCGAGGAAAGCCGAAGAAAAGCGTTTTGCTTTGAATAATAAGTTCCCTCGTTAGTTTATCGATGGAACATTGTCGCAGTTCTGGAGGAGTTATGAACCAGTTGGCTCGGCGGAGGAGTTGAAGGTGGTTATGAACGTTTAGAAACACAGTCACGCGTCTATTGATTTTAGAGCTGAAGGAGAAACTTGTCGGAAGTACGGTCCCGGTGGAAACTTGGTCCAAAGTAATAAAGACGTGCGCGGAACCGCTCGGGATTGAGCGACATTTGGCTCAGCCTGCGATTCTCATTCGAGATTGATAATGCATCCCGTCACTTTCGCCAAGCGCGTGCATAATTAACGAGTGTTTGATGGTGTCGCTTCAATTTCGGATCGAGGACGTCGTTTCTTATCGGTTTCCGCCAAGCCTCCTTCTTCTGCGGACTCGGCGAGCAAACTATTGACTCGAACTACTTAAACAGATAGAACTGGCCCAGTGGAATAATTTATTCATTTAGGAAAATTCAATTCTTATCTCGATCTTATTTTATATTGATTTTATGGATTGTTGCTGCTATAGGCGTATCTTTAATACGTTATACATACATATGTGTGTATTATACAGGGTGAAGCATTGCTCATGCCTGCTTCAAATATTTTCGTCAATTTTAAAGATAGCGGAAAACTGCTTAAAGCAAATTTCCATGACTCGAAGGTGCTCGTGAGATCGAGATATGGGGATGTTCTTGCAATATGGTGGTTTTTAGTTATTAATGTTAACTTAATTTTCTTAAATGGATGTACCTACTTTTTTTTGATATTTCGAAAGCTGAGGTCAAGACCGAATTTAACGAACTATGGGAAAAGGCTCTTGGGGGTAGTTCATCCCCCGGTGGCTGTAAATTTGACAATGAATTCTTATAGGAGGCTAGAGGAAATGCATGTGGCAGTCAGAGCGTTAATAGATGCAAGCTATTATTCTCAGGTCGCGAAGCTCTTTCGGCGAAATTAATTCCCATCCACTATTAAAATCCTCCGGTAGCCGTCGACGCGCGTGAGATTGCAGTGATTCAACTTCGCGGCACATTATTCCAGCATCCACCAATGTAGAACGATAGTCGGGTAGAAATTGAAGCTAGTATTCAAGATTACCAGTGATGCAACCATCGTAAAATTAAGTTTGCAGAATCCCGAACGGATACGTTTAGCTTGGCACAATTCCACGGAAACTCTCGCGCAACTTTCTGTACATCGAACAATCGCGAGAACTACTGGGAACAGAGTGGAATTTCGCGATAAAGGCAGTCAGTCGTGTTGAAGTTCGTTGCTGGGATTGTATTACCGATGATACGGCTACTGGTATTGTCAGCATTTTATAGATATCTGCATTTTCTTATTGCTACATCGTTGAGACAGAATTAACATTCTGTATCTAACCATGTGACATGAGGAAGAATACAAGTAATGTTTAATGTTTAATTTCTATTTCTTTAGTATAAGCAAATAAGGAATAAATAAGGAGTAATTTGACCAAAGATAAACAATTTATTACCACAATTACCATTAAATAAATAATCGTTTTCTTTACTATCAGTAACCCGATAAATCGGCAATTCAATAATTCCTAGTTTGAAAATATAAGAATAACGTACCTTGACAGAGAAGTTGCTGGATCCCACGCAGAGTAACCGATTGAAATCGGGATTGGTGACACTGCGGCAGGTGCGATTGCCATTGAGGAGTTTGTTGAACCGAAGCTTCACGATCTCGCCATGTTCGCCCTCGAACCGGTATACGCAGCTGGAAAACGCAGAGCTACACTTGCGAACTAATCGCATCATCTGCACGGTTGATCTCGACCAGCCAAAGAAGCGGCTTTTCGATCGTGATGGCAATTAGCAACGATGATCGGTAAAGTGCTCGAGACCACCGAGCATCGTAGCCTCTTCCGCATTATCTCGCACACTCGAGCGTGGATGCGTGTCCACCGTTAAGGATGAAGCTAGTCTATTTCTGTCTCTCTCCCTCGAGAGGATCAATTTTCAGGTGGAATCGAGGATTAGATCATAAGCCGATTTTGGTAGCACGTTTGTTCTTCCATATTTTACTTTCATCTTTATATTCTGCACAAGTTTATTGGTGACAATAATATACCCGTATAATCAATTTAAAGAGATATCGATTTTTATCGGTACGAATCACTGGTTTTTGAGTTTTCGATACTTATTGATATCTCGAATTTTGATAGATCTTTCGCTGTGATGTGTTAAACCGAGCTTACCGGGACCATAATCGAAGGGTTAAGCAGACAACTAGTCGTCTGACTGATACTTGATAGAATACCGATCGACCTGGAATCGATGGGGTGCAAGGAAGTAATGTCGGTGGTCGCGTTCTTGGAATACGAATTATGGTTCAACGTGTCGGCGAGAACCACGATAAAGCACGTTCGCATGGAGTTCCTTTATATCAGTTGGGTAACCGAGTCACGAATACCGTCACGTACTTTTCTCTGTTATGTAAACAGTTAGAGTATTTCGCAGTACATTGCGCATAGTGTATGGTAATTTTCATCTTACGACGCTATCATTATTTATATAGCTGTAACATACGATTTGCCATGGGTTTAGAAAACTCTAATTTCTAACTAGATAAAAGTATCTTTCCTAAATTATCTCACTTAAAGGAGAGAAGTCTTTTGCTTGATCAATGTGTATTGCGATGAATTGGGGAAATTGAGGTTTTGTTCAGCAAGTGGAACAATGTATTGTACGTGAAGCTCAATAGCCGAATATTTTCAAGAATCACTGTAGGTGACCCATTATCATTATCCCTAACAAAGCAAATGCAATTCTACGAGAGAAAAGGGGGCTAGTGCCAGCTGGCCCAGAATCCACTACTCCGAGGGAAGAGGGTAAAGCGAGCTGAGGGACGGTGCCAGAGATAAAGAAAAGTGAGAAGAGCACACGTAGTAAGTACTTTCGCCGGTCGCTCGCTCGCTCGTTCACTCGTTCACTCGCGTGAGAGCCACAAAGGCACTATTTACCAGCGCTATCGTTTTGCTCCAGTGGGACAAAGGACCCCAGAGGTACAGTAGACGTCGCATTCGAAATCACGGAAATCGCTTGCGCGCAAAGCCACGAGAGCGCTAAAAAAAGGCGCGCGCGTTCCCGTTAGCCAGGCTCTTTATTTATGTACTATACACGTGTACACTGTATATATGCACTGTTCTTCGCTTCTTCGAGATATACATATATATATATATACATATATATATATACGATATGTATATACGACTAGTGCAACATGCTCATGATGCTCCAATGAACCGCGACTAATACGATTTGCAACCCTTGCCGGACCTGGACGGTCTATATTTAATGCTGACGCAGGACAATGACGACAAAGGCTATTGCGAGTGATAGAGACTCGAGGAGAAAAGACTCGCGACGAGAAGAGCAATATACTTAAGAGCGAGCCGCCTCGCTTTACCGGAACTATGACCATTGTTTTTTGTTTTCCCCGTCGCTTGGAATGTGGGTCAGTCTGGGGATTTGGGGATGGGGTATCTTCAATTCGAGAGGGTTTCGCGATAGAAACTCGCGCCGGATGTCTTTGGGATTTCGGGTACAGAGTAAGTCATTACTGATCCCAGACGGCAGAGTCTTAAGTAGAAAAGAAACTCGACTGTTCTTATCTCAAAGCGATATTGCCACGTATCTTCTAAAAATACTACAATTTCTGCGAGAAAGAGAAAAAGAATAAAAAAAGAAGCTGGTAGGAAAGTGTCTGATTCCACGAAACAACAAGGCTTGGTTATAAATATTCAAGCGTGTTTGGACTGAGATAAGAGCTTTCAGTCGTCAAACACTTTTTGGCGGAAAACCCTTTTTCCCATTGTTTACACATTCACCCCTCCAGTTTCACGCGTTTTCCCGAGTCAGACATCAATATCGCATTAGTTTTGGAAGTACCCTTTCAGCATGGGCTGTTGTTCGGGAATAGCGCACAATACGAGTCGTCAAGGATGGAATAGTAATAGCGTTATTATAGCATTATTATGGCATTCTGTCACGTCTTGATGCGGGCTTTTCCTGGTCCATCCCAGTGACGTGGAGCAGGCCGTCTAGCGCAAATAGCCGAAGCGTCGACGAGCATCATGCGCTGTCAGCACGTTAGGTTGGTAATTGTGATGGTTGGAATACAATGCTATCGGGATTTCGGGAAGGCAGTATCGACAGGCTCGTCGATCACTTGAGTACTGTGTGTTGGCTATTGTGGTCGTAGCCACTCGGATATAAAGGAGGATCTTCTGGCCACCTGGTTACTTTATAATTCACGAATTCTGTCGCTCGAATTCCTCGACACTCCTGCTTCTTTGAATCATTCAACCTTAACGGTGGATCGTCTATTCCCGATTTCTACCGAATTAATAGACTATTGGGATAATCTAAAAATGTCTCCGGTAAACCGCGCTATCTTTCTCAATTGTCAATTGTCAACTGTCGATTAGAAGCCAATTTTGCAAGAGCTAACAGGATTCATCTGCTCTTTCCATTCTCGTCGAAAGTCGCTTTGATAAATTGCAGTGATTCAAACTTACGATATTAAACCCATAAAATCCTGTCCCTTAAGGTATGTAACAAGTTGAAATAAGGAGCGTATCTCACCTCATATTCTTGGCTCCCCCACGGCCATAGAGGAATATATCCCGCGGTGCTTGGAATCGCCGATCAGGATAATGGTCTCGGTTGCGACTGTAAAAGACCCTTGAGCAGGGTCCGGTGCCGTAAGGGTCGCCGTCCTGATGCAGATCGACGAACTCGTAAAGAGCACGGAAATTGACTGGTCTGGAACGGCGAAAAAGCAAAAGAAAGAGAAATAAAAAAGATTTCGTCGTAAGCGTCAACGTTACTAGACGTTGTATCTGGGGCTTATAATAGCTCCTGGAAAGAGCTGGTTCGCTTTGACTACCGGTAATTAACTGGAGCGGCTGATATACCATCACGCTTCGTTTCACCCTTCTGCTGAACCACCCTTCTTCCTCCACCCTCGCGCCTTCTTCGACACGGATAACGCAGCGAGGAATAAAAACACTATTCATACGGCTAATCCTTTCACGAGGGATTTTTATCGTGGCTAAAACTATTAATTAGCTCAGTGACTTGCGCTAAGCGGTGCAATTTCATTTCTTGGCTATACATATAGCCTGTCATCGGAGTTAATCGACTGAATCGTGAGGGAGGGAGATAAATAAAGGGAAACTTATTTTCCTTCGGAAGTCATTCAACGATATCTGTCTCCCTTTACTCCCTCTCTCTCTCTCTCTCTTCGCAGGCATTTTCTTCCGCAATATTTGACTGGGGTGAATATCCTTTGTGCTCGGTCCCAATGGGCAAGCATAGTACGAATTATATATAAAGAACGTAAACGGGGTATGCCCTCAGGGTTTATATTATTCAAAAACAAGCAGCTAATTCGCTTTTGCGGGAAGAATAACCGGTGGGAGATCTCTCTGAGAGAAGAGAGATCTTCGTTGAAGCTGACGCATTCTTCAGAAAATTAAGCAAATGGATCGTAAGAGATCGTCAGTTACCGGCACGATGGCTCTAAATTCCAGGCTGAATTCTGGCTTCTCTGCTACTGCCGGAAAAAGGAGAACGGTCTCTCATGAATAACCTATATTGGAAGGCTGAAAGTGGGGGGAGGCGAATGAAACGTGCAGCTGCGGCAGATATTGCGCTGCGTTCCCATAAAACCTTCCACATTCTTTGCGTGTAACGTTCTATCGCGCCACCACTGTACTTGTATATGTATCTATATGTATAGGATATAATGTATATATGGTATGTACACGATTGCGAGCAAATTCTAAGGGAGCCGTAGAATTTAATACTAGCCACGGTAGCCCCCTCTTATAGTACCGTCTTGATCCAATTAAGCCTTATCGCTGTAATTCCGCGTTATGATCCGAAGAAATATAAAACTAATGCTCTATCAGCAATTGGTTCCTTCGACTCGAAGATTTGGCACCCGGGTTTCATGGTTTGGTTACGACACACGTGACATTTTTTTTACTACCACGGAATTACCTGCTTCTATCGCATTTGATTTACGTTGCCTTGGATTCAGAGGAAAACGATGAGCGAAGAGAAAAGGTGGAATTAATCGTGTATTTTAAAAATGGTAAGTTGATTTTTTTTTAAAAAATGAGATGTTATATCAATTTTCATTAATTTAGGGTGAAGTTTTTATTTGTAACTAATCGAAATTGTCTTTCCCAGATTTAAAGATAAACGGTCCAGTTATCATTAGCGGAATTGTAATTATTTTATATGGTTTAGAATATAACAAGGATATTTTGAGATAATTGGTTTGTGATTTGGATAAAAATTGAGAATCAAGGGGTTCTTTTATAGGTAGAGATACTTGCCTTAATGCCGTTGATTCGATCATCCGCATCTCGATCGTGAGACTATTGCCAGAGGAGATAAAGCTCTCGCCAAGAGTGCATGGGCGACTAGTGTTCTGTAGAATCGCGTGGTCACAGGTTTTTGGTACCTTATCCTTGCAGTACCGTGCTAGTAGGGCGGATGGACGAATTATTGGGGACGTGTCATTTTGACGATCGTGATGCTGTCGGTCCTTGTCACTGTCGGGATTTGTAGAAAGACAGGCTTATATACGATCTCAATGATAGATAGGGAAAAGGGATAACAGGGAATCAAATTGAAATCTATGTCAATACGAACTTCTCTCGTTAATTCTACCTATTGAATTCTCTACGAAAATTACTCTCCGGATAACGAAGCAGCTTTTATTTCAAATCCACGAATAATTAAAACCCCCTAGTTCGCGCTTTAATTAGAAAAAGTGGCAGAACTGAAAAAATTGTAACACTGGTTCCTTTGGTTAGTTGAGAAATTAATCCGCAATTATTCAATTATTGAATTATAAATAAATACTCAAATTTGAAATTGAAATGAAAGAAGCATACCTAAGTTGTTTGCAATATGTAATATGTAAAATTGAGGAAAGTTTATTGAATGCTTGAAAAATGAGCCACTGCAATTTTTTACTAATAGTATAATTGACATTTACGTAAAAGTTTGCAGTCTATTGATTTTATTCACTTACCAATTAAAGTCATTACACACGGAGAGAGGCATCATGTCTCCATCCCACACCATGAGGGTAGTTGAACAATCCTCTTCGGTGGCAGTGGAGAGTCCAGTGCCCACGTGGAACTTTAGTATCGACAACCAAACCCTAAATTGCGGCTGTGGAGGTCGGGGTGATGATGGTCTTCGCCACACGGTGCCGGATTTTTGCTCGGGAAATTTTGGCAGTGGTCGTGGCGGTGTAGGGCTAGGCAGTGGTGGACCCGCACCACGCAGATGGTAGAGACACGTAGTGTTTCGTGGTAGTGAGTGTCGAGGTGAGGACAGCACGCCTCCACTGTCGCCTTTCAGCCAGAATTCACAGTGCTTCTTTTTCGCGTATGTTGGCGAATCTGCATCCACGAACTTCACCTGCAAATGGGACGTTCCTGCCAAATACTCTTTCACATACAAATACACACACACACACATACACTGTCGGAAGAAAACTTTCCAATGCAGTAATTACTCATTGTTCCGTTCACGGAAATAATCTATTGAAATATCCAACTCTTTCTTCTCGATTAGATTAATTGTATCAATTCGTAATTAGAGTAATTATGAGTTCGCGAGAATAATTCAATAATTAACTATCTTATTGTTAGATTCTTATTGAATAATTAAATTTAATTGGATTAATCATTGTGATTTTTCCTTTGGTCACATTTTGCTTATGTCAGAAGTTTTGCGATTAATTTATCCGTAGCAGACAGTTCGGAAGGTTGGAAATCATTGGTCCAATCGAATGGATACGAGAGCATCATCAATAAGCGAGAGCAGAGTCAATGGTATTGGTAATTCGGTTAATAGAATTAATTTAGAGGAGAGTTACAAGCGGCAACTGGTTATGGTCAATCGCGAGAATTGCCTGCTGCAACTTCTATTGAAGTTATACAGACAATTTAGGTGTAGATCAATGAACGATACCGTGGTAACGTTACGCAACGTTCGAACATGATGGATCCTGTCAGAGTAATTTAGAATATTTAAAGGGGATTAGCGCGTACCTGCACTTCTAATTGAAAGCCATGCAGAGAGTGTGGTGGCGTGGGGTGTAGGAACGTGCCATAAGGGGAGGTGGTGAATTCAACGAGAATTTCCGCCCCACTGCTGGTTGCCTCGGGTACCGGTTCCCCACCGCCACAGAATTTTAGGATCACTGGATCCCTCGTTGTATAGCCGTCGTACACTGTCACGTAGTCCTGACAAGTAAATTAGAATGCAGTAAATACTTTAATATAAATCTTCAAACAGAATTTATTACATTACTATATTTTAAATGGTTTTAATAATTTATTAATAAAATTATGTGATGTATAAGTTTTGGAAGAAAAAAAAAATCTTATTTGTAATAGTCTTGATGGCGTCTTGTAATAATCATACAGTTTTAATTATATTTAAAAGTTCATCTAATAAACTATACGAAGCAATCTATTTCGTAGGAATTTCTTAATCAAATTTCGCCCCACTTGCAAGTCATTTGCATTAGGTTTGCATCTTGATAAATCGCGATTATCGTCCTTCGCGTGCGCGAGAATTCACGAGCGATCTTAATCCTGCTCTGCGCTCACGTAAGTCCATGAAATATGAGGGACAAACCGACACCTAGACAGCCGAGGGGTTTCCGGTCCCGAACGTTTCCGGCGGAGCTAAGAAGAAATGCGTGATTTAAGGAGGAGCATCTCCGTTGTTGCGCGATCACTGATGTAAAATTATAACTTTGTAACTTACTCCTTCTAAGAGGAATAAAATTAAAAGTCATTACCAGAGTCCTTTATCAAATTCTCTTTTTACTTTCCTTCGTTGGTTTTTCTACTAAATATACTTATAATTCGAAAAATTATCAATTGTTAGCCACAATCGATTATTAATTTCTTTTAGTATAAAAACACTTGAAATCTTTTGCGGTTAAGGGAGAAAATTCCATTACTCCACTGTTTTACTGGATTTAATAATTCGTAATAGTTTTTACGGTAATTTGGCAACAAGAATGGAATTTTCCTTTTATCATCATCATCATCTTGAGACCCTTCAGACTGTCACTGTCACTTTTCAGTATGTTCACGTCGTGGATGTCCCGAATTTATAACGTTTAATCCAATTTCTCGGAGTAGTACCTGGACGATGTCACAGTCCTTCCATAAGCGAAGCTTGCGCAGGGGCGACTCAGCCTGGTTTGCTGGTCGGGCCCTTATCGCTACCAATTGGCCCCGCGGCTGCTTCACCGAGATTAGGGCGTGCTTGCCTGGTGGCACGTCGTGCTGCCTCACCTGTAACGATACATTTTACATGTAATCCTCCATGTGAGCGTACTACGCTCGATGGAATAATTAATTTCCTTCGGTTGCTTCGAAACCACCAACTTTACAGCTTCTTAACATTGTTTTCTATATTTACTATGTTCATCTGAAATTTCTTACCGCCGATTTATTTTTTATTAATAAGTTGAGTAGTGGGTAATGAATCTATGTAAAATATGTAAATAAACCTAATAAATTTGATACGTGTCACGTTTACCATAAATGATATACTACTTTAAATAAGCTAATTAAATACTTGTGGATTGATGATGTATTGGAATATTGAGTGATAATATATTAATCTTAAGTGAAAATATGAAAAGGTCTGATGGACAGTTGGGCAAAAATGACTTGGTGTTAAATTTGTTAAAACGATTAAAATTTGGTTCTGATTTTGCAAATTCCCGTGATTAAAAGAGATATAATACATATGTATTCATTTGAGAGTGACTATTGGAATTGTTGTCGCCGCTAGTATAATTCCCTGTTACGTTAAATATTTAAAAAGAATATTACCGATGATCGATCTCGTTTTCACAGCAATCCAGATTTATTAAATGCTTTGCACACGTAAAGCGTATATGTTGGAAGCCGTGAATATTATACACCACTTCTATTTTTAACGACATACGATCCACTGAGCATCGATTTCAATTTCACTAAAGTTAAACTCTCCGCAATTGCACATCGATTATGTGTAACTCGAGAGGGTTGAGCTATAAAAAATTGTGATATTTATGGCACAAACTTCCCAGACTAAAAGCAGTGCTTCTAAAACTGGACTTTGGAAAGAATCTCCAAGAGAAACAAAAAAAAAAAGAAGAAAAAAATGGAAGAGAGAAAGATAGTATTTAAATCTCGAGTATTTCGAAGCAAGTCTCTTGAAAATCTGAAAGCTACCGAGCGAGTCTAGCAAACTTTCAGAGGGAGGAATAACTCCAAGAGAATTTGCTCGAACAATATACGGAAGTTCTTTAGCTAGTACATATACGAGAGAGAAAAAGAGGTCTTCGAGAGTATCCTTGGAAGAATCGCCCGAAGGAACTTGCCCCGTGACCCCAGAACCACTGACGTTAATTTGAAACGTGCTTGGCCGCGCGACCTGGCTTTTAATTATGGCCCTTAATTAACGCGCGGACGAATGGAATTTTTAATGAAGCGTTTGTTGTCCGCTACCTCGTCCGTTCTGCCAAGCGGCGCAATTAAGCTCCGAACGTCGGTTCGTCGAAACCCGAAACAGATCAGATCGTGCAATGTCGAACAAAATATCGAGAGGATCAAAAAAGGTAGGAAGGAGAATAAACGAGAAAATGAGAGACACTTGCAACAATTTCCAGCGTAATTGAATTAATAGCAAATTGTTGCTTCGGTTTCGAGTATCGTATGTTGCAACAGTGAAAATATCCCTTCAATGTTGTCTTACAAGGGAGGTTTCCAAACGTGAAATCTCTGATCTTAATGAAATTTAATAAAAAATACCATATTAGATAGCAAAACATTGTTGATAACAAGGGTGATTATTATTCAAGTTCATAGTTTGTTGCAGTAAACACGATTAAAAATTCATCTAGATCCTTTTTTTTTTCTTAAAAAGAAAAATATCAGAGTCTGAGGTACCAAATATTTCTAGTTAATTAATAATCAGCCAAATATATATGGGGTTCTTGTTGTTCCGCGATGTTATGATGATTCTCTTGAGATATGGCAGAAGAGGGCTGTCTTTGACGGGTGTCGTGGCTTTGGCGGCACTGCCATGGTTTTGTTTTCGCGACTTGCTTCAGGCGGCCAATTAGCACGGCGACGGCAAGGACGGCGAGCGACGCGACGCGACGTGTGCACGAGTTTTGGATATATGCTCGAAAGGCCACTCGCTTCGTACCGAGTATATTTGTTCGTGGTACGGATATAATTTCTCCCACTCGAGAGCTGGGTAACTGTTTGTTCTAATGAGTTTGGCCAGGGTTGTTAACGCTGTCGCTTTTAACTCATCCACTGGCCCTGTTAACCATGCGCGTTACCACCGGCGATGCTTAAGCCGGTAGCCTTGAGGGTACAAATGTTATAATGATTCTGATACAATTAGCAAGCTATTCGAGATCTTGACAAATCTACTTGAGGCAAATTCGAAACGTGCTTGGCGTGTTCCAAGCGTTTAACTCTACATTTAATTATTATTTCTGATGGCAATAATTAACAAATTCGCAAGTAAACACCAAAATGAATTATTCATTCCGAAATTCATTATTCACAGAATAAATAAGTGATATTATTTTTCGGATAGCAAGTGAAAATAAGATCTTGTATGATACGATAATGATAGATATTGTTACACAGTTTCAGTAGCATATTTAGTTACAAGCTTTCGTATTCTCTTGGAAGACACGCTGGAGTATCAAAAGGTTAATCTTGCAGCCTGACTTTCCTTTCACAGAGAAATTACAAGGATGTGTCTCGTGTCCTTCGTACGTTACGCAACAATGATTGTCAAGCCCCTTTTATCAAGTCACTCACGGTAATAGGAACCACAATTTCACGGAGATCCTCCTCTCAGGTCCCTTCTCGTTCTACATATTTCACCAGCAATTTCCAACCGTGTAGCCGAATGAAATTCGTGCCAGTCCAAGGGGGTGCTCTCGTCGCACTCGGCCAACCAAGTGCGAGCTACCCTTCTCATGATACTTCCACCCGGTCACGCGTTACGTAAACAACCAGACGAGCATTTTCTTTTCCGGTCTCATCACTCTCCTGCGGTGCATTCCATTGGCCGAGCATAAATTCGTGGTAAGAAAGCAGCCGTAAGGGATGAAATTGTCGTCGAGGCCGATTTATGGACTGCCGTTCTCGACTACGCCGGAAATAATGTCGTACCAAGAGAATTCACCGAGAATTTGTTAACCACTCGTTTTTACGGCTTCCGGATGGCATCGCACAAGGGATTTCCGGTTTTACGCCGGAGACAACTCTCTCCTTCCTAGACTTGCCTGGCAGCATAGAACTTAATGGGACTCTTTCGGATGGATTATCTTAGAGACGGAGAAACAGCTAGATATATAGATTAGTAGATTTTGAAAGGAACTGGCTTCCTAGGAACTTTGCTGCTTGGAAGAGTGGCCTTGTTTCGCGAATGTAAACAGAAGTAGTGCGAGGAGTCCTTTAACTCTGAGGGTTGGATCTAGATGTCTTTTAAGGCCTTGAGGTCACTGACATCTTATATAAACTGAAACTGGGTATACATCTATATACAGATAAGTAATTTCTCTACTATAAACCACGGACGATTTATCGAGGAGCTCGTAAAGAATCTTAGTTCTACAATATGTAAGCTTGTGTATTTTTTGACTCACATATTCGACGATCATCTCTTTTTATGTTCCATTCTATTCTCCCACACGAATCACAATGAACGACAGCGATTCATTTTATTACGTGAATTTTTGTTTCGAAGAAAAATTCGAGTAATTGAGTCTCAATTATTATGAAATATTCGATTATTGATCAATTTTAATGGAATTGGGATTTTACTGCCAAGATCAAATTCATCAAATTCTTACCATTTTGCATAAAAATCCAGAGTCTGTTTATTACATTTCATAGAGTGTGTTGATTAAATTATATTAATTCAAAAATAAAATTATCCTATGTTTCGTATGCTCGTTGCTCTCTGTTGCCCATCTGCTCTTGGAGCATATTCAAGCAGAAAGTTTCGATCAGTAGGGAGTAAAATCCCAGGACACCCTGTACAACTCGAGGAAACTTAAAGCCAACAATCTTGGGACTTCTCGCACGGAGAAGAAGTCTTCCTTCTCCACGCTTAAAGTTCACCACTCCAGAGCCCAGTTTGCAGGCGTTTTCTTAGGTGGCCTCTTGTTGCCGGGGGACTGACTTACCGCGTAGTAACAGGTGAGATTGCGCGGATAGAGTCCGGGAAAGTTGGGTGACTGCAGTCTGCACTTCTTCCGGTCGCAGTCGCTGAATATTCGCGAGCAGTAGGTACCGGATATGAGATCGCCCAGGTACTGCTCAGTGGTGGGTTTCGTGCTGGTGGCAGGTTCCTCCTGTTCCATCATCTGGACTGGCATCGCCAGCGAGCTGTTCGCGTACTCTCCCGGTGAAGATGCGCTCGTGCGTGCGGTTGGTGTCGGTGTGCCGGTTGCCTGAGTGATTCCTGCAATTTCAACGTGGAACGTTGCTTTCGCATGAAACTGATGAAATATCCGGGATTCGAGAGAGAAAATTCGAGATGAATATTTTTGGAAGAGTTCCACGATTAATTAGAGTAGATCTCTGTGTAACGTTATACTTTTATAATTAAAAGTTTCAATATTTCAATATTTAAGCTTTGGAAATAAATTCGGTTGTAGCCTAAAAAATTTATGAGCTTTGTTTTTCTCTAGATAATTTTATAGAAAATTGAGTCTACGCTTTGAAAGATCTAATATGTTGCAATTTAACATTATCCAATTTTGAGAAAGAATCGATTTTAATTAAAGACTATTGATGCATTATTTAGGGAAGACAGGTGTATTTGGATCCCCAAAAGGGGCATTTATTATCTATTGAATCATCCTGCGATCGGTACCGTAGCGTGTAACTACCCTCGGGAGTAGGATATCTGCAGTTAATGCGGATAACAAGTAACGCGAGTGTTGGTGCAATGGATCCGTTATAATGATTAATCAAAGAGACGTCGAAGCAAAGATTAAACGCTGCTATAGAGAGGCAGATAGATCACGAGAGGAAGAGTTAGAACTACTCTCTGTATAAGTGGATACCTCCGTGCTTTAAGTAGCTTAATCGTTCCTTGGAAGCATAACATCCGATTTGCATAACAAAGCCATGGTTAGGTGGAATCCACGTGTATAGAAATACATGATCCAGGTAGGAACTGAGGGTTACAAACAAGTGTACTGTATCTCTCTGAACCAAGTTGTATTCGGTACACGAGAATATTGAGTAGATCAGGGGGCATTAGACATAGTCCTGAGTAGGGGGACTCACCAACAAAAGGGTTCACGTAGCGAACCACAGCGTCCGACTTTCGGATCATCTTGTACGCCATGCGAAAGTCGAAATTGAATCCCGTCTGATCCTTGCTGAGCCTCAGGAGCTTCAGGGTTATGGAGACCGAAGGGGTCTCGCTGTAGTAGATCGCAGGACCCCACGAAGTACCGCACCACAAACCACCCACGTCTTGTCGCTGGGCCTCGGTGATCTGCAGCGACCCATCTGGACAACCCTCTTTCGTAAACGAGATGAACTTGCCCAAGGTAAAACTGTCGAAGGTCAACTGCAAGAAGAACAAAAGAATTTGGTCAGATTTGTTTTTCTACAGTAGGGATTTCCTAACTTTTTCTGCAATGGTACATTTCGCAAATCTGGAATTTGTAACGAAACACTTTTGTTAGCTTATTTTTTAGGTCAGGTGAATGAACTCACGTAGATCTAATAACTTAATTGATGCAACCAACGCATTTTATAGTTAAAAATTTCAAGAAACGTGGTTATACATTTTGTAACGGAAACTTTGAGAATAATGAAACACAAGTTGAAATGAGTTCTTTAAGATTCAAATCTGGTAGAATTTTCCTTGAATAATTAAGTTCCTACTGCAGTTTCTTAAGCTGATTAGCGTTTGGAAAATAACTTCTTTGGGTGTAAAGTGCTGAGGGATTCGGTAAGTTACTTTCTCTGCTTGCATCAACCACGATTCTGGTTTGGTTACGTCAGTATTATGCGAAAATTCATTCGGGTAGCTTGACGAGCATGTCCAGAGAGTCGAGTGGTTTTCCAGTCTGCTATTTTCTGCGGCTTTAACAAACCGAGGCAGATGTGTACACGAGACTGTAGTTATTTCAGGATTTAATCAAGGCGTGGAAATGTGCGCGTCTCTAGTCACTGCTTGATTAAAATATCGACTGTTCACTGTTATCTGTGATTGTCGCATTCGTTCTCTTTACAATGATTCAGACGTTTAATTGTCGTTTCTTATTACGAACGTGATAATTATCAAAATGATTCTTTTCAACTATATTAAAATAAATAATTAAATTTTGTTTCGAAGTAAAAAAGATATTGTTTTAAAGTATTAGAGTTGGATGGATGGTTTCCATATGAGACAATAGAGGAAAAATAATGAACTCCTAAAAACTACTTGACTCTTCACTTTTTTTCATCAACGGTAACAATAAATTGTTATCTATCAAAGTGTGCTACCGTCAGAGGTTTAATAGAGAAATATCAGTGAGCCGGTGGCGTTTCCGATGCAACGAGTGCTCGTTCGCCGAAAGAAACAGTAAATCGCAAATGAGAGGCTGCATTATCCGCGAGCTCCATTTATCTCTCACGAGCGTTTTCTTCGGCTTGCGACTCAATTCGGGCCGCGCCAATTAACCAGAGAACTACAGTAAACCTCGACACTAGTCTCTCGTCATAGTTAGAGTCGCATAACTAATCCAGAATTTCCTCCCCTAGAATTTTTTCCGATCAATTTCTCCCTTAATCGCGAAGAGCTTTTTCGAGCGGGATATATCGTCCAATTTTTACTGATATTTCTACAAATTCATTTTTCCCGACAGTTATTTTCTTTTTTTTTTAAGTGAGACATGTAATAATATTTGGATTTCTCTGTCGATCCAAACGTTTGACAGCATTTCTCGAAACCATTTTTCGTCATAAACGTTTAGTCTATCTTTCTCTTTTTTCTATTTTATTTCTATGATCTGTTTCGCATGTATTTTCTTTCGTCGTGCTACGCGCTCGGAGCTGTTCAATGGAACGTTCTGTAGCTCGTGAGCGTGGCTGCCTGTCAGAGAGCATAATTATGCAGGAAGAAGTCACTTTTCACGCAGTGACCGAAGCCAGCACAAGTGCAGTGCACGTGGACTGTACAGTTGTGCATACTCCACTTAAACGCAATCTCGCTTACCCCGGAAGACTACAATTGTCTTTTGTCTTCTTGGCAAGAACAGAAATGCCAGTCAGTTACGCGGCCAGTGCAATTCACGTATTTTTAATTCGAGCGAGAAACTCATTGTCAGTCTAACGCAATAATAAAGTGAACGCGACTGAAGATAATGAAATCCTTCATAAAGCAACATGAATCCGAACTATGTAAATTCATTTATCTATTCGCATACAATTAGTAAAAATACAAATAGTAAAAAATTGAACTTATTGATAATGATTAAAATTATTATATTTCATTGGTCATGAACTGTATTTTTATGATGATTTTTTTTTTAATTAAGCAGCTGTCCTTTGGTAAATTAATTGGTAAAAATGAAAGAGACAAGTCGATTTACCTGGACGATATCGCCGAGGTCGCCTCCCGGTGCATTGAAGGTAAGCTTGCAAATGTAAGGCACCTTATCCTCCTTCGGACGATGCAACTCGAGGTCATAAGTCTTGCCAACATCGCCATAGTAGGTTTTGTTGCAGGCTGCAATACAGAAAACAGACGATCTGCCTCAATCTGCGAGAGTGTGCCAATCTAGGTCAGCGAATTAAAACTATGCCTTCTCGTCAAATCTATTCCAGCCTGAACTCCAGTGAGCTAATTCGTACATTTCGGTCGCGGTATACGCGAGCTATTATGCTCCGAAATGCATCCCTCTCTCGGTTTCACGTGTGCTGAATTCGAGTGCTCTGCTTTTGCCGAGAAATTCAGTAAATTGTAATTGCATATCCCTGTTTTATCGTCCTCTATGCATATGTCCACTGTGAGCGACGATTTCATCGAGGATCATCGGATTTCACGAACTTTTAGAAAGAAGTTTACTATATGAAAAAATACATTTATCTCTGTGCGACTGATTAAATGATCCTAGTGGTTTTTTTATCACCTTCGTTCGTTAGTTTCTCATAAAAACCGTAAGTAGAGGCTCTACGAACTTTCACGAACTTTGATTCCAGCTTTCCAGCTAACGAATGTCAAAGAGCGCAAAGCTTCCATTGGAATTCTCCTTGGTCTCTCGGTAGATTAACTCAATTATCCTGTGGGATTAGAGGGAGATCAGGTTGAAAGAAGAAAATCGATCAAGCCGAAGTAACTCTCTGGATTAAGGATTTTTTTTTTATTTCATCCTTAAAATGATAATGGAATATCGTATAGTTCGACAATGATAAATCTACATTGGGACCTTCCGGGTTGAGAAGCGTCTAGTTAAAGGAATCGAGAATTCAATATTTACTTGACTCCATCTTATTTAAATGTTAAATTTCAGACGATGGAATACATTTGGGATTCATCCCTCAAAAACTACCAGATCCCAGATTGTTATCCAAACTTATTTGTTAGTCTTAACCAGGACTCCACGAATCTAAATTACAAAAGTGGGAAAAATTTGGAAAAATAATAAGGACAATTATTAAACAATTTAAAGAGTGATTTTTAAGTAGTCGAAAGTGGAAAAGATCGGATGGTTTCTCCCGAAGTGTCTTTATTCGGAGCGGAGTGAAATAATCGAGGTATCAGAAATCGAGGAAAGGTCTCGGTTTTTCAATGGCGTTGGTCGCGGTGTAATCGTAAATTGATTCGATCAGAGAGTATTACTGGGGAGGGCTTGTCTACGGATCAGACAGCCCAGTGTGGTGGGACAACGGCGCCAGAATCGAGGAGCGAAGAATCGTGAGGGTAGCTGAAGCGGGATGAATTATCGATGGCCCGCAGCGCGTTTCCAGCCGAACGATTCGTTCAGTGTTCCCTTCCGTTTCCGTTTGCAGGCCGCAAAAACGAATTCGTTCGGCCGAGTCACTTCTGTCTGCCCGCTTAAGTCGAATCTTCCCTTGACTTTGCTTTCTTATGGACGGAATGGCACTCTTTGAACTTGTGGAAACAATCCGATCGGTTGAAACGAATGAACGAGAGAAAGAGACACACCGATTCACTCCATTCTCTTGGCACGCGACGTCGGCCACTGTCTTGTTTGAGCTCTGGAATTCTTCTGTTTTCCTAAAGAAACCTCCACCACGAATTCCTTCCGAGTATTCCCTTGACTGCGATTCCCAGACAGTCGTAGACGAGATATTGCAAGAAACCAATGGTAATACAACTATTCGTTTGCGACTTTAATCAAAATTCGATACTATCTTTCATGAAGTTGGTATTCTTCTATATTTAGATATTTTGGTTTATCGAAAGAAGGAAGCTTTCATCATTGAAGAAACTAATCGATTTTTTTATTGTTTCATTTTGACCATTTACTAAATATTCTTCTTAAACTATAAATTCATTACAATCTACAATCAGTTACAATAAAAGAGAATAAATAAAACACGTGAAAAAAAAATCCATTAAAGTTACGAAACCTCGCGGAATCGACTCGTAGGTTTAAAAGTGACGTCAAAGTACAACCGGGAGCATCATCGAAGAGTTAATTCCTTCCAAGCCATAGCTCCAGCGCAAGTGGCATCGTTAACAATCATATTATCATCAATTCCATGAAAACAAGAGGCAAACACAGATGCACATATATATAAAGACACACATGTGGAAAACCGTGGGTCTTCCTCACCTTCCAGTCGGATACGAGCAAACCTGTTCAATCCGCGGAATGAGCGAGGGACCTTCATCCTAGTAGCGTTTGTCTGGCAGGCGAATCGGAAAGGTGGCACTCGATCGCGTTTGCTTTGGCTTCCCCATCGCATGCACCCGACCACGCGGCATTATGTATCGCGATTCTAGGGCTTCGAGAGCTCATCACTGGAAATCGAGGCTCCCTGCTATTATCAAGCGGGAGAGAGAGCGAGAGAGAGAGAGAGAGAGCGAGAGAGAGAGTGAGAGAGAGAGAGAGAGAAGTGAACAATACACGATGCCCACCCCTCGCGGTCCACCAACACCGGGTCAATCCTAATCACGACGACCCTTCCAGAGCTCACGATGCCGGAGCCCTTTCTCGTTTGCGAATCTAATCGCAACCCTCGCTCGGTAGACTACACCCTCAATGTCCAACCGGCTTCGTTTGCTGCGCTACCTTCCGATTCGACATTGTTGCAGAATCGAGCTTTAATGCACCCTCAAGAACCACTAGATCGAAATGGAGATCTTATGCACTACTACTACAGATTTCATCTCACGGAACTCTGCTCACAATTTTGTATGTGGTTAGCCATTATTGGGTGATCCATCGTGATTTAAGCTATTTCGTCTTGCTACGAATAGTTATTTGATACTATATGACCGAATTCTCCTGATGTATCTTGAATTTAAAATACTTCTAATTAAAATTCCTTCGTCGAATTAGATTTTACGTTTCCTAATGAAATCCGATATCCTCAAAGTGTCAGGTGTAGTAAAGTTGCTTTATGGGTCCACTAATTTGAGTATATACTAAAGTTGCTCTCATCTTTCCAAAGATACCGAAAGCCTCATTATCGCGATTCTCTTGGCAGCAACATCTACCGCGAGGTAAACCGTACTTCGAACTTGGTTCCCTTAATCATCTACCGTGGGGAATTGGCGTTCCGATTAATATCGGTGCTGGAGGATCGAAATCGTGTTCCTCAATTTAGGACTCTAACGTTCTATCCCACTTGCGGTGATTCGAAACTTTCGGCATGGAATATCTTTGTGGTGAAAATTTCGCGAAGGGTCAGTGTTTGTTCAGAAGGTAGAACGTTATTTGAATTATAAGCCTGTGGATAGTCACTCTCGTACGTACATTCTTGGCACAATATCCGCGGTGAACTTAATGACTGACTCGTGCTACTAGTTGCCAGCGGTCATCGCATTACCGATTCAATTGATTCCACGCCCCGATAAACCAGCCATTATTAAGGCGGTTATTGTACGCTAAACTGTGCTCCGACGGCGGCTGGTGTGTTTGCGATTTCGCGATCAGATCGAATGTTTAACTAATTGAGTATTAAACGGATATTACCGGGACTCAATGTACCATGCTTATCGCGTTATTCATGGGAATTTTCAATCATTAAAAATACCAAGTATACGATTGAGTATAAATAATGTCTGCAGGCTTGAAAATTCTTTATTCATATAATTATTCAGAACAGGTGCACTGTAGGAAACCATTGCAATTTTAATGTCAAATTTCACCGAAAATTCATTGTCTTTGAATATATATTCCTCTAATTAATGATTCCCATTTGGTAGGAAATGTAATTAGTACTCGAAACAATAGATTCATGCGATTCATTCAATTTCAAGAAAAAATTTGCAAAGATTTCTGGAAGAATTACAGAATATGAATCAGAATAGTTAATACATAAATATACAATATATTAATCGACAAATTACTTTTAATTCAAAAAGAAATATAACTGTTGGAAAATATCAAGACGTTACTTTTTCGTTGAAACTAAGAAAATGTTAGGAAATTGAATTTTCTCGAGACTCACAAGATTGGAATACCAGTCAAGAACTATCTCCAGATCATTTCACGCTTTCTATGCTGATTGGGTGGCGAGGAAAAATGTTCGCGGTGATAGGGTGCCCGCTCGCCGATATTATTCTTACAGGGGTAATTGGGATTCCGAGTGGTTCCTTGGGAACGATAAGACCAAAAGAGTTTCAGAACTGTCGGATTATATCTTCTTGGGTACGTACGTGACTGAAAATGGAGCGAATTCATTATTTTAAAATGCTAGTTCAGGATGCTTCCGCAATGCATTACTGTGGGAATACACTGATAATTTTCTTGAATTCGGTTCAACGCTATTATCATTGAAACAAAACTCCAATGAGAGAAAAAAAGTTGTCTGCATTCATATTAATTTCTCTATAGATCTTTAGATGAACGCAAAAAGATGGTGTTAACTTTTTGTGGACATTTTACAGGGCATGTGAAAGAAACTTAAATACGGAGAGAGAATTAGAGGTTCGCGAAATAACGAGGACATTTCGAGGGCAATTTGCCTTGGAATTCTTGCATAGCGAAGTTATACGCGGATAACATTCTTATCGCGGTGATTTTGCCGTCGCAACGCGTCGTGTGGCAAAGAGCATCTCGCGCTGGACAAATTATAGGGATACGGTTCGTAAGTCCCCATTGCTCGAGGGGTTTTTCGGCTATATCTCCCGCGTAAACTACTTTTTTTCTAGGATCGGAGCCGCGAAAAATCTGGAGTTGCATTGCCTTTTTCACTATTTTCCCTTCGCGACTGCGGCGCAGAGATTCAGACGAACGAGTAATTGGTCTTAGTACTTTTCGCGAATCTCTGGAAAGTAGCGCTCTTAATCTTTCCTTTTTATCTTCTTGAAGAGCTTAGTGCAGCAGGACTTTAACTACAGTTTGAATTAAAAATTATTTTTTGTTAAAGTTTCAATAGTTTTTTATCCATCTTGAAAATTGTGTTAGTATTTTTATCTTGTCCTTTGATTTATTAACAGACATTTTTCTGCTCAAACGCGAGTACAAATGTGAAAAGGCTGGTAGAAAATAATTTATTTTCCGTGTCGACCTATTAGCGTATAAAAATATTTATATAAAATATTGCTCAGCCGCTCAAAGCGGAGCGCACGGCCCGAAAAAAGCTCCTGTTACTGTCGGGGAAAAGACCCGTTAAGCTAATGCGCTAACCTCGTGTTTCGTTTCTCTAATTTGCAAGTCTAAAATCGTGTTATTATTAAAATACTTTAAACATAGTTATGAAAAGAGAAAAGGTAGAGGGGGGGGGGGGAGAGGTTGTCGCTAAATTGAAAAGGAACAATTGAAAAGCACAATTCTGTCGTTTAGGAAGCGAAGCAATACAGAGTGAAACACTAATAGCCTAGTTGGAGTGTTAGTCACACTAGAACTAATTATAAGTAACCGAAGTGTCGTGAATCCAGTCAGTCGGAAACCAAAGGATCTCTCGCCTTGGCCAACGCCGCTGGCGCTTCCGTTTGTCTGTTCAGAGCAGCACTTACACAACAGGCGAAGTCGGAGAAACTCAATCAACACTCGACTGATTAGCCAGTCTAACTCGGTGGCATTCCCTGTGTCGAGTTTACCGGTGGGTTCGATTCGCCAGGGAGAAGGTGGTGGTGGTGGTGGTGGTGGTACTAGCGTTAATAATGCAACGCACGTTGCACCGGGATCCGCAAGGAGGTAACACGTAAGGCTCGGTATTAATAACGGGGTACCGGCTCTCTATTACAAATTCACCGAGCGCGCATCGGTTACGCGGTCTATTGCGAAACTTCCGCGTGTCTGCTCGCGTTCCCTGGCTCCTGCTTCGCTTTGACTAATGCTCTGCATTTGCGCTTGCTTCCTCTCCTCTACTCTCCTCTTCCGGTTTCCACTGCTACTCGAGACGGTGCGTTGTCAGTTCGATATTACCGTGTCCCGGGTAATTGAATGCTTCGCTTTGACAAACGCGACACGCTTTTTTTTCTACCGCAGCCCTTTAAGCTCTTTATGAGCTTCAGCAGATTAACGACTCGGTTATATCGTGCTCGTTGTGTTGAACAGACATTTCTCATATTGACAATAAGCTGCGAATCTTTGTATAATATTATAAATGTTGTGGAATTATAAAATAATATTTTTGTTATTTGTATAAGATTGCAAGAATTTAATTTGGAAATGTTGTGTCTATTTCGAATTCTCTTTGTGAATTAAATGAAACTGATTGTCTTATGAAAATATACTGAATATGTCATAAATGTTAAACGATTGATACAAGAGTTATTTAGAACTTTGTTAACCTACTTTACGAGAGTCCACTTTAATATTAGTCCTTAAACCTTCACTCGTAAAACAGTGCTCTTAAATTGCACATCAATTTATTTTATACATGTATAGTACCATTCGACAGACGTCATTGCTCGATATCGCGTGTCCCAGATTAATAAAACTTTAATTAAAACCGCGTGAACCGTTCTCTAACTAAGATTCCTTCAATTTCCAGGCTGTCGATCATTGAAGGGTGTGGCTGCTGACGCAAATTCGGTAGGTCGCAGACTTCCACTATATCTAGTGCGTACCACCTACGTCATAGTTTGACCCGGTTTTTCTCAGCGCAAGCTTCTTTGGTCGCGTAAACGCCTGGTCCGTGTAATGAATCCTTGACCGGTTAACCTCGTACCGTTGCCACACCGGGTCGTGGTTCTTACCGTTCTAAAGGTCAAAGTACAGGGTCGCAGTCATTGCCGCTTTCCTCGTGGTTTTTAATTTCCGAAGCGACTGTCACTTTTCCTCTTTCTCTCTCTCTCTCTCTCTCTCTCACTTTGAGAACTTAGAAACACCACCAATTGCACTTTTTCCTCTCTTTCGACTCGTTCTTCAGAGGCAGCTGCTTATTTCCAACTCACTGACTCTCCGATTTCCCGCTTATCGAGTTAGTCAGTCTAGAGGAAATTTGTCGAGTCGTGAAAAATCGGATGCCAATCCGCGAGACCACTTCGAAAGTGCGTTCACTAGCTCGCGAAATTGTTAACGTATACGAGTGCTTCGTTATTTCATCATTTGCTTCGCGAGCAATTAACCGATTGACGATTGCAGAGCATTTGTCATTTATAAAAATGACATTGTATTTATTTGTTTATTTGGCTATTGCATATTCACAACTAACAAATATTTTACGAAAGAATATATTTATCCGTTACGATACGTAATTCCTTGTAGAGTTATATTTTCGATGTTTATTTTCTTTTATGTATTTCGATGAAATTCGACTTCGCATTCGTGTGTTGGATAAATATTTATTTATTTATTTATTTCAACTGAACCGAACGAATTCACACTGTTGCACGGCGGAAGCGACTGCAACAATCGAACGGAGAATTTAAATCGTAAACACTAACAAAAACCGCAAAAAAAATAGACACGAAAATATGTTACAAAAACAGAGCAAATGTACACGATGTATGGTGATGAAATACGAGAGATCAATGGAAGTAAAAAGCAGAAATAAAATGAATTAGGTTATTTGGGTTTGTTAGATTAGAATCGTGTTTTAACGGTAGAAGAGAGATTTTTGTAGCTGGATGGAGACGATAGGAAGTCTTTCATCCCTATGATTTCGCGATTGGTTGTTCGATAATGACGCTCTGCTCTTCAGGGTAGAATCTCCATCACTGGTGTTTATCGTGGAAATATTTCGCGAAGCCGGAGAAGGGTGCGTTCAGTGGCCTATCAAGAGGCACACTAGCTTGGCTTCGTCCATAAACACTCGAGAAGAGCGTTTATAACGCAAATCGCCGTTCTCGGTGACACGAATACGGAAATTCTCTTCATTCGGAGAAAATACTGTTAGCTAAACCGTTACGGATCGGTTAACAACTGTCGAGTGTCTGGATAAGTCAATAGGGTAAGATAATTACGAAGAAGAAATTACTATTTTATAATAATCCTAAGAACTGGAATTTAATTAGAATAATTGACTACATTCAATTCGAATAATGTCAAATAATTCTATTTAATGATTTTAAAGAAATGAAGCATGTTTTTAGCATTGTGTTGGATTTAGAAAACTGCATCGCTCGTACGAGTCTGTAAAAGTCTCTTGTTGGCAGCATGACAAAGTTCGGGTGTGCTTTTTAAGGGAATTTTCAGTTTTGCGTTTTGTTAAGGTTACCAGCTCAGGGGAAGTCGCACAAAGTCGCGCACCAGTAACATTTCCCAGTTGAGGCTTCTGCGGTGGTAGCGAAAAATTCGCGTATAAATCCCCGTAGTAGGGGTTTCGACAATCGGTGAACTTGCTTGGAATCCAGCTTCAAACTCCGAGACCACCAACGGTTTTCCTAACTCGTCGCTTCCGCCTCAGTAGAGTGTCCTTTTCAAGCGACTCTGAATACGTGTCAATTCCGAAACTTAAAAAAACTCAACTCAATAACCGTTGGGTTTTAATTCCGTGGAACATTACGAGACGCGGTTACATCACACTTTGTCTCGAGAGCGCGATGCGAAAATCTCGCAGTTTTCTTATGGTGCGATTCTGCAACAATATCGCTTAGAAACAATGAATACGAGAAATCGCATGCGCCCTTTTTTCCCTTGGAAACAATTCTCGATTTGTTTCTTTCTCTCTTTTTCATCGGCAACTTCTAAGAACGTTTCTCGATTCATTTGTTGGCAATGGTAAATAAATTACAAATTTAATGCATCGAAATTAATTGATTTGGATTTGTAATATTGAACTTGGATCGATTGGATTCAAATACGATCATTATATCTGATTATCTGAATTATGGACGAATCGAGTGAAAAACTAGTAGAGTAGCAATACCATTAGTCAGACTTCTATTCAACTTCGAAATATTAAATGTTTTGTAAGAAAGATCATTCAGATTTAAAATTAGAAATTCAATAATGAATAATAAAATGAAGGATAAGTTCGGTAAATTGGTACTACGTTAATTATTATTAATAGTCTGAAGTTCAAATTTTCACGTAATTTGTTTCTTGTGCGACGACGTCCGAAGAACACAGAGATTCGTATACAGACTTAGCAATTAGTACACTGTATTCCAGGAGCAAAACTAACAATAAGTACTAAGAGGTTGGGGTAGAACTTCCCAATATGTATTCAGACAATGAGTTACAACTGAAGTTACTACCACGCCTGTTACTCATCTCGTCCACCATCAATTTATCATCCCTCTATTCTCACTAAACCTTCCTACTATCCTTCCAGCAACACCTATAAACTATCCAACAATCTTCATATATCCTCTTTTAGGATTTATATTAATTTTATATTAATTAATTTATATTGATTTTTAGCTTTTATATTAATTTGACAATTTTTAATAAAAATCTTTAGTCTTTCCAGTAATTTATAATTCTAATAACTCTAATCTCAGTATTATTTCTTGCAGGCTTTCATTATACACTTTCGAATATTTGAAATGAAATCTGGAATTCCAATTGAAAAATTGTCTCCACGATATAGGATCTATTTTCCAACTCATCGATCACGGTCTCAGAATTTCAAAACTTTCACTTCTTTCGCGTCGGAGGGCTCTCAATCCTTTTATCAGGGCAAAACCTTATCTCGGCGTGATAGTGTCGAGATCAATACCCATCCAGAGAGTCGCGAATCGGTTCTCTTCGCGAGAAAAGATAGAGAGAGAAAGCGAGTATAGTCGCTCACCTCGCGAACATTTTCGTGCAAAAGCGCCTCGAGTGAAAAGACAGGGACCAGTCGGTTTAGACTTTTACAGGGGACTTTTCACTGGTGTGTGGCAAGTGCGCACAATTTGCAGAGAGCGCAGAGAGTGCAGTAGAAGCGTGTATTCCTCGTCCTCTCGAGTGGTGTGACGGGGCTGCGACCGAGACGCCCTTTCACCGGCCAGACGACGACGACGGTGACGACAAGGATCGTGAAAGCGAGCGTATCCTTTTCAAACCCTCGATCTTTCTGCTGCTGATTCTTTTTCTCTTTCCTCCCACCTTCCTTCCTTTTACTCCGGGACTCTCTTTATTTTTCTCCTTTCTGCTTACGACCTCACGGCTCCGTGGCATCCGTTTGCTATTTTACCCACCTACCCCTAAGTAGCTTTTGTCGGGACTCCTTTTCGGTTTCCGGGGATCCTTTCTCCTCGAGTTTCAGTGAAATATGGACTTGGACTCACGAGCTACTGGATGATTCTATTTTCGAACGAAGTCTCTTGCGAATTTAGTTACTAATTTCTTAGTGAAATAGTTTCACAGCTAGTGTTAAAATTAAATATTCTAATAAAAATTTTCTTTCAGATATCCAGACATATACATGTATATTGTAGGAGATAAAAGAAGGTTTAGTATCTAAAGATTTATCTCCAACATACATAATATGCTGCTTTTTGCATTGCCAGTAATCTTAAATCGAATCTAATAGTAATCTATCCATATGCAATGTACGAAATTGGTTCTTTATCTGATATCTTCGCATGGCCTGCATTTTTATATTTTTATCGATTCCGCGGTTTGTATCGAATCGAATAAAATAATATTGAGAGGAAAATCGTGTAGAAATTTGTTCGAAATTAATCGATACCGAAGAAGAATAAAAAGCTTGGATTGTTTCATAAAAAAAAAGACAAGAATTATAGAAGAAGGACACAGTTCTAGGAACAAAAACTAGCCACCTAGCACTTCTTGGCACATAATCAACATCTCTCCTTCATCCTACGAAAACGAAGCGCAGTGAAGCTCGAACAATCTCGCGCTTTTAATCGGCACGCGCTCGTCTCTGCTTAAACGCTCGTTACCAGCGACAAAACCGGATGCCGGCATGATCGCCGGGAAAAACAGACAGCCTCCAGAGCGGCTGGAGAAATAGTTGGGTGATAGAAAGAGAGAAAAAGAGAGAGAGAGAGAGAGGGCGAGAAGAGGAAGGAAACGAAGAAAATCGGCAAAGAAAGAAGGGTAGGATGGAAAAGAGTGAGAAAGAGAGTGCTTTATCACGAGTTTTCCTGGCAAATGCAACCTTTCGAGGCTGCGCCAGGAGTCGGTTGAAAGTCATTCCGCGGGATTTCAGCAGAAACCGGCGCGGCAGGTCTGGACTGTGAAAGCGCATCCTTTCAATGGCCGCACGCCCACGGCTCTGTTTCTTCCAGCCGTCCCGGCCTCTTTTCTCTCTTTCTCTCATTTTTCCCCCTTTGTACATGGTTTTCGCTCATCCCGGAGAAAGCACGAATCCATCGATGCCCATCACGATACACTGGACCCTATCCCAGTGAATTCTGGGACTCCTCGGTGGTCTGTTCTATTGCTTCCTGGACTTTGGCTAATTTTCGACGAACGAAGGAAACAAGGATTATTGTTTGCGAACGACGACCGGAGAGCCAGTGAAACTTGCCAATGGACTAATTGTTCTTTGATCACTAGGATCTTTTCCCCAAATTCGCGTTAAAGACTTTAAGTTTAATTACTGATAGTTTCAATTTTAAAAACAACCGTACAATAGAATTTTATTACGAATTATTGTATTGAAAATATTTATCAAAATGTATGTTTGTAGTAACACTTGCTCTTTCGCCAACTGGAATGTACATTCTTGTGGTTTCAAGTAAGTTACTCCATGCACGAAGTATTTTTTATTAAAATAGCAAAGAGAAACATAACTTCGTCGCTGTTACTCATTAATCACTCAAGTCCGAAAGAATTTAATATACTAGGCGGCGTAGTTCTACTCTGCTAATGCAATTAGAAAAACCGAGCAACATGCAAGTAAAGTTTTTCATTTAACTGGTTCCCTTCGCTCTATATTCCTCTCTCAATTTAACAAATAACTCTGCCAATTACTCGCAGGTGCTTTCGCAAGTAATAACTATTTCAACAGCATCGCACAATGTAATTATTTATCCTACGAGAATTATGATTCTCGTACACTACAAGAATTATTATCGCAAAATTTCTTATTGCTACACGTAAATGTGTGAGAAAGCAGAAATAGAAAATCTTGAAATAATAATCTTCATAATATGCACAGACTTGGAAGTAAAATTGAAGGGGGTGAAAACCAATTCGAAACTATTTACTTCAGGAATTATCCTGTCAAGGGAATGACATATATTTCACCGGGTAACATTGCGGCTGTGAGCCTAACTCGGTGAAATATGAATTTTAATTGTATCGATGCGACATTATCGCGGCGTGGCGTATCCCGAATGGACGGCTTGTTTATATGCTGCAGCTGAATCGCGGCTGCCAAGTAGGGCCGCTTTGCAATTGGCAAAATGCCAGGCACGCGTAACAATGCGCTGGAAATACTGATTCCGATCCAATACCCATTTTCCTCGAGCATCTCCCTAATTTCCCGAATGGTGCGCAAGCGTTCTTCTCCCACTCCCCCTCACACACACAAACACTCATCGAAACATTTTTTGGAAAGCAACCTCTTTTTCGAGAGGAAAAACTCGACATGCTTTCGACGAAAGCAAAAAATTATCGCGGTTTTTGTGGCTCGGTCTGATCTTCTCTCTAATAAATCATTTTTTTGTTCAGACATATCGTTCATAAATAAATGATTAGGGGGAGAATTGAAATGAGTAAGAAGAGAAAATGGTACCTAGAGATGCAATATACATACATACATATATATTGGTGGAATTTCGTAGAATGCAACATCGAAAATCCAATTATTCTAATCGCGATGACAATACATTAAACTTGCTCTATCCACCTACCTCTATTATCCCTAGCACGGCTCTAATATAATTTTGAAAGACACTGTACAGTCGATAGCGTCGCGACAGACCGTGCAGTCGAAGGGGTGGAAATTCCATGAGGCGATATTGCCCGGGGGGGATGAGCCGATCGAACGCATTGCCCTCGCTATGCAAACTACATCACTCTTCCGTATCCGTAACATTTTCTTTTTCTTCTGCCGCGTATATATCTCTACGTCAGCACCTTTCGAACTCAATCACAAATGCCATCCAAATTTCGTTATAACTTTCGAATTCCATTTACACTTCCTCTCTTCTATTATCACTTTGAGAAAAGAAATTTGACGAGTTTAGAATTCTCTTTAGCATCAGGATCGTTCACATTTGTTTAAATTTTATGTTAAAGTTGGTAGGGTAAAGAATTAGGAAGCTATAACAAAGAATCAGTTCGTATTGTAATATTAATCGAGCGACACTAAAAGCATTCAGGGTTCCAGGAAAATTAAGCAGCTTCCAGTTTCGTTGCAATCGTTGTACACAATGCCAAGCACGAGTTAATAAACCCAGGAGTCTGAAGCCTAGCCAAGCCCAGCATTACCCTATATTTACCCTTCGGGTCGTGAAAACGAAGGACTTTCCAGTCCCTTGGAGAAGAGAAACGAGCTATTCGCGGAACGGCATTCATTCGTTCAATTTGCGCGGCTTGCTTTCGCGTACATCGATCGGATGTTCATTCATTTATCAGGACCAGGAATGGAAGGTGTACCGATGGTGCTACTACTACTACTACTACCTATGCGCGTTCGATTTTAGTCTCTTCGTCTTTGGACACCCTGGTGAACATTTGTCTTTGTTTCGCGCGATCACTTATTGCCACAGCCAGTCAAGATACCGATCGTATTCCTCTATTTATCGTCGTTTCCTTGATTTCACAATGGATCGACTAATTTTTTCCAAGTTCAACAATTCTTTATTCTCTCAATTGCCAGATTACTATTCCTTCTACTTCTAGTGTATTGAGAATAGTGTTATTTTCTTCATTAATATAAACGAGCAGCAATTAATACTTAAAAGAGTATAATTGATAAAGTTTCGCAAATTTAAGAGACTGATAAATAATCGTTTAAACGCTATATTTATTGACGATCAAAGTATTGGATATTGGGTTACGAATATACAGCAGAATATTTGATAGAAAAATAGATTTTGGAATACTGCTCTTCTCGTATATCATGGAGAAGCCAACCAGTGACAAACCGAAGGATCAATATTTCAATCGAGCCCGAAATCAGTATAGCGTGAAAGCCAGTGCAAGAAAGAGCTCGAAATCTAGCCAACCCTTCCCATCCCAACGATTCCTCGAGCCAGGAGAACACTAGCCATTCCCAGGAAAGCCATTTCGCGATTTATCAAAGCAGTAGTCAGACTAGGAGGCAAGCTAGCAGACTAGCAGGCAGGACCCATTCGTTGATCAAGCCGTAGACCGAGAAATTATCAATAAGCTTAACACTGCTGGCTGGTATCTGCGGGTTGGTCTGCACCCTGGTAATAGCTTGGAAGGGCGTGTGTGCGCAAAGAGAGAGAGAGAGAGAGAGAGAGAGAGTAACGGGCTGACCCAAATGCAGGAGGAGCAACTTGGCATGCTGCCAGTGACTGGTGTCTGCACAGCCACCCTTACTTATATTTTTACAGCCGGCTGCATTTTCGGTCCGATCGCACGATATCTGCCAGTGAATTAATGCACCCTTTCCCTACCCTTTCCCTTCTCTTTCCCTTCCTTTTAAGCTGGGGGCGAGAGAGGCCTCGAGGAATTAATGAGGAAGCAAATCCGCTCTCGAAGTTCGCGCGAATCTTTGCTCTTTCGACTCGCGCGAACCTCGATTGAATTTCACCGAGGGAAAGGCATCCCTCGATTTTACCGATTCTCCAATTTCTTGAGAACCATCCCCCATGATAAGATAGAATGGCGAGATAATGACGATTTTACTGGCTGGAAAAAGGACGTTGGTTTAAAACAGAATTGAATGTTACTTGTAATGGAAATCTCTTTTGATTAAATATATCGGTTGTAATGAGGATATGTCCGGAATTTTTTTATACTAGAAGTAGAAAAAGTATATTATTTATCCTGGTTTCTTCATTAAGTATCAAATAAAATATAAAACCACATTTAAGAACAATATTTTGTTCAATAAACACATTGGAAGAGAGTCAGAGTTATTTTTCCAAAAATCAGGGTTTTTTTTTTATTATAATGAACATAAAAAATTCGTTTCCGTTTTTAGTTAAATTAGGATCTTAGATTATAGTTGAACTAGATTTTTGCGTTGCTTAATTCCGGAAAGTTTACGCGATAAGAAGCCAGATGGAAATTTTAGAGGGTGTTACTTAAACGGTGCTTTTAGTTATCTTGCTGGCGCTTAATCCGTTGAAGGAGTGGGCGTATACTGATCGAGTTCTCGCGATTACGTGGCAGGCGAAGATTAAAGTAAACAGCAGATTAACACGCTGGATAAATTGATATTGTTGACTTAGGCACTGTTGCCGTAGGTGGTTGTTCCCTCGAAATATAGGATAGTTAGTGGAATCATCCGTCCAAGATAATACTAGGAGTTTAGTTCAGTAACTTTTTCCCAGCCAATCAGTCACCTCCTACCACCACGATCATTCGTTCAGAACTTAAATGCTCCCCTTTAACTTCTTACCGTACACGTCTTTTCCTCAATTAAGCCCGCCAGAACTATTCGACTATTTCAATGCCCTTAAAAGCTGAACGCGGCTCACAGTGGTGTGTGTATGTGTGTACTGAAAGCACGAGAAAAAATTGGGGCTGTTCGACTCGTCGAGTTTCCTCGAGTCTACCTAATTCTTCGAAATTCACGAACTTCTCTAAAAGCTCGACTCCCCGAGAAATACTATAGATCGCGGATCCCGACACGTGGTCTAGTTCTACGATAGTACATTTTCTATTGTTAGAGAAAAAACTCGCGGACTGTGCGAATACTACTAGAGTTATTTCGATATCTATACATTCCCAACAATTTTAAATTCCAGATTTCAGACTATACCTCTATTTTGTTTATTGTCTCTTAATTTGCTTATAGTATAAAACCATATTGTATAGAATAACCTATTATTTGTGTTTTATTATTTGAGCTCTAATCTCATCTGTATGTCGATTTCAATAAACTGTCAAGGCTAAAGATCCGAAGCTACCGGTCAAAGTAAAGGAAGCTATCGATGCATAAACCATTAGTTTGATGTTCCATTTCCGAACTTCCCCGGGAGTAACAACGTTTCTCCAATTTGGCGAAAACATCCGAGGAAGAAGAACAAACTGGTCGAAGGAGAGGGCGTGCATGACAATGCTTCCGATCGAAGTGGGGCGCGTGGAACAGTCGTAGGAGCCACTAACAGACACAGTTTTTCCTTCCGGTTGCCTGGAAGGTTTTACGAGCACGTGACCGAAATACTCGAGAGGATCCACTTCGGAAGGGTATCTACCTATTGGTCTTCGTATCTCCACGAAACTATTATCCTGGCAGGTTTACGATACCAACCTGCTTTGCCTCCGTTTGTTTCTTGTCTCGCGCTTTATTTCGACGGTTTTATCGGGGACTTACGAAGGGACTGCAAGAGGGATTAGAAGTGGAAAATAACCTTGGAATTATGGAAATCCTTGGTAACGAAGAAACATGATGCTTTCGGTATTAGAATTGTTTTGGACTCACGGTAGTTTCTAATGGTGATAAGTGACATTATGCTAAAACAGGCAATTGTGGCGAGCCAATTATCTTGGCAACTTCACGTTAAATGGAGTCAAGCACGCGAGAATTAGATTTACTTTGTGTGCGAGTAAGGATTTTCTCTATTAATGGTGCGAGAGGTATTCGGTGCAAGCGAGTTTAACGTTTTGCCTATTCTCTAAATACAGTCGACACTTTCCACCTTCCATTGGAACAGTTTCGTATCGATCCGATAACTCTTCACTGTAAAATGCATTTCTGTAATCAACAATTCCACGCTTTATAATTATAATTATCCAATAGAATATCAATTGTGTCAAGCATATTTGATTATATTTTTGTTTAATGACTCCAGGGTCAATTCTAAATGCGAATTTGAAGTTGTTTGGAAATAGAGAAATATATTTCAAGTGGCAATATCCGAAACCCGTTCTCTTGAAATGCACCCTCGATTTTCCAATTTCCCTGCAACAGTGACACGTTTAATTAGGAACCAGTGTATTTCGTCCGCCAATTCATTGCGACCCCTGTAACCCCAGGCGTAGATCCAAAACCTAGTGGGTACCGCAAAGTATTTCAAGGGCAACAGCGGTAACAACCGGGGGAGCTCCACTGTCCACCGTAGCCAGCAATGAATAAGCATTATCGCTGAACCCAGTGTAGTCGGTGTTCTCGTAGAGCTTGGCGTTGGAAACCCAGTCGAATAAATTTCCCTCGCGTTTACACGCATCGCGCTTGTGGTGTACACGGCCTCCACTCCACTTATGTTAACATCGCCATACCCGGGAATGTCCATGTGTGTATAGTACGTATGCGCAATACGTGTCGTCTCTTTGACTGTGAAGCAGCAAATAAGCAACGAACCGAGGCCGTCGCGTCGTCTGCACCCTAGTAAATTCGACTGGTTCATGGTCTTGCGTTTTAGTTATTTTGCTCCTGTTACTTCGATCACTGCTTATCCGATTACTTTGTTAAACCTGAGGCGAATTAGTCTTGCCATCGCGTCATTAAATATTGAAATCATATTCCATCGTTATAAAAGCAAATATTCAATTATTATTCTTCTTCCTTGTAATAATAGAATCCTAAAATCTCCAGTATTACACCAGGATCGTGTAATAAAGAATAATTTAAAATAAAAGAACTTAATGAGAATTTTTTTTCTAAAATTGAAACATTTAAAAATCCTCTGCTGTATAATGTGCAAAAAATTCCTATTTGAAACTGGTTAGTTAATCGTCAGATCTAACGATCCGGAGCTTATTTTTCCAATATTTCATAGCCCCACTGCATCAGCCTAATAATCCCAACTTCCGGTCCGCTGTTAATAGTCTGCGAACCCTCCCAAAAGTTTCTGCAGATGGAGTCGGCAGGTCATCATCTCCAAGCGCAGGAGTATATCAAACTCAAAACTCTGGTAGCAGCGCTTCACTCCTCTTTCGAGCGCGAAACACGAAAAGCAAGATGACGAACCATGGACGGGGGGGTTATGCGCCACCGAACGACAAACACGCCGTAGCTTTGCCAACTGCATTCACCGGACGGTTAGGAGGAGTCAGTACGAACGGTCCCATAGCTAAAGGAAATTGCGCGTGCAGCATCGAGCCAACGAGCACGCGGAACAGAACGAGAAAGAGAGAGAGAGAGAGAGAGAGACGTTCGGCAGGGTAATCCGAAGTGGCACACCCCATATAAGCGATCCTCGTAACTTAGCTTAATTACGACCTGCCCGCGAAAAGAGAAAGAGCGAGATAGAAAACGAGAGAAATAGATATAAGTTAAAGAGAGAAAGAGAGAGACATTTAGCAAGAACGCGCCTGATAGGCGCCGCCACCAGTGTTCCGTAAATTCTACCACCGGAAACGGTCCATCCCCCTCTTTCTCGTCTCTTGTATTCTCGCACCGACAGACCCGTTTTCTTAGCAAGCGACCATGAATTCCAGCCGCTGGCAATCGTTTGCGTAAGACTTTACCCCTCCCCCCCATTTCTGGGTTCGTCGCCTCGGGATAATTAAAGGCGCAGGCGGGTCGTGTGCCGCAAGGTGACGCCTAAAATTCTCTTCAGTTTTTCGGAGAGATCATCCAGCCGAAAAGATTCCCTTTCCCGTGAGTTAACCAATTATTGGAATTTTGAACTAATTGCTATTTCTAGAAGTCTTGGGTAATTAGTAAGATTGCTTCATATCAAAATTAACTATAGTCACACATGACTTGATTCTGATTCTTCCTTTATATAACTTATTGTTTAATCATAGAAACGTTGAAATTTGATTCGGAGAATTTAGTTGAAATATAAATAAAGATTTTCTTCGATTTTGTAAAATGTCGATCATTGTTATCGTGGATAGAATTAGAGCTGAATTAATCCTTGTCAGTTATAGTGTTAATATTTGCGATACGAATGACGATTTTGTGCAGGAAATTAAACCGAAGTGATTCTTTCAGATAAATCACCCGAGCGGAAGTGAAACAGACAGATTTGCAAGGATTGACCGTAATACAGAATTGTGCAATATTTAATATTAGGATTGGAAACGAGGTACTTTAAACGTTAAATCCTTGAAAACAATATGTGCCATTCATTCATGATTGGTTGGACGTCACACTTACTAATAAACCAACGATTAATTAATTGTAATTATTCTAGTGGAGAACCAATGGGTCACGGTATACGATACAATAATTCGTATTGCCTCGATCGTCGTATTATCCCAGCATTTCCATTATTTCAGCTAAATATTTATCCTGTTCGCGAGGTAAACAAACCAAAGAAATTAATCCGTCGGCCGAATAACTGAAACAATAGGTCTAAAAATAGAAGGTATTAATCACAAGTGGCAATTTGAAGAAGTAATCCGCACAGTTCCAGCATTATATTTCTCCCTTCCAGCGACCTACCATTAGCATCGACTACTGGAAAACATGCACATTCGACATGGAACAGAACAGAACAGAGAGAGAGAGAGAGTTGCCGATGCGCAAAACGGAAGAATAAAGCGATGATTACAATGTGCAGGAATAGTAGAGAGAGAGAGAGAGAGAGAGAGAGAGAGAGAGAGAGAGAGAGAGAGAGAGAGAGAGAGAGAGAGAGAGAGAGAGAGAGAGAGAGAGAGAGTTGTCATTTGATTTATGCAAGCGTCCTCGGAAATATACAATATTCCACGGGAGGCATAACAATTCCATTAGCATTGGACTGCCATTCGAATGGTGGCAGCGATGGTACCAAGTCCATATCCCAGCGAAATGGTTAAATCGCGTGGAATTCGGTTTCATCAGACTGCGCGCAACCGGGGCATTATTTACGCCGGGTGACACGCTGGCGATGCGACCTGCCGCACACTAGCCTCACTAAACTCTATCGGTACCGAGGTGGGTAAGATTGCCTGCCAATGGATTAGATGGTCCGCCACGGACCATCGGATTCCTTCTGCTCCGTTGGACACTATTCTATGGACTGTACGGCATACTGAAATTGAGAGGAGCCCAGCATCGCTTGCTTTAAATAAAATCCAGTCACGAATCTCCAAATTAAGCGACTCCAGCAGATTTTTCAATAGAATATCCTACACCTGCCTGGTTACGCGGAATTCATCGGTGAAATTCGATCATTCAATTTGTTTATTTTACGAAACGCGTCGAAGTTGAATATAATTCTTTCTATTCAGGTTCGTTCAATTTTTTGTAGATGAAAACCAACGTTTCACTGGGAGTTTCAGAGGTATACGTTCCCGTGGATTTTGTTCGTTTTTGTTCAATTGATAAAACTCACCTACCATTGTTAGAACCTACAACGAATCGGAACATTTTGAAAAATTCAGTATATTCGGTTTAATTTGATTTGTAGTAAATCGAACTGATTCTTCAATTTAATTCATTAAATTGATGAAAGCTTCTTATATTTCCTTCGAAGAGAATTATTTATTCGACTGTATCATCAGTAGACTCCGGGTTTTTATGCAAAATTCTTAGAACTAGATATTACAAAAGTCTCTACAAATTACAAATGATCATTGAAAACACAATTCGAAATATTTCTTGCAGTGTATAAACTTCTGAAAGGTGGAGAACACGTTTTAAAAACAACTCGATACAATTTTCTATCAATAATAAAATTCATATTTGCATGGAGATCTGGAGTCTAATAATCAGGAATGATAATTCTATTGGTAATCCACTAGTGGAAACCATTTCAGTTACGGGGTCTCATTTGACTCGAAGTTAGCCTGCTCAATTTATCAAAACACCGCCAATATACCTGATTGACCCGATAGCAATATCTCAGGCATGTTGCTCATCATGTTGGGAAGCTTACTACACGAGACTGAAACAGCCCATCATCCTCGGTCTCTCTCACATCGAGCTATTGACAGACCTAATGGGTCGAGTTTGACTTACGGGAACATTGGCGTGGTTCGTCGGTCCCGTCACCGCAGTCGTCGACGACGTTGCAGACCTTATTCAAGGTAATGCATCGGCCGTTGCCACACTGGAACTCGCTCTGCCGACAGGAAAGCACCGACGACGTCGCCATCAAGAGGCACGCGAAGGCCAGCCACCGCATTTCTGCAACACACATCAAGGAAATTCTCCGTCAGTAAAAGGCCGACAGACTCCATTACTCAAGGCAATTTTGCACTTGCAATTTTGAACGGTCTCTGCAAAATGTAAATCTGAGTAATTTCTTCTAAAATAGACTCGTCAAGTTTAGAAGAAAAAAGTACGATTTCAATAGGGTCATTGACTCCCATTTCTAATGTAATCATTGATCCCCTGTATAATTATTACTGATCATTATCCTAAAGAAGAATTTTTTAAAGACTGGATAAATAATAAAAGAAAATAAGTAGACAATGTCGTAAATAAAAAATGTACACTGAATTAATTACAAATTATTGCGATATCTAATTTTTTTAATAAAGAGTCTATTATCAAAATAAACGGTCCATGTGCAAGTTTATCTTTATGAAGGTAATAGAGACAACGGCGAGAAGAGATTCACAGAACAACGGGTTAGATTTCATCCTGTTCTCAAAGGCCTCGGAAAGAACTACTTGGCAAGGCAAAAACATTATTTACCAAGTGCAAGAACCTTAGCCAGCAATTTTTCATCGGAAGACAAACAACACATTCAGCAGGAAATATCCTTGCGATATTTTCAGTCGACTTATCCGCTTCTGTCTCTTGTGGTTATTGAATTAGAAACATTGCTGCTCGCATCGGTCAGAGAGTTTTCATTACATTCGTGGAATCCACGCACCCCTAGAAATCCGATGCAGAAGCAATCAAATTTGCAGAAATCGAATTATCGATGGGGAAAACTTTTCACGCGAGAGGAACGACCCTCGTCCTCTCGTATTAATACATACCGCCGCGAGGCATACACAATATCGGCTTCGAATAGCCCTTTAACGATTTATAAGAAATTAGCTCCTGGCGTTCAGGAAGATTACTCAATAAGTTGATAAAACAAATTTCTTCGGTGCGCTTAAATCCAAGAAAAGTTCGGGAAATTTTAATTAAATCTGCGACGTTAATAATATCATACTTGTTAATGGAACTGCGAGCGCTGAAAAGTCGAAAAGCTTAGGTGAAATAAATCAAAAGTGATAAACGATCTTTCGACCTTACTTCCTCGGCTTAACACTAGAACTTCCGGAAGCTTTTTATTCAGGAACCATATTTCATAAGCTTGAAAATTTTCCTATTCATTTTACGCTAATACTAACAAGCAGGTTTGTAGCTTATAAAAAACTACGAATTTTTGCGATGTATACTTTGAGTTTATTCCTTTTAGTTTGGAAGATATTTAACAAAACGTAATTTTGCACTGATTTTCAATTGATTTTCAAGTTTCATTAAGATTTGGGATTTCACGTTTGGAAATCTCCCTTGTAAGCAAAATTGAAGAAAAATCTAAATCAATAGCATATTCTTCTTTTGGAACTTTTCTTCAATGTTTAGTAATTTGTTACTATTTGTATTTTATTACTTTCGTTGATAATAATAATTGAAGATCGATCTTAATTCTAGTTCCATTCTTTTCGAAGCTGAAAGTTAGTTTTTCGCGATAGAGAGAATAGAAGTTCAAGTTGATAAAAGTTTCAACCTTTTTCGTCGTGCAATACGAAATCAAAGGGGAACAGAGTCGAGGAAAGAAATCCTCTCTCCGTATAGATTCGTAAACGTTATCGAAGACGGGGGTACGAAGAAAGTTTGATCTTCCAGTGAATCGATTAGAGGACCAAGAAACGCAAAGTTTCAGTGAACTGAGATATTTTTTTGCCCGGAGCTCTAAGAAGAAAGTTTGGATGTCGGGTCAACTGGCTAAGGATGCTCAATCGTGTTTCTTGTTTCTTCCACTGCTTCGAGAGACTGCTGTTTTCTCTAATTGTGCACTTAAGGGGGAAATCCGGGTAAAACAGCGAGCGACAATCCCACACAAAAACAGGCCGAAATAGGGTTTCGGAAATTCCATATTTCGTTGTTATTTGAGAACGGATTGAGGTGGGACTGGGCTCATTCGAAAGAGGAGACTCTAACGCACGGAGGTAAAGAGCGTTTTTCTAGAAATTCGGTCTAGGTTCACAAATCTGAGGCTAGAAAGTCGGCCAAGTTGAAGGGTTAGAACTAGTTCGATATTTTTCCTAGAGACCGAATTTCTAGAAAAACGCTCTTTACCTCCGTGCGTTAGAGTCTCCTCTTTCGAATGAGCCCAGTCCCACCTCAATCCGTTCTCAAATAACAACGAAATATGGAATTTCCGAAATGACATTTTTGTGGTTATTTTCGACCACGTGCTTCTTTCGAAGAGTTACCATCCGCCGTTTTTAGTTCCGCGAGTATTTCTTAGATGGGGGCTTTTTGAAAACGGTTACCGACGAAAAATATATAGCACATTGTGGGCCTCTGCGCCAGATCTGTGACGTAACGCGGGTAGAGGGGAGAGAGGGGACCCGCCTTGTGCGAGGAAGACCCGACAACCGATGCCTGCGGCCAAATTATGTATAGTACTTCTTACTTCTAAATTTCCCACGGCATTTTACAAAAATTATATCATGTTTGGTATCATTTTAATCGGCAAAAGCTCAGCAGTATGATAGTATAATTTTCATGAACAAAAAATTACAAATAAAAAACTTTGCAACTTGGATTAGTATTAGTCACACCGATATTGACCCTCGATGAGTGCCGGCTACCTGATCCCATACATTGTAAGTATTCTTTCTCTTTCATTCCACCACTGTCTTCTTCTATATAAGCACGAGAAGGGATATGGGATCAGGTATCCGGCGCTCATCGAGGGTCAATATCGGTGTGACTAATACTAATCCAAGTTGCAAAGTTTTTTATTTGTAATTTTTTGTTTATGAAAATTATACTATCATACTGCTGAGGTTTTGCCGATTAAAATGATACCAAACATGATAAAATTTCTGTAAAAACGCCGGGGGAAATTTAGAAGCAAGAAGTACGTGTATACATAATTTGGTCGCAGGCATCAGTTGTCGGGTTTTCGCCGCACAAGACGGGTCCCCCCTCCCCCCTCTACCCGGGCACGTCATAGATCTGACGCAGAGGCCCAGAATGTGCTATATATACAGTGTGCTACATGCTGTCGGTATTACCGGCCCTGCACGCGAAAAATCAACTGTTTGACCGACCACCCAAATTCAAAATGGTGGTCGGACGCATTTCCCCCTTAAGCACAGTTGCCTTTGGTTTGATCTAATTCTCTTTGCGAAATTTTCATCAATATCTCATCGTTTAATCCCCGCCTTTTTTAATCCATTTTAATTATACAATTTTGCTATAAAATTAAAAGTCAATTGTAGATAAAAATTATTATTATTATTTATTTTCATATATTTCTATATTTGTATCTATCGGTTTAGTTAATTATTTATTCTCTATTTTTATTAAAATAAATTAGCTAATTCCGTACTTTCAACAACCCGAAACTTGACAAAACATTTTTCCCCGGAAATTATACGTCTTCATATTGAAGTTAACGTTAAATGATGCAACATAGTTGTCGAACTACGTTTGGATGTGCATTTGTACACGCAAATAAGTTGACGGTAAAAAAACTTTGTGCTTCGCAAACAGGATTCGCGAGGAGCTTTAAATAGTTGCTTCATTAACAATCTTTCTCTCTCGTTGGTCGAATTCCTGTTTCCCTAGCAAACAGGAAAGGTGGATCTCGTCGCGAAAACTCTTTCTTGCACTGCAATACCACGTGCAAATGTGGGTGCGCGTGCTCCCGTTAACCGAGTCACGCTTTTCCTCGTAACGACCTAAATATCACTCTGGCCCAAATGAAATTCGCAAGCCAGTAGGATATATGAAGTTTTGAGGCTTTCCCAACGCTCGACTTTCCCTTTGACGAGCACAAGTGTGCGCAAACAAACCGCGAAATTCGCAGACTGAATATGCAATAGGGTAAAAGAAGTGCCTAGCCAACTGGAGAATATTTCGCGATTGCTCGAATTTCTTTTTCAAAAGCCTTTTAGTAATTGTAACTTTATTAGACAGCTTTGCAACATTTTCTTTATACGCAACCATCGATTGTTCATTTTTATTCACAATTCTTTCAATTTCTTGTTTTCTTTGAAACTCGTATTTAAAGTATAAATTGTCCTGGATTTAAACGTTGTATGTTGACACTTTGTATAATGTAATTACAAATAACGTTTAACGCGTGACACTGTTCAATTTTGAAATTATTCTCGCGTGTGAGAAAAAAAACTGAAACCGATGATTTACAGGGTCTCGTCGATTGGCAGCCCGTCCCCAAAGGGGTGCTCAAATTCGCTGAACGATCAGAAATTCAGAAAGCGCTCGCTCGCTCGTTAAACCGCGCCAGCCGAACGGCGACGGTGCAAATGAAAAAAAAAGGAACGCTGCCGAAGGGGGAATAATTTATCGTGGCGGCAACAGCCTCCCGAAAATGCAAAAATCGACAAGAGAGTATATCGCGAGAACCGTGACAGCGAAACGCGATAGATACATTTTGCTTTCTTACAAAATGACACGATTCCGAAATAACGATGTATTTCAAGAAAAATCACAATTTATTTCTTAACATAATTATACATTATTTCCTTAATAACGAACTTAATCACATTTGTCTTTGATCAAGAATCCATTCGTTAAGAATTTATAGACTTGTTTTATCTTTGCAAAATTTCGCGTTATTTGATACGATTCGCAGTTATGCCGTTTCGCTCGTGCTTATTTGGAAACTCTGTTGCATGCTGAGACAATATCTCAAAGTAACTGTATTTTCCTCATCGCATTCGATATCTTATTCACGAGGATGAAAGCAGCCTCCTTAAGCAGAGCCCGCGAGTTTATCGTCCCGCGAAGTGGGATAAAGTAAACCACTTTAACAAAGCTGAGAGGAACTTCAATACCGGGGATTTATCATAAATATTAGCTGAAGACACATCCGAAACATTACGAAGGAACTTCAAACGGAAATTCTCCCAATGGAAATCTATTTAGTGTCGCGTCTCGTCGAATATCAAAACGCCAAAGAGATTTCTCATGAAACCCTTTAAGGTTTCGCCAAAAATTGATCAGACCCGCATAAAATTAGCTCGTTAGTTTCGCTTGGTATTTGCGAATTAGTCTCGAAATAAAAAAAAAAAGAGTTCTTTTGTGGAATGTCTCCTGAAAAAGATCCCTTTCACTAGAGTCATATTACAAGAAATTATATTTGTAGACATTTTGAGAAAAGGGCATCTTTTAAACTGAGCGGAGCCGGTGAATCCTTAATTCGAAAGATGCTGTGGAACCCTTTCGCTTTCTTTTTCGCGCAAGTCCGTAAGTTGAAGGCTGCAAACAAGAACGGAGAGAGAGAGAAAAAAAGGAGAGAAAAAGAGGGAAGCACCCTTGTATCTTGTTCTTCGCGGGCGCGTTAAGCGGGCTTATTCGACCGGCGGGAAAGTGGCCACTTCAATTTTAAGCCCTCGCCCAGTGAGATTCAATTACAGGGTTGTGGGACCAGCAAACATTACGCCGCGGCGTCGACTTTAAAGGCCGCGCATTCGCAGCCTCTGTACATCCGGTCTCTCCACTTGTTTCGAGGTTTTCGCGAAAATCCTTCCTCCCCCCTTCGAGACTCACCCTGACACTTGCTACTGCTGCTGGTACGCGCTTCCCGGAATAAGCTTGCTTTCATTAGCATTCATTTTTTTCATTAGCTCGACATTTTTCTGCAAATTTCCCGTGGTTTTTTCAACGCGAGTTTCAGGACTAGTTGAATGATATTATGAGACTTTCAGCATAAAAAACTATTCGCGTGTACCTCTTTTTCCTTAAATTATTTCCACTTTACCAGATTCCGAGGAAAATATCGAGGTAATCGTGAAAAAGGTCCTTTTTTAAACTACTCCAATTTTAATGAGAAACTATTAATTTTCATTAAACGCTGTATAGTTATAGCACGTTGGTGTTTATTTATTGTTCGCTATATTTTAAAGTTTATAAAGTCAGGAAACTATCTGCAGTAGTTATACAAGATTTCATAATGCCACGATACAAGTAGGATACTGAGAAAGTTTTCTTTGCAGTAGCGAATGAATCGGCAATCTAGAATAAAACTTTTCTCTGCGACGTTTACTCACCGATTCAGCGAATTTCGCTGCAGATTACTCGCGCAACGCAGAACTGATAGCAAACAAACCATTATATTGAGAAACTGTTTACAAACACGCTGTGCAATGTATCGATAGCAGTGTTTACCAAAAAATTCTCTAGAGTCTCTAGACCGAAATTACCGGAAATAAACAATCAGAATTATTCATTTTTAAACAAAGCTGTTTTTCGGCTGGAAAATTTGTATCTTTGTTTGCTTAGTCGAGTAATTGAAATTAGGAATTTAATTTTTAAACACGGTTCAAGAGAATAAACCAAAATACATACCAGCTTTAAAGTCGAACGTTTAAAGCAGATTATTCGAATAATTTGCTTAAAACAGTAAATTGTCATGAAATCGATCAGTAGTAAATATTTATCATTTTTTGAGTGAAAAATTATTGTTATAGAATATTAGAAACTACTGTGAACTAGCAGATCCTAATCAGAATCCGTCTTTCCGTTCTTTATACGCCTGTTCCAGCATCTCGCTCGATTTGCCAGATTCTAAAAAATGATCTAGCACGATCGGAACGACGTTAAGTGAAATTGAATTTATGTAGATGGCAGCACTGCCGTAGGATAAATGCCTCCTTGTCATCGAAGAAGATTGCTATCCGTTGCGAACTGGTGGCCTGCTTCCACGAAGCTTGCTCCCGTGGCTAGCAAATCGAACTGAAACTTTGTTACAGCATCTCGAGCGAAGATTCAATGTACCTCGAAGAGACTGACTGGCTTCGTGAAATAGCGCGATTCAGATTTGAAATGAGGTTTTCGAATTATACGAGAGATTACCGCTAACCGAATGGTACACATAGTTTCGGCTGGCATATAACAATTATTGTCTCGCCCAATCTTCTTATCTGGTTTCCCCATTATTCGAGGCTGGGAATTTAATAAGGGCGCCACGCGGGATAATGAGTATTGCTTCGTCGCGGAGGACAACTTGTAATCCGGTTTTGTGCACAGACGTCTCGAATCGGGACTGCGAAACAAGTTTCTAATGTATCTTTAATGACACGTACCTCGAGTGCTTTCGAGAGATTTAGGAAGTTTAATGCGATTAGACTGAAGCTCGAGAGTACTAGACTACGCTTGACGATTTCGAGATTCTGATCTTGGTCGCTTGTTCAAATTTTCTTCGGTTCGCTGTTCCTTGATTCTTCCGCAGTTTTCGCGATAATAGGACAGTTGATTGATGGAGAGTTTCGGAAATTTTCGCATTCGGCTTGCCAATTTTGGCTACTGGTTTGATACAATCAATCATCGAAGTATTGGAAAGTGGAAAGAACCTGATGTAAAAGTAGACTTCGTCATACAATAAACTAATTATTTGAAATTGATATAATGTTAATTATACCTAATTTCTTAATTTCCTATATTTAATTGATTAATGAAAAAAAGATCTCCATATTTAAACGTGTTATATCAAAATAAAATATTAATTGCATTAAGTCACTTATTTTAATTTCCAACTATTTAATACTTCTATTAATAATTCTCCAAAAAACATCAATACCAGTTTCTACTTTGACTGAAGATTCTATGTTGAAAAAATATGAGAAAATAATATTCCTGAATAAAGTACAGTCATGCAAAAACTGTAATAAACTACGGATGTTGGAATTAAATATTTCAGGCTTGAAAACGTTACAATCGTTTCACTGTTTTTTACGAGCTCCAAGGCGATTTTTTACGAGAAATTTCATCGCGACACCCCTTATGTTTCGCTTGTGTCATTGATTCGCGGATGGTGGCTGTTCCATGGGGGCTATTCTTGCGAAAGGTACAGAAGGCTTTTTTCGCGATAGCTGACCCGTGACGAAGGGTTTTATCGCGGCGGTACTTTTCTCTGAAAGGCCACTTTGATAAATCTTTCGCCCTGCTAACTGGGGTCGACTGCTGACCAAGGCTATGTTAGATTCTATTTCACGGTGTGTCTTACAGAGAATCTTTGCAATTTTTCGAATACTCGGTAAAACACAGAAGCTCCAATCTGTGTTTGAACAATTGTTTAATTTAATTAATGTATCAATCTCACAATTATTTCTTCATTATTAATGCAATGAACCTATTGAAGTATAATTTTCTTGATATTTCTAGGAAATCAATATACATTTTAATTTTTATTCCCTCGACTCGTGTCTCATTCAGCTGAAAAAATATGGAATGCTGTTTGAAATATTTACGAGACGGTAGATCAGACTGTGCAGAGTTTGCATGAATATCGAAATTTAATTTCATAACAGGATGCAAATTTAGAGAATGAAATGTGTGACGTGCACACGATATATCAGAGGGTTTAGATGGAACGTCAGAATGTCGTGTAACAGCTAATGATATCGCGCAATATCCACGCAGCTGTCGAATAGTCAACCCGTGTATTCTCTATTTGCGTGTGAATAATGCCAATTGGATTTGATCGACCATTATATACGATATTTGCACCTCTCGCATTTGGCTATTCCATTGATACCACGAATTTCCTATCAGAAATTGCGTTTAATTTCCCGCAGATTTCTACTATCCCTGTTTCAAGATTGAAATTCAAAAAAAGATTTATGACTCTCGATAGAATTTGCATAAATTTCACTGTCGTACATGTATAATAGCTAAATATCGTACTGCATAAATTTCACAGGGAATCATAAATCGTAACTGAACTGCTGTGTTATACATATACATAATACTCAAAACGAACAAAATCAGCAATTACAGCCCTTGCAATAAAAGACAACTTAATAGATAGATTTTCGGATCAGTGATTTCATGATATTTCTTCACGAAATATTCATATTTCAAATCATACCGTATTAAAGTCAAACATTATATTATTCCAACTAGTTACTCAAAAAGTTAATATTTACCCTTATTCTCACAATTGTAGAAACCCACTGTTGGAAATATAATACAATGATTCTGATTTTAATACTTTTCAACAGAATCTATATTTTGTTAATTGCCAATAAAACAGTCTTGTTTAAAGCAAATCGGTCTTTGACACATGAGTAAAGGGGGATGATCTATTAAATTCCTGTATAGGAATGGGAGAAAGTGGAGGAAAATTCTAGAGCATTCGAAGAACGCAGGATGGTATGTATGAAGCAACTGCTTCACTCGGCTGTTCACCACGAGCATCAGTGTTATTCTGAGCTTTGGATGACCAAGGTTACGAGCTACCGCGCTACAACGGCTGGCAGTTGGCGATTCGAGGTTCCGAGCCACTGCGTGTTTACCTTTTAGTTTAGTCTTATAGCTGAGCTATGGATTGTTTACGACCTCGCCCTTGTCGTCTATACATAACCGACCGTTAAGCCTATTATTCACTGTTGGATGCCTCTCTCACCTAGACACGTTGCGTCTGATCGTAAGTGACTACAGATTATAGCTTAATATGCATACATTATCATATATTATTAATTTAACAATTATTTATTAGAATATATATACATATGTATATGTTGTATTGAATAGTGGATGTTATATTAATGATTAATACATCAGTAGCCACGTACTGTATTAATAATGATACATAATAAATCAGAAACTACAGTTTAAATGTAATCTATTATGTTTAACATGTTTTTTATGTATTGCAGATGTAGCACATGTGTTGAATAATAATTGAAATTCAAATAACTTGTTATATGATATTGGAATTTTCATAAGAATTTGGAGGAATTTATACAAATTGCAATTTCTCTTCCGGTTTAGATAATATATGTCAATTTTCTGATGATAAACGATGGTTTATTATTTGACTCTGGAGTTTTAGGGAAAATCTAATATTAATTTAATACTAATATTGTATAACATGAACAAATATATACAAAGATATTACATTGAGAAGTAAACTCTCTAAGATTGAAATAAACGATTTAATTTATGTTTGTACAAATATCCCTGGCTTGCTAGTTACGTTGTACCTACTTATTACAAGCACTCTCAATAATTAAACGATATTACGAAGCTTACTTTGAAGTTAACTAACAGAAGTAGTAGCATCCCTTCAACCCAGTGACCCGTTTCGCAGCCATAAAATCCAGGAAAACGGATGTGAAATCAGATCTTGAGGATTAGCAGACCACCCATGATCCCAGTCACGCAAGCTCGCACATCAGTTTCTTAATTAACAAGTATTTAACGAGGCTCGCGTGATGTCCAGGAGAAATGGGACAAAAGTGCGTCGAGCTATTCTCGCCTGAGCATCGAATTAAAACACCTAGATATAAAATGAACCTGACGCTACGCAGCTGTGCCTAATAAATTTTGCGGAGGCGGTTGGAAGGTGCGGTGCAAAGTGCATTAACTTCGACTCGACTCGATTAACCGGCGGTTTATTAAAGCCCTTTTCGAGCGGAGTAATCAGACTCTAATAAAGTATCTATTATTATCTTTTATGAGAATTAAATTTACTTTGAACTTGATTCAATTATTTATCGTTGAAAATTTAAAAAATTTCGATAATAATTTCGAATCTTTTTGATAATAATTTTGAGAGATTTCTCAGAGGTAGGATTTTCTATTCAAAAGGCTGACATTTTGTAGTTTAATATTTTGTTCTCGTTGCTTTCCGTCCTCGATTACATTTTGCGTCGCAATGTGGCGCTTCCCTTTTACGTAATTATTCCACCGCATGAATCTTCCTCGTGGAGGGTAACTGTAGCATGGTTCTTGGAAATTATTTCATGAAAATCTACCCTTTCGACGATGATATTACAGGAAGAAAAGGCAGAGGGTTGCTTGCGTGTTTAAGTACAGTAGAGTCTCCCGTTATTAGGAAAATAATACCCCTAATACCCTAATATCCGAACGTACTATTATCCCAAGTTTCTCTTATCCGAATACCATTTAATACCGATTTAAATACACAATACACATTCGCTAACTCGGCACGATGAATCTTATTAGCTGTTCCTAAAATTAAAATCATAATAACGTTTAATTTAAGTAAATCAGATTATTAGAAATCTTATCAATAAAGATATTTTTCTACATACAGCGTGTTCCTCCAGAATTTATGAACAGCAATTGTAATTAGATTGTATGTACGTGAAGTGACAGAATTGCAGGTTTATCGATAAATAGGAAAATTGGTAGGTTGGGGTAGTGGGGTGATATTCGCGAAATTAAGTTATCGATCCTAATTAAACTATACGTAATGCTGTGCCGTATGGCGACGTAGATAAATACGTATTCAGAAAGGCGAAGGGAAGTCGCGGTTCCCAGCTATTCTCACAGCGGGAGCCCGGAAATAAGAGCGACCCATTTCTTTTCAAGAATATTGATCAAGCTGTGGGAGAGGGGCCTCTCAGAAATCGACGATGTCGCAAGCCACCCGTGCAATTTTGCCACGACCTACCAACCCCCTCTCTTCTTCTTCCTTACCTTTCTGACTTCCTACTTTTAACGATATCGATAATCAGCACCATCCTGCCAAGCGAATTCCAATAATCTAATCAATGTGGTTTTGTCGAATCCTCGCATAATTCCAAAATTCCCTCGTATTCCTCGAAAAACCTGAATTATTTTTTTGCAAATCCTTTGAAGATTCTCTCTATCAATATTCATTTCTTTTAAAAAGTACTTATTCGATTCTGACCCTAACTTTAACAAGTTTAATATCTTCCACATGTTTATAAAATGATTTTTGCATCCCACTTAATTAGTTCATTATAAAGTTCATAAAACAGTTGTAGGAAAAGGCGACCAGTGGTTGGAAAAGGTCAATAAAGTAAATTGTAGGAAAGATTTCAATGAAATCTTTAAATTGATTCTCAGACACGAGTAGGAAAGTCAACATTTTTTCTTCTCACTGATCGAGCCCTGACCCGGCCAATTATCGCAAGTTCACGCGTAGCTCGTCCTTTTTCCCCCTCGCCGGGACAGGCGAGTAAGTCGAGTCGGGGGCCCGATTAATTACCGGCCAATTAGCCGATCGACGAAGGTCAGCACAAAAGGCTAAATTTCACGACGGGCTGGAACCGCTCCAAATTTCTGTCCAACCCAAACCACCTTCCCCAACGAATCGCTTTGCTTGTTATTTTTTTATCTCCACACTCGAATCAACCCATTTCACCCTGTCTACTTCACCGTTTAATTAATAGATAATTGTTTCTTATTGCTACTTAGATCCTGTAATTATCTAACCTCGCCTTTTTTTCCAATTCAATAATTCAAATCTAATAACGATATTTCATTGTTTTATGTAGAAAAAAATGTGACATATCGTTTGTTGATTTAGACTTAGTTTAGTTCTATTTTTTGTACAAATTTCGTATTGAGTGTTGGAAGAAGATTTTCGAGTTTCGCGAGGGGAAAGAATTGAAGTAAATCTTCGCGGGAAACGAGAGGAAAATGGTCCCGCGAAAATTGATCACGAAGCTAGTCACCGTAAGAAAGAACCATGTGGCAAAAAAGGGTGCAAGGGTCCCTTTCGTTGAGAGAAGGAGGAAAAAAATAGTGAAAGTTCGAAGGGAAAAGGTAAGATGGATTATTAGAGGCTCGAGGTATCGTTTGTTTTTGCACGATTTGCACTGGCACCCTTCGAAAGCAAGTCCGTAACCTTTTCCCAACTACCCTCTACTCCTTCTCATATTCATCATTCATTCTCCCCCTCCCCTTCCACAAAACTTAAACCTTATGGAAAAATCGAGCCAATTCTGTTTTGCACGATTTAACTCCTTTCACTCCGGGAAAACTTCCCTCTCCTCGCGGGAATAAAACGTCGAATTACCACTTGAATCGCGCGAAAATTGCCTCGTTGGAATTTCGAATGTTACTGTCGCTTAATTTTCCGAATTCCACTTATTGCTCTTTTGTCGTACGCTTCAGTGAAACGGCTATTTTCAATGGAAATTCACCGGGGCGAAAATCCGGTAGCGTCGAAAATCAAATCGCACTCTTCTGTAGCTTCACACACTTTTGATTGCACTTCTGCAAATCGCGAATTAAATTATCGACATTTTACTTTTAACGATTCAGCTACATAATACATAGTATTTATTTTTATCGTTATATTTCTCTGTGTATTTCACTCTGTTACACTTTGTTGTTTAGTTCACGGAGAGGGTAAGTATTAAATATGAATATTTTTATGGGGAAAATTTGATAAGTGAGATTAGAGAGTGTTGTTAGGTGTTAAAGCGATTGCTTCAAATTTTCCTGTATTATTCTGCTTTGGTGAACCAGGATAGCAAGGTTGAGCAGTCTTCACGGAACAATAGCGTTGAGCAGAAATAGCGATAAAAGGTAAATAGAGAGAGAGAGGGAGAGAGAAAGAGAGAGAGAGAGTACCGAGAGTCTTCTTTAAAGACCTGTAATATTTACATACACACCTGTAGCATGAGTCGGAGGATTGAGGACGATGTCTTCGTCGTTGTTATAAAGAGCAAGAGCTGCAAGGCCAGCTGCCGTCAAAAGCAGTGGAATGAAAACGGATTTACTTAATCCGATTCGCATTGCTGTTACGCTATTCCAGCTACATCTTGTTGACATAGGTTCAATTGGTAATGTTACAAATCCAGTCCTAATGACGTTACATCCCAGTTTCGAACAGACTGCTTTGTACCGTTACTTCAACAGGATTGTAAGGATTTATCTGTTTCGTTACGTTTCGCGATAATTACAAAACAAAAAGCATCATTATGAGATTTTTCTAATTTCTTTGTATTTGTGCAAGAGTTGGCATTTCGTGAGAGTTTGAATTAATCAATTTCGCAGAAAGATATTTGGGTCGAGTGGAGACGGAAATTCTGACGAATGGACGTATTTTTCGGGAGAATATCGGATAGGTTGTTTTATTGGAAGCCCATGGGACCTCTTGGAAAAGGGACACGATATTTCTCAGGTCTTCGATCAACTTTGGACCGTTCTCAGTAAACTGCTGTCAACCTAGGTCCGAATTCGATATAGTTTCTCAACCCCTATGCCCTTCTTACTTTGGAAAGGACCGATGGGAAGGGTCGCAGTTGTTTCAGGAAAAATAAATGCTGATCCGAGAATATTGCTAATGTCACTCAATTCCCTCAAGTTAAATAAATGGCTAGTATACTCAAGATAAAGCAGATTTTTCTCTGCTCAATGGTTACTATATTTTAGGATAAGAAATTATAGCTACAATAATAACGATTTAATTATATTTTTGCGGAATAGATCGTTTGGTACATATAGGAAAATAATAAACCGTCAAACATAATGATTTATAGAGAAATATAAATAAAATAAACTAATGGAATATTGAAATGATTACTGCTCCATTTCTGAATGATTTATATTAAATTAATTCGATGTTTATAAGCATTTAATTGTCAATTTGCTGCTAGCAATTTGATCCAGAAATTATTTTCTCGTTTCAAAAGCATCTTCACCAAACAATTGCGAAAGCACGACACGTACATCAAGCCCATCCTCCGAGGGGATGAAGAGGAGGGAAATCGTCCCGCGAATCGCCCGCGGGAAATCCAAGATTGTCTCGAAAAAATTCGAGGACTGAGCGCGTGCAATGAAAAATGTATCGGCCGCTTGCAGCAGGTGTTCGTTCCCGTGACGAAGTGGAAAGGACGGGAAAGGTGGGAAAAGAATGGAAAGGGAATACAAGAAACAAGGATCCCTTTTTGTCGAAGTGAACGCGATCCGCCCAAGGCTTCTCTCCAGTTCTCTCTTGATTTCGCCGAGTTCGGGGCCCGGTTTTCAGATGTTTCTCGGATTTTCGGCTGGAAAACAAGTCGCGGGATCTTTCGTCTTCTGGAAGATTGTACCTTCGAGGCTGATACGAAGGGAAATCGCTAGAGATCCAAAGTCCATAGAAGCGTTCTTCAAATACGGAAATCGATCATTCGTGAAATTTCTTGGAAACTCTCGTAACCTTGCAGAATAATCTTGAAATAGTCGCAGCAATTAATGATTGTGCTATAAACATTATTAGAGTGTAAGGAAACGACACGTTGAAACAATTATTTCGTTATCGCTCGAAATTAGCAAGTTGACTCACAATGATATTGTACTTGGAATAATCCACTAATTATTCCATTATTCCATCACATATACCAACATTAAGAAGCAATTGCGTCGTGGTTTCTTCGGTGGCAAAGGCAAATGAATTCAGACGCTAGAATCGGGTCTAATTTCGCGTAGAACTACAAATGTCTCTTCATTAATAATCAGGATTCTACAGTGGCGCAAGAGTGCCTGACGTTGAGGCGGATTCCTCGGAGAGAAATAGAGACGCGAGAGAGAGAGAGAGAGAGAGAGAGAGAGAGAGAGAGAGAGAGAGAGAGAGAGAGAGAGAGAGAGAGAGAGAGAGAGAGAGAGAGAGAGATCGTAGGTACGCAAATTACACGACAGCGTCAGTGATGCTGAATTTCGAGGGAAAATTCTCTGCAAATTATTTCCGCCTGTATTGCCGCCTAATGAGCCTCTCCTCGGTATCCCGAGTTAAGGATTCGCCAATACGAGCAAGGATCTCCATTGGATTTCTCTCCTATTCGTGGAATCCAATTGGAATATTTTCTTTGATTACAATTTAATAGAAATTACAGTCGAAATTTCAAAGAATCCTTTTGCCACACTGGATTATACTTTAACTTTATCGGAAATAAATCAGAGATAATTGTATTCTCTGGATAAATAAGGTCTCCAGAGAGAATTTGTTTTCTCGTTTGCGCTTGAATATAATTATTTTAACACGCCCAACGCGTTTTACGGTAATTCATTTAGGAGGAGCTTCAAACAATTTATTGGCAAAGCGAATTGGCTCGGAAGCAGCTCAAAAGTAATTCAACCACAGGTTGGATTGGTCGAATTACGGAAAATTTACGGACGATGCTCCGATGGTACGTTTCGGTCCCATTGATGTCTCTGGAGAAGTTTCAATGTTTAAATGCACTTGGAAAAATGAAATTCAAATACTTAGAAGAAGCTGACCCAGTTCCAGTATGGAGTTGGAAGAGATTCTCCCTCGAGACTGTGGCAATCATTGATCCACGGTTCAATCGAATACAGGCAACTTTTGTTCCTTAAATAATAAACAGAAGAATATCTCCAATTTCTATACAATTTTCCTATATCTATATATCATTTCCAAAGTCCATTAAAATTTCTTGAAAATCACTTACACTATATTTTCAAATAATCTTATCGATTTATAGGAAAATGTTTGGACCAAATTCAACTGGTATAAATCGATATTGTTATCAACCGCAGTTGTTTTAGTTTCAAAGGAAATCGTGAGAATCGTGAACCCAAGGTGCCAAAGGGGTCGAAACCCCACAGAGGAGAACGCAAGGATTTCGATAGCACGTTTGGATCGAGGTCAAATGTCGAGATGCGAGCCAACGTTATCGGGCAAACACCTGTTTCCTGGAGATACGTCGACGCCAATATGCGACTTCGAGGCACGTGCATAATGCGTCCAGATTCCAGGATGAGGTTTACCCATGCTGGGGAGGCCACACTGCCTTTATCGAGGCCACTCTACGTCATGAGCCTTTTGGTACCTTGCATTTGATGGGTCAGCATGTTCCACAGTGACGTGCTTCTGTTTAAGCTCGTTCGATACATACTAACGTTTCGATGTTATTTTACCAATCGAATCAATTTTTATTCAATTTTATGATTGTTAAAAATTACTATAAACTTTTGAGTTAGTGTTAAGCGAATATTTCAATCTAACAGATTTTTCGCTTTATCGATTGTTTTATAATAGACTTTTCGAGCACATAGAATGTATCTCGTAGAGAAGTATTAAAAATTGTACAAATTCCTCACTATAAACGTGGTTATCCTCGTTACGCATTCTTGTTAGAATCGACATTATTCGACGTCGAGAGATTTTAATTTAGTTAAAACTCACGTCGCTACGAATAGTTACTGCTCTGCTTAAAAAGTGATTATTACATTCGTAACGTTGTTTTAAAAGAAAAATAGGCTTTTCTCGTGTTTTCAATTGGTCACGTTATTGTATTATTATCGCTCCTATTTGTCGACTGAAAAATGAATCGACCACGAATGCTGTTGCATTCCTCACACACTGTTACTCTCTTTCTCTCTCTCTCTCTCTCTCTGTCTGTTGCTACCTTTGTGATTAACCTGGCGTTAATTATGACGGATCGCCGGCGTGGCGAGCACAATAGGCGAGCTTGTATCGATGCAATAATTAAACCAGCAAAACGAAGTTCGGACCTCTGACAAATTGCAAGTGGACACGCGATCTGCTCTTCAGAATCGTAGCTCTTTGGTCTCGGTAACCTATTTTCCTGTTGGAAATTGTTCGAATAATTAGCGACGATTGTTAGCATTAGACAAATGAAACAATGAAATTAATTGAAATTATATCCTATTACAATTTCATTCAAAAATTAATTCCTAATTGGAAGATAATTAAGACACTTTGAATTTTTGGTAACAGAAATAATATTTTTGTTCATCGATAAACAAGTGTAGAGTGGTTATTTATTAGCGAACGTTTCTTCGATAGGAGTTCTTGCGTCTCATTGACGATTCGGTTTTCTAACTTCGTCTTTCATTAATTTCATTTCACAGATCGCGAGACGATTTTTAGGGGAGAAAATTCTTCTTGAACGTTGAATTAGTGAATGACGCGTTGTCATAGAAGGTGCTATGGAGACAAGGGACGGTTGGGTGGCGCATAATCCATCTGCTGAGCCGGCTTGCGACAATTACACTGCCAACACGCCATTCTCCTATTTAACCATGCGACCAAATTTCGAGAAATTGCCGTTTATACGCTCGTCTGGCGATTAATTCAATTGGGAAATTAGCGTAAAATCCGGACAGGTCTCATTGTCATCCTCCACAAATGAATTTCTCCTGAAATTCTTCGCTCTATTGCTCAAGTTAGGTAATTAACGTGCAACCCCGAATTCCACATAAATCACATTTCGTCCATACTTCGAAAATAAAGAGTAAAACAATTTTATTCTTCGATTGTTGTGCAGTTGTTTTCTCGCTGGCACGGGAAATTCGAGGAATCGAGGTGCCAAGTAAATTTTTAACAAACCTAATGGTTCGTGATTTTCATTAGGACCAGTTAAATGAAGCAAAACACAATATACTGTTATGTTCGTGAATCGAATAAATTGGACGAGTTTTCGCTGGGTGAATTCGCATGCAAGCGAATAGCCTTGTCGAAATAAAGGGTGGCTCTTAGTTTTTATGCCAGCGTGACATTTATCGAGACGAGGGGAGAATTTTAATAATTTTCCTATCAGAAAATTTACCAGTGCGCGCTCTCGTGTGTTCCACTGGGGAAAATTTCTCCTAAATACTCCGGTGCATATTAAATTTCCGTTCGACTTCGTTTTGGGTGCAATTACTCGAAAATCCCTCCTACTTCATTCGTGACAAAGTGACGGTCATCCCAATTGCAAATGCGATTGCCATTCGAAATCATTCACTACTTCCAGCGATTTATGTTCTTGACGGTTTCCTCAAAATTCTATACTACAAATCTCGATAAATTACAAAGAATTATTCAACAAAATTTTTCACCTTTCATGCAATACATAAAGTTCACCGGGTTAGATTATTATCTGGCTGAGAAATTATTTCATAAAATTCTGTATTAATAGTAAAATTCGCCGGTGCATATTTATAATAAATTTAATGAGGCTGCATTTTTTCGAAAGAACTGCTTCAAAGATTTTTATTCATTTTTCAGATTTAATCTCGAGTGAAAAATGAAAATTGGAAGAAATGAATAATTACCAAAATAATCATTTCAAATCTATTACAAATTCTAAAGAAATATTTCTATATAATTTTTAAATAATTGACACTCAGACTTCTTAAAATCCCTAGAAAATATGTCATATTTGGAATATATGCAAATGAATAGCAGAGGCTTGAATAGCGAGTTCGAGCTACCAATAACCGTTGAAAGCATTCTATTTGATTAGAACAGGAGGTCGGTAGTGGGCAAGTGCGCGTGGCATAATTTGCAATGATAGTGTAAAATTGAGCGGGATTCAGAAAGCGCGTGTTATCGCGATGAGATATGTCCGAGAGAGTTAATTAATTGGGGGAGTTGCAAGTGGTGCCGGAAGCTAATTACATTCGCCACGGGCAGTGATCCTTCATTTTAGATTCCGATAAACGAATGTTAATCAGCGACTGGCAAACAGTCTCGCCGCTGCAGACCGTTCGATTGGCTCACGCGTTCGGTGTTTCCTCTCTATCGAACGATAATGAGTTGAGCCTCTTCTTTGTTTTACGTCTATTAGAAACCACTTGAACAATAGCCTCCCGCGTTGTGCTCCGAATATAACCTGGAAATTCTCGTTCCAAGCAAATTCAGAATTCTGTTCGGTATTTGCGCTTAATTAATGTTGTTTTATTCAAGACCAATTTGAGGGGCTTTTGAGGATGGTAGTATTTGTGATACGAGTCTGGCTCTTTTTGTTAGTTTTATGGAATCGGAATAAGAATCAGAATCCTTGAAACTCAATATTTGTAATATTAAACCAGTTATTTATATTGTATTATTTAATATTATAATTGCTCGAATTTCTTTCTAAAGATTCAATTTTTAATTATTTGTCGCATTTATAGTTATTTATAGTTAAAATGTTTATTCGAATACGAGTTTGTTTCTTGCAAAATCTGTAACATAATAGACTCCTGAATTGTAATGAGCTAATAAAAGATTTAAGTAACATTATTTCGAGTTCACATAAAATTATTTGCTTCGCGAATTCATTAAACTCTTTGTGCAGCCAGTCGATTATTCTTGCATATTCTTCACATTGTCTTTCTTACCCACATATGTGTTTATACAGTACATCTATATTCAAGGATTGTCGTTGAGTCGCATCTCATTTTGCCGTCTGGTTCAATCGAGCAAAGATGCTTCCAGAAGTAGTATATCTTGCTAATTAACAAGCTTCTATTAAACAAGATAGAAGCTGTAACATTTGGAACATTTCGTCAAGCTCGACAGCACTCGAGGCAAAATTAATTAAGTGATTTTCCTCAACACGATTCCTCGCGACGATCGTTTCGCAAGATAAACCTTTGCCAAAATTTCCCGGCATCTTTGGTGTCAAGGGATTTTCCCCTACACTAGACATCTCTTTTACGAGGGAATTTCTTCCGCGACATTGGGATACGATGTCATTCGTGCGATTATCCTATGCGCGAAATTAATTAATGTTTGATGGGGTGAATCGTGGCAACGAGCTCAATTAAATTCGCGATGGAGCCGGAGGATTTGATCTCTGTTAATTAGGCGCCTCCTATGTTGACGTTAAGCATCTGCCATGTTTCGAGTAGTAAAATACCTTGTTACGCAATGAGATACTATTTGTCTGGTTAAAGCTATCAATTTCGTGATGTTACAGACATGTCGCGAAAAAGCGAGTCAGTAAAATAAAAGCAGATTTCTTTTTGTGTAAATATTTACTTGTCAATAATAGCTTCGCGCGGCAGTGAATTGCAAAAATCTATTATTCATATTATTTTGTCCTTTTATATGCCTCGTATACCTCGAAAACAAAGTCGATCAGAGTTTGAATTACTTTTTACCAGTGACCACTATGAGAAAGTTAATAAATATTCCCTGCAAAAAAACACTGAAATAATTGGACGGTTTTTGTTGTGGAAAAGTCGATGAAAAATATCGGTTTAAAAATATAGATGTTTATTTTCCACAATGCATTTTGCAGTAGGCAGAATACATGGTTTCGAGGAAGAATAAATCGAAGTGAGCAGCGGCCTCGTTGATCCATATTCTATGGTGAAGGCTCATAAGGCAGCTCTCTACCGAACGAAGATTTATTTTAAGAGAATTCTATCCGCCGAATCCTCTCGCTATCGAATGTTTCTCCATTATTGCTTGCTCCAGCTGGCCAACCGGCCCTCGTCTACGTACGCGCGCATATTTTACCCTGACGTGAGCCAGATTTACGCTGGCTAGCACAATGGGGACTTATGGCTTGCCTTCTCGCCGAATTTCGACTTAAATCTTCCAGTTTTTCCCAGCGGAAATTTATCGTATGATGGAGCAACTCGAACGAAGGTTTCTTGCATTATTACACGAAGCAAGTTAATAATTGAATTGCCAATTTTCCTGGAAAATATAAAAAATTAATAACCGGAGGACTCGCCAAATAGCAGATAATTATTGAAAATTAATAGAGTTAATCTTGTTAAAAAATTCTTCTCAGAATACACAGTGCAACTGATTGTGAGATTTATTTTACATAAATCAAAGTGGATTGTTCAATTAGTAGTCAGAGCTCTTCTCAAATGTAAGCATTGTATTAACTTCTATATATATTGTATTCAACAGCTTATTTCCGCTTTGCTTGAATCTACGAAACATTCAAAGGCTGATTATCCTCGGCTGGTGGTTAAATCCAGTGAAACGGAGGTTTTGCCATTTCAATTTTCAATTACTATGCGAATAAGGGCGGGTTCCACTTTCTCAGTGAAACTGGGCTGCATTCGGATCAAGCGCAGCGCACGCAAAGCGGAGAACAAAGAGGAAACTAGAATTAGATAGTTCCGGGGTTCTCGAAAGGGCCCCAAGCATCAAAAATTGCACGAGCTGCCTCGCGTCGAAATAAATATTCAATTCACAAGGGAAACGGGAAGCAAGCCACTACGTTTCCTCGCCTATTTTCCACTTTCCTGGGAACAACTTTATGAAACGGGACTTGGCAGCCTTTCACCGACTCATATATTCTATACATACGTATATACGTATATATGTATGTAGATCGTAACAAAAACAGGAACCGCTTTACCCGGAGATTATCAGATCCGACTAATTACGGAACGTTGAGCCGTGCGAATAAAGAAAACTTCACGGTGCATGGTTTCAAGGCATTTTCTACGAAAGCGCGGTTGCTTGAGTTTAACAATAGGGTTAAATAAAAGTGGGCTTGATACGAAGCTGAATAGTTCGAGGTTAGTTGCTTCCATATTCGTGCGATTAAAGAATTTTTCTGTTAAATAGGAAATATTCTCTACCAAAGTTGAAATTAAAAATTGCAATATTTCATTGTGATTATTTATTAGACTGAAAACTGTTGTATCAAGTAGTTTGAATTTGTGTTTAAACCAGTGAAACGAATGTAAAGAAATAATTTAAAATACAACCAGGATTTCATTTTTGCGATATTTTAAGCTTCTCGATGAACAAATAGATCTGTCCAGGTGCCACTTTTTTAACTCGATAAAATAAGTGAATTATTTTTTAATTGATTAGACTAATAATTGATAAGATAAGTTAATTCTCAATTACTGAGAAGATAATTTTTTTTTTGTTAACTCTCGTCAGATTGCGATTCATCTTAGTACTCGAAAGAAAGTTCAGTGACGCCTCTCGTGGTGAGAGGTCGAGATCGATGTTCCAATTTCTATTCAATTAGATCCGTGAGCCACGCGCAAACTACCATTGTTCGCAACGATGTCAAAGTAGCGCGCCCTGCTACCAAAGTCCCGCGAGTCAGCAGACTTCCTGGTCGCAGTGGCTGGAGAGGGTCGCCACTAATTGCTCGGAAAAGTCGTGCACACCCACTAATCGTCACCACTTTCCCATTAGCACCGTGTCAAATTGCCGGGGAATTTTCCTTTTCGGCACAAAATACACTGGTTAAACACTCCCCTGTTACACGGATAATTCATTTCTTTCGGATCACTCAGGAATCTCGCACCAAACCAATCATATTTTGAAGAATATTTTAAAATTCTAATGATTGGATATTAGAGGATTTTTTGTCGAAGATAATTGAAAATGATTTTTTTAATATATCGTCGATCGTATATAGGATATTGTTATTTGCGTGTAGAATCGAGTTAGGAAAATTGTGTATGACTAAGAGCGTGGAGTATCGACTTTTCACTAGGCGACCGTCGACCTCTTCACTCTCAGATCAATATCAATGTAAGTAGAATGACCTCCGAGTCGAGTCAGACAGAGCTCCTAATACTCAAATTTTATTAGTTCCCAATATTGACATTCAACGAGACAGTTTCTAATTTTTTCAAACCGATTCCTAGAAAAACGATTTCCTTATTGTTGTAATAAAATATTCTCATTCTAAAATGCATTTTTAATTCAAGATTTCTTCTTAACGAACACTCTAAATCTTATATCGACGGTATTACAATCCTGATTATAAGTAAACTGGCTAATAAACAATTTTAATAAATTGGTATATATTTTCAACTCTTCATAATTTTTTAATAATAAGTGGATTTTAAAAATTCCTGTCGAGACGTGCATTGCAATATACGTGTAGCTTAAATTCGAAATTATAGAAGATACAATTATTTATATCTAAAAAGTTGGCATTTTTTGTTTAAAGTGTTGAAATGATTAAAACAATGTATTTGCGTTGGAATAAATTTTCCTTTCTTCACTTTCCAAAGTAGAAAATCTTGGAGGAGAAAATATATAAAGAACCAGCCGAGAATCCGGTTCATTCTCAGGGAAATCGAATCCAGGTGGAAAGGGCTACCAAGCGTAAACCGTAGGGCAAGACGAAGGAAAACTGGCGAGAGTCTGCTATGGTAGCCCTTATTCGATTTGCTCGTTACTCAAAAGTCCTTTTGCGACCAAACGGTGGACCAACACGAACGAAGCTCCAGCTGGCAAACGCAATAAACGGCTGGATGCTCGAGTTCCGGAAAATCGCTCTATTTTGGGTGGACGTTCCACGATTTATGCGTCGCTGCCAGTCGAATTTGTGGTTAAACGCCCCGTTAAGCAGCGACCACGATCCACCACACGGAGACGACTCCTACGGATTTTTCGACTCCTATTTCTACCGACAATACGGACCGATGCCTTTGAAATTGATGATAAGACTATTTGCTTCTTTACTGAGTCCTGGAGTCCTCTGCATTTGCAAGGACTTTATTTGCGAATTTAAATTTTAATTCTTGTGTTACAATCGAACACATTGTTTTTGTGCAAACAATTCTTTTTTCTACTCTTGTAATTTCTTTGGAGAATCAATTTTTTTCTTTAATGAATTTTTACAGTAGTATGTAAATTTTTATGCGTTGTAGATTTTAGATTCAATGGTTTATTGAATTTTGATAATTTTCCTTTGCTTATTTATTCAGGATCTTTTAAAGTTTCTTTTTTTGTTAAATCACTGTTTTAAAGGAATTTGGCACTTCCTTGGGGGAATCAGACAGGCAGGGCATGTGTTTGATAAAAATTGGTTCAGCAGTTTCCAGGGGATTTGGAGAAAAAGTTGTCCGGTTTTCCCATAAAAATTTCAGACTACTCCAGGCACGCCTTAAGTGCGCTCCGCGGTTAGATAGTGGACCTAGCTTAATTATACACCGTCTCTTTGGGTCTCCGAGTCTTCTTGTTTTTACTCCAACTTCTTGGAAGATTACTTTCCATCAAACATGTATACATATGTACATGTATTAAATATTTATATGTATGTTTCGTACGGTTGCTTCCGCGATGATAGAGAAACTTTTCAGTAGAAATTAAGAAACTTACTCTGGGAGTATAACTTTTCCAGTGAAAAATATACGGTAAAAAAGTGACCACTCACAAAATTCTTCAGAAATTATTAGAAGCGAAGAAATTTGGAAAATATAGTTTTTAAACAAAGTAAATCTTTTTCTCCATATTGTCAGTTGAAATCAACAATGCCAATCTTTAAATTATTTACATACACGTTTTTTAAATTATACAATTTTAAATGGAATATAAATATCTGATGAATCATCATGTACGTCATCATATTATATGACGAATTTCGTAGCAGCAGCATGCGACGTATCTTCTCAATCACTTCTAACCGAGTCGCCAATAAGAATGAAGAAGATTCGAAGAGAAACAAAAAGTGTTGAAGTGCATTATACAGTGGGAAGTACGTTTTTTAAAGAGCGTTGCTGGAGATAAATAAAGCAGTGAGTTCTTAATTAAAAACAGACAACTTTGAGGCTTGATTACTCACACTCGTAACCTCACGGGAGGTTCACGATTCTTATTAAGGGAGAGAGAAATACAGGGACCCTAGACGGTTAATTGGCAGTTCATTAAAGCCCTACTCCGCTATTTTCTTCATTCTTCGACTTCTCTCAAGCCCCCACGCTCTTCACTGTGCGATCCGCTCTTTCTTGTCGCCTTGATAATGGCCTTCTATCTGCTCAATTATTCCAGGGCTGCACTGATAAAATACCCCGCAAGAACACCACTCTTTTCTACTCGATTCCCATCCCTGTTCCCATAAGTCTCTCTTTCATACTCTAACAATGGTATTAGGTACTTTTCTTCGACCCTCGCAAAAATACCCTGGTTGCCTCTAGGGAATCAGCACTTTTCTCTAATTTTCGTACATTATTGTTTTTAACCTGATCTAGTAGTCGATTTGATATACCAAGTTTGACATACCAATGCCAGTCTCAGATAATAAAATATTTTGTTCGTGACTTTGCTCTGAATTATATTGCTACCACTTTCTAAGCAAATTACTCGAATTTTTAATTAAAATTAGGTATTTGCGTATAAACTTGCAGTTGACATTTTTATGTAATTTTAATTCTAATACTATGAATTATGCTACAATGTATAACAGTGATTTGAATCAAATTGAATACTTTTCTTGTGCTATTGAATCGTTTAATTCTATACTTCAAAAGGTCATTTCAATTAGTGTATTAAAGAAAGAAAAAGGCGTGTATACGGTTGAATGAATCAAAATAGAATTCCAGAAGAGTTATCTTTAATTAGGTTTCATTGTAAGAGGAATATTACAAACGTTTGTTTCAATGAAGTAAACGACAAGAGAAATTGAATTTTCACAAGTTCCAGCGGAGTAAGGAGTATTTGAATCTAGACTCAAATTGGAGTGTTCCAAAAGGGCGATCGAGGCAGATTATAATTTTCCGCGCGAATTCTTTGAGCAGCAGAAGGAGCAGAAGGAGGAGGAGATGGAGGATGAGCAGTAGCAGTAGAAGCAGCATCAGCGCAAGAAACAATGGCAGACTCGATCAAAGGGAGAGAGAGAGAGAGAGGTAGAGCTGAAAGGGCGATTGCATCGTTCGCCTCAAACCGTTCCAATCGCAATTATCGCGCGAGCGGTTTTCCCCTCGGCTCGGCATTCAGCGAATCGCTCGTCACTCGCAATCTTTTCCGCCTTTCCTGCGACGGCGGATTCCATTCGTGCAGTGCCCTCGAGGACTCCCGATTAAATCAAACTTCTGCTGCAGGAGCTGCTTTCATACTGTCTTTCTTTCTTTCGTTCTTTCTTTCTTTATTTCGATCCTTCTCACTTTGCAACTGCCTTGTTTCGTCAGAGCTTCGTCCGTCTCCTTCTTCTTCTTTTTATTGTCATTTTAATTATGCTTTTGGATATGATAAGTTTCCTGCTGAAACGACTGTCATTGTATTCAAATTACTATGTATTATCAATACTCACATGTAGAGTAATGTACTACACAATATGTACATAGTATAGTTATTATCAAATATAATACGTTCTACAGTTGAAATTTTGTTTTACAACGCGTGTAAGTTCTTGTTACAATTTCTTGTAAATTTTCATATGACTGGTCGAATGAATTCTCCGGATTGGAAGAGAGGGAGATAATAATGAAGAACAGAGAGCGCGAGAGAATAGGGGGGGGGGGGGGGGGGGGAGAGTTTCGGCAAAAATTCCAACTATGTCGAAGTCGCTATCGAGGTTGCTCTGCCAAGTGGCTGGCTCACAAGCCCTCTCCTCCCAGCAAGCGTGTACAACCCAAACAGAGCACGTTTCAAATTTTGAGGGGAACTTCACTGAGAAAAACTCAAGCGAGCCACCGAAGTAGTTTCCAACTAGCCCGACTAGTTCGACGATGGGCCTTCGTCTACCGTTCTGCCCCCTCTCCCCCTTCTCGTTTCGCGGCATCCACGAATAACCGCTTCATAACGGACTTGGACTTTGCCTCCGGCACAATATCTCAACTCTCTACTAGCAATTTTGCTCGAGGATTCGCCAAAAGATAGTAGGTTTCATCTGTGCTTAGCAGGAATGCCTCGTCGAATCAGTGACTGCGATTTATCACTAATGATCGGAAACTCACGATTGCTCCACTGACTCCAATTTATTCAGGAGACCGATTTTCTAAGACTAACTACGCTTTCGATCATGAGTCGATTGCTCGAATGATTGCATGGAAGATTGCTTTATGGAAATATGAATTTTATTATTGACAGAATATTGTACACATATGTACATCTCTGGAATCGACTTATTTAATTAATAGAAAAAAAGGATTGCTCAAATTTGCTCATTATTCTCCCTTAAATTTAAACTGTCAAACTCCAACGACATATAATCAAACCCTCTATTTCATGGTGTATTGTACTCTATATCATATTCGGTTCATCTACCGTAGAATTGAATATCGTAGCTCTTCCGCTCTTCACCCTCATTACGGTGAAATTCTCGCATAAAATCGTGGTAATCCATCGCGTCGAAATTCATCCGTCAATCCGCGGCAGCAGATTAATGAATCCGGTGCGTATGAGAAGGATAACGAAATTCGCATTGGAGTCGAGAGGATACCCTTGGGCAAGAACATCTGAAGCAAGAGGAAGTGAGAAAACTTGAGAGAAAAAGAGAGAGAGAGAACGCAAGAAAATCGGAGAGCACCAGTGAAAAAAGAAGCGCGACTCGAGGAAGGAAGAACTGGTGGATAGGGTGGGGTTGCCCTCGTCAAGGGCAACTCGAGGGTTTCATTAATAATCCGAAGGGTGGTTGAGCTCACTCGTAGATGCGTTATGCGATTATTCTCGGCTCAAGGGTCGCTGGGGAGACCCAATGGTGGAATTGGCGGGATATCAGACTCGTGAGCACTGCAAGAGTGTTTCTCCTTAGGATCAGAAGGAGCAAGTTGAAAAATCGAAAGTGGAAGACGCGAGTTCTTCGTAATACGATGTAAAAGCTAAAAGCACCCTAGACCAAAGAAAACACTGCTATTTTCTCTATCAATTCTATTGATACACACAGCTCTATTGAATTTCATAATCATATTACGTTGAAATGAAATAAATAGAAAATAATATGAAATAAAAATCACACTGATTTAAACAGTTATTCGAAATCGAAGTTTTTTACAATTGTAAGAAGAATTGTGTTAAGATACTCGACAAATCAATTTTGACGAGAATCACCAAAAAATCACACTATATTTTTTTCCTCTTTCAGGTATCTCTTGCGTGCCACTCTCCATGAATCAAAAACCCATCAATCACTTTTATTACAGTGTACGAAATAAAAACGAGAGATAGAAGAAACAAGAGCCCAATTATAACAGTCTAGCTTACAGTCGAATATTTTTCCTGGAATTTGTGAAAAGTGTCTGGAAATCAGTCGAGTGCCCCTTGCCTTTGCTGGAAGTTCTCCACGAGGTAGGGGATATCCCGACCCTCTGGAGTTCTGGAGGAAAGTAGATAGAGGAAGGAGAAAGAGTGTGTGTGTGTGAGAGAGAGAGAGAAATGTAAGAGTGGTAGTAACAGTAGCAAACGTGCTGATGGCAGTCGTTATGGATCGCTACCCGTAACAAGCAATTTATTCGGCGCGCTGGATCGGTCTACGAGTATTATTGTCATAATACGTCAACACCCTCGAGACGGCTAGTGTCCAGTACCACCCTCTTTACCCTCGCCTACGCTTCTCGACCGTCTCTACCACTGTTTGTTCGTGTAGCTTCTTCAAAAACGTGCTCTCTGCGAACACTAGCCAATATACTCGTCGACAGTGAATCATTCGAGAGGATTGCTGGGCTTCCGAGGGATTCACAGTTCAGTGAAAACGACGTGTCTACGTTATTCAAGTGCTAGTTTTCGTTACGAGAACTCGTAGTTTAATTGTAGTGCTTTTGAAAAAGCACAATCTTAAACAGCGATTCAGCAGGGTAACAAAGCAATTTTGTACAATTATTCTAACAACCTGAAAAATGTTCTAAAAATAATCATATTGAATGAAAATGAAATTTTAATTTGGCAGATTGTTTTAAGTAATAAAATAATAATAGATTTAAATGAGTATTTTCATACAGGAGGATTGGTAAGTTTAATTATTTTATTGTACAAAAAATAAAATTACTTGTCTTTTAAATTTTTCACAATACAACAGTAGATTTCTTACTTATCAAAAATAAGCCAATAGTTTTTGCAGGGAAATAAAGAGATTGTATTGTAGATCTTTTGAATTTCGTGCTTTGATGCATTAAGCAATTGATAGAGAGGAATTTCAGCATGTCGAAATCGTGCAATAAATTTGCTATCTCCACTGTGGTTGGACAGTCATTTGTAGTTTGGTATCTGCGCGAGCAGAAGTTGGATTGGAATTTGAAGGAAATTGCTTTCGGCTGCATTTCGGTCGCTAGATTCCGAGAGGGCTCCCTCCAAGCTGCAGATGCAGATGCCAGCAACGACTGTGTTCGGTACATACAGGGAACCCTCGAGGAACCCTTGATAAACGTATTCAACTTATCAGAATGTCACACCTGTGCTATATTCGTATTAAACTTCTACTGGAATGGTCGAGCTCATAATCCATGCTCGAGAAGCGGACGATAGTGGAATATTGGTTTTTAATTTTTGTTTTACTATATTCGCATAATCCGAAAAATCTGAAATAATTACTTAACAATATTCGTACTAACAATAAGACATAAAATCTCTAAAAGTATAAATGTGGTACTTTTATAATTTCAATGGAGAATTTATATTGATGAATTATTATATTATGTGTAATATCCTAATATGCCTAATTTTTTTCATGATCTCGTGTTGAACAATTCTGGAGGTTAGGTGAAATCCGCTTTTACCGAAGGAATCGGTAAACGAAGGTAACGTAATTCCTCGTGGAAACAGGATGAAAAGAGGAACATGGAATTGATATCTCCTATGATGTTTAACTCGAGTGAACTTAGCTTTACTGACTCACCGTGATAACTTCCGATCGTAAGTTAGGATGAAATCGATGTACACTTTAATGAAACTTCGAATTCAGTTGCTCAGTCACGGGAAGTCGCTGCTGTCACCGCGATGCCTGAAACATTTAAATAAACTCGAATTATGATAATTGCGCATAGCACAGAACAGAAAAGATACAGTTTCGATAGCAAATATTACCACACTGACCCTGATTATCGTAGAAAAAATTATACGATACCCTTCTCATTTTTCCACTCACTTCTCTTTCATAAATATTAATTAAGACAAGCCGGAGTTATGATAGTTCTGAGAGGATCGGAGGAGAAAAGTTCCCGAGGAAATATCTACCGATTTAAATGTCGTCGGGAGAATTATTAATTCCTCCCTGAGTCTACCTCATTTATCACTTTGCATACGGCAAGTGCAAATCTTATTAAACATTTGAAAAAGGGACGCCATTTACGCAGATGATCCAGAAAAATTTATTCTTCGAAGGAACATAGACAATATACTATCAAAGAAAAATGTCTTTTTTTCTTTTGGAGATTCAATTTTTCATATTTAATAAAACGAGGAAGATTTTTACCTTTGTATCTCTTTATTATACAATATTAGCATTGAAGCACAATATTTCATGTGTTTCAAAGAGCTTCGCAAATCGTTCTATTTATGTCACGAAAAGTCCTTTTTTTCAAAGAAGTAAGCTTCGTAAAAAGGATAGTTGAGGAGTGACAGTATAACTGCTGGTTGTAGAGCACTCTATCCAGTAGTAGAACAACTTTTTTCTCTCTTACTCAGAAATCTACCAGGAAAAACGACTCCAATTTCGTTCCCAGCTCACCCAGCCACTGTCAATTGCAGCTGAAGCTCTTTGTAACAAACAGCATGTAAATCCGTAGCCAGCAAACACGACTCCCGCGATATTGTGCCACGTTTATTAACGCCCTCGACACCGCATTACTTTTCTTGTGTTTACGCGGTTTTCTTCTCTATCACTATCCTGTAATGCGATCCCAGGAAATTGGAAGAACTTTGCCACCAGTTTCTTCAGACGATTGGGTACTTTGTTGCCGCAGTGAAAAAGGAAATTAAGAGATAACTAATGAAATATATAAAACCTTGTTTATACTTGTACGATATAATTATATAGTTGTAGGAATTTATAATTATAATCGACTGTTGAAAAGGAAAAGGTTGAATAATGTTACTTTGCAACATGTGAAATTTTTTGGGGGAATTTTTTGTAGAGCAGGATATTATAGTGTAGCAGGTTTCGCGATGCAGTAGATTTTACCCTCCACTAGCCGGACCAACGCGTGACGCAGGAGTCGCAGTGATAAGACTCACGATAAATTGCTTCTAGTCTCGGAAGCGGATATCCAGCAGCTTCCGAAAAAGTTTTATCCTTGAAATCTAGGGATTATTCACCAGCAACTGTAATCCTAATGGCCAGCCACTTATAGTCTCAAAGAAATTTATAGGAAAACTTTAAGTGCTCCGAAAATAAGCAGAATAGCTAAATGCAAATCGTGGATTTTAATTAAAATATTTATTATAAGCTTTATTCATTTCAACTATTAGTTAAACGTGAGGTTCCTCTGTTTAATGAAGTACAATAATTTGATCTATTTTAGATTTGTTTATTTAAGGAAAATATCCTCCATTTGCTTGAATATACTTTTTTACTTAAAGAAATTCTCATTTTTGGAATCAATAAACTCTGGAATTTTTCAGACTGTTTAGTCCGTAGAGACAGTTTTAAATATTTGAAAAAAAAGAAAATCTGGATGAATAAGTAAGTAGTATTCTGGATGAATAGATGAATGGGTGAGAAAATAAGATGGATATGTAGATAAAGTTTGAGTATTAAACGAATTAGGATAGATATTATCGGGAAATAAATGAGTATCGGAATTGTATCTGCTTACTATTGTTTTAAAGCGTGCCTCATATGCTTCTGGGTTTACAGGAAGCTCGTTTCATTATGTCCCGTGGATCGAGGAGTTTATTGCACTATCGATTATCGTTGCAACCTTTTGTCACAGCCATTGTAGGCTTAATGTTCCGATGTTCAGCAGCGCGATAGCATCACTAACCCAGATACGAGGTTCAAATCGATACAAAGAATGCGAGGGGATGGGTGGAAACGTGTTGAAGAGACTGCGAGAGAGAAGAATACAGACGGATGAACAGATCACGTTTATTAGAGAAAAATATCCTGATAACTATGAGGATTATTGAAAATCACAACTATCTATTACTTTCTTCTGTAAACACAAATTGAATTAATAATTTTTACAATTATTAATTTTAATTCTCTTTGTAAAATCCACTTTGTTAATCTCGGGATATTGTATTCGTATTAACACGAAGATAAAATCTGATTCGAGTCAATAAAATAATAGCAAATACTAAATGTTAACTTCTCATTTAAAGTTGAACGTTTAAATTTGAATTTTTGAACCTAACTTGTAATTTTAAAATTAATGTAAGTTCTGAAGCTAGGAAATATTCAGTTTCAATTTTGAACCAAAAAAAATCTGTAATAATGATTGGATGAATTATTATTTAGATAGATATTGAATTTAATCAGATTACTTCCTGAAACAGTTTTAAGCTAAAGTTAGAAGACACGAGTTTCTCAATTACTTGCGATTCTGACGGATACGTGGATTGTTACTGATAACGATTTATCAGCCAATCCTGCGAAAAGGAGGACACTGGAGCATTCCCGAGCCAATTAAAGTTCCAGCGATTAGCGAGTAGGTCTCTCGGATCCCCGATCGTTCTCTTTTCACAGGACAAATTTCCCGAGGATCTGACTGACATGGCCAAAGTTTCCTATTGCTCGGAACTTCCGGTGATTCTACTGGCCATCCTTTACCATTGAGCCAATGAGGTTTTAACTCTCTACTACCTGAGTAGAGTCATGGGAAAAGTTGAAACGTGCTGAATGAGACGACAGATGTGTTCTCTGAGACACCGAAAATTGAGTAAAAAAAAGACTGATTTAAGCTGAATGAAAACTCGGACCGAACACGTCATATTGCTCAAAATTCAATTATTAACATAACACTTAGAAATGTTTAAATTGCTGAGTTCTAATCCAGAAGTTATCACAGTATTTCTAGTAATTCTAATGAGAAACTGTAAAAACATCTTCAAAGGAATTTTTAATTTCACCTCTTTCATTTCGAATCACTTCAACAGGAAAGAAGTAAAATTGTCTGTTGCCAAAAATATCTTCTTCGTCTGTATAATGTTTATTTAAATGAGTACGATCTAACTGGCAATTAAATTGCACTCAAGCAGGATTCCCTGGGCAAATTCAACTGTTCGCGAGACTCGTGTTTAGACAGCGAGGTTTTTCCGAATCAAGGATTTGCAATGGATTCGCAAATGAATATGCGAGTATATTCAAATTAGCGGTGCGCACCTTATCTGCATGCGTGTACGACGCGAATCTCTGGAAATAGAGATGAACACTAGGAGGGTTTGGCTGTTAGAACAACCGAGCCAAGTCTATATCTTCGAAGACCCAGTGTCTTCGCAAACATCATTTCGCGAAGTTTCTACGCGACAACCTGAGAGAACTGTATGAACAAAGTTCAACGTGCCAGTTAATTTCACTAGGAATTTAAAGCTCTAATTTATCTAGTGACTACCGTACAGCTCGGTATATGTGTCAAGCGAATCGATTTCTGATTTAGCAAACTTTTAATATTCTCATTTCTCATAATTTTCGCATTTCTTAATGTTTCAATTGTTCTCTAATTCGTTTTCATTTTTATTCGTAAAATGTTATATTCTTAACATGAAATTGGAAACTACCATGATTAACAGTGTATTAAAGATAATATATATATAGCATATTAGAGAATATACTTCGATATACACAAAGTTTTGAAATTAATCTACTAACGTGAGTATTATTAGATCAGGAACGAAGTTTTAGTTACAGAGGAATCTACGAAGATTCATAGATATGTATTTGCACTCTGTCACCGAGTGTAAACATCCCATGCAATTATCACTAAAACCGAGGCGTCGGTGGCACCTGAATGATTTATAAGGATCAAGCGTAGCCTGAGGGGAATTTTAAGCCGGCCCATTATCACTTAATTCCACGGCAGCCCTCGAGAGAGCAAGAGAAGGCGGTTGCACTCGTTGCCAAGAACGACGTCGATTGAGAGTGCGATAGATTTTGGGGGAAGAACGTTTCCCACCGGAAATATTCCTCTTCTGGAAGCGCTGATCGTGCGCGATCTCCTCGCGAATAGTGGTTGCTCTGCCAAAATTTGTCCCTCGGAAGCTTCATTTAACATTCATGAGGCTTCTCCTTCACTGTCGTCTTGCTTTCTCAACGTTGAAATACTGATTATAAAGTAAAAGCGAGAAATTAACGAAATTAATATTAACAATTATAAATAATTCGTCTGGACAATAAATCTCTAATATCATTTAGATCCATGAAAAAAAACAATAGGTCCTATCGCTTTCAAGTCGAAACTCGATCTCCAAAAAACTAATTTCCGCGCCAATTAACAAATTATTTCGTTGATTGGTCTCTTCCCCTCTGGGTGGAATTTCCACTTGGTAGCGAAATAATCTCGCTCGAGAAATCGATCCAGAAGGGATCAAGGTCTCGAATCGAGGGTCGTTCGACAAAAAAAATCAAGTGGGAAGAGTAAAAGACGTAAAACTGTCATTGATCAATCTCACAGGTCTCGACTTTGCACACTGGACGCAGTAGCCCTTCTCCAGCTGTCAATGAAAAATTCACGCCCTCGTTGTGAATACAAATCGAGCCATTAAGATTGAAAGTACGCGTCTCGCGCGCTGGGAAATCCGACGTCTGTGAGCCGCTGAGGGATTCTTTCTACGGAAAGCTTGTGGCTACTGCTGCTGACAGATGTATGAGACACGAGAAGGAAGAGGAACGATGCTAGAATCACCAACGGACGATTGATGCAGGTTTAAGTAGAAATGAAAGAGACGCTTGGTACACGCGAATGAAATTCTGTCGTGACGCAGATCGTGCAGAATGAAATCTACTCGCGGAATGGAACATACGAGAGGAATTTCAAGAATGGAAAATTAAGGGATAGGATAGATAAAATATGAAAGATTCCACTGGAAATTAACGTTAGATTGAAAATGACTAAAATCACAAACATTTTTCCCCTAGTTTGCCGGAATATAATAAAATGCTGTTAAAATTAAGAAAAAACTGTCAACAGAATAAACTACCGCGTCAATCCACTGGTTAACGCGACCCTTCTCTCCCGATCAAATAGTTTCCCCACTGTTCCAACCAGATTTTGTGGATCTCCCAAAAAGTTCCAACATCAGGGTGACAATTAACTCCGAAATAATGAATAATTCGCAAACGAACAGAGTGGAAACTCCAGCTACTTTGTGCCTGGGGTGAAACTTGAAATTAGTCCTGCGAAGTTGCAGCCGAATTAAATGTACTCGGCGTGAGTTTTCAGAATACTGCTGGTTCGAATCTCTTTCCCCGGAAGAGGAAATGCCTTCGTAACTTCTCTGCGTTCTAATTCGACGCTTTTAAATGCGCGCGCGCGCGCGCGGCCCTAATTAAAATATTTCTCCTCGAACAATGAGGATGGGCGACGCGAGTCGTCGATCGATAATGAGGCCATAGTGGATCACAATTAGCGATGATCATGGAATGGGAGGGGTGTCTTAGATTTCCTCCCGTTTAATCGGGCTGGCTCATTGCAGAGTTAATATACCGCGTGAACCAGATATCCAGCCTTGATTTATGTTCCCATGGAGTTCACTGTCTGTTCTGGACAGCCAATTCTATCTACGATTACCCGCTTTCAACTGTAATGTCTGTCTTCTCTGATCTTTGCTAACTCACGATTCAATTACTCATTGTCCAATATAGTCATTGAAATAGAATTAACGATACAATTATTCATTATTCACTGTATTGATGAAAATAAAAGCTTTGATTTTTTGTGACTACGAATAATTTCAGTCATTTATTTGTCGACGTTTAAACTGTTTTAATATTGTTCGATTAATGTACTGTACTATATTAATAACTATATTATACTGTATATTAATAAATTCTGATTGAGAAATAAGTCGTTCACATTGAATTATCCAAAGAATACTACCCTATTATCAAAACTAATTATAATTATTTTCAAATTTGAAAAACTAGTAAGACACTTTCTATAGCTGGAATTTCTTTGTACTGTCTTTTGAATGATCGATAGGTTGAAGATTTTTGTCATCTTGAATGCACCTCTAGATTTTCATCCTTCGTTGACGATTATCGCCGTCAACATGATTCAGGAATTCTTTCCGTGGCGCCACTTTTCGCATGACACAACCTATTAATTAGAGGAACCATCTGTCAGGGTCTCTCACCCTTGGCCCACCACCATTAATTACGGTCTCGAGACGCACAATAAGCGTTCCCGGTCCTCGAATTACAATTGCGCTCGCTGACTTAAGCCTCAATGCGCTACCCTCGAACCTCGCGACTGACAGGGTTCTCCTGCATGGCGTGGGTGATGTGTGAAACCCCTATGAACGCGTCACTCATGCAGTTTGTCATGTTAATATGACGATGAGTGCATTGAAAACTGATTAGGCCTTCGCTGCAAGCTGGAAAACGAAATTTTGGAGACGGCGAATGAGAAACTTTACTTTATTTTGATGGAAGGTGCTGTTTCGCGAAAGATTTGAACGAATAGAAATTTATTTCAGGTAGTAAAGTAGAGTAAAGTTAATATACACAAGACCGTATGTTAAAATTTCCAATTTATCTACAGGAAGGAACCTTGTAACATAGAGTTGATTACAGTGAAAATATTCATTTTAGAAAAATCTAATAACAGTGTAGTATTTTACAATGAAAATACAAGAACACATCGCGTTATGACTACGGTTTCTATTGAAATTGCAGACATTGGAAATAGTAACGAAAGAATGTTCTCCAACAGTGTAAAATATTCTGTAACAGTGATTCAAAGTTATTCGCCGAAAGGAAATTGTTTCGCCGACCATCAAATCTGTCAGTCAACATTTGACTTTCGAATTTTTGCTGAACTTCAATTTCACCCAATCGAAATGTTTCCTCTCGTACCAAACCGATCGCAAAACTCGCGAGATTCGCACGTTTCTGAATAGTCCTGGTGATTACAATAGTCGGTTGTGTTGAATATTTTACATTTTCTGTTTCGCGGAGAGAACAGGAGGTTCGACCCTTCCAGATCTCTAATAAAAGATACTTGAGTTGGGTCGGTTGAGCCGACTGTAATTAATCGAGGGTGAGAAAACACCAACGAAGAAGACATCGGCCGATCGCTCTTGAATCCCGAATTAGTTCTCGTGGTAGAAATGCAGCAAATGAAAAAAAAATTCGGGGAACCTTCTCGCAGTGATTTATCAGGGAATAAAATTGCATTTATAGCTCCAATTCCTCTTCTGAGTGGATTGAGTTATGTGAGTTCACTGGAATTCCCTGGAAACCCGCTTTCAAATTTCCCGTGATTTCGGCCGGGAATTGTGAGCAACGCTGTTTGGTCACTGCGAGCTGTTAACGTTTGCGGCGAAATAAACTTCGTAACTCAAACTGAACGGGCTGGAACGAACAGGTGGAATGTTTGGAAGGGGTTAATTCTGGAGAATGAGCACTGCGACTCCCATTCTCACGACAAATTCGTAAAATTGCAAAGTTTCGTTGGTTAATCAGAAAAAATCGTTCTCTATCACTCGTGACGAAATGGAATCCTGGATTTTTTTGTCCAACAATTATACTTTATCCTGATCTCCGTTAATGAGAAAATTGATCAAACTATTTAATTGCGATGAGAAATCACCGCATGAAACATAATTCAAGTTACGAAGACAATCGTAAATTTACCGTGACATGCTTAATATCGAATTTAATTTATTACGCAATAATTAACAATTATTTTCGATTATAATGCATCCAAATTATTTGTTACTTAATTATCGGTAATTAGCAATTGTTTTGTGGAACAATACTGGAAGCATCAGTTGCAAATACATTTTCCATTTGTTTGCTTATCAGACAATTGATAACTGTGAATCAATATTGAAATTACATATTAGGACGTACAATCAAATGTAAGACAATTACTTATACATATAAATTTGTAAAGAACGCGATGCAGTTGGAAGTATGGTTGTTTTTTATTAAGAAAATTGAAATAGATGAAGGAGACTGCGTGCTTCCCGCAGAATAGTAAGAAATTTTCGAATCTCCTTTAATTTCTTCCAAGTGCCTCGTGTCGAGAAGGGCCAAGAAACACTAGGATTTATGGTAGCGAAACTCGTTTCAATACTCCTTGCGGCCCAGTTTTTCTCAGCCGTAGCTAAACTTTTCTCAATAAATATTAGACCGCGTATATCTTGCCACATTTTCCACGGCGCAACTTCGACCGTTAATTAAAATAATGATTATTGGTTCCCTCGATGGGCTTCGATATTTGAAGTTTTTTGTTACTGCTAAGAATATAGAGTACTAACGATTAGGCTTCTACATAAAAGTAAGCGTCTTCTACTTCATAAACATCAACTTAAAGTTGTTTTTTTTATGTCAACCCAAATTTGCATTTTGCATCGAATCAAAATTATTATTCTGAATCACGTGAACGAAGTAGATTAAAATATAATTAAAATCTTTAACTATTTGAGAATGTTTCCAATTATTTTGGAAAAAGAATTCCATTAAATTAAAGATAATTCGTTTCCTCACATATAATTCACAAATTTATTCGCGAGTCACTTGATGCGTTAACGAATAACAAAATACTCTGAACACACGAAAGTTGAAAAATTTATTTTCCAAGTGTGTTCAGTTCCAGTATTTGGATTCTTTTTCAAATTATACTCGTTTTTCTTTCACGCGGTTGATCTTGCTAAAAGAGTTTCATCGCTTTTGCCTTGTGGGAATAATTGCTCTCGTTCCCAGTGGTCCATTCAAAAATCACAACATTGTTTCGCTTTTCGCAAGAATATTAAAAGCCGTTGACTTGATTCCAAGCCCCTCGAATTTCCTCGGAGGCCATTCTAGCCTTGCCGTGCACGCAAAGAAACCACCATAAAACTCATTTCACCCAACGGTCTAATTTATAATGCTCGCATTGTGCTTATCCAACGCGCAACAGCGTTTGCATAAATTAATTATAACTTCCATCAGACAGTATTATCCATATGTGCAATTTCTCGCAGGGGAATTCGCGATTATGACTCGATTGCCAAAATAGATTGGCAATCGTCGTTTTAACAAAAAATCAACTGTTCCATCTCCTACAATCATTTTATTTCATCAAAATGTTTGCAATGATCGATATTAGTTTCCTTTATATCACATTATTACTTTCTTACTCTTAATAGATTATTACTATGTGTATATATATAAATTTTATATTGCATAACGATTTATCATGATTAACAAGGCAAGTTATTACATAAGTTTCCATTGAACGATCGAGCGGATTTATTCTTCCGTGAAAAGATTTTCTCAATAGCAGCAATGATTCAAACTTTAAGCACCTGTCACGAACCAATTGGCGAATTGTCAATCCGACATCGTCTAAGTTCAATTTTCCCTTGAAACCTTTCGACGATTTCGAAGCGTAGATTTCAAGAGTTTCAATCTTTCCGATAGTCAAGAGGATATTTTGAAGAATCTAGTACACACTTTCAACTACGAGTTGGATCAATTCGTGAAATTGTTCGAAATGCTTTTTGAAGGTATTGAAAAACGAGCGATAAGCTTCTTTGGGAGGTAAAAGATGAATTCGCGTTAGTTTAGAGTGATGATTCTCGATAGAACGATGACTATTCGATTATGACTTTAGGTCGACTGGTGCTCAAGAGAGCAATGGACAAACGGTTTAGGATGAAGCAAGTTTGCCGATAGTTTTACATCGAAGACCAGATATCCCTTAAGTGATTGCTGGCTTCAGTATGGTTTCTGTAACATGGCACGTATTTACGAAGCCACTAGACACTTAATCTAATAGCCTCTGCAACACTGAATTAGATTTCTGCTACTAGCAGATTACTTCTAAAAGAGTAAATAATTACTGGTATACGTAATATACAATATATCACCAATTCGATTTCTATGCAATTTATAATATTCGATATTTTTGAACATTTCATTTTTCATTTTTATTCGTGATCTCGTGAGCTTTTATGCCAAAGTTGCCAATATCTTCTATGTATACCGTTTTTTATATCTGAGAATAATAAACGTGTCAATATCCGGCTATTTGTGCATCTATACGTTTTTTTTTCCTCTTCGAATCATGCGCTCTGCTTTCTCCTGTTTTTAGTCGAAAACCCAATATCGCTCACAGTGGAACGAGCTTCGTAGAGTCGATACATCGGTTCACTTACGAGCTTCCAGTTAAGCGCAGAAAGTCAATCTCCAATCTCGTCAATCAGTGAATTGTTTAAAGAAATAGTATCGTATCGGATCTCTTTCGAATGACATCAGCAGAGTGGCAGATCAAACTGTCGCGTGACGTACAGTTAAATATTGCATTTGTAGCTCGATTCTTTTTGCAAACGAACATTGACTGGTTTCGATAACCGGTTGGAAATTAATCGAAAGGTAAAAGTGGACTAAAAGCAAAGTGGTCGATCGTATTTAACCGAATGGATGGAATATGAAGCCGAGGTTTGGCTCGATAATTAAAACCAGATGTGGTAGATTAATATTGGGTTGGATATAAAGTAACGTTAGAATTTATTCGAGTGCAAAGACATCGTTTTTTAAATATTGACTAGTTTGATACTCAATGAATTAATTATTCCGATTTTTGACTTCTTTCCGATTTTATTTTTAATACAGAGACTAGAAATGTGCTTCTTGCAGATATTTATTAAATTAAAATTGCAGCGATATTTCTACTATACTTTCATTGATTTAATCGTTTATTTTTAAATCGTAAAATCAACGGCAGAAGGAAGCATCTCTTGGGAAAAGTCCAATATTATTCATTGATCAACATCGTTGCACTTTTACGTTTGCGAGAATCAAATAGTAATTAAGCATCAAAACAGTAATAACTTTTAACAGGAAAATAATTGTTGAAAGTTTTCCACTATCTAGTTTCTAAATATGCGATTTGCAAATTGTCCACAATGATTTGCGTTGCAGTCAAAAGCGATTAAGCTTTGGAATGATATTAAATTCTGAATCGCAATTAGCATTTCACTCGATTCAAAGTAGCCAGTAGCATCGTTACGCGAGATTTCTCGAGTGTAAAATCGGGCGAGAAAGAGAGAGAGAGAGAGGTATACATAGGAGGCAACAACTCGCTGAATGCGTGAAAATTACACCTGACAGGAAGCAGCCGCTAAACGAGGCGCCAAGAGAAGCCATACCGTGAGATTAACGAATCCCGTTCGTGCCTCAAGACTACCTCCGCGTTTATTTCCAATTTATTTAGAGATCCTGACACTAAATGACAATTATACCGTCGCCACGGTTACGTCATGGAAGAAATATTCTTCGCAAATAGCTTCTAAGTTCCTCACATTTGCATAGATTAAAAAATACTGAGGGGATAAATTCTTTTTCACGTTGAGTATAAAGGAAAAATAATTCAGGTTCAATTGTTCAAAATAAAAAATCATGCTCTCATTTTTAAAATATCCAACTTTATTATTCTCCAGAATAAATAGTATCTAATATCAGAAACCAGTTAAGATTATATTCTCACATATAATTTTTTATTGCTCACATTCAATAATTATAATTGCCAAATTCGCCAAATACCAGTCGAACAAGACAATTTCCAAAGATACAGAAAATATCGCAGAAACATCGAACCGAAATATATAATCATCTTAAAAATCGTTTTATCCTCAAGAAGCCACACTTCTTTTTCCAGCCATTCATTAAATACGTTCCAGTTTTCCCAGGAAACAATTACCGACAGGGTACAGTGTCAGCCGCAGTCCGCGAAAATAGGGAAAAACCTTGACTGATAACAGAGGCTTCAGCCGGCCAAGAAGTCGAGTCGCAAGGACGTAACACGCCGAGAGAGGGTTGAGAAGGAGAAGAGAAAGGAGTAGAAGAAAGATGCCAGATCGGAGACAAACAGGCCAGAAAACCAAGGTAGAAGGGTTGGGGGTCGGGGGAGGGGGGAAGGAGTACCAAGGGACTAAACACTGTAAGCGAGAGCGAGAGAGGAATCGAGAGAGAAGAAGCGCAAGCACAAATGCGGGGACACGCGGCGAGGCCGATCAATAGCACCACCACGAAATTGTGACTTGCACCAGGACTCTCTTTCTCTCCCTTTAGGACCCTCGTGATTCTCCGAGAATTCTTCAAACTCTGTTTTCGTCTTGAAACCCTCCCTCGAAAATTGCTGGAAATTTGACTAGTGAACTAGTCAGTGCTTTGATTATATGCATTTCTTGATTCTTTTCCTGATTAATATTATTTTCCTAAATGATTATTTAATTATTATCAGTGTGTAAAGTTTGATTGATTATTTGAATTATTATTATAGCTTCCCCCGAAGTGTGAAATTCCGCTGGAAATTCGTTTTACTTCACTATTCATTTAAGATAGTCGCTCAAAGAACTGGACCAGCTATTAATTCCTGCAAAAGCCAGTTACGCAAAAATGGAACTCTTCTCTCTCGCGGAATGTCGCGAAAAAAGGGACTAGCTTTTCATTTTAATTACTGCCTTATATTGATTTATGCTTTGCATTGTGAATAGAAGAATAAAGTGACGAGAATTCCATTTGAAATCATAACTTTGATTATCCTATCCATTCATCAAAATTTGTTACTAAGATAGTATGATTCATTAACACGACAATAAACATATTGAGATTAAAAAATTCTTTGATTAGCTGGAGGTGGAAGAAATTAAGAGATTTTAGCTTGTAATTTAAAAAAATCAATAAATACCTCGCCAAAAAAATAAAGAACAACTTTATGTAAGTCATTGAAAAAAGAAATTTTCACGAAAATCGAATTGACGAATCACTGCAAATCGTTGCGCTTTTTCTTTTCACCGAGACAAACGTAACTTTCCATAGTTTTCCCGCGGGAATATAGTGTCACGCAGGAGGGAGAATTGGAACACACAATGGTCAAAGGTAAAACCCGATGCAGCCTGTACGAAACCGGAATTTCAATCGTATAGCTAATAAACGCACTTCGATTGAAACATTCCTCGGTACAAAGCATTCCATAAAACTATTCCTACCGTTCGTCCCTGCGTCTGTTTTTTTTTTCTTTGATGAATCTTTCCGTAAGACAATTAATATTACTCGGCGTTGTGCGATGTCCAAACGAATCTATCGAATTTACAGCTATGAAATTTAACACGCAAGTAGTCCTAATGGTAAATCAATGCACTCCGAAGCCCGAATTTAAAAGTTTAACTTAGTAAATTGTTTATTTAATATTTTGTGTTGCGAAAGCTTCGTGCGAATATTTGACAAAAAAACCGTTACAAAAGACTAATTTACTGAAAAAAGAAATCCTGAATTAAAATTGCCACAAACCGAAGCACTAGGGTAATTTTTCGAGCATTCTACTCTCATGCAATCGCGAAAGGCATCGAATGAAAAGTGGAATCGCGGTCAGAAAACCCTCTCGAAATTTCCCAAGCCTCGATCGTTCATCCCGGTAGTCGCATAGTATTCCCTGACCTCGGCCAATTTAGTCCCTTCGAACCGAGAAAAAAAAAATGGCAAGTTGGCGTTTGCGTGCCAGGAAGGTTCAACCCTCTTTTCGAAGTCCACGACCTCGACATCACCAAGCGGAATTCGTATAGCATGCTTTTTAGGACCTAGTGGACCTCCTTTCGTGCAAATAATGACTTAATGCCGTGGTTACGATGCACGCCAGTTTCGATTAAACCACGGATTTTCGTCTTTCACCCTCTCTCGAATTTCTATGGTGGCGTTTGGAAATTCCGGAAGTCGCGTGATCCCTTGACTTTTGCGAACCCAAGGGATGTTTTTCGAGTAATCGCTTCGTTGAGAAGCGTTTGATGCGGGCTGGATTCGTCGAATCGTGTGCTGCACTGCTACGACCACTTTGACTTCGACTCCGTGGTTGAAACGGAAGTACGGATAGTTTTCGACAATAGATTCGATTCGAGTGCTGTTTTGACCCCTCTCTTTCTTTCAAACTTTCCATTACGTCCTCTAAAAATCTTCGGTTTTGAAAAATGAAATTCCTTGGAAAACATTTCTTCAAGATACATTATAAGTGTATTGTATTTTTTTGGATTAATTTTTCCGGAAATAATTGAATCGAAAAATCATTGATTAATGATTTTTTAATCATCAACTAAAACCAAGTGTTTATATTGGCAATTCTCGGAATATTATAACGTGAAATTATATTGTAATCTCGAAGACTGTAGTTAAACGATAAGACAGTGAAATATTTTTCGTTTCACTCGAGAGGTTGGAGAGAATTCTGAAATGAAACGATAGATACGTCAGAAGAGCGACAGTCGTGGGACATTTACGGAGGCAACTGCCGTATTCGTCACTGCTCAAAGGCATTCCTACGGGCTTTGTGAATAGCGTCTCCGGATCTCTTCGTTACCCAGAAGCACCGAGCAACGTTATCCGGGCTATTGAAACGTAAGGAAGAGGTCCTTCGATGCTTTGCATCTCTGGTATGCCAGACAGCCCTTTGAACATTCTCTATATATACATACATATATATGTATACAACATGTATATAACATCTCTATACATATATATCTTGGCATCTCGTTCTAGCAAGTCCATTTATGCTTTTATTTATATATATATGTATATATCCAGTGAAAAAGTACGATCGAAAATTCTGCGAGTCCTTTTTTCGAGTCCCTTTCAACGACTCAAGTGCCGCGCGCCGCCTCTCAAAGGATCCTTCATCGAAAAAAATGCTTCATCTCGACCAACCAACTCCACTAGCTTTTCCCCACTCTGTGGAAAATCGACTCATGATTATCCATCCATCCACACGCAACTTTTTTACCCCGATTTTTCCTATAGAAACTTTTTTCGGATTAGGAATTTTCATTGAATTTTTATTCTGTTTAATCGGAAATAAGCGAATGGATGACAGAGGATTTTTGAAACAGTAATTCAGTGGTTCGAATAGGCGAGGATGGGTATTAGTGATTCTATGGTGGTCTGTCGAAGATTAATCGAGCCGTTCAAACGGACCAATGCTCTTTTTCGCCAGAGGGAATATTCACTTATGCTACGTGAACAAGAGCTCACTCTGAATCTCGACGAAATTTTTATTCTTCCAATTTTTCACTCTCCTCTTCTTCTTTTTCTGTCATCCGTGAAAACACTGGATTGATTTTTCCCTCTTGTGTTCACTGTATTCTGGCAGAAAGAGGGTGAATTCTCGCGAATAAAGAGCGAAATGATAAATAAACCAAAGGTTGATCTTTTTTTAAGTATCTTGAAAAATTCTTTTTGTTATCAAAGAAACCAGTATTCTGGTTGTGAATAAATTCCAATTGTAACTATCGTGTTTCAAAAAAATGACTGAATCGGATCTAAATTTTTCAAAATTCTAATGCAAATATATTTTGCAGAAAGAGAAATAAGATAAGAAATTTAAGCTTTATCTTTGAAGCTACATCGATTTTTACAAAAAGAAGCGTTCAAGCTTAACTTTCATGCAGATAAAAATCTACTTCTAGCTTAAAAGAATACAGCGCTGCAAAAGTTTGTCGAACTGCAAACTTTAACGAAACTCTTTGGTTGATGCTTATTTTTCCAAGCATCACTGATAACTAGATTTAAAAGTTTCTGAAATGTCAGAGAGCTTTGTTGTAAAATTCTTCTCTGAGAAACCTTTTGTCGCTCGATCGCAGATGGTTAATTGGACAATGATATTCGTGCGATTTTACTTCACATTTATTTAATATTCGTTTTCCCGGACGAAAAACAATTTTCCACGGACTCGAAGCGAGGACTGAGCTCTTAAGCGGATTCCCGAGGAAAACATGGGAGCACGCGACGTACACACACACACACCGGCTGGATAAATAATTAATCGGGTTTGATTAATGTCGGAAGATGCCAAGCGACACTGCTCATCGAATAATTCTCAACGCGCCACTGCGACGGACACTCTTGCTAAATGTTCCATTAACACGCAAGAACAACCGAGCTTATTTTCGAAACACTTTACGATTCTACGATTGCTCAAAATATAAGCAGCTTTCATCGGAAGCTATTAAAATGAAATAATTAACAGTTAAATCCTTTATAATTTCAATAATTACATAGAATAACGACAATTAATTGTTTCATCGATAATTCTTCAAGGTTGTATACAATATAATGAACGATCGAAGAAATTGAAAATTGATTCTTACTGAAATAAAATCACATTTAAGCTTTTCACTTTGGATATATTGCTATTCTAATATTATTCTGCTACCTTCATCCATATGTATAAATGACCTTTTACACGGAAAACTTCATTTCCCGCGAAATTCTTTTTCCGAATAGAAATTCCCGGGTTATTCTGGAATCGATATTGAGACTCGGGGAACTGAGCGAACTCGAGCGTTCATCGAACTGATAAACGAGAAAGTATCGGGCTAAATTATTTTTCCCCGGTGTAGCGTCATCAATTCTCTTTTTACAGGGTTTCATTAGTGTGTACGCAATGAGTTTTTCAACTGATAGGAGGCGAGTTCGTTCGCGCAAAGGATAGCTTTCGAGGGGATTACGCTGTTCTAGGGAGACCAAGTGAGAGACAGAGTGAGACAGAATGAGCCTTGCGTCTGCTTTATAAGCATGTTTACCGTACCCTTGTCAAGTGAAATATACCCGTAGCCTTGTATAAATTTCTCTCGACTACCCGTGTAGCTGCGTTTCGCGCAACATGTGCTGCATAACTAATTGCACTGGTCTCTGACATCGTTACCTCACACCTGCAACACCATACTTCATGCTATTCCTCTTATCTCTCTCAAACGATGCCTTTTTCAAATTTACCACACAATCGGCATTGACGTGTCTCACCTCTTTACGTTATTTGTCTATAAATTCTCAGTATTCTAACAACTTTTCATTGAGTAGGTGAAACTATGATACTTCAATTTTTTATTATATTTTACTATTTCGATTCGTTGGATTCTTGATTTCTGCATCTTCTCTTCTACATTATTCTATGTACGAACTGTATGGATGTACAATAATTGTATATTTTTTATATGAAAATATATCTATACAATTTTGGCAATTTTAACTTGAAATTTTAATTGAGATTTCAATTAACTATAAAACATTCTGTATCTTTCTTCGGCAAGACCTTAAAATTACCCATTGTCCAGCAGGAATAAGAAAATTCTTGACCGTAAAAAGGGTAGTTTCGGTAGAGCCAATTTCCCTGCCAAATTCCTTGTCCTTTTGCGGCGAACTTCTTGATCGTAGCTCGCGTGATGCGACGCTGTAAAACAGCAGATTCCAAAACTACCCTTGGGACAACTTATGCGAGTAACTCGTAAACTTCCAGCCTCACTACTAGCAGTGGTTAAATTCGGACCACTTTACAGCCCCGTTTCCTGAAAAATTTCGTCTTGGCGACCTCAACCCGACGACGGAACAACACTTTTTTTTTCTTGCGCTAATCGTCGTCGTAGCCTTCTAGAGATGGGATCGCGAGCTTAATGGATCTGTTAGGGCCATGGCCGGAGATTATGGCCCTCCTTTTACGTTTGAGAAAACGAGCCGTCGTTTTTGAACCCCTACAATATTGAGTCGGATAAAAAATTTTCACAGTTTTTGGCAACAGGTAACTTTAAAGCGAACTTTTTCTAGGGAGCAATGTTATTAGATTGCTCAAAAGATTAAATAAGAGTTTAAGTTAAAGGGTAGAAAGTTTCTTGTTGCATTTCATTCGACATTTTCGATAATTAGAATTAAACGAGAAGCTATAAAATTAGTAATTTCTCTTCTTCATCCTTTGCCGGTGAAAATATATTCCATAATATACGAATAAAGGGTATTAGGAATAATTGAAAAAGCTAATAATCACTCTTTAGAATTCTACGTTCAGCAGCTTTCCCTTGCTGTTCGAGCAACAAGCAATTTGATATTCCACGACACGCTGACACCTCGATTTAACTTGTTGATATTCGATCCCACTGTGAAGAACACTGGCCGACTTTCATGGAGCCCTCTTTTTTTTTCACCGGCCTCGTTTGACGCGCTCCACTTTTAACTGGAACTTTTTTAATATCTTTCATAGGAAAGCTGTTCCGCAACGGGGATTTCATTAGGACTAACTTCACGCAGTTATATTCTATTAATATCTCCGTTTTTTTACACAGTCACATTGAATTCGCATCTCGAGTTTTGCCTTGTCGAAGGTATTTTGAATGCAGCTATCCCACCTGGGAATTTTTTTTTCTCAACTTGTCAGAGAGTGGCGAGTCATCGCGAAATGAATTCACGAAAAATTTGACGACCACCGTCGACGAAGTGGACTGGTAAATTCAATTATGCAACGTCGGTGTAATGTTGTTAAATCTGCCTTGGTAATTATGTCGAGGGCCGCAAAGTGCTTAATTGTTAATTACTGGCCAGATACCGCAAATATTTGCCGAGCCTTTTAAACACGGCTCGAAGGGATGCGCGGGAAACGCGCCATCGACAAAAGTTCACTGGGGGTGGTTTGCGAAAGCCGAGAGTGTAAACTGGGCTGGTTTCCAGAACGCATTACTTTTGCGAGCAGCGGATAGAATTCAGATTAAATGTCTGTGAAAGTTAAAAGTATGAATGCGAGGAACACATTGCGACTGGTGGTAGCGGTTGCCCTAATTGCGATTTTTAATTATTATCCTCTATTGCTTTGGTGGATACGAAATTTTAAATTTGTGCATCCGGTTAAAGGCAAAGCACTAATTTCTTCCTAATGGAAACCTCAAACCATAGGTTTAATTGCTGCTTCATGCAATTTAATTGTGGCCTGATAAAATTAGCAGCAGAAATGAAAAATACATTTTATAAAATCATGCTAAGAATAAGTCCGTTTAATTACATATCATTTCATTTGTATCTAGTTAAGACCACGCGTTCTTTATGTTTCGGTATACAATTTTTTTTACAGTCTTTAACATTATTAAAAATGGAGAAACGTATTACGCGGTTCAATTGGAACCTTAATTAATATAGCCCAACTTTTTACATATCAAAAATAGAAATAATTAAGTAAATTTTACAAATTTCAGATTCAGCTTGCGATGGTAAATTACAGAAGCTTATTAACCAATCGAAAATCTACAGTGATTATTTGCAATTAGAAGATATTTATTGAGTATCGCAGGCGAGTATCAATTACCCAACACACCCTGTTAATTATTTCCGAGGAACAAAACTGAAAATTCGAATGAATACGCTGAGAGAGTAGCGATTCAATTTATCAGGTGGCACTGAAAAAATTCATAGGTCGCTGACGCCGTATGAATATCAATACTGTGCCTTTTTCAAATGGGTTAATACGAGCCAGTGAGCCACTGTGATAAACCAGCTAAAAAAGTGTTCCGAATCGTGATTCAAAAGGAACGAATCTTTCGCTACCTGTTAAAACTACCACCCTCGCTCTTCAATCGCAATATTATTCAACCGCAGATGCCACCGAGTGCTAGTAACTAATTGTAAATCACAGATGTCATTGAAATTAGTCACAGTCTTATATTAGCACGCATAATTTCCCCGCATAACCCATTAATCATTAATCGATTACATTCTGAACCGTAAAATGCTCGGAACTCTCCTGTAGCGTTAAAAACTTTGACACATAAATAGAGCAAGAAAATTATACCTTTTCAAAGGCAGAAAATGAATTCTCGTTAAAATTCAATGTTTTTCATGCTGCAAAAAAATTAGTACAGCTTTTTAGGAATTTTACAAGTTTTTACAGTTGCGAAATTTAATTTAACAAATTAAAAGAAAATGTTATGGGGGGGGGGGGGGCGGGGTCTACTGTAATTATACCACAGCGAATTAAATTTACCGAACGGCCATAAAGTTGTAGAAAAAGTCAGGTAAATTATGAAAGAAAAAAAATGGTCAGATAATTGCGAGCAAGTTGACGATCGTAGCGCTAAAGTAACCAGTAAATTTGTGGGAACGATCTCGCGAGAGAAATGAGTATAAGGGCCCAGCCAAAAGTGGCGAAGCGTCGAAAGTCAAAAGAGCAGGAGGGGAGGGGAGGTGTAGGTCCCCAGTGAAAGAAGCTAGGGTGCATAAAGCAGTAGGAAGAGCTTGGAGCAGCAAAATCGGCACCAGGCCAACGAGGGACACAAACGGAGGGAGCAGAGAAGCGGAAGAGCACGAGCGAGAATTGCAAAGGGCTCGTTGAAAGAATGGGAAAAGTTAAGGCACCGAGCGATTCGCTTCGAACAGCGAAAGCTTCCTTTTCGTTTTCTTTCTCTCTCGCTCTTTTCTAAATCCTTCTCTCCTTCTCCCCCTTTTCTTTCACCCCTGACAGTCTGTGTTTTATTGTCGCTCGAGCTTCCTGTTTGCTCGCGGTGAGTCCAGTAAATAGTACGAACCGATTGAAAAAGCTCAGGGTGAACATTTTCCTCCTTAATTTCTAGCCATCGCCCTCTTCTTCGATTTTCCTTTCGCTCGGCTTCCAGCTAGCGGCAGGTGAGAACTTTCGGAGAATAGTATTCTTCCTGGCTTTCTCCTAAGACGGATTTATGCTCGTCCGAAAACAACGCGAAACACGAACAGTTCTTGCCAAGAAACTTCTTGTTTCGCCTGATTGGTTTCCACTCCTGATGTACATACAAAGAGATAGCTACAGCTTTCTCTTTGCGACTTCTGCAAATGAAGAGTTTTCACTGGATAAATTAATTAACGAAGAAAACTTTCTCATTGATTTATCTTTAATGAACCAACGTCAGAACACTCAAAGAATTTTCTGAAAGTTATTCATTGTGCAGAATTCTCAAAAATGTACATATCATGTAAATTGATGACGGTTACATCGAAACAGTAAAATTTAATGGGATTTTTAAACTGAATTAAAGGCTATTTAAATATTCAAACTGTTTATATCGAAATGAAAAGCTCAAAGTATCGGATGAAAATTAATAGTCGAACTAAATTAACTACTAAATTAACTTTCGAACCGTCGATGTCGTTAACCAGCGTTCGTTCAACTCCAGACCAAGCCGAAAAACTAAATTGTGCAGTAACTCAAGCAAAGTTAAGCTTGCCGGCAGCGTGTTTCCGAAAACCTAAAGCATTTTCGTTTCAGCACAAAGCCGTGCCAATTTAGCGGACGGACATTCTAACCACTTGCATAAAACGCCACTATTCACTTGGCGGTGTCTATTCCTGATGGTGCACGAAAACCTCCCATTCTCTCTCTCTCCCTCTTTGAAAAGTATTCCTCAGTTGTAAGTAGTTGTAAAATATAGGGAGAGTGCTCTTGGTGTATCGATCAACAGCACGTTTTGATCAATGGAAATACAAGGACAAAGTTGTCCGTCCATTTGTAGAGAGATTCACTGGGATAAGAGACAGAGAAGGTTCTACTGGAAAGCTACATTTTGACGAAACTCCGATTACCTTGTCGAACGCGAAACAAGTTTTTCCAATACATACTGGCCAATTCTAACCGATTTTGACGCTCTCTGATCACGAAACTGAAGTCCATTTTTCTCTGTGACTCTCGATTTTTTTAAAAAGATTGATAGCGAAAAAAGTGTTTTCCAGTCCGGCAGGTTTGTCGGAACAAGCATTTATGGGACCAGTATCTAGTACATTTGTCCGAGTCTGACAAAGGTAAAGAAATGTTTCAGTTATACGATTTTTTATTAATTCCATTTTTTTAGCCATTTTTATTTCTGATATCGGTCAGAATAATTATCTTGTTACCTTCTAATTTTTATTTCTTCTCAATCTGTCTTCATTATAGCATAAAAATTATTACAAGTTAGACGCTCAACACAAATACTTCCTTTTATAACAATAAGATTTCAATCAATGGAATTGCACTGTTTACTTCTACAGTGTTAAGATATTAAATCATATCGGTAGTTTAATCAGTGTCGTCGAATTAAACTGTCACATTCGTTAAGAGATCGGTAAATAAAATCTACCGAATAACGTCAAAACGTACCCTCGACTTTCAAACGTGTAGAATCACATTTATCATCGACGATGGCAATATCCCACCCCAATTCCATCGACACCCTACTAGCGATCCTTCACCCACCACTTAAAACCCCCCCGAAAATTCATGCCAAGTCTCGGAGGGTGTCCATTTATCCTGCGCAGCTAAACAGAACAGGAAGAAAAAAAAAAGGATCGCCGCGAAACAGTTTGAAAATATGTTGTCTCTCGCGTTGGCGAGAGCCACGATCTGGAGCGACAAAACGAACCACTGGAATGGAACTTCCGGGAAAAAGGACGAGAGTGCAGCAGTGATAGTTGTAGTGATAGTAGTATACATAGTAGTAGTACTAGTAGTAACAGTAGCAGTAGAGTAGCATCAGGACACCGAACACTGGAATGCCGAAAGAATTGACCTAAATCGTGGGGATTTTGCAAGGGGAGGATGGCACTGACACCGCGACCTACATATGGGCCATTGTTCTCACTACGATATAGTATAAGACTGAGTTGCGTCATCGGCCGCAATGTCGGCATCACTGACGCAATCCTGACGACCCAGTCGCCCCAGAACCAGCTAGCCTGCACCAGTTCCGATTTTCGGAGAGTCCTGATTCTTGACGCTCTTTCCTCTACGTGTCTTCTCGCGCTCTTCGAACCGAGTGTCGTCATTTCTCACTGAGCCTCCTCCGATGGGCATTGTTCCGTTTCTGGTTTTTTTTTTCTCCAGCAGAATCGTGAATGCTGGGAACTGACAAGCGGAAGAGTTGGAACGTGGGTAGAATGTGGCGACTGTAATTGTTGTTACTGCTAAAATATCCCCGATTTCTGAATAAAATGAACAGTCTCCTTTTTTTTTTAATGCATGGGATAAAGGCAATTCTATGTAGCTTACGCTAATTTAGGTAATGAAATTGGAAATAATAGAGATTAGAGTAAATTTTTGATTTGATCAAGAAATTATCATAATTTATTTCAGATTAGGAATTATTATAACTGTAAATCATTATTTATGTTCAATATTGAAAATAAGAGCATCCAACGATTTATACTTTGAATAAAAACTTATACTTTACAGGACTTTGATAAGATTCGCCTCGTCGTTTAATAAAAATGAGTTTAACGAAGTAAATTGACCGATACTTCTCTATCTTGAATTATCTAATGAACGTGATTAAGGTTCTTGAAGGGTTGAAATGGCTAGGAATCGAAAGAATAAAAAGCTCAACAATTAAAACCGCAAGAAATGTTCTCCTATCCATCAATTAAAAAGTGCTCGGTCTATTACGCGATTCAAGATCTTGCACACCTACCTAGGTCTTTCATAAATAAAATGACTAATAGAGTAAGAGTGCGTCGGTGACAAATGCCCAACTCCCATTATGTCCATGCAAGCGAACCGCCAATGCACTGTGAGGGTTGCGCAAAACCTCTCTAATTTCCGCAACCATTCGCATTGAAATTCCGTTCTCATTCATCATTCCACGTTGCAGGCTGGGGTTAGCGGTTGAAAAAATGCTTCCTACCGGTGAAACAAATTGTAGTTGTCGCGAGTTGTACAGTGCAATTGGCTTGATAAAGTCGGTAGCAGCTGGCTATTCACCTGTTCTCGAATTAAATCCCGTTAACTCGACGATGGAATCCGATGTGTTGGTTCTCGGCTCTATTTAAACTTGTGGGTTTTTCATACGATTGCGTCAACCTGTAATTCCTGTTTTAACCCTTTCGCCATAAAGTTGAATTCTCTCCTGATCTTTACCATCTCTTTTTTTATTCGTCAAAGATGATATTCATTTTCCTATATTTTATTTTTTCAAAAATTATATCGAATTTCAAATTGTCGATTTTCTTAATAAAGAAGAAAACTTCAATTTTTCTGTCTTATTTCTCAATTTTTCATATATTGAATAATTAGAAATATAAATTCGTACAAAAGTGAAATTAATTACACTAGAAAAGAACTTTATTTTTCCAGGACACTGGAGTTAATTGGGAATCCATATCACAGTTATATCCAATTGATTTAACAAGAGTGAATTAAAAATGTTCGATTAGTGATTTCTCACTTGGGAGTTGGAGAGGGGGGGGGAGTCAGCTTAGTAGCGATTTGTCAGTGGTATCGTCTCGCACAAAAGGGCCTTGAATCGCGGTTTCTGGGCCACCAGCCCCGCTAGAATCGGCCGTGTTTTTCACGAGACGACGAATCACCCGTTGAATCCACTCGAGAATCGATACCTTGGCGGAATTGTTTCGAGACCGAGACTCTTATTCCGCTTCTCTTCTGCGGAAAACGCGATTACCGTGATTCGGGCTTCTCTTCTTCACCCGCGTGCTCGCGCGCGTGAGAGAGAGGGAAAGACTTTTTCTTCATCGAAGCGCGGCACGCTTTTTCCCCCGGCAGCGTATCCGATTCCGGGACTCTCCATCAATGGGATTTATCGATGTTTGCTCAAAGATGCATCGCTACGATTCAGCTCTGTTTGCTTCGCCGATCCAAATTTACTGCGGCTACATTTTTCCCTTGGTTTCTCCAGTTTCGTATGGTACATTGCTTTAGTGCCATGAATACTATTCTATTCGTACTACTTTTATAATTGGTCTATAATTTATCGTTACAATAGGTCATAATATGTTATCTCGTTCTATCCATTTTTCCTTGCTTTCTTCTTCTGCGATTAATTAGTTGTAGATTATCAAATATTTAATTAATCAAAAAGAAAAATAGTTAAGAATTGGAAGATCGAATTACTAAAAACTATTTAATTATTATCGTCGAGGAAAATAGTTGAAAATAGAATTAGATAAAAACCTGGAAATCCCAATAGAAGAAGAAAATTATCGCGGAAGAACTCGTAGGTTGGTTCGATAATCTCAAAAAGAATTACCAGAATATTTTGAGATGGTCCATAGTGGCGAGTTCGACTGTGCCACACCGAACTGATACGAATGGCAAGTTTTTCATCGAGTCGTTGGGATTCCAGGTCGAGGAAAGAAAAGTTCGCTCTCGATCTGTCTCGAGAGTGACGCAGTGCTATCTATGTTTCTTTCTCTGAACGCTGCGACAACCCTTCTACAAACCGTTTTCCGGTCAATTCTTAACCCACTTGGCTGCGATCACTGCAACCTATAACTATTCTATTCCACATTTTTTCTCCCTCTTCTTTCCCTCTTTCTCTGTCTTTTTCTTTCCCTTTCTTCGTACGAGAAACTGGTGTGTGCTCTAATAGTACTCGATGCATACACCAATCGTCGGTGTGCTCCGTTCACGGAATTCTCAAAATTCGGGTTAAAAGCCGACGAAATTCGGGTTAAGACATTCGTTTTCCACATGCTACCACTTCAAGAGGCTCTTTGAGGTGAAGATGCGATATAAGTATGTAGCTCAGATACTCGTGAACTACTAGAAGAATATTAGGCTATTCGGTTGAAGATACACTCGAACAATCTTTGTTACACTCAACCAATCTTTCCTCTTACTATTACTACACTCGAATATTCTCTTATTTTTAATCAATTTCTTTCTATAAATTTCTTTTAGATCTATATTGTTCATCCGACAATAAAATATTATTCTTCAACACACTTGCCCATACAAAAATCTTTCGCATTTAGAAAATGATTCTCAATTATCAATTTGAATTTAATGAAAAGTTTTAATGTATTACGATACTTGTGTGTTTACTCAAATGTTTTCATTTTAAGGAACAAATCCAATGTAATAAATTTACAAAAATGATATAATAAAAATTGTTCTATTTCTCGGATCTTTGAATAAAAATAAAAATTATTTCGATATGATCGTTTTCTTAGAGACTTTACCTTTTCCAGTGATAATTTCGCAATCGATAAACCCAGAAGGCGTTCTGTGGAAAGCTAATTTCCCCTGAATCGTAGCCACTCTGCAAAGCCGTTCCCAGTTTGCCTTTAATTAAAACTGCAATACTTAAAGCGTGTCGGTTAATCCATATAAAACTTACTTCGCGTTACTTTGCGAGGATTCGCGTTTACACGGAGGAGCAAGTTCATCCGCAAGAAGTTCTTCTATGATCGAGGTCCCAGCGAGAACTTGGCGAACGACGCGCTACCGCGTTTGCCAAGCGTAGTGAGTGCCTCTCTTCGCAAATTAAGATTATGATGAATGATTCCAAGCCAAGCCCTTACCTAAATGAATTATTTATGAAAGTTACAGCCTCAGAGGAACTCGATTTTCCTACACAGTTTCATTTTTTACAAGTAGAATTCTTTCAACGTCACTCAAACTTTTCCACAAATATAATTATTATAATTAGGAAATATTATTTACTAAATTGCAAATTATCACCCGATGGAAAAGTTCAAATTTTGAACTTTGGTTTGATTCGAACGTTTTCGAGAAAGAATAATAGATTATAATTTTGGAAGAATTCTTTCAAATAAATATATCCATAGATAATATAAACGATATTCAGAATTTACATGATATAAAAAATGTAGAAATTTGCTTTGCATTATGTTCCCAAGAAGATTATCCTAATCTCATCATCGCGGGGAATGCTTGATCCTCCCTTACTAGAATCACGCATTAGAAACCAAGAGGCAAATTAACCGGAGGCATATATAGGCATCAGAACCTCGCCTGTGCAATTCCAGTCGTTTCTGCGACCCAAATCGCGATGCGACACGCAAGTCCACTCGCGATCTGCACGCTACTAACCGTATCTCTCCTTACTATATCTACCTACTACACGCTGCGGACGCAAATTTTCCACGGAAACGAGGGGCATCAACGCAAGACGGATGGTTGAATCTTACGTCAATCGCATCGATTCACAAAGTCCGGTGTTGAACATTCAATAACAATATTCGATTACAAATATATATTTTCATATTTCTACCAAAAACAGTAAAACTGACTGGTCTTTAAAAAATATTCAGTAATAGAATATTCTCATATTTATTTATTAAATACTATTTCATTGGAGTATTGTTGGAATATTGTTGTTCAGATGGTTTAATTTTAATTATTTAACGAGTACTGTCTTACTGCAATCCTCGCTTTTCAGAATACAATATTGAGAATGAGATTCAATTGTCGAAGAAGTCCAAGAGAAATCATAATTCCTCTCTGACCTTTGCACTCGCGATCGAACCACTAACGCTCCGCTCGCCTTTGGAGAAGTTTCGCGAAAACATCCAACATCGTTCGTAGTCGCCACTCCAGTTCGGTAGCTGCGTAACATTTATTACAGAAATTCTGCCAAGCATCGAGCACTCCGAAACCGTTTGAAAATCCCACGAAAATCACGAGGAAGCCGGTTTTCGCGGGGCAAATAATATAAATCGCGATCTGGCCGGGTCATCTTCAGGAAAGGGGGTCTTGAAAGGAAGTGCCTAGGGGGGTTGCTGGAGCCACTTCGCGAAGTGTATTCCCCGCCGTTCGAACTTTTATCGTCGTCTTAGCACATTGTGCCACATGACAAACGGATTTATGTCCCAGCTATTCCTCACTTCCGCTTCTTTTCCCGTTTTCTCCACAGTTTCTCTTCCTTTTCTTCTTCTTATTTATTTATCTCTTTATTATTTTCTTTACTGTCGCACTTATAAAATATTTAATTACTTATTTATTCGTCCAATTATCAGTGTTATTTGTGAGGAGACTTTACAATAGTAAAAGAAATGATAGACACAGTTCAGAAGAAGATAACAATGATATAATATGTTTGAAAAATGAGGAAAAATCAATGTAAGTTACAAATAATTGATTAAAATGTTCAAATATGGGAAACGATACACAATATAAATACATGGCAATATTGATTTAGTCGGATGTTCTTTAAATAACATTTAAAGATAGAAAGCAAGAGTTCAAGAACTTAGGACAAATCGAAACTATGCAAATACAGAAAGAAAGTTTCGAAAGCTTCTCGTCGAAGATGTCGAAAGAGTCGCGAGAGAAAAATTTCTCGTGTATTTTGAGGAGTGTGAGAGAAATAAAAAAAAAAAGTAGAAAAAGGAGTGAGTGAGTCAGGAGCATTTTTGCCGACAGGAATCTCCACGACGTTCTAGTCTCAAGTTCCGGGAAGGGCTCGGCCGGATTCATCCAGACGACGAGGAAAGTGCTCGAAAGAGCGGTGGTCCGTCCGTTAACACGTCGGAATATATCTCAGCCGCGTAATTCGATAGCGAACATGACGCGAATACCCCAAGAGAACGTCAGGCCAACATTGCGGAATTCGCGAAATTTATGCAGATTGTGCGCGTTCAGGCTATTGTGTTTATGTGTACGTTGGTGGATCGCCTATCGTGGAATTTTCCCGTCTGTTCCAAGATAATCGGCGGCTCTCTTTATTCTCTCGACTGTTTGAGCTCGCTCACAGAGCTCTCCGAAACTCGATAGCTTGTTTACTCTCGCGGTATCAGAGGCGAGAATCGCGGAATTTTCGACCACCGCCGCTTGTGATACGATGATAGTGGTTCGCCACGCTGTAATTGCATTTTCCACGATACTAATCGGCCTTACACTTCCTTTCTCAACGTTTCAACACTTCTATCTTCCTTTTGTTACAAAGTCTACCGCTTATAAATGCATTCCTTCCATTTTCCATTTGCAAAATACGCTCAATTCAAATTTTGCGAATTTCTTACGTCAATGCAAAAGTATCAATTCTCACTCAATTCTGTTGCAATAATTATTTCTAAGTAATCAATCAGTTGTTTTTTGCATAATGATTAGGAGACTTGAACGTAGAGAGGAGTGAAATTCTACCAGTCTAATTAAAAATATATCTGTGAACGAGAAGATATTATGTACGGTTGCTCGCAACACTGTCAAAGGGTAAAATAGCTTGACGCGAAAGCGGTAATAGAAGCAGGACGCCCGAAGGGAACGGACACCGGATCATTATATCACTGGCGTCGTTTCTCAAAGCGAAATACAAGGACAAAGGATCGTCGTGAAATACTGGAATATTGTCATCAAATATTCCAGCTGAGTGAGTTACTAATATATTATCAACTTTCAGTTCGCTTTTCCTAACAAATTGTCCCTCTGGAATCGCGATAGCAAAGTTGAGACTCATGGTGTGTAGTGGCGGTCGAGAAAAGTTGTCTGTGAGTTTCAGGTCGAGCGAGCAAAGCGATGCAACCAGCCTAGGCTTTATTAAGCACGACTCATTAAGCGAACGGTCGCATTAGCCGCGTTAGAATAGAGAAATAAAATTGCTGCCAGTTATCGAAGGCCATATGTGTCATACATACTTCTATGTACATACCATATAAGCTACGTGCTTAATTGGTTCACTTATACAGAGTGTTTCAAAAATAAATCATCTAACTTCCATTTGCTACTTTACTGATTTACTGGAAATAATTATTCTAACAAGTTACAATTTGTCGAGAATAGAACCTTATTTCCTTCAATATTCTGCTTTTTCTCTTCGAATAGCACCAATGATCTGATTTAAATATCGCCAGAGCAACATTTATTTTCTACCAAAAATACAATTCTTCATATTTCAAAACAACCGAGTTTCCACTTTCGTCTATATTGAAAATATAATACGATGCAAGTGGGAAAACTGAATTCGCAATTTTGGAAATAGCTTTAAAATAATAAACATATGAAATTTCAGGTGAAATATTCGCCAGTGAGAAATTCGAGCTCTGCTCCAGTTGAATACGAAAAATGTATTCTGCAGAATGCAGGGAAACAGCTGTCGAGGGAAGAGAAGCACATCCAAAACTGGTAAAAACGTTCGACATTGTGAAAGAGAGCGAGAGAGAGAGAAAGAGACGAGGTCACAATGGAGTTTATGCAGGAAGCCATTCTGTTGAGAAAAAAAAAAAATGCATGAGCAGCAACCAGAGTGATAGGTTGAAATAAACCTCCCTTGGTCGAGTAAGGGACAAGGCAAACAGCATGAAAACGCGACACGATTTAAAAGCGTACTCGGTGCAATCGTCCGGACGATCCAATAAATCGTGCGGCCGCTTTTCCCTCCGAAACCACTCTTGAATTTTACCGCTGCACCGCTTTAATTACTGGATGCGCTTTTGATTGAGCCAACCAACTGCCACTGAGAGTTTCTGAGGGAGGATCGAGGACAGAAAAAGAGGGAGAGAGAGAGAGAGAGATATAGGAACTTCGGGTTCGCGACATCGCACCGTTTAATTCACCCGACCGCCTGCAGTGTCACTCGCTGCACTGGATCTACACGCGATGTTAACTTCTGGCAGAATGATGCTTTCGATGAGATGAGAAAAATGAAAGAGTGCTAGTGTGCTATTTCCGACTTGTACGAGACCAATGCGTCACTCGTTTCCTTCGTTTCACGCGCTCTCGGAAAAACAGTGTTTACATAAAGAGAACTTAAGTTTTTATCGACATTTCAATACGGTCACTGAGGATTTCTCTATAACGAAAATACCCTTCCAATAATACAGTTCCACCAACTTTTTTCCGTCCAACTCTTTTGCATATATCTAATAATAATAATTAATGAGTTTCGCGTGCGAAATAGGTCAATTTGCAAGAATATTAAAGAAACCAACTATATACCGAAATATTCTTTTGATGGCCTCCTAATATGATAACTTTAAATAAAGACACGTTTAGTAATAGAAATTCATATTTATAAATTTATCGATTTATATTGGATTTATGGATTTATAGCGAGAGAATTTTAGACGTTTCGCTAATGGAAACAGGAAACGAGAGATAGGAAACTTTTGCATACGTTGTGAAACGGTCTAAAAGATAAAGCAGCTTCGTACATCAAGCTGTCGCTTAAATTCTGCTGGTGAGTTTGCAATGATCTTACTAACTCTTTCGAAATTGACAGTCTCGATGGGAACTAAGAACAATCACACGCACACCGCAGTGCAGTGCTTTCATTTCGTGCGGATTGTAACGTCGAGAATCGAGGAGAAATTTCCTTCCGCGCTAGGCATTTTTCCCGCATCGATCAGACCGTAGCCGAGAAAGAGAGAGAGAGAGAGAGCGAGAAAAACAGAAGCGAAATTGGAAAAGAGATACGCGAAACCTGGGCTGAAGTTGGAGCACGAGGCTCCAGGCTGATTATCAACGTTCCATTTTCCTCTGACTGGAGAATATCGCTTCGGCCATAATCGAGCAGCAACTTCTAGCCAACACTGTCCAGAAATCCTTTTAAGAAGCTGCGTTAATTATTTTTTAAAGAGGCAAACTCCTTTCTTCCTTTTTTCTCAATTTTTATTTTTCTCTTTTTCTAGCAGATGGGATGCGTTCGAATACATCCCATTCATCTGAATTTCTATGCGACGAACTTTCATGCGGGATTATTACAGTTCATTATCAACTTTGCTTGATCGAGCACTTTTCAATTACTTTTATCTTTTTATCTCACAAGAAATCTCGACTTTTTCATCGAGGCACTTCGTTAAAACTCTTACTTAGCCATTAATTGCTTGCGCTCGAGATTTAATTTACAGAGGTTTATGTATAATGTATTTTAATCCTTTACGCTCGAAGATCTCTTTTACGGCGACTCAGGGAGCTTCTAAATGGATATTTCTGCAAATATGCAGCGAGATCCTTTTTATTCAAGTATTTTCTAAATTGTGTCATTATCTTCAACACTGTTTCATTTCACTTAGAATAATACACATTACGCACTATTCTATAATCGGCGTTAAATATAGTAAAAACAGTTCATAAATCGAAAACTAGAATAATAATTACAAACGAATCATCCACTGATATTGTTCTGTTCGTAAAAGCTGGAATTGCCTTGTAACTTACGAAGAAAGAAGCTTCGTTGTAGTCTGTGCTTTAAACTGCAGCTGAAAAAATCTGAACAGGAAATCCCTAGCTTCGAGTATTTCTCTTTGCGATTCGCCCGAATCAAACCTTGTTACTTAAACAAACAGCGAAAGCGACGCGCGACTCGCACGAAAAACTAAAGTCATACCCATAAATTGAGTGCACTCAGCTACCGGAAACCAGCTGCAAATAAATAAAAGAATGAGAGAGCGTGGGAGAAAAAGCAAAAAAAAAAGCAGTGAAAACCGCAGACCAACTGTATCGATGAACCAGGTGCAATCAAAAGTAGAGAGAAAAAGGAAAAAACAAAAGGAGACTGGATGCAAACGAAACGAAAGATAGTAAGTAGATACCACCCTGGGACTTTCAGAATAACAGGCGAAAGAGAAAACGACCGAGAGAAAGAGTGAACATAGAGCAGAAGACAAAAAGGATAGGAGAATTGTACCTCTCGAATGCTGAGAGAGCTAGGGAACAAGAGACAGAGAGCGAGAAACAAAAGCCCTGGTGAGAATGAAATTATTATTCATTCGATTCGCGTGTGAGCTTCGCCCACGAACTTTTAACTGCATTTACCAGTTGCTAGCTGCTGCGGCACTCCTGGAAAATAACTAATACTACTGATCTGCATTGATCAGCAGTTTTGAAAAGTCGAAGATTATGTAATTACGAAATTTTTATCTTCGATAATAAAGTGATCGAAAATGTTTAATTGAAATATTAACCCTTTGCATCGAAAGCTGCCTTTTGAATCGTAAGGAAAGCCTGTATTTTAGTAAAGTTTTGAAAATAGTATTGCAATTAACTTGTATAATATTATATAGTCACTGTTTTGAAGGTAACGTGAATTTTGTTCTCGCGAGGTTTAGGAAAACTTGAAAATAAGGTTGAAAAGAGTTTTCGGGTATAATTTACGATTAGAAAGATCGCTGTGGTGGTGTTAGTCTGTGTAATTAGTGAGTGTAAGTAGAAAAGGAGGAAGCAGACCAGAGGAAAGGTGTCCTAATTGAAGAGAGACACTAATTGCAACGTGCCATTTGCGCGAGGACAGTAAGATATGCAGGTGCCGTGGTAATTAATGAGGCAGAAACTTTGGTCTTACGCGAATCCAGCATCCCCCCAACTCGTGTTTTCATCTGTTACTCGCACAGAAACTGGGATTTCATCCTCTCAGGCGCCGCTGGTTGGACAATTATTCCGATGGCCTTTTGATTCTACCTAAATTCTACCCTTAGAACCATCCACTAATCTAATTCCTTTGCTCTAAATTTCTCGCCCCCGTTTCAGCACGAAAATACAGTGAATCTACATCCGACAATTTGTCGAATTAAACTAACGATGGACACTTTAAAAGATAAATTCTCAATAATAAAATTGCAAATGAAATTCTGTTTCATGATATCTGAAGTACAAGCTTTTATGCAAAGTGTCCGAAATTTTATATGATGAATTCTAAAATAATTCAAACAGTTCAAAGATGCTGATTCTGAACCTCATAATTTAATATACATACAGTAAAATTCACAAAGTTACGTCACAAGCTTTCAAATAGAATTGCATACAACCAAAGATAATATTAAGCTTTACATTCGTATAAAAGTGTTCAGTGCTACCTAATTTTTAAAACTTAAATTGCAATCAGCATTGTCCCAGGCAAAAACAGAAAGAAATCTCAGCTGGAGGTAGAGAGGAGGATTAGAGAGAATGCGGACATATTCAATTATTCTGTATCCGGCAGAGCCATGGTTCAAGTCGAAACGAGTAGAATACGCCGGAAAAGCGAGGTCTCCTCTTCTCTTATCGCTTCCTGTCGCGCACGGTTCGCGCAACCCTCGCTTATCGCGACGTCACCCTGGGTCACTCTACAGGCAACTGTTTTCACGATGCCTAGACCCCTTTGTGCCACTGCCTCGTAGTCTTTATTCTCTCCCGCGAGCGGTGTCATTTTTATATACACGTGACTTTCTCGGCGAGGCAACATCCGGCTTAACTGGTTGCGAATTCAGTTTTTTTTAACGATTATATTTCGCTGGAATATTTATTTTTTTTTTTTACCACGTTTGTAAGCTGAACATACTGTTTGCTCAATGAAAATTATCGCGGCCTTTTGCGAATTGCTTGTTAGCGACTGTCAGAGTTTTGTCATTTATTGTAACGATTGGTCCATAGAATTCTCGAGTTTAATTTGGTTATTGGATTAGTATTAAAAAGTCCTATTATTGTAAATTCGATCTGAAATTCGATATATGCAAAAAGCCAATTTTCTTTTAATTTGATTTATGAATTAAAAAACCCGAGGGAAACAAACAAAAGTTTTTACATATTTAGAATACATAAGGATTTCTCTTCGCAATGCGATAAATACTTTTCGACAAACATAAAATTATGGCAGGTATTTCTAACTGGTTTGCCAGCAAGCATCTCGTTTTTGTAAATGCACCGTTTTAGTTACTTCGACAGTAGTTCGAATCGTCCAACTTTCGACATTAATGCTTATGGCGAACACTTGTTCGAAGTTCCGAACCGAGACCTACCCCCGAGGGGTTCCGTAAACTCTTAAGTGAGGATCTTAATGCCCTTAATTCTTTAAAACGCGCTCCAACACTTCTAACTGCTAATTTCTCGAGAACTAGAATAAACATTTTATTACATTTCCAGTGGAAACTAGTTGAAGTAACATTTTAATTAACGGAACTCAAGCGTATTTCAGTTTATGATACAGTCGGCCAACATCCGGGTCAAGGTTGCGATCGGAATCATTCACAATCATTCGCATCACCACTCATAAAATCGTTCGTCTTCGAATTAGTTGCCGAATATTAATTTGACGGGTAACAGTTGTTACTACAGTCAATATACAATATATCAATATATATCACTCCAAGAATTTAAGTCAATTTTCTTCCTTTGGAAATAGTACTTTAAGCATAGGAGGAAGCACCAGTAGCACCTGAAAGTTGCCCTTTACGAGCTCGTTTCAGTAAGCACAGATATCAGAGCCCAACGGATATCCATTCGAGAGTAGAATAGAGTTCACGAGGAAGGGTAGGAGTCGTATCAAGTCCAGAGGAAGAAGTAAGAATCGACGGAGGGTAGCATCTGCAGAAGATGGTTCCAGGTATAGGTCAAAGAATAGTAACTCCCTAAAGGCGCACCTGGAGTCTCTGCTGACCGTTCGAACAGAATTAAAGGTCGTCTTTGAGGATCCACCTTCCGATTTTCCATGGCACCCCTACCCGGTAGCAACGACTTTTCAATCTGCTCCTCCTTGACCCCATCCCCAAGAATCCATAGAGAAATCCTGGCAGAAAAGCGAGGTGCTTGCCTCTCGTGTCGTATACTATAATAATGGTAAATAGCAGAGTCGAGTCGAAAAGGAGCCGGAAATTTTCTATTTCCTCTCTCGATGCTGAATGAACTCACTCTTCCACCGATTTCTCTACGTCCTGCACGAGTTATCGTTATCTCCTAGGTTAGAAGATTCACGCTATGTTTGCCAGTGAATGATGTTTATTATGGCAACTTTCCAAGGAGACCTAAAAGACAGTAGGGGATAAAGGATGGAAGATGTTACAGAACAGTTGACAGCAAAAAACAATATTATAATTGAATAATATATTTAACAAAGCAGTGAAAATGTGAATGGTGTAAACAATATATGGTGTAATTCGTGTGCAAGGTGTATCCTGACCAGTGTATCAGATGTGGCTAGGTGTGAGTGCTAGGTAGCTTCTGACAGCTGCGTGACTTGGAGTATAGAGACCTTCGCCAACCCAACGATTCCTGGAACCGGATTAGCCCGCGCTCAATGACATTATGTACTATGTTTACGTCCCCACGTAGTTGAGCCACCTATCTCGCTTCCTCCAACACTGCCATTGTCCTCTACTTTCCTACGATCAATTAACCGAACGTTCCGTCACCTCTGTCTCTATGCGTATATGTACAATGGAAGGGTTACGATCTACAACCTCTCTATTGTGGTGCGAGTGAGAAATTCCTTAGGGCAACGGTGATGTTTCACCGCAATTCCATTAATGTCCAATTAGCTTTATTGTTCAGACCGTTTACCATTTAACATAATATTTACTATTAAAATGCTATTTACTTATTATATACTGTGTTCATACTGTATATATTTAACTGCTGTATATTATTGTACGAATCCTGAATCTTCCGTCAGAATACATAATTCTGCGGATTAATCTCAATCGGTCGTTAATTAGGCTAATTGGATATCAATAGAATTATGGTATTCGAAATTTGATGGATAATGAAACATAGATATTATCTTAATGGAATATAGTGAGTATTATAGTAACTTGAGTAAGATCATTAATGTTTTGGACACATTCCGATTTTACAGGCGATAAAATTTCTTACTAACAAGTACTCTATCCCATCGAGTTAAGTGTTCCTCACACTCATCCGAATTTCTCAACGCGCAATGGCAGAGAGAAATGTGACTGCACCAGCATTTCTACACTTTCCCGTACAATAGCAAGCCACAATGGCAACGTCAACCTCCGGCAAAGTCCGCTACCTCGCAAAATCCGAACCAGCCGTATCTCCTCCGTCTAAGGAATTTATCCAAAAGGCGTCAGTTGCCCGGATTTCCCGTAAGTCTGGCCTAAACCTCTAGGCAGACGCATAAAGCTCACCCCTTCCGCCTCGCGAAGCTGACACTTCGAGAGTTCAGTAACCTCCTGTGCGTGGATGTATTCTGTATACGTATATAATATATATATATATATCGTTAACATATTGGAGAAATATCCCATGAAACAAGACATATACATATAGAACTCCAATAGGTTTAACATTCGTAATAAACTGCAAAATAAAGCTCTGGGTTGAGCAAATACTATATGAATCGTTTTCCTTATTTTTTCTATAATTAATTATGATTTTAATGAATCTAGTAAATATCGTTGTAATAAATCGATTTCTATAGAAATGTTTGACAATTGATTCTAATATCAACTGGACAAAGTATTCCATTTCATTTATGGACTATGACCGACTGCAATGTTGCATTATTACTGTAGTTCTTCTTATTGTTGGTCATGAGAAGAGACAGATATGGTACCAAAATTGCGACCTATTTTTAAAGTAGCTAATACCCCACTATACAGATGCACACGTATATTTATCTTGAAAATATGCTTCGCAATGGACTACAAGTTCCAGTCCCAGCCGTAGCAAGCCCTGTTTACTTGCCTATCTGATACTCGGCCCTTTAGTCTGCGAGCCTTCTTTTCGCGAATCGATTCTTTTTGTTCTCCGCGAAGATTTGCGCAGCCAACACAAGCTGCTTGGTTCAAAAATGGAACCAAGGTAAAAAAAAAGATAGAGAGAATTTCAACCGAGAAGGTTTTTTTGCAGAATTGTACGAAATATTGTGCTTCGACGTGCAGAATTAAAATGTGAGACTGAAAATCACTTTAGCTTGGGAACACGGGTAATGATGAAAGACAGAGAGAAGAAAAATTTGGAGGAAGAAAATATTTTTAAATTCCTTTTCAGAAGATCTTAATTATTAATTATTCTTATTTTTTTTGTCATTGAATCAGATTAACTATTATACATATACATATCTGATATAAATAAATTTATTGACACTTCGAATTACCCAATATATCGTTAAAGATAAAGTTATCACGAAGGAAATTAATGGAAACAGAGAATCATTCGATTTTCCTCTGACGATGTCGTTAGAATTTCCATAAACGTCACGCATCAGAAATCGAGCATACCGTTTCAGCGGTAACATCGTTATCAAGACCGTCGATTTTTTTCAGCGGAGCCCTTGTTCCGCTTGTCACAGTTTCCAATGTTCGATACCGGGCCGCGAGAGCCGGTTGCACGCAGATAAACAGAGGATCGATGGAGCTCCAGATTAAAAGCTCTCGTGTCGAGTAACACACCGAAATGTTTGTCTTCCCCACGACGGAATAATTTTTTCTGTCGGTCGAATGTTTGCTCTCTCCCTCTGACATCCTCCGGATTGTAACAGCCTTGCCGACCTTTCATTCTCGGTTGACACGTGAAAAATCAAAGTATGAGATTTAAAACAGCTTTGCATTACAAATTTCACGGAACGCGCAATCCTATTAAGTTTTTATTATTCAACGCTTTTATAAACGATCGAGACACTGAAAATCGGAATGTTATAATTACAATTTCATTGATTAGGGGTAATTTTAAATGCCAATTTCTCAATTTCAGTCTGAAATTTATAAACACACGAGGAGTATAATTTAGAAGTAAATAAAAAGAAAACAACCTAAGACTTTAATAATTAATATCCTTTTTTTAATGAATCGAATTCCATTTTTGTTTGCATCGTACATTAGATGAAAATAGTAAAGAGAGAGTCGAGAAATTCTATTCAATGAAACTAATGTACACAAATTGGACCAAAAGTGAATTATAGAAAATAGTAATAGTGTTAACAAGTTTTGTATTGAGTTTCTGGATGATTTCCAGAAAGTTTGCGAAGTCTACGACGCGGTCAAAAGGCCAATTGGCAGTAGTGGAGGAGATGAGAAACAGGCTGGAAAAAGCGCGTAAGTCCGGAGATCGAATCCAAGGGCCCTCGAGAGACTTTTTCCCGGCCGTGAACCTCGCGAAATCAACTGGCGCTCGATTTTCTGCCAGTTTGCTTGTTAAACCGGCAGTCGAGAAAGAGTTGAATACTACGGGAAAAGAGGATCCTTTCGACGGGATTTCCCCAGCCATTGGAAATTTGGAATATTTGTATAGGGGTACTCGAAAATCAACAAATCTCGCGGGACTGGAAAGAGTTACTGATAATGAGAGAGAAAGAGAGAGAGAAATCGAAACCCTTTATTTTCTATTGGATATTCAGAGGATAATGACCGATCTCTGCCGAGAGAATTGAAAAGCAATAACAAGTACGTAATCGATTGCGATATGTTGAAAATAAGTCATTGGTTAATTTGTACGATGCTATTTAAATACACATTTTCGAAACACGTCGAAGCAGTTAACCAGTTAAAAAACACTGTTGGATGAGAAATGTTCTCGCACAACTTAGCGAGATGAATTCCTAACCAATTGCCGACTTTTTTTCGAGCTGACTTCGCCATCGATCGAGCAGCCACCCTCTCTCTCTCTCTTCCAAGGCCCAAGAGTAATTACACTCGCGCGAGAAAATCGAGAGTTCTCCCTCGAGACTTTCGTTCGGTCTGACTGACGCCACCTGGACTGTTCGCGAAAGCCACAGGAAAAGTGGAAATTTCCTTGTGGATCATCTCGCAAAAAAGTTCGAAATTGCTATATTATGCGGCTCAGAGCTTCTCGGGCTCGATTTGCATAAGACTGATTCTTTCGGCATCTTTGATAGGGACTTGGATATTTGATGAGCTCACCGAGGGAGTTTCTGTTTTTCTGAACCTATTTCCATGAATACAGGGCACTTGTCTTGCGAGAGTTTACGTGGCAAACTCGTTTCTCTCTTATTTCACTGTGGCACACAATCCACCGTTAGTTTTTCTCAGGAATTCTCCACGAAAATTGTTTCGAGCTTCGAAGAAAGTTTCTTCGTTTCTTATAGTCAAATACGAATGTGCCACGTTACTCTGTTCAATTTTTTATTAGGAGACCCATGGCACCAGCTAAACTTCACGACTAAACAAACTTCGCAAACAAACTAAGCATAGCACCCAGGATTTTTTTTAGCAAATTCCGAGAATTTTCTATGTAAATAATCAAGAAAAGAATACGAGCTGCTTCAATATATATTTATTTTCAACGTAATTTTTTGCAGGTGTATAAAGTAAAATATTTTGGATTTCTGAGGAACATTAAAACTTCAGAATGGAGAGTAAGAGGATGGAGTGAAAGGCTCATAGCAAAATTCTCATAATTTCCTAGGAAAATCCAGTGATAGTCCTCTCTTAAAATCTAATTTGCGTATCGAAATTCGAAACTGAAACAGCCATTAGATAATAAGCAAAGCGAATCGGAATTCAAACGACCGGAAGTTAAGTCTCTGCTTTGCATACAACCAGATTGCAGCATCGATTATTATCAGCGATAGAATTTCTATTCGAGTTAAAAAAAAGTCATCTTTGTACTTATTTATTCTTTTTCTTTTTCTCTTTTTCTTTGTACTTATTTATTCCTGTCCTTCTCTATTATTCTAATTCTTTCACTACCCGTCTCCCGCGTCTCTCATTTTCCTATTTCTTTGGTTCTCTTTTTTTCAACGAACTCGAATTTTAATTAAAGCTCGGTTAAAGCTCCCTGATACTGCTCTTCGACCGTTCTCCTCTTGCCTGCGCCTATTTCTCTCTCGCATCTACTTTTTTCGAGGCATATACACTCTTTATTCTTATTTTACTTGCTCTTGCTCCGAATCCCGGTCGCAGAGGTGTTTCGCGAGATGCTTTCCTATCGGGCTTTTTTTCTCTACTGTTTCCCTAACCCTTTGAAATATTTAGATCGCCAGTGCACTGACACATTCATTCCTGTGTCCAATTCTTTTTTCAACTCTTTGAAATCCGATTTTCTTCCTATTTCCATTTCCTCGTATCAGCAAAGCTACTTTAAACACTGCTTTTGATTTTTGAAACCGTTCTCGCTATTCGACAAATTCGAATTGTTCGTTTTAGAGGTAAAATACGGAATATAATTATTTTTATAGTACGATTTTTATGACGGGATTTTGAGCTTTGAGAGAGTGTTCTAAATGTGACTCGTAACCAGGAGTTATGCTGGATATTCACCGAGAAACGATATTAAAGTGTCCAAGTCACGTTCTAAATGGTTCAGCCGAATGGATTTTTAAATCCAAGTCGAAATTTCCCTAAGAATGCGTCGAAAATCGAGCCACTGGATTCTAGGTTTTCTCCTGAGAGTAGCGTTATTCGAGTTCCAGGGTCATCTGGGATTCCCATAAATTCTCTGTAAAAGACTAAAGACACGAGTTCCGAGTGAAATATGCGACTGACTGGAATCTGATGTGAGTGAGTATAAAAATCGTCGGGCAAATATCCCCTGGAGATCTAGGTAAATCTTCTCGAGACAAATCTTCTTGGATTTCTAATCGAACTGATACTTTCTCTAAATCGTAAAATATTGAATTCACCATAAAAATGCTCTAATTTTCAACACATCGTTTTAACTACAGCCAAAAAAGCCCCTGGAGCAATTTTATGTTAAAATGTTTTTAATGAGTAGAAATGAAGCAAAAGAAACCAAATCCAAAATTAAAATCCTTTTTTTTGTCCTTAATGGCATCTTTTTTACACAGTGAGTTTTAAGATACTGCTCTGGTCATTGATTTTAGAAGATACAGCAAGTCGGTTATTTTTAGTGTTAAGCGATTGATTGATTGGAAGAAATTGACCGGAAATTCAAGGTCTGTATTACTGCTAGACGTATCCACGAAACACACTGGATGATCAGTCGGGGAAGCACTGAATAAAACGAGGTTGAGCATACCAGAAAAAGATCTGGTCAGCAATAAAAGCGATACGAGAAATTCGAGCCAGCTAATCGAACTTCCGTGTACTCTCTGAGCACAGTATATGTGTGTGTGTGTGTGTGGGTGTATCTTCGGTCTGAAATTTCGAGGGGCCTTTGCCGCTGCTCGTGGCAGCTATTGTCTGTCCTCATAGAGACATAGAACGAAAAGAGACAGAAGCTTCCGACAAGCGAATTCTTAAAGAAAACCGTTCAGAATTCTCTACTAGACCCGTAGGAATTATTTTTAAGAATTTCATGAAAGAAGACGAGAACGCGAGTGGAGTGAACTTGACAGCTCTCTTTTCCTCTCTCTACAGAGAGAGAAATATAAACAATTTCCATATATTCAAAGCGATTTAGTAAATAATCGAATGTCAATCTCGGAAAAATTTCCTCAATCCACTCCATGGATTTCTAGTTCTTATAAAAAAATTCTTCTAAAATTCAACCTTAGAAAATAATAGAGTAAATTATCAATTGTTCTAATCTCTTGACGACGATACTTTCATTCGCACAATAATCGAAAGGATCGAAACGAGTGATGTGAGATTGATGCAAAATTCTTTTGAGCAGGTTATTACGTCGAATTAGGAAAAAATGAGCTATCAATAATCGATAAAGCAGCGGATATATGTATATTTTATATTCAAGGATGATACATCGTCAGTTTGGCAGTATCGGTAAAGTCGATCGTGAGGCAAAAAAGGGCTGGTGAATAAGTAAGGGTAGCGAGGAAGAAAGAAAAGAGAAAGGGTGGTGGTTGGTTCTCGAGGCCTTGGAAACTGACTGTTCCTTTAGTTGCGAGCCACGAGATACGTCAGCGCCTTTGTTGCAAGAGGAACAACTTTAGCCGTGTGCGATTTTCCTTCGGCAAAGGACCGACGATGATTGATGTGCCGCCAGAGACCATCCAACCACCCACTTGGTCCCTCCTATCCACGAGTCAATGTCCCCCGAGTCACGCTGCAATGTCGAAGAAAGTGTGAGAGACGAAAAATCCATCGAGTTATCAATCCTCTTTCCCTCGTTTATTCGCGCTTAAATTCTTTCAACTTGCTCGAATAATACAGAAGATACAATGTGGATTCTTTGTATCTGTATCAAAATGTTTTTTCAAAAAAATTACCACTACATTTTAACCTTTTAGTTATTATAAGTTTAGAAGTTATGCGAAATAACTTTAACCAGTAAATAAATGGAAAAAAATGAAAAGTTGGAAATAGTAAATCCTGTCAGTTTTTAAATAAAATAAAATAAATTTAGTTCGAATTCTTCTAACGATTTGGATTGTTCACTAGGATACTTGACATTTTGCAACGCTTTCGAAAAAATTGATACTTTTCTTTACGAATTCCGCATAGTTAAGTCGTAAAATATTAGATCCTAAAAATCCTAAGTGCGAATAAAAACGAAGAAACGTCCGTTCAGTTTAAACGAATAGTTCCATTTAACTATAAAATCTCCCGAGTTTCCTATAAAGTACACATCCCGTCAGTTTTCTTGATAAAAAAAGCACGATTCTATAGTTGGTGTTTCATCGACTTTTCCGTAAAAATAACGATATATTTAGCTCAAAGTCGAAAGTACCGGAAGACTTCCGTGAGCGGTCTAACAGCCTATCGTAAATTTAGCTAAGAATCATACTTGCAAAACGTACGAATTTCGTTGGTCGTCGATGAAATATCGCCAGCTCGATTTACGAGCCTTGAAAATCCAAGAGTTGGCACCTTTCGAATCGCGGAAAGGGCCGCTTGAATATTCTCCGATCAACCAGGATCACGTCCTATATTGAACTGTCATCGCGATAACAATATTTGAGCTCGAATTTTATGGGGGACCCTTGCGAGTGGCCGTCTTCCAATGGTAACCCTGACAGACGTGCTGGATATTTATAAAATTTCACCCTTACTTCCGTTTATTTATCCCTAATATAAAATTCAAGAGAATTAACACGTTATATTTCGGTCAACCATAAAACAAATGTTTCTTTTTTTTTTTGAAGAAAAGAATCCATTAATAAAAAAGAATTCTTTTCCTTGTATTTTAGTTCTCTTCCATTTAAAAATGGAAGAATGGAAAAATTAGTAGGAAAATTAGTAGGAAAATTAGTAGTATACACTTCGCTGTATACTTTCAGTAATCTGACTTTGGTTGACAGGTTCAAAGAACGAAAGGAGGAGCGATTTTAATTGATATGCGTATAATTTAATTTGTCTAGTATCAAAGAAATTGGCAAAGGTGGAAGTGGTTGCAATTAACCCCGCCAGTCTCAGTTTTCAGTCTCGGTTGCGCCTTAATTTCCCTTTAAACCCAACTTGCAATTCCACAAGCCGCCGCCACCGGTCATATTTTATTTTTGCAATTACGCGTGTTGCTTAGAACCTGCACAGTACCTCGAAGCAATAAATACTGACTGTCTACTTGCCCGTCGGCAGCCCCTGCAACCCCCATTTACCCGCATTCGACTGCAGCTGCCACGGAAAATTAGTGGAACTTCCTGTTACCATTAATAAAATATGCGACCTAATACTGGGACATAATTTTGGATAAGTTTGATAAATACTTACACCATTCAATTTGGTAAGAGGTATTGCTATTTCTGGAATTTTACCCTTGAAATTACAAACCATTGCAATTTCTGTGCATTTCCTTTCTAACTTGGTGGATGGAAATAGAAGTGGAAATAGAAGTGGTCGAAAGTTGAAAGTGATGTTAAAATATTATTTAATTTGATATACCTCCTATTTAAATAGAATTAAATACCTCTTGATTGCAAAGATCGTAGTAAATACATCAGAATTGATTCTCGAATAAAAATAGATGATTAATGTTTCGTGATAAAGGAACAAGATCTTTACAAAGTCCTTACTATTATTAGTTTCTCGATATTCCTTTTGATATCGTAACACTTACGTAACAGTGCCAGGGAAATGTTGCGTAACTATTACGAAATTCCAGAAACTAATTTCCTTTGAAGCTCGGTTCGTGCAATTTTCTTCCACGCAATATTCTACTATTTAATCATCATATTTCCCACGAATATGTCGTGTAATATAAATAATGATGTATTAAAAAACAAATGTAACCCTTAGAGATTATGAGATTATCTATTTAATATAGATATAAGATTTAATCAATAGAATTCTCCTTTACGAAACATCCCAGTTAATCGGTGGATTATCAGGAAATCAGAAAATCGAAGCGAAATTCTGAAGGTAAAAGCACGACACAGCTGGGAGATAAGCACGAAAAGATAATCCTTGTTGGACGAGGTGAACCACTTTCCGTTCGCTGATTCTCCTCTCGACTGGTGCTAATTGGCGCGAAGAAGCCAGATTTACGCTTGTGAGCGATCTTGAGTCGGTAAATGCGAACTGATCTAGGGGATGAAGGGTCGGATCGGGGGGGAAGAAGAAAGGAATCGCTCGAGCAACTAACCACCGATTCGTTGGAGTTAAGAAAAGAAGACTTTGGCCAATAAACTAAGGTATAAATCAGTTGTACGTGCCAACCGAATCACGTCGACCGGAAGTGAGTGTACCATCCAGTTCCTTCTCCGCTGTCAGCCTAAAACTGTTCCACGGCTTTTTTTCTTCGAGAGGCTTCAATTAAAAAGAAGAATCGAAACTCAACGTTTCGAGTTACGCTCAACGGACTCTCGAACCTCTTTTTCCCTAATTAAGCTCAAGACTCTTGGATAAAATAGGCAAAAAGTGTGTCAGGAGTATAAAAAAAAAAGGGGTATTAAGAATGGAAAGCGTGGTTTGAAAATAATTGTACCGAGACAGTACAGAGGTTTTTCTAGCAAATCCTCGAAATTATCTACGATATAATAGAATTTACACCCGCAAAAACATAAGCAGTTTACTCATAACTGTAATTACGGTTTAATCCATTTCCCAGAGACACTTTTTTCATACTAGCGTCTCCGTTAAATATATTCATAAAAATTCTTACTAAGAATTTAATTTTAAAAACACACTGTAGCAGTGAATTGAATTATTTCAATTTGTATTCGAAGATTATGTAAAATAGGAATTCTATAGGTTATACATTTTGTAAAGACGTACAAATGTAATTAACATTTTCAAGTAAAGTTATCAAGAACCTACCGAAAATTGGTTGAAAAATTCCTGCGAATTTTTTTCATTTCCACGAGCGAAATGAGAATATAGCCAACCCACTTACTTAAAAGCATCGTGCTCTTCCAGTGGGCGCGGAACTCATCTTCCCCCGAATTCATTCAGGTCCGTGTGTACTATTTCCGGTTTTGCCAGCGGAAGCTAGCTCGACAATGGTCGGTGATACCCGCGAGCTTATCACATTTGCGGAAATGAAGCCAGCTCGAAGTCTGGTGTAATGATATGCTGGAATTGGGTCAGTTTTATTGAAATCCTATTGATCCAATGGTGGGGACCGCTGCACCCACCGAGATAATTCCTTATTCATCGAATAGGTAGCCTGCCTGGCCAATAAGCGATAATTGCCAAGCGGATTCGAGGCTGTTGCTAATTCGCTACTGTGGAAAAACCCTGGGATAATGCACTTGGCACCAAGAGACAGTCACACAATTATCCACTAGACTGTATTATACGATAATGTTCTTCAACAAAATTCAATATACAAGTATGATTTTTCTTCTCATTGTTTAAATACCTTTCTGAATGTTTACTTGGATACAAAATTATTTGAGAATTCCTTAAGAATATTTAACCAAGTATATTTTGTTTGGTCTCCTTCAGTTTTTTTTTTGTGTTATTTTTATACATTTTAGCTTGCCAGTAGTTACGACAAGCAAGAGTCAGACCGCCAGATCACTGCTCGATCCGTACTACTTTGATAAATGTAGGAGACACTTTAGCGGCAGTACCAGCGCGGATTCTTAAGCCAAGCTCTCTTGAAAGCACCTTTTAACTCCGATTGCTCATTATCACTGCCGGGAAGTCACCGTAACTGAGCTCAATCCTCTGAAAAGACTCACCGCAGGAACTGTTAGAGTTACGGCGGATGTAACTTTTCATTTAACTCTTATTGCCTTCAAAGTGATTCGTACACCCTGGAATTACTACCAGTCAATATGGATATAAATGTAAGATGTTAAATTATAAAATCTCTTAATTAAGACTTTATAATTCTTATAGAGTAAATATGAAAATTAAATAAGTTTACGCGAATCCAATAATAACTTTGCTTCTTGTATATTCTAGTGCAAAATATGTAGTTTGATTCGAGAGAAAAAAAAGAGGCTTGAAAATTGAATAATCTCAAAAGTAATTGGATTTTATGCTAGGAAAGTTGGCGGAATTCTCCGCTAATTCAATCCGCTATTCATCCGGTTCACTTTACACCTCATAATGAAGCGTAAAGAGGAAAATTCTTCAAGGATCATCGACTTTATTTACGACCTTTTTTCGTATAATCTCCTGGAGCATCTATTTTTAATAAAAGATGCTGTCAAGAGTATTCTTATTCCTAAAGGGGAATTCCTTTTTCTCAGTAAGTCGAGACTCCTCGAGCATAAGAAACATAAAACTGGCTCAAGTTTAGCAGGTGTACGCCTTAGAAGAGTGAGTATAATCAAAGCTATAACAATATCCTTGAGAAAAGGAGAGAGAGAGAGAGAGAGAGAGAGAGAGAGATCGTCGAAGCAAGAAGAAGCAGACTTTTACGAGCGGACGACGATGCGCCGCTGCTACCATCCAGGTGGTTTAATCCAGAGGAACGTCCTACTTTTGCGAGCAATCCTTCATTGAATTTCCGCTCTCGTGCCTCTCCACGATTTTTACTCAAGCGCAACCGTCTTCCTCTGGAGACAATGCTCTTGCCACTTCGCATTCCACTTTACTTTAAGTCTCATTTCCTCTTTCCGTTTCTCATCACAGCTCAATCGCTACCTCAATTTCGGCTGCTTGAATAAACCTTGAGTTAAACTCTCTGTAACGACATAATTGACTAGCCACTAAACATCGAAATAAAATCGAACCGAAGGAGGTTGTTGCTTTTACTGCTTTTCCTCGAGTAGAAAAAAAACAGCAAGTTCCAAATATGAAATGAATAACTTTATCAAGATATTTTCTAAGAAATTTTATATGTAGCATAACTTAATTTAGACAAAAGCATTGATAGTAACTCGATGATAGAGCACTATATTTATAGTTTAATAATGAGGAAATTGCAATACAATATAAAAAGAATATATGAATAAGAATCATTTGAATTCGATATCAAACAAGATTTTTTATTCCGAACGAAGCTGCAAATATATCGATAAGGATTATCGGCTTTTCTAAGCGAACACCCAGTACACAATACATTCAAAAGTAGTTTCCAAGCTCAAGGTATTACGCGATATTTTTTTCGAGTTTCTTGGTCGCTCGGATCCCCCTTGTCTCTTCTTTTTCCTTGAGAAACGCTTATGCGTTGCCAGTGGCCTGCTAAATGGACGCAAAATAGGCGAGGCAAGATACCCTTCGCACCCCTCCTCTCCTCGGATAATCCTCTCGTCGAGACTCGGATTACGGGGAAAAGTTCGCGCGTTATTTCTTGCCGGGAGTCGACTCTTGCATAAAAAATAAATGGAATAATAAAGAACGAGTCACGGCTCAGGGAAAAGTGAAAGTTCATTGTGACATTAAAATTAAGGGCATGTTTCGACTTCTAAGAAAAAATCTCACGAATCCTTTCTTGCTACGTTAAAAATAACTTGATTAATAACAGGAATATTTTTTTCTTCACTGACGTTTAAAATAAGAATTAAACCCAATATATTAAGAAAAATTATAATTTGAATAAATTCTCTTACGATAAGTACTATTTGGTAAATGCGACTTCTTTAAGTTGAAAGAAAAGAAAATAAAAAACTATATAAGAATTTTCTACATTTAATTTAAAGTTTCTTTGAAAGAGAGTGAAAAAAAGTCTAGATAATCCCTTGATTATTCATCGTGTACCGTGAAAACTGTTTCCAGTTCAAGACAAACAATCCACTCCTTGAAAAGTGGAATTGAAAGCCAGTTATCCTCGAACGTTCACCAGAAAAAGTGGATACAACGCAGCGTCATGGTACCACTAGCATGCTAGGGGTAGAAGGGTAAGGGAGTGTATCAGGCTATTTATTGAGCGAGCAAACATCCCTATCTGCCTGAAACACCGAGGCTTATCTATATCGCATCGAATGCCGGCCAAGTGCCACCACTCTACCCTCCGCCCCCTCGCGGCCCTCAGTAATCGATATATTGGCGTAAGGGTGGCACGAAATCCGAGGATAGTGATCGCGATATCGTAGTTAGGATGGGGGTCAAAGGTTGTCATTACGATAATAGGATTGTGCTCGCGATAGGGTGAGACACTTGTAATTATTCGAGATGATTCCTTCTCGTGGTTAAAAATCAATTGGCATAAGTGACCCAACGTTCTACAATATACATATCGAATGATATCATTATTTCAGAAATTTCAGAAAATTCTATCTTTATTCTTCTATTTTTATTCTATCACATTATATAATATTGTATTAATGATTCAAGTAATTCTTAATTACCTGTCGAATGTATATTTCAATGTAATACATTAGCTTTAAGAATTGTTAAAGTTATTGTCATGTACGTGTCAATATATTTCATTCGGAATGCGAGAATGACTTGTCTCTCTGCTGTGCTGGAACAATAAATTCTCGAACGAAAATATTCTGATTGAGTTACTTTAACGATTTCAGTGGTTGCACTGTTAATTAGATTGTATACAATATAACACAGGAACGGATTTGTCCTGATGGTCAATGACCTCCTGGAAGCAACGTGCTGTTTTCGTCTAGCAATTCGGAACGACACTTATCCATCATCTGCCCTCGTGATATACCATGGCTCCACGGGATATTTTTCACTGCCTCCCACAACTGCAGTTCTTTCTCCCCGTTTTCAGTGGAATATCTCTGCAGTGTTGCGCGCCAGCTTTTATTGCTTTAATCAACAATTCTGACTGCGAGAGTGCGCAAATACCCATTAACGCTAACAAGAGCATATATTCCATGTATATACATATTGTGGAATTTTTTCAATCTCCCAACAGTCTCGTTACGATCGAGTGATCGATTGGGAAACGGAATTATACGATAGTGTAACAATCTCGCGAGGGTTTGCCAATAACCTTTGCGATTTAATCAAATGCTAATTGGGTACAGAATGCAGTTGTATCCAATGAAAAGTATCAACGTAACGAATCGTAAGGTTTATACAATTTTTATAATTGTGGAAATTTGCGTTATTCTTTAAGCACTTAAATGTTATATCTCTTTATTTATTGTTTTGTTAAGATATTGTGTACACTGTAGTTTGAGGCATTCCAATAAAGCTTTAAAGCTCGAAATACTTCGTGACATGCAAAACATTCGAAACCGGAAAGAGCTGGGAAAATTGTAGAAAAACGGAGCTTGAGAAAACTCTGAATTACCATTTTTCCCCCTCAATCACGTTCCCTTGCGCGCCACTTTCGCGGCACACAATATTTATTCGGCGGCATTTCCAACAGAATTTACGATTGGGGACTGAAAACATTTTCCAATATATTTATACATAAACCTGTATATCCTGTGTATACATAGAAAATACACGAATCCAAACGCTAATTTTCTATTATTCCAAATTTGATTTACTAATTAGAATAATTAAATGAATGAGAATTTACAAATTGATACGATTCTCTGTGATACAGTGATTCATGAAGAGCCGAAAGTTCATAATAGGTTAGATTTGAGAATAATCCTACAACGACCCTTAGCTGCAAAGTCCCAACACTCTCGGCAGAGCTTAAACCATCTTAAGATATTTCCTATGGGAGAAGGAAGGGAATGGGTGATAATGTCTTTACCCGTATCCCGAAAACTCTATCCACTTAAACGGAAAGTCAGACCGCAAAGGATTAAAATCCTGTCCTGCTAGTTACCCGACTAACCACGCCACCAGAATGCCAAGCTCCCAGTCAAAGCTGGTATGAAAATCGAATTATCCTTTTCCCGAGGCTCGGCGCTTCGTTTTACGCGGGCCTGCTTCATCTAATAAAACGTTACCTGCCTGCAGGCCATCTTCCTCGACTCTGCCAAGAATTCGGGAAGCAGCCGTTCTTACCAATTAGAGAAGCTTCGGGGAGAAAATCAAATTGGTAGCTTTGTCTTTTATTTTTGATACTCTATTACTTGCATCTCAACTTTCGGGAGACACTCGGATAGTTAATTAGAACTTACTATACCGAGTATTTACAATGGACTTAATTCACTCTTCAAGCGATTTTTTTTCTATTTTTATCAAGACACGGAGTCTAAACGAAAACTGTTCAACATACATTAGTCAAGTTTTTCTCAGTTCCAGAAAAAAAAAATCGTTAATAAATTATGGGAAATTCGTGATTCTGAAATTGATTCAGGAAAGAAAAAATCAGGATAGATTACTAGGTAGGTTGAAACAAACGGTATTCAAGAAAGGAGCAAAAACCAGTGGAAAAAGGCAATCAACGTTTATCCTTGAAGGAAGGGGGTTGGTTGACCCATAAATTTGGGAAAGGGTTGTCAGGGTATAGTGACTAATCAGCGGGTTTGCTACAAGCTAAGATTAATCCCACTGGCTGGCCAGTCGCGCAAAAAGGATATTGCGCGAAAGGAACGAACTACTTGCAGCCGTTCATCCTCGACTATTATCCCTGTTGGAATGCCCCATAGTCGTAGGGTCCCCGTAATATCTCGGGGCGAGTGTTGCCCGGTCCTACGGCCCCTTGACACAAATCTACTACTATTTTTCTTGCGAATCCTCTTACAGAAGCCATGGTTGACTTCTCCGCAAATTTATTTGTCGGCAAACTGAGGATTTGGGAGTTCAAGAGAGGTTCCGAGCCGATCATCGCCTTCTGCTTTTCTTCCAAAAAGCAACTAAATTCAAAGCTCCTATTGCTCAGTATTAAACTGTGGATTTTTATACAAAATAGCTCACTCGATATATCAAGGATCTCGAGAATATACAATTTTCTAATATTTCAGAATAAAAGAACCGCTTCAAAAGATAATTTAATGAATCGGGTATTTTGAGTTGTAAAGAAAATGATGGAGAAATTTAACTAAATATTGAGACAATGATTTTTATTACAATTATTCATTATCATTATTTACTACAATTCATATACGTACACTCTTCAATTTATATTTACTAGAATTTATATTTTGACGGGAGGAATAAATGGACAAACTGTAAAATATTCCCAGAAGATTTATAAAAGCCTGGTAAATTGTTCTGAAACTGTCTAGCAAGCTTTACTAATTGCACGAATAAAAAACCGTCACCCAGACGAGGATGACGTAGCATGGATCAACATGATAAATCCGAAGGAGGGTGTTACGGAGTTTCCAAATCGCTCATACCCTTTTTCCTCGAATAAAAGCCAAAGTATCCAAGAACACGAGTAGCCCAGTTACAACAGCAACGTGGGTAAACAGGCCAGTCAACGGAACTCTCTCAAGAGTCTCCCTTTCAGTCAGCCCCTGTGCCGTACTAGCTGGCAAAACAGCCTGTCCAAGCAAATAAATCCCCCGGACCAGTACGAAACTAAAGCAAGCTGCGTTCCAAACTCTTAAAGGAGTTTCAGACCTTCCCTCCAGCAAAATTCCCTTCTCGATCGCGCGGATAATTGAACGGAATATCAGGTTAATATGCGCGAGAGAAGAAAAGAAAACCAAGAAGAAAAGTATATATGTCTAGATCCGAAGCAAACGCTTCTACTCTCGTAATTCTCTTTCTACTTCTCTTCTTCATTTTCGATTTTCATAATCTACAATTCTGAAAATTCCAGTTCTTTAATCAGCTTCTATCTAATGGATCTATTTTTTTCCAAGCCTGGGATTCTAACGTTTATTCTGCCAATATTCATTACAGTATCGATTATGGTATATTGATTGATATTCTACCTGAACAGTTATTTAGAAATACCGATTTACATGGAGAGAAGTAAATAACTGGAATGATAAAGCAAAATGCAATATCGCGATATTAAGCGATGGTTTATCCTCCACCGAGGGTAGTTAGTTTACTTTACAAACTTGTGTCGGACGCGATCGACAAGTTTGCACAACATTGCAAACTGCCAGGATGCACACCCGAGAGAGGCAAGTAATAAATACAAGGATAATGTGCTCCAACTGACATACCGTCAATTTATCCCTGTCAAGTAACGTCCGGCCGTTCGAACGAGAGTATTAATATTGATAAAAGTACCGTTGGAGTGTTATAAGAAATCCGTCAAAAGCGCTTGGAATTTGTGTATGAATATTATTCAAAGGATTTGCACTAGAGCGAAAATTTCAGAGAAATAATGTATGAAGAGTAAAGCGATGGCAGAATATTGGGAAAATAGAGTATTAAACGTAAAACAGTTGGACGGTGGTTGACGATATTTCAGTGGGTCAGTTTTGCTCGTGTCGAGCAGATAGAGCCATCGAGAGAAAGGGAACTAGAGCGAAAGAGAAAGAGGACAAAAGAGGCCTTCGAACAGTTAGTTAATTCCGGTGTACACATATGTATATCGTATTCTCAATTAAAAAGCGACACAATTCAAAATTCGCAATATTTCAGTTATTCTTGTATTCGAATGTATACGAACAATTGTCACACTAATAGAGTACATACTCGCAGTGCGACCGATTAGTGGATAATCTTTCGGTAACCCCCTTGCTAACTGTAGCACCTATTAAATACGAAGTCTGGCTGCTCTGACAAACGATTCTGTTTGACGACGAGACAAGCGCATGATCTCTGATACGTTTGCTTTGATTTACTCTGTGACTCGCTACCGGGCTTTGTGTTTACAATCGAGCGATGCCTCACTGACTTTGGCACAAGCCTAATTTTCAACACTCTGCCGCAACCTTTTTGCGCAGTTCTCCTGATACCTGACTATTTTACGATAAAGAGTCTCAACACCCTGACTCTATGTTCACCAGACATTGGATTTTTTTATAGATATAGTTATTAGAAGAAAATAGACTATAATACATTTTAATATGGAATTAAAAAAAAATAAAATGAAACTAATACGTATTGGTAATAATTAATAGATTAATTAGAAGGACCTGTTGATCTCGTTTTAGCAGATCGAAGAATATAATATCGAATTTAAACAAGATTCCATTCGAATTGAATTAAGAAGTTTAAAATCCAAAAGAATCTTCTTTAAAATTCTAGTTAGGAATTCCAATTGTTTCAAAATAATAATTATATTTGAGCTCCGAATCCTCGGATGAAAAACAAAGCCACAGAAAAATGCACCTGATATTTTACTCGTTTGTTCAAACGAGCCGTAGAGTTATTAAATCCGGCAATCCCTCGTTTAGAGTTACCCGTTTACGAGAATTTCTCGCGGGGAGGCTTACATTTTCGCAAAAATCCGGACCTCTAGCGCGAGGATGGTAGCCGCCGCGTCAAAACCGATTTGCCGATCGATTTCACCAATGTGCCAATTAACGTAGGTGCCGGGGAAAATGCAGGGATTAGGGTCAGTTATGTGCGTTTGGCCGCACGCGATCGCGAACAGAAAATGCTACCTCTCTCTCTCGCGCGCTTCACCTCGCGTCGCGTTACTCGAATAAAACATTGCTCTGGCTGCGGGGTGACTGGACAGGCTGGCATCGATCGCCGGTGGAAAAGCGAGTCTCTGACCCCCTTTATCAAAACGGAAACCAGTGACGAGCAACGTGCACAGTTGACAATACTCTCGGCAAACTTTTACATATCTCTTGCAACGTGTCTCCGGGATAACGTTTTTCAATGATAAATCTCACGCTTTCCAACGAGCCAATGAAGATCGAGCAAACCTAATTTTACTTATTTCTCTTTTTTCATTTATAAAGTCTAAATTCTAATTCCATTTTGAAACACGTTAATAATTATCTTTTTTTTAAAAAAAAATACAAATACTCTTTTCGATATTCAAATAATATATTTATTTTCAATATTATCAATTAAAATATATTCAAAATTGACTTGTAGGTAGTATTCCACGTTTAAGAAGTACAAATAAAAGAGAACAATAATTATATTGTATATATATGCTTCTTTAATTATTCGAAGTATTTTATAAAAAAAAATTCTTAAACATCTATTCGGATAGAGAGTTTAAAGTTTATCCTGTCGAAGTTAGTTTCTTATCTGAGAGCAGTTTTTCTGTTTGAAGTTTACATTTCGGAGGGCGATAGCAGTGACTGACAGGCTGGAACAGTGTCAGAAGGGCCCGGGGGTTTTAACTGTGCGAGGGTGATATCATCGAAATTTGTATGGCACACCCCCCGCCATTGGATTAAAGCCCCGGTCTGCTGCCAATGGAATTGCACGCTCGCTGGTCTACAATGCTCGATTACTGATATGTGTGTGTGTGTGTGTGTATGCAAAGAGTACGAACACGCTAGACCAAAGGTACTGCATACCGTGTCAAAGCGGCTAGCAGAAGTAGTTTGACAGTCGGATAGATTGTGCTCGACGCTCAACCGAACCCTCCAAAAACCAAGCCCTTCTCCCAAATCCAACTAACAATCAAACCCAATTCCAACTGATCGAACGATAATAAGGATAAAAATATGTAAAAAAATCTGAACCAGATAATCAATTGAAGATTGTTCTTAAAAGCCATTAAAACATTCCAGTTTACTGCTTTATTCTTTATTTAAAGTCTTAATTGATTCAAATTGCTCCTCTTAAATTAGTAATTCGACTGAATTGATTCACAAAACAGTGAATGAAGAAACACTTTAATTAAATACCCCATTCCGTTGATAGGTTTTTTTTCTCAATTAAAATTAAGATTCTATGATAAAGTATTTTTTTGATAGAGACTTTTATTAATAATAAAAGATTATAGAGTCTCTAAAAAAAATGAATGCGAAATAAGAGTGTTACTTTTGTTTATTATTCTCGAACGGGAATAATAGTTCGCGTTTATCAACGGCAACAAAATAGGCAAGGCAATCCCGATTCCATCCTTCGGGAAACAACTGATGAAATATTGTAGCCCATGACAGTTTAAATAGCATCGAAGCCCGAGTCGGCAGTGTCCCAGACAAAAATTGATAACGGACGATAAATTACACGCTCCGGATCCAAACGGCCCCAAAGAAGCTTTCTGCCCGGTAGCGATACAACCAGGAAGTATAGTATACACAAACTATACATACTCACAAATTCTCGAAGTATCCTTAAATCTCGCGTTAAAAATTTATTCCCTCCCCACTACTATGTTCACCCCCTAAATCTAGACACCGGAATAAATCTGACGGAAAAGGAGAAAGTCTATTCCCTGAGTAAGTATATAAATTACGCAATTAAGTATAAATGTCCAGTTATCGAATTTACTTGTTGCTTAAGCCATTCTCCAATTCTTTCATTCTTATACAATTTTTTCCAAAATTTGCTTTGACATATCTAGACATTTCTTTTTTTGGTCTTTCAAAAACATATAAATAGTCGCCATATGTTGCTGCTCGTCGCTAATTTTGCGAAAAAATCTCGATTTGGATGTTTTTTCCGGGAAATGGCTACCTCTACCACGACCCAGTTTTCTGAGAAAATGAAGCTTGGGGCTAAGTGGAAAAGAGAACCTCTATCGACCTTGGAAAACTCGAGTAAAAATCATTCTTCCCTAGGACGACCCTTTTTAAACGGGGACTTAATTGTTCCTCTGGCTCGAAAGCGAATTAGAGCTCTGAAAAATTGCGGTGCGCCTTTCTAGCGACACAAAAGGGGCCATGGAAGAAGCGGTTCCACTTTCTAAAAGGGGGCCACCAGTCCATCCACAAAACGGTGACGAGTTTCGCTTGGAGAGAGAGAGCAAAAGGAGTAAAAGAAAATAGAGGCAAAAAAAAAAATTCTAGGAAGTTCAAAATTAGGTTGATACACATTCGTAGATCCGAATCGAGTTTCCTTTACGCTTGATTTCCTCTTGGACATTTCCACCCCTTTTCCTTGATCAGTGATCGTTCTACCCAGCTAACAATTCACAATGAAACAAATTCGACCCCGAACTCCATTATCCCTTAGCTTGGAAAATAAATCTTCTCGGATAAGTGAACTGTGAAAAGATTCTGATAAAAGTGTGTTCTATTTAAATCCTCTCCTCTATTATCTAACAAAGTGAAAAATATTTTTTACCCTTTTCTGACACGTTTATTTCGAGTTATTTTTCACAAAAAACGATTATAGCACAGTCGCCCTCTGGAAAAAGTGATATAATTTTAAGCAATTTAACAATTAATTATAGCAGTATTATACTATTGTTTGATAAATTCCAATGGTTCTTTCTAAGTAAGTGGCTTTTTGTTACTGTTTAGAGAAGGAAACGTAAGAATTACTGTTTCGAGGTAATAATGAAGAAAGAATGCAGGTAAAAAAGTATTATTCAGAAGGAACATTTTGCCGGATTCTCTAAACGACCGACTATCACCCTAGATCTTGGTATTAATCTTTCACCAAGGCAATTCCTGCACGGGAAGCGACCCCTTATTTCCGAATTCCGTTAGAATGTTCAGACCTCGGGACATAAACTCTCAGGGAATCGGTGGTATCAAGAAGGTGGTAGCCGCATAAAATCTTCAGTTCCCCTAGGAACAAAGTCTAACTGGGTCAAGAGAAAAGAAATGTGGGTCGTGGAATATGGCTACTGCCGGCTCAGATTGCACGTGTAACGATGTGAACTGATACATAATCAGGATTTTCTTTCAAATTCCTGTAATAGTTGACCCAATCGAATCTCACTTTAATCGAGGAATTTCATAACCAATATCAGGCAGGATTTTGATGTACCTTTGAAAATGTGTAATAATATCGCCATACACGAATATTATTAATTTCTATTACAATTTCATTGTAATTATTCGTATTATTTAACTTTTTTATTCATTGTTTTACCAGTAATTATTTTCTGTCCTATGATGAAAAAAAATGAACGGTTTTTTTTACGAAATAATTTATCATCAAGGTTGGACAATGCAGTATATTATCAGAGTTATTCGAATCAATGTAGCAGGAAATTCCAACGATATCCACGATTCCCATGTCGAAACATATAGCCGAGCCATAAAATGGGAATCAAGCTGAGGCTGTGGGACATGAAATAAAGATATAGGATTTTCGATGGCGAAATAATCGACTTCCGGCCTATTCGCAGGAAACATAACACGACGGAGAAGCTACGTCCATATACGGCAATAACAATTTATCGATTATTTACGGAGACCGCGAAGCAACTTTATCCGACGACTGTTAGTTTCGCGAGAGATTCTATTTTCCAGTATTCGGTCGTCTCCGCATTTTCATGAGAATATCATTTTAGAAAATGTCGCGAAATATTCGGTCTGAAATAAAAATACGTTTTTTTCAGTAACGAACTAGACCAGAATGAATTGAAACGAATTTTTATCGAATCCATTAATCGCGAAGTAATTAAATTTCTGCCGTAAAATTAGATTAGCCTGACGATGAAATTAATGAGATAGTTGGAATCCAATCCTCCAAATAACTCAGTCTAATTGCAGTAACCTTGCACAGAAATCGAAAAATTTCATCCTACGATGAAGATTTTTTGTTCCATAGGAACAAAAGTAGAAACGCACTCTTTTGAATTCTATTTCCACTTGGAGTCGTGTGCACCAGACTCATTGTTTATCGAATGGAACAATTCGTAGTTTCCGTCGGTCGAAACAGCCACTAATTAGGTTCTCGAGGCGCGAATTAATCGATTGATCCTCTCGCCGAGGCATCCGCGGCAGACGTAGCCCCAAGGCAATTTCTCAAACGTCAGCCGAGCGTGGTAAAACGCGCCCTCCACTGCACCCGTTAAGTTCGCCATCCGGATCGATTAGCAAAGGTCAAAGTGGCGTTCGCACGCGTTTAACGCGATTACCCGGTTTCAACTTCTTCTTCGACTATTGGGGAGGGCCAGTTTCGACCAGTAATTGGCAGAGCGGGTTAAATTTGAAAGTCGAACCAGCCTCTTATCGCGCTAGAACCTCTCATAAACCCCATTTTTTTCTGGGATTTCACGGAAAATTCCTAACACCTTCCCCTAGTTCGCGAAATTCTATGACTCTGAGGTAAATTATTTCAAAAGCTCGCAATAATTCCAGGAATTCGTTTTAATTAAGTTCATTTAGAATTTCGCATTTAATTTATGAATTTTATTTCTTGAATCAAGACGACAGTACAATAGTAGAATTTCGTTCAATTAACAGGAATTTAAGTATATTTTCGGTATTCACGGAATTCGTGGAACGGAGAATGAAAGTTTAATAGAAATAAAAATTAATACAAATTGACAATAGTTCCAAATAACTAAAATGAACTAAATATCGATATAATCCAATAAAAGTTATGAGAAACTATTGTTCTTGCGCCAAATTGAATTTATATTAATTTTAAAGCGAACAACATTGTAGAAATACATTCCAACAATTTCCGAATGCCAAGACACTCGACTCGAGTGAACAAGTGTAACATGGTCAAACCCTCATTATTTCAAGCACACCCTAAACCATTGAAAAATAACTTCAACTCTTCCAATACTGTGTTCGAACGAGGGAAAAATCAAAAACGACGAGAAGAACGTAGCACTTAGAACAGAGGAAAAGAAACGAAGCTGGGAAAAACAATTACCGATTACAGTGTAAAACGATGTTCCATAAATTCCGTAAACCCGTACTTCGGTCCCAAGTGTACTCGAGAGCTCGGCAAAGAACACACAGTCATACATAGACATACACAGTCAAACACACATAGAACGAGCGCGCGCGCGCGTTCAAGCGGTTCACTTTCGCGGCACTGGTAAATAAGAGCAAATTTCCAGGTTAAACAGTCACCTTTTCGCTTTGAAAAGAGACCCCCGGGCTCTGTCAGAATAAATATTTGACGGCTCGAGTGACTCGAAATAATTTTCCAGTTAATTTCGAGAAAATAAAGTCGCGACACTGGTGGTTATTAAGTGAGTGGACAGCTCACTCGAGCTTGATTTTTTTTTTTTCACTCTCAAGGATTTCGAGTGAATGTAAATATACCAATACACTGTTATACATCGATTACAAATGCAGCAAGTTTACATATTCAACACGATTAAACTGTCTTCTTAATGTCGATCTGTATTTACTATCAATTACAGTGATTACTTTTCATTAAAAACATTATACAATATTATCTTCTGTTTCATTTCTAAAATTCAAATGATTCCTGTTCCTGACTTCGAAGATTAATTGATTTTTCGATAGAAACTGAGAAAAGCTCTTTTCGAAGAGGACTGTTCGATTTATTCCCAGTTAAATAAGATTAATGTTACTTAGAAAGAAATTAATGAAGGAATAAATATCACTAATTAAAGATGTCAATATAGATTTTGAGCTGAAAGGAATGAGTAACGCAAAGAGATCGTCAAAGAGAAAAATTTTTTTAAGCGAATCACGATGAAGTTAAGGAATCGTAGAAGACGAGAAAGTGCTTAATTAAGCAGCGAGTCTGAATTCGCGATTCAGTGAACATTCCGTGAAAAGCGGAACCAACGGCAAGCTGCATTAACCACTAATTACAGGTGGCAGAGAGGTAATGGGAGGTATGGTAACGCAGGGCCCATGAAATCGTATGAATTAATCTATCCCAACCGGCTGATAATAAACGATCAAAGCTAGCCATTTCGCTCCGTGATTGATTTCTAGGATATCTGGCTAATGGGCTGACTGCCAGTGCAAGAGACAACTTGTACAATGCACGATAACATCCAGTGTTATTCCTAAACCACAAGTTCGGTCTGAGAACTTACGATTTGGCAAAGGTTCGCCAAACAACTAACTCTCGTTAACTTACGTAATTTACAGATCAAAAGGATTGAAATTAAATTAAACAAACAGTAACATGTTTACAATTGAAACATAAACAATTATCCATTACAGTCTAATTATAATCTTTCTTAACAGTTTTAAATTTTTCAAGTATTTACGTCAAATAGAGTATTTCACTTGAGTTCAAATAAATCAATTCTAAAATTATTCATGTATGTTAAAAGCTGATACATTTACTATTGAATACTAAACTGTTACGAATATCAAAATTTTCTCATCAATCACTCGAACCGGTTGTACATATTCAATTCTAACCAGAACGAAAAAAAATATGAGCCACAGAAAATGGCAATAAAACAAATAATCCTTCGCTAAACGTACCGTTATCAATCAGCGACTATTACCGAAATTCATTGATACAAATTCGCTGGTGCAAGTGTGTATCGAAGAGTGCCACTGGGGGAAAAAAAAAACACTGAAATTGTGGGAATCCGCAGGAGAGAAAAACATTTCCCAACTAAACAGTCCTCGCGAAATAACCAGAACGCAGAAGCGCCAGAGGATCATTATTCATCGGCGAATTTTTGCGAGAAAAAAAAAAGTCCCAACCGCCTTGTTTATCTTCGTGGTTTTTTTCTCTATCGGCCACTGCGGCGGCAGTCGCGAGGTAGCAGGCTCCGTTTTCCAATTAATGCGGGGTTGACGTTCCTGTGGATCGACAGCTTAATAGAGACCCGCCGCACTGTTTATGGTTTGATTAATGACGGATGATAAATTAAGCCCGGCTCGATTCGTAATTAGCGCGGAGTGTCCGTTGAGAACCGAAGGAGCCAAAGCCAACGAGCGTTAAACGGATATATCTTCCAATTAATGGAAAAAAATCAATGGGAATAACCGGAACTATTATACGTCAGTATTCCCCTGATTCAACCGAATTGAAATATTTACTCTGACTCGCTGGATACTCGATGGATGACGATAGTTTGTATTAAAAAAAAATAAGAAAAAATAACAATTATCCTGAGAATTAAAATTTTCACAGTGCTACATTTAATCTTAAACGCATTACAAATATGGAGCTGGATCTAATAATTAAATTGAACCGAATTTTCGTTAACCAAAGTAACTGAAAGACAAAAGGGCTCGGACCAGTGAATTTATTCCTGTTAAAATAATACGATTTTAACGTTTGATACTCAAACCCAAGCGAAATTAAATTAATATTCATTTTGTGGTAAATCTACCTGTTTGAACAGAACGAAGGGCCAATATCATTTATCTCTCTATTACACATTTAATTTCGAATTAGGGAAATCGACATTTTGAACCCTTTACTTCCTCTGTACCTTATTTATAAAATACAACAGAGTTAAATGTTCGAGATACGATTAAAAAATGTTGTAACTGTTTTAAAAAAAAAAACTCCTCCAGTTTCAATAATTGTAAAGTCAATATTTCCACGTTGAGTCAACCGCTAGGCAAACTCTCCTTGGTTTACCCTTTTCCAAGCAAATCCCAGTGGACGGAAACCTGGACAAAAGAACGTCTCCGAAGGAAGACAAAATCCGCCAAAATAAAGAGTCAAGCTGAAAACCGATGTATTAAACATAGTAAAACGAGCGGAACTATAGTTGCGCGTGTCGAGTCCACCACCCATCAGACTAAAGTCCAACTCGAGTCGCGGAGAAAGAGAGTTGGAAAAGGAGTAAGAGGAGGAGGAACATGAGAAAGCTCATGCATTATGAACGTTCGCCAGCAATGTTCGATCGTTCACCGTGACAAACAACCCCGTGTCGTTCAATCGCTAGTCTAACAGAGAGGAAGCACCACAAGAACTCTGTCTCTCTCTCCTGTCTCCTCTCTGTCGCCTGGCTACTCCGTGAAATGGGCTCGACTCTCTAGCTCCCTGCATCGCGAGCGCGTTTTGAATAAAAGATCAAATCGTTGGTGAAGCCACCAACGAACAGTTGCATTCGACCAGACATCGACTTCTTTTCTATCTCCCCTCTACCCTTCTGACGCTGGTTTAGGGCGATGGAAATAACAGGGTAAATGGGTATTACTATATGCAAATGAAATTGTACTTCGATTCAGAAATTGCACAGAGAGAACAATTTGATTAAATAATAAATGGCAAATAAAATCTTCTGACACTGGTTTTAAAGACTCGATTCTTTGAGTCTTTAAATTTTCAGTTTTGTTCTTAAAGTCTCAGATATATTGTTCGTATAAAAGATATTTCTTCCGTGCGTTTTAGGAAGAACAAAACTGTGACTTTAGTGATTTATAGTAGCAAACGGTCGTGAATCCTTAGTAGTAGAATCCTAGGGTTAGTGGATTACGCGAATAGACGGATTACCAGTTACTGTATGCGATACGTTCTCCTCATGCACAATCACAGTGCCGAGAGCATTCAGGCTTGGTAGCTAACAGGCAAAAGGAGAGCCGCGTATGCCATTCCAGCAGCGCGCTCGGGAACAAAGCTTTGAAAAACAGTCGTATATCCTTTTACCCTAATGAAAGTAATACGAGTAACGCCGTGAAAATATCAAATAAACGGCGCAACAATTTTGCAAATTAAACGCTAGTTCAGTACTTTCGTAAAGAGATAAGGAGCGCTTTTAACAGTTGTCAATCCTTATAAAATGGCCCTTTGATACCACTGGGTACAACATCGCCTTTTTCTCCCTACCACCAATAGTACGAATAAAAAGAAAATAATTGTAACAAAGAAGGAAAAGTCAGAATGATAAACGATTCATTCTCTTCTCCTTTAAATAACCAAGAAGAGATATAATTGGAAAAAACAACTTTGAATCGTTTTCAAGGAAATGATTTTAATAATTTTAATAGTAGCTTTTAGACAGAAGTTGTGAAAATTGTAAAGAAAACTATAATTATAGGAATCGATGAAGAATTTTTTATTAATCGTTCCTATCAATTTGAAGAGAAATATGATTAAAGAAATGGAATACGAATTGTTTTTTAGAGAATTTGTATTGATTAAAAATTCTGATTGAAAATCGAACCTGAATTTGAACGATAACTAAACTTTCTATGAAATAGGTGAGCCACGAAAGAGCAAAGTGCGCGCGACACACCGAGCCCGCCAGTGTTGAGTTCAAAGGACTCACCCTTCATGACGAGCACTCGCAGCCGTCCTTCACTCGAGGGCACTTCTTCCTTCAATTTCCAAGTACAACCGACCACGCGCTGCTCCTCTTCCCTCCGGCAAACAATAGCAACTGTCCACAGTCACTTGCCGATGCACACTCTCGCGTTCGTTCATGCACACCCACGAGTATCGGCCGCGAAGTCAAAAGGACGAAGCACCATCTGCGAGCAGAAAAGCGGGATCGTCATTCTCGAGAGGTTGCTACGATCTTCGTGTCATCTTCCATGACACGATACCTTTACTCTTACACAAAACTTGTGATAACGATAAATCTTACGATAGAAAAATTTTTAATGAAAATACCGAAGTATTTATACCGAATTTCAAACATACGAAATAATACGAGAGATAATATGAATGGACATAAACATTGTTGTTCAAGCGAGGATATTTAACATTATATTTCATATTATAAATAGAATGTAAATGCAAACCAAGTCTGAGTTGAGAAAAAGACTGGATGAAATAACAAGCCAAAAATGAAAAAATTAAGTAGAATGAAACATTTTCAGCAATGTTTATCAATAAAAAGCAGGCTATTTATTGGAAAAGATAAGCCGCAATAAAACAATTGAATTATGGATTTAGGAGTAAAAATGAGATATACTCTGAATTAGCATCAATCGCATCGAAGATTAACAATGGATAATTTGACAGCGCAATGCACGGATGAATATTTGCGTGCTCGTTAAAACCGCCGCGTTTCTAATTGCACGAACCGTCGCAAATTTAATTAGAGGCCTTCAAAGTGCATGCCTAAATTAACCAAGTTCATCGAGCAACGTGTTGAAAATAGCGCCGGACTTCGCGATGTGGGCAGGCTAATAACTCCGCGAACGATTATTTGATACGCGTAGTGGAAATGTGATGCTCGTCGCATTATTCAAACAAAGAGTTAGTAATTGTCGATCAAATCCAGAGTTCCGAGAAATAAAAAAGTGTAAAGTTACTGTGTAGAAACCCGAATACATCTTCTTTAATATAATTCCGTTGATTCCTGGCTACTATTCTACTTAGGAATATTTATTAAAATTAATATATTTTGTTAAATACAATTCATCACTTTACACTCTCTTGTATTCTGTTTAAAATATATGTGTAATTTATGGGAATTATCATGGTAATAAGAAAATTTCAATTCTTGTCTAGCGAAAGGATAAAAGATTTACGTGGAAATTCGCTGAGAAATTCGCTATAAAACGTAACATCATAATAACATAATGCAACAGTAGCTTCATAAGCTAGAGATAAACAGGGTCAGTACTAATTCATCTCTTGTCCCCTTCGGAAGCGACAATTTCTATCCGGCTGGTATTATCAGCGCAGAAACAGAAGATGAAAAAGCCAGTTTCCAGCAAAATAAACAGGGAAATTCCGAGTCCACTGTGTACGAGTCGCTACCGTAACTTCATTGTTTTTGCGGATAGTATTTGCCGTAGACTGAGTGATCAGTCTCATACATCTGAATAATTACCAATATCTAAATCAAGTTGAGTGCAGTAAATATTAACGGTGCTATAATACATCGTATGTATTCAAAGACCTGTTAAAACGTTTGTTTTGGAATCTCTGCATAGAACGGAATACGCAAGTATACTGCAATAAGCACCGAAGATACCACAGGACATATCTAACTAAAGACCTATTAAAGCGTACGTTCTAACAGTCCCACATAAATTTCAGTATACAAGTACAATGCGGTAAATACTGAGTACATATATTGCACCGTATACGCTAGGATCTGATACGAAGAGAATACATCGAGGCAACCACTAACTGCAGAAGACGTCGGTAAAATAGGAACGAAAGTAAATGGCATCAGAGAAGTTTCTGATACCGAGATAGAAATAAAGTACCGCATTCAAAGTGATAAGTAATAAGTGTCAGGATAAAGTAAATAACGAGTTTTAAGAACACACTTACTGCGCGAGAAGCAGAATAGGCGAATTCATAGCACTAGTGGTTAAGGAGTAGCGAATATTGTGAGCTGTCGGTTCAATTGTTCATTCTTACGCGAAGAATATTGAATTTCCAGCGACCAGGTTGCGGAAACATGTTCTGTGGATCTTGAGTCACACGGGAAACACGTTGGCACTACCGACAACGCGAAACACCCCGGAAAGTGAGGAAAAATTACGAGGAGATTAAAGGCCCGACGCGATCTCCTTGAAAAGGTACGGTAGACTGATTGGAGTGGGGGACGCGCGGCTCGTAGCTTGTGCGCGCGCAGCGCCGCATCACTGTTTATTTGGAAGCTTGTGGAACGCTGTTTGGCAATACGATTATGTTCTATACTTACAATAATTCGTTCTCTACCATTACGTGCGCGATTGTTCAAATCATTATTTGACATTAGAATTATTGGAAGGGTTAAACAGAATTATTTGAGAATTTTCATGGACTGCGTCCTTCAAAAATATTGTTGGTTTTGAGATTTAGAATGATCTGAATATAGACAAACACTGTTTTTGCGTAATTATGAAGAGAATTTATCATTTTGAACATTGTTTACATATAGTATTACTAATAATTATGTTTTACAACATTTCAGTTGACATACTCAGATTCCTCGTATCACTATACATACCGTATTTAATTTCGTCATCAACCGCATTTGAATAATTGATGTTCGCATGACTATTTAACAGGTGAACGCGTTGTCAAACCATATGATGAATTGTTCATCGGTATTATTAGACACCATATAAATAATTGTAATATTCAAACACCATATGCCACACGATGCACCGTCACGGTTTCAATTAGTTTCAGTAATTGCATATACATAACTTGCGATACATAGTCATTCGCATGATTATCCAAACTGAGTCATCACTCTAGCAGATATATCATTTATAATCAATTATCAAAAAAGCAAACACGTTGGATTCCATAATTAAAATAGAAAAGAAACCACGAATTACGTTCGGAAATTTTACAGGAATTTCTTTCAATTAAATTGGAGCAATCTAATTAATAATGAATTCGACCATGCGAATGAAGGAAATAACAATGGTAATAAAAATGGATGAAATTAGTGTTGCGGAAGTGAAGTTGAAGGGTAAGGCGAAAAAATGTGTTGTGACTGATACAGAAAGGTATCGGCAGTCCCATCGAGATTCACCACTCGTTTTCTTTTTTTTTTTCTCTCTGCAAGGGGCAAAATTTACGAGGATTACCCAGGAGTCATTTTCGAGTTTCCCGGAGGTACGTAAGCCGCCTCGTAAATTGGCAGGACCTCGTGGGACCGCCCCCGAATTCTTCGCGAGCACCGCTAAAACCAGCCTCTGCTGGCGGCTTTATCGAATTTCCTGCCATCGAGCGTCGTCCTTGCAAGAAGGATTTCCTCTTCTTCGAATCGAACACTCGGCTCTAAGAAACCTATCGTTGTCCAGGTATCCGCAAAAGACATTATTTAAGAGATTTTAATATTAAAAATTCTTAAAATTATTAAGATGATTTGAAATAATTTACTTTCCCTCTCTACCCATAGAAATTTAAATTTACATTCGTAATATGTATTAATAGTCGCTCTGACTTGATTATACTGTAACACAACGAATATAAAATAATCTAATTCTAATCCTGTTTTCTTAATCCCTAAACAGATTCAAGAACGAATTTCAATTCTCTTATGAGAAAACTAAAATTGGGGAAATATCTTAAAAAGAGTTTACGAATCCTAATCAGTGATCAGTAATCATAGATCATATTTATGGAGAACACTATGAACAATAAGACACTATATATGCACTTACAGTTACTATAGACAATGTTATACAAATTAGAGACAGTTATTGCTACTCTAACCACTTCTATGAAACATCGAAGTTCCTGATTCTGGAAGCAGCAATCGAAACAAAATGCGTACAATGCCGCTGGCTAATCCGAACTTCGATCCGTCACCGAAATTACGCAAGTAGGACAGAGGAGCAGAAGCTCTTTCAAAGGGAGAATCAGGGCGAGGAATGAAATCAAATTGAAAGGATGTCAAGTGAGCAATGCCACAGATATACATGTGAATCCATTGCAAACCAAAAGCAGTACATCTCTGCGGCAGTGTTATTGTACTGATAGTGGGAAAACCAGTGGAATGAAAGGAAAGACTTTTGAAAACTGCAGTGGATACAAGTGTACAAGTTTCGAATTTATAGGGGGGGTGAGAATAAAGAAGATGGTACTCGGTTGCCTCGAGGACCGTCTGTTGCACTGGGACCAACTTGGATGCTCCTTCTGACTACTGCCTCCCGTAAAAAAAGTTCCCTAGAGTTTTGGGTCTACGGGATGTTGTATTAGATTCTTTCACGTCGCCGTGAATGACTCTGATTCTTCGAATGGAAAAACACGCTATTGTGCGAGACAAATAAGAATGGATTCAAAGTCGACATATTTGATTCGGAAGAAATCGAATGGACAAAGACTCTTTTTTTCTTTAATAAAGATCTGGGGAAACCACTTTTCCTTTATGAGGACTGGATTTTAAAAGTAGCTCGGGTATTGCGAAGTATTCTGAATCGGTAACCATTATATTGCTAATGATCCGTTAGTAATATTAGACTTTAAAAAAATAGAATAAATAAATACATTTATTACAGAATTATTAGCAATTTAATCGTCAACAATTCAGAGTGCTGCAAAATATACAAAATATTTTTAACATCCGGGCCTTTACGTTCATTACTAATGATTGCACTTTTTATTTCAATATTTTTTTAGTCTTGAAACTCCATTCAACATTTATTTTCTTAACAGGTATTTTTTCAATCGTTACAATTAATATTGGACATTATAAAAGTGCTGCTTTATACATACATGTATAAATGGCGCTATATTTGAAATTCACATCAAATTACAAAATTGAAATTTGAAACTCTGCTTCCTTAAATTTTTTTAAAATGTCATTGTTAAACTATATGCAGTATTGGCCGATGTATAAGAAAAGTCTTTTTCTATACGATTAGTTGATTCATGTCGAAACAGCATACAAAATTCAAGCGAAATAATACCCGAGATTTTCATTAAAAAAACCAAAAACACAACATCAAAATGAAAGTCTACAAAAATCCAGAGAGCATTGTACCGAAACGATATTCTCGTTAAACAAGCGTCAACACAATTTGCGAAAATGATGTTTCAGCAAAAATGCTAATAATCACGTACCGTGTTATACGAGAGTTACTTGTAATAAATTCCATGAATAAAAAATGTTTAAAAAAGACCATTTTTGACTGCGCGGTAGCTCGAGAGTCAAATTAGAAATATTTCCAAAATTTCTGTGGCATATTCTACAAACAATACCGGATGCCACGTCGTCATATACTGTATAACTCTGCGATATTACTTCGCGAACGCGGTATTCCTACCCTTTGGCTGTCTTTTTTATTTCTTGTCCCAGCTAGCAGGAAACGCGAAAGAGTCCGGAACAGCTACTGGAGAAGCATTACACCGTAGCTCTCACAGTAATATCCCAGGCATCCAGCAGAGATACAACATTCCACCACCGTCACATATCGTTCTCGTTTCTGCATCGAGGAGGGAAAGTTTTCTAACAGTAATGTCGCGATAAATACCTCGGGATCGAAGAGGCGCCACGAGTGTTTCACGATTGAGGCAACTTTCCTCGAATATTTTCTCGTATTTTTTTACACCACGAATATTTACTCGGAAAAACATTCCATCTTATTTCAAACTAATTTTCTTCCACCATGTTTTAGACTCGTTTTTGAATTTTTAATCAAAGAAAAGAATTTTTATAATATATTTTGAACGAATCTCGTTATTTCTACCGAAAATGTTAATTTTCCAATATAAGTTAAATCTCTTGACTGTAAATCAGATTTAACGAGATCCGTTGGCGGTTTGCATTCTGTTTCCTGTTTTATTTACTATTCTGACGGGTTGGATGAGAGTTAAACCAAAAGTTCCATGGAATCCAACGGATAGCTACGGTTCCATGTTAAGGGTCTGTACTCTTTAACGAAGCAGAATATAGCTCAGATTTCCCGTTGCTCTGCCGAAACTCGAGGAAATGGAGTTACCACCCTTTTTGTAGGGATCCGGATGCAGTCTGCGCTTCTGTAAGAAGGGAAAATCACGCAGGGCTCCATTGGCGACGCAAATGAGGCAGTCTCCGTATAGTCAGGGGTAAAATAACCCTGGATGAATGCACCAGGAACCCTTTGGTACACAGGGTGTCCCAAGAAATATCTTCGACAATTTATCTTACATAGTATTTAAAATAACTTTGCATTGCGAAACAATTATTCAACATCGTTAATTGCATGGAATTCAAATTCAGTCGAATAATTGAATAATTTATTAGTAAATCATTATTAAGTATTTAGGTAATTTAAGCATATTAGTAGAGATTAATTTATTAAGTATTAAGAAATGGAAAATGATCTGATACGACACTTTTAATATTCTTAATACACGTTGTACGTCAAATTTGACGACACGAAACCAAAATGACCGAAGACGTCACTGGGTTTGTAATTCGCGATCCGTTTTAGTCGTTGGCACGGTGCTTTTCTCTTAACTGCACTGTTCCCCGCGACTATGAAACACAAATTCACCCTAGCTCACCCTTAATGGTAAGCCAGGCTGCTGGAAATCCGCGACCCACCAAAGGGCCGCGCGCATCAATCTTCGTTAAAGCTTAACATCGAATCTCACTCGACTCGCCGAATCCCCCACTTTCCGCTTCCCTGTTTCACGACTTCCGTTTCATGCGGGGCTCAAGCTCGCCCCTAATGAGCCAAACTCCGACTTGAATTTTGTTGAAATGATTTGTTGACGGTAATGTCAGTTTTGTCATTAATTTTCCGAAGATTGGCTCCAGTAAAAATTTTCCAGACAATATTTCTGACAGATTCCTTTAATTCTCTATTGATGTTGGTGTGCAAAAAATTTCTGCCCAAAAAATTTAAAACGGAACATATAAAATTATAAACTCTTATAATAAACAAGTAATAATAAAAAAGATAATTTCTCAAGAATATCAATTTGTCAAATAGAAATTCACGGTAAATGTATTTTATCGGCAAATCAAGTATTTTGAGAGTCTTTAATTTGTAATCTTTCTCTCGCAAGATTCGCTAAAACTTTGATTTATTCATTAATAACAGAGTGTAGAGCTTTACCTTCAAGTAGTGGGAAGTCCTCGAAGCAGGTTCCTGAAGCAGGATTTCTTGATATAGTTCCACGAGCACATTCACCAAGCAGCATGTCACCAAAACACACGAAACATCGAAACACGAAACGCTAAAGCCACGATACGACTTACTGGTAATGTCAGAGTTCGAGGAATCGACGAGAAAATCGCACTAGTGCACTCTAAACCGTCACACGCGTTTCACCACCTTTACTTGTATAACACAGTTTATTACGACAATAAATCAATTCAATTTCTCATTGAATTCCTTACAATGATCAGCCGTTCAAATGGAAAATCGATAATTGACGAACTATTCATTTTCTTGTTCCATTGTCAGTTTTAATGATCTTTCTTACAGCGACTGATCTGCGTTAAAAAAAAAAAATATTAATAAATACAAATCTATTGACATTAACGAATTTCACGAGAGATTTACCTGATTAAATTGCACGTAATTAAAGAAATATTTAAAAAAATTGACGAAATCTCATTTTTGAATGGAATGAAGAATTTCGATAATGAATTTTTTCAACGAGAGTCGATCGTCGATCAACGAACCAGGTGGAACGAGGAGTAAAGATTCAAGGTCTTAGATCCAAGGTCCTGAAGAAGGACACAGGATACTCAGATTACGACCACCAGCCACTCGAGTGCAACTCGCCCCATCGTCAAAGCCAAACGTAAACAGAGATTGGAGTAGAGTTCGGCAAAAAAGGTGTTTACGATGCACCGTACACTAAATCGAAAGAATGTTGTCATGGTGAGAGATGATGTGTATACTCGTGCTCAGTCACGTACAGTTTTGGTTTTATTGGGAAATAGTGGCTTTATGGCCTGACAGTTTTCGGTTTACTGTATCCTGTTCGTTCCAATGGAAAAATACTGTCATAGTGGCAGAGACACATCGTGGACCAACAAGAAATCCAGTTGGGATACAGAAAGACAATTATTATTTTTAATTCGATTAGCTATAAATTCGTACTTTAACCTACTTTTATTACTTCTTCCAAAGAGGGATTTAATCTTTTAATTAAACATACGAATTAATTAATCCTGATTCTTTACATTTGTATAATGATTTTAATTATGGGATAATTGTTATAGAAACTAAACAATTACGTTTAATCGTTCGACATTAATTATGGTCATAGTTTGTCAGATTTTTAATGATGCATTTCTTATTGGTCAATAATGATCATAACAAAGATTTTAAAGTAGAAGAATATTTTCCTGACACCCCAGTCACGACTCAACAAAATAGAGCAGCGTGGGAGAAATAAAAGAATAACCCAAATAACGAAGCGAAACAGTCAGTATTCACTGAGCACAACCGCACAGCTCCCGAAAGTAGAATTCCAATCAAAACCACTGAAACAAACCAGCACACACGCAAAGCTAAGGAAAACAGGGCACGCACGCTGGAGGATGTAATCCCGTGGGTGCCAAGGCAGACAATATTACACTCAATGGATGAAGCACGAGTGTATTCCAATGTGAAATTTCTAGGGTTCAGAGGAGAATATTGTGTCGTCCCAGACCAATCATGGTTCAGTGAGCCACATACAGAGACAGAGAAATAAATGCTACTGAAAGACCGACACTCTGAGGGATATCTTTAAAGAGAACTTTTAGAGAAGATCCTGAAAGGTATCCTGATTCAATGAGGAAACTTCTTCAAGAGGTTCTTCAGCTTTGTCTTTTGATAGGCAAATGTCAAGTGGAATTGAGAGTTGTCGAGAAAATTCTTTTCTCTTCTTTCTACTTATTCTCGCACCTTTTCGTTTTCTACTTGTTTTAATTGTTAAGTTAAGTAGATTCGCATTGCTACGTGGCCACAAGTTATACCAACTAATTTTCCTCTTTTTCAAACAAACGAAAGTTTGAAAAGTACATAGATGGTTAGATTGAAAAGTTTTCCTTTTTACCTTGCGGTTTACTAAATATCTCGTAGGTATGCTAAACAGGTACACCGAACAGAGACCGTAAAAATTGGCAAAGCCTCCCGAAGAAGTAATCCGTAATTAGGGCACATCTGGTTGGTTCTATGCGGCCGGAATTCACAATTCGCACGGCACCATTCGGGTCAACGAACGGCAGCGTATTCACTAGAAACACCACTACAAATGGGAATCGAATAGAGACTCAAGAGCATACTAAAATATACAATATATAGTATCATAAATGCATATTGTACTATGTTTTTCTAGCTGATTAAAAATTATACGATTTAATGGGATAATTCTAAAATATCTAATTATACAATCATAAATAAATATACTAGATTTTCCAGAATTATCCAAAATATTGGGTACAAATTAAAAAGAAAAATAATATCAACTTAGAGAAGAGGATTTCCACCCCATCGTCACTATGTATTCACTCGGCAGAAAATTCGAACCAGTCAAACTGAATGCTGGAATTCTAACGCAATGAAACAGATCGTTTCGAAAAAGGGATCTTAGTGTCGGATACAAGACGAAAAGAGCACTCGGGACCAAGAGGAAAATAGCACGCGTGAGGCGCGGAATCGATTGAGCAGGATTCATTTGGAAAGCGAGTTGCTTGCGTACAACCAAACCAGGTTTACGTGTGCGAGAGATCCAGTGGTTGGGAGCCATCGGTGATGTCCAGGCAGAACCAGGCAGAACCAGGCAGAACCAGGCAGAACCAGGCACGTATCCTGTTACCCAGGAGGGATATCTCTAGAGATTACTCGCGAAACGAGCGCGGAAATGTCCGGGATTCTCTCTTGCTCTGGAGTGCTACCCTAAAGCGGCCCCATACTCTAACTCACCCTTGCACACGCCACTCATCTCCCCAAGAGAATACCACCGTGGCTAGTTGGTTGAATTTTCCTCCCACAGAATCTAAATTTTTCTCTATGTATCATTCCGATTCTCTCTTTCGTTCTCTTTCGTGTCGATGAGAGAGAATTTATTCAAGAGCATTTCAATAATTACGCCAGGTTAATTAATCTCCAACACTGTTTTCCTTCTGATTATTTCATTCGATTTTCATTTCAGTGCTAATAGAATGTGGCGAAACGTGTGATGGAGTTACGCGAGATTATTTCGTTTATTATCCTTTTTCGATGGTTTCTTCAATTTGACATGGGCTATTGGATTCGATGGGTAATTGAATGGAGGGTATTGAGGAGTTGTAATTAAATCTATCGAGATGTGCTAGGAGGAATTGGAGCGGGATTATTGTCCGGGGTTACTGTAAGGAGCCCCAAAGGAGCCAGTAGAATAAGACGTTCGATGAGCTCGATGAATTGGATTTAAGTCGAGTGGCTCAAAGTGTGTAACTCTGACGAAAGCGTAGAAACTGATAATACGTAGTACGTAAAACTTTAACGCGTTTTCTTCATATTGTATTCTTCGGTACGTGACTCACAGAATTAATCCTTGTGAACTTGATACTCCTCTAATATCGAATCTGTCAGACGCCGTTTATTAATGCTATCAATGGAAAATCCGATGCATAGCTTTTTCCGAGAAAATTCAATTACAAACTTTCTCATATCCTTTGGAAACTAGACATAAATTATGTATGCATAACTGAATAGGAGAGGGGAACTCCAAACATCGGACAAGCAAAAAGTGACTGTTCGAAAAAATTCAAATATTTTAAAAGCAAGTTTTATCGCAAAGTCTGTGAAGTAAATCAAGAAGAAAAATGCCGATAGAAAAATTAGCTTTCGGACAAGAGTTAGCTGTTCTTGTAAAAAAAAGAAAAAAAAAATTGAATGTGAATACCTGAGAAGGAGCGTCGAACGAAGAGCTCGGCTAAGAGTTCCGTTCCGAATTCCAAGAAGACACTCGAGGAAAGGCAAGCGAGAGAGCGAAAAGTCAACGAGGCGAAGGAGAATTCGCCTTGAATCACCGTGGCACGGGGCGGTGAAACGAGTGAAGAGAAAAAAAAAAGAAAATCTGGGAATCAGAGGCAGAGGCACAAGGGTGGCAGTGAGCAGGGCGAGAAGAGTTTTGCATCCTACACCGTGAAGGTCATCGCTGGAACGAGCACACTTGACCCGCTTGCGATGAGCCTCGTCGTCGAAGGACAAACCGCCATAGAAGAGCAACTTATACCGCTCTAAGAAACATTCCTTGTAACACTTTTCTTACATTTCAATCAAGAACACTCTCTCAAACGAACAAAATTCAAGAAACACGATACGTTACGTAACGAGCTGTGCACAATTGTACTTTAGTTTCAAAGAAAGCTAGTTAATTTTGCAGGAAATAAAAATACAGTTAAAAAATATTTGTCATTAATATGTAGTTGACACTTTAATTACCACGACACGAGAGAAAGAGAGTTCCTAGCTAGCAGAGAGCATTGCATAAGATCTTATTAGAAGAAATACAGTAAGCGAAAGGGAGTTTTTTCAAACTCCAGCGAGTAACACTCGATAAAAGATTCTTCCAGCTTTTTAAGGATACGCTCCAGGGACAGAAAAAGGCGGTAGGATTAAAAGACAGAAGAGAAAAAGTGACAGAAGACTGCACAATGCGCGACAAAGTCCCTTTCAGCCCCCCCCGACAGGCAGCTTGTCAGCAACTTCGCGAAAGGGGGCCCCATCAGAGAGATTACACGATGTGGTCCCAATTTATATTAAAGCGACTGCCGCAGTCGCGGGACGCCTCTTGAAAGGAATCATTTCGAGAGTACCTCGTCGCAGAATTCCCCGCCGCCGAAGAGTAATCCACCGTCCAATTGGAAGAATTCCACGAAGACTTGTCAGGGAGATCAAAAAACCCAGCGCACCTGGACCGAGGATTATTAAAGACTCACTGCGAGCACCATAGAGTCACCAAGCTGATTCGATCCGAGCGAATCGCACACACAGACGCAGTCGAGGAAGGCGCTAAAAGTCAAGACACCAAACGACCCGATTCGAGAGGGAAAGAAGAAGAGAGAAAGATATGGAGAGTAACGAGTCACTTGCAAATCCAATCGATCCCACCACACGAGTTTCAACCTCGATCAACAATCAGTCTACGTCCAATCGGTCGAACTAACTTCGAGACACAATACAGTTTACAAATGGACCTATGCTCTTTAACAAGGTTCTCTCGAGTTGCTCTTCGGATTTTCTGATTCTCAGTGGAGAAGTGATATCGTAGCGTACTTCGGAGAGGTCCAGGCGCTCCTGGAGGATCCTGGGCTACTGCTGGTTCCGCAGGAATCGAGGACACAGGAGCAGAAGTGTCCTGTGCGCGCGTCGCAACTGGCAACTGGCGGTCCGCGAACTCGTACTGCGAGGGGTTGACCCAGTTCGTGATAGACAGAGAAGGAAAGAGAGAAAGATAGAACGGATCTGTCCGGAGAGTGCGCGGTACCGACGCCAGCACGTCGCGATGCCTACTGAGCTAGCCAGCCAGCCGCGTCTCTCGCGCTTCCCCTGGGCCACTGCGCAACCCTCTTCTTTCACTGCGCTTCTCTCCCCTTTGCCATCGTCGACGGAAAGCGTCTACGGATCTGTGAGTGAGCGAGCTGAGTCGACGCTTTGCTCGCCGCTCAAACTTTCCGCAAACTCCCTCCTCTCTTGATTATGATTCTTGATCGTGAGTCTACTTACTCGTGTTTCAACACTGGCCTGATGCTGTCACTTGTTAGCGAAATATCCTGCCTATTCTTTGTAATAGAGTTAAAATATGAAAAATTCCATTTGTCTATGGAGTTTTAACATTGCAAAGACAAGTATAACTTGTGTCTCCGGAATAGATACAAGGTCTGTCTTCTTCTACTTGGCCCGAGACAAGAGCTTGTCTCTTGATACAATTTTATTCCACAAGTTAATTATACTGTATTAGAACAGACTTAAACGTATCAGGGTAGGATCGGTAGTGTCAGATTTACATTGTAGCTTTGTTTCTAAATCGGTACATTTCTATCGCTTTGTTCGTTATCGTAACCCCTGTTGCCCAACGCCTTCCATTGTTTTCCATTGGAGCGCTCGTAATTTAAGGCTATTAGCATTTTCGAAAGATCCTTCCTTAAGAAGTGCAGGAGAGGCAAAGCTCGAGGAGCTTCGGTAACTTTGTCGTGATTCTCTCCCCTAGTCGAACTTTGTTTCGCAACATTACCGAACTCTTCGTTTCTGCGGCGTCATCTACTATGTACTCCGAACTTCCACTAGAAGATCCTTTCCCCTATCCCTCTTCTTGAATCCTTTATCGTCATTCGTTACTCTGTCCTCCAGCAATTCTTTTTCTTCTTCGCGGTCTGTACGCAGTTTATGGAAAGTTCCATTCCGAGGAATTGGGGGGGGAGATCCTGAGTTTTCGAAGATTCTGTTTGCCATGTTTATTTCGAAGAATATTTTCTGCTCTTGACTGGAGAACATCGGTAAAACTACGTCTGCCAGACATAACGTACTAAGCTTTGCCTGTGCAACTTGCTACATAGGTCCTTCTGAACGCTGGCGTCTACACTTTGAATGCCTGTTGCAATATTCTCAAGCTTGTCCTAGGTGCTCTCTGTCTCTGTCTCCTTGTTCTCCGACTGCAATCGGTTTTATCGCAGAGTCTCAAAGTATACGTGACTCTGGCATCACGCGAAATATAACTGGAGATGATTCCCATGTGTCATAAGTGTCTTGTAATAACATAGGATAAGCTTCTAAGACCTTAAGTAAGGTTCAATTTCGATTGGAGTCTTCAATCGATCAATGGCAAATGGCTCTTGATCTGCTTTGCTAATAAGAGCCTGGGAGGAATTTCAAGCGATCGGCAGCTTAGTGGGATGCTGACGACAGTGGTATCCGACTCCTGGCTATCAGACATTCAAGAAGGCCTTCCGGAATTGATCATGTCTCGCTGACCATACGTGGATCCAATTCGGATCTCGCGTTTGCTCCACAAACTAGAGCTCTCGGAGTATTTCGTAAAATCTTACCCATTCGACTATATCTACGTTGCTAATCCAATTGCTAATTGTTCAAGAGCAAAGATTAAGCTACATAAACGATCTATTTGCATATCTAAATACATATAATGAAATTCTACGCGAGTACCTCTAAAAGCAACCCCTGAAAGTAACCCCTACTGTTCGCACTCCCCTCCATATTGATCAGTGCGCACAGGCCGCAGCATCCAGCCAGACAAGCTCCAGAACCTGGTCCAGTACACGTTGTCAACATGCTTGGCGAACTGTATGTATGTCCATTGGTACTGAATTCAGTAACGTTGCTCTAGAGTCCAGGTCTTCTCAAAGACGAAAACGATTGCACTACCCCTGTCCAATCCTTTGAGCTACACCTCTCAACTCCTAGATCGCAACTGATATTTACTTTCCACCCAATTCTCGCTTTTCTCCCTGTTGCTTTGATTCCTCGATATTCGACAATTTCAATGGGAACGTGGATAATTTGATATCGGGTCAGGTTTCGCCTGAATTCCATCGTATTATGATTCATCATTCATGATTAAATTACTGTTTTATTCTTCCTTGCTTTGGGATTCGAAATTAACTATAAGTGCAAAGTGTATTCATCACCCCCTGAATTTATATCCAATTTTAATTTTACCTCTGTATTATAGAAATATTGTTTTATATTTGATGGTTCCCCGAGTCAATGTTACGCCAGGAAAAGCGATATTGGGTCACTGACCCACGATTCAATCCGCTCTGTCATGCGTTTCCTCGACGACTCGATACGTTATGCAGCCAGTTTCACAATGCGAATTATTCGTGAATATTTTAAGATGTATGAGTCTTTGCATGAATACATGGGAAAGCCCCTACAGACACGACGACGGCGACGGGTGGACTCGTACAAATGTCTAACACAGTTATTCATCCTGTTGTCTTAAGGCGGTTGGAACAATCCCGCGGAAATTTCAGGATAGGTGATATTCCGACAGGAATGATAAAAGCGCTGTGGAAAAGAATTTTATTCCCAATCTGTTCTCGACATTGGTCACAATATCGCAGAAACAAGCATCCTCGCTTGTTAATCCATAAACTTCCCTGTCCAATCAATCCAACAAGCTTTTTGCTCTCGAACGAACGTTGGCGAAACTATTGAACCAAAAAGAGTCACTCATGCCGCACATATGGGTTTTCAAAAGTATAGTTCAAGAGTTAAACTACTAATAGTATTCATTAAGCGTAATAAAAAATACTCAATCAATATAGATTCAAAAGTCAATGCTTTAAAAAAAATCTATTATCAAATCATTAAATATTCCTAGATCTGAAAGTTTATTATTGCCAAAAGATTGACTTTTCGACTTATCTTAATTAGAGGTTTGATTTCTACTTCCCTCCTAGACTTGGAATTCTAAAACCAGGCTTTTCAAACACCCTGTATATGGCAGTAGCTCCGAAACCGCGGACCCAGCGACCCAAAAAAGTCTGATTTATAGAAAACTTTTTTGAAGCTCGGTAAAAGCGGTTTCGCATCGCTGCCAGGTGAAAAATCGAATAGTAGCGGATCGATATGGAGTTGTACGTATTTCTGGTATTAATTAAATATGATTGGATCATTCGGATGATTCTGATCCTCTCAAAGCTCGGCAGGACAAATAACCGCGATTCATGGGGTCCCTTATCGCGTAGCGAGGCAATAACCGCGACGCAGCTGCGAGCTGAGCACATTTATTAATCGATTAAATCCGCACGCGCGAGTGCGCCGTCCGTTCTTCCGATGGTTTTTGATAAAAAAAAAAAGGGCGTTAATCGGTGCATCCGTGCCCCACGGTGATGTGGTGGCCCTGTTATTAATTTAACGACCCTCGCTGGACACGATGTCCTTGGACTATTAATCAGGCCTGATTTGATTGCGACCGTGAATTTTGATATAGTCTGCGGACCACTAATCTCTACTGATGGCTGTTAAAATCATCAAGTAGTGGTAGCCTGTTCATTTCGGATGGCGGAGAACATATTAAACTGATACTATTTCATTTTTGTCCTTATCAATTCTTTCTAAATAATTTCATGCCGCATATTATAGTTTATTTTATCCAACGTAGACTGTATATTAGTATAATATACAGTTCGGAGTATAATTCCATAGATCGTGAAAAGCAAAGAATATCTAATAGTCGAAGTACATAAATTACAGTTCAGTAGCTACTTAATCAACATGTTGTTCATTCATAGCAATATAAATAGTTCAAATAATGACTATTTTGCATAAAAATCTGTTGATTAATTGTTATAATATATCATATGTGACACGTTAATCAATAATAATCTCAGCTTCTATAAACATTTCTATTGAAGACAGTAAATTATTATATATATATATTGTATAATAATATGTAATTAGCACCACTTATACCAACCATTACAGATCTGCACTTCATAATACTTGGAGAAACTCGTTTATTGAAACTCAGCTAGACGAAAAATATGAAAAGAGATGAATCTTTGGTTGAAAGCAACAGCTTACGCGTAATATGGAAGAATTTCCTGCACGACACCCTCAACATGGTGGGTGAGAACGACACGACGAACTCGTGGAGAAAGCAAAGGAAACGCGAGTGCGAAACGCCAAATGCGATTGCTACCGTAAGCTGCCAACCTCTTTATAGTATTCCACGAGGAAGGCTGAATTTCTGCCGATGATTTTACTCCAAGCCAGTTATTACATATTTAGTTACACGTGCATAGCATACACGCTACCGGTAAGTCGAGCTTTTCACGAACATTCCAATGCTTTTAAAGCCGAATGAGGGAAAGATAGAGATCCGCCAGAAAGGTTGCGATTATATCTACAAGTAAATGATAACGAAACGAAATGAGAATTATCAAAGGAATTTATAATTAGAATTATATTGAATAGTTAGTCTGTAATAAGAATTTTAAAGTTACAATTAGAATTGTATTTAAATGAAACGAGAGCACTCGAGGTAAAATAATTTTGAGTCCTGAATGAACTAACTGCAAGTGTTTTAATGTTTATTACGTTACATATCTCGTATACTCTATCAATGTAATACACGTGAATCCAGTATAGTCAGTCGAATTGACAAATCTCTATATCGATACTCTCTCATAATTAATTTCCTATTAATTTATTCGGAGCTTGCATTTTAATTCGTATGATGAATTAATTTCACAGAGCACTGCTCATACTAATATATTCCAATTTTCAGCTCGTGTTTCATTTTCGCGGAACGTACACTCCGTCAAATTGAACAACTCTTATTTCCCAGTACATCGCAGATTCATATTCAAATCGGATCCGAAAAGTTAACTGGATATTAATTGTTTTGTTTCGTGAAAAACATGTTTTGTTCCGAAGGAGAAAGTTTCGGTTGAGACTCCATTTCCATGAGAAAAACTATTAACATTTATTGAGAGGGAGAACTGTAGAAAGTTTCGATTTTTTCCCTAACACAAAAGCAAAATACACCATAGATTACGTGGGAAAGCACTCTTTATCCGCCGCGATATCCGCCGCGTGCACATTGTAATCCTCTGAATCGTGGTAGAACGCATTGTCAGGCTGTCGAACCCCTCGAAGCTGAATTTGGCACATATGACTGCAATATCGAGTCGGTGCCGCCGTCGCTGCTCGTTATTATTGTTCAGAAATTTGTTAGCGGCACGGGAAGCCGGAATTAAAAAGTTTGATTGACGATCAGAATGGCGAATTTGCGGCATTGAATTCAGTTTTCAGCTTACTCGACAAATTTCTTTTAGAAATTCATGAACGAGCAATCATCGGTACTTCTCAAAGTTTAATACAATTTCACGCAGCATTTTCGCCCATTAACGAACAATCGTGCTTTTTCCGAATCGAACATTTTAGTCTCAAATCTGAACCGAACAATATAATTATATGATATTCTATAGTAACCGTAGACTAATATGTTTTGCATAACAGATGTATCGGAGGATGCAGCTGACAAAAAGGTCCATTGGCGAGGATGGAGCTTTGCGAATAAGATCCAGAGAATACGAGGGATCACATAATCCCAACTCGAAGGAGTAACTTGCTCAACGACAGAGATGCATGTGCAAGGTTTCCCTTGGTAAGGGATACCGGACGCATGCCTCAAGAAGATTACACTGTACAAGGGACGATGTCGTTTCATCCTGAGATATTTACACGAGTTAAGCAAGAAGCAGGGTTACCCATGAGAGGGTTACTACCGCAGACACCGCTACATTCATCGAGCAAGAAAAAGGGGTGAGCCTCTTTTGACCCTTCTCGCAACCCTTATTTCGGTGGGTCGACCTTCTCCGTAATGCATGCTTACGTGTATACCATCTCGTTCTCTCGTTCTCTGCGCCCTTCGCAATTGCGTGCCGTGAAAAGACTGGCTTTCACTTTCACTCCCCGAAGGGAGATCTTGCGATTTAAAGTCGCGCATTTCCGGCTGCGTCACCCTGTTACGGAATTCCTCTGTATCGTTTTCGTCAGTTTTCGAGTAAAAGCGAGATATTTAGATGTTATTCGCTTGGTCCTATCCTTTCTTCTAATGCTCAATGTAGTATAGCGAATCTTTTTATTTATCTACTGTATTTAGTTGACATTTTGCAAAAAAAAATAAAAGAAAAAAACACTGGAAAATTGAGCCACGTATTTTGTGTTTCTGGGTCACGGTCCGCGGGAGAAGCCGGTTTCAGACTGTCGCTTTATCTTCGTTAGAGCACTTGTCGTGCTTCGAGAAGCGATGGGGGAGAAAGCCGGAAATCGTGACGTGCCAGGATATCTATAATGGACATCGAGTCGTCGAATTAACGACGCGACATCGTTGGCGAGCCGATAAATTAATTAAGCTTCCGGACGAGTGTCCGCGAATTTCCCAGAGGCTCTCTTGCTCGATGTTGTGCCTCGCATTTCTGATCGTCCTCCACCTTCCGCCAACGAAACTCCTCCTTTGGAATTAAGAAAAGATGCTACACCACGAATCCAGCCCAACCCTGTTCCGCAATCTACCAAATCCGAAACAAACTCCGTCGTGCAAACAAACCACTGAGGAACGTGGCAATCGAATATCTAGTGTTTTATTTAGCGAAACACTCCCGGGAAATCTGCTCCAATAAACGCGAAACTGATTTCTTAATTTCTCCCGTCGAAGAGTTTTTATTGAAAAAGTAGAAATCTGACTTTTTTTCTTTTCTTTAATTGGAATCTACCGTCGCATTACCTGCGAAGATATTTAGAACGAGGTTCGAATATTTTTCTAGAAATACAACTGCTGATATTTAGCAAAAGAAATTCTTATTTTATTCCGCAGTGATGATCATTTTTATTATTCACTGACGGTTTCCACGCAAGAGAAGCAAGTAATCTGAAAAGTATGATTCGCGTTCTATCGAGATACGAAGAAGCCACAAATTAGATGAGGCTTTTAAAATTTCATCAAAGATCTCTCAGAGAGAAAGATCTGCGCTTGGCAGCTAATCTACTCGTCAACGGTTAATCCTCAAAATATCCAATTCTCTAGGGAAAGACGAGCGAAAGGGGAAAAAAAAGGAATTTTGACGCAAAGCGAAAGACGTCTATGAAGAATTCAGCTTCAGAAAAAATGCATACAATCGAATGATAGCGTAATACGAGAGAATTTTTCCCCGAGGGCGATTGTTCCAGAATTTTACGATTGGGAACCAAATTAAAATTCCTCGTCACTCGATCAGCCGGCTAAATTGATTTATTATACACTTAAAAAGTTCACAATCGAAATACGAATAAAATGCGAATCAATGCAAATCGTCTTAAAACAAGAGGATAAATTAAAAATATTATAGTTTCAGTAAAAATATAATTTCACGATATTTTTGTCTCTCTCTATCGATCTAGTCATCGTTCTTCCTTCTCCTTTTCTCCTTTACGGCGATCCTCTTGCCCCTTATAGCCTCATCGATCATTTTTAATGGACTATCCTAGCCGAGAAGCGGCGGATTAGTCTCTAATATAAATTCCAGGGCGAGCAGCGTCCCGTTATCAAAACCTCAGGCTGCATTCATCGACCTCGCGCGAATTAAGATAGCACGCGATCCGCAAACTTCCTCTGTTTGCTCTAATTGCCCTTTGAACCCTGCCGCCGTCCGGAAGGCAATCATCCCTATCCACGAGTCAAATCGTGCTATAGAATTATTCCCCGAAAAAGATTCGAGAAATTTCCTCGAAGGATATCGCGAAAGATTTTAGCAAACGAAACTTTGATTATCAATGAATATTTAATTACAATGAACCACTGATGAGTTAAATAAGTATCAATATTCACTAATTTACTCAAACATTTATTCAGACATTAATTTACCTCATTACCCACATAATTGTTTATTATTGATTCATTAATCTAGGGTGTATCCCATTGGTTTACAAGATAAAATGATTGAGATCGAATAATTAAAATAATTTTAAACAGGACCAAGTTTAAGGTTTCAATGACTCTTGAGAGAATAGTGCACTATTTCCAATTATAGTTGATAGTTTCGTATTCTACACACGTTTTGTCATTGTTAAGTAACGGCTTCAACTCTCTACGAGAAACACTGTGAACAAGTATTCTAAGAGGTATTCGCTTAGCAAGTAACCTCATCTTGGCAAATAATTACGGGGCGCCCATCAACTATTTTAATAACGCGCGGAACCTGCTCCAAAGACTTTAAAGTATGCTGAGAGCTCAAGATTAAGAGAAGCATTCATTAGTTTCTAGAGACACAGCTGAGAGCACAGAGTCCATCCAGAATCGGTATCTCTATTAATATTCAAGTACAAAATTTCACTTACGTGAGAACAACTTCGTATTTCTAATACCAATCACTAGTTTACGTCTCAATTTTATTTAACAATCATTCTCTATTCATTTAAATGCATGCAATTCATTAATGCAGAAAATGGAACGATGGACAAGGCCATAGAAATATAATAATGAAATAAAATAATTTATAGTGCAGGTATTTGTATATGTGGAGAAAAGAAGGAAGAAATATAAATATATGTTTCAAGGATTGTTTAAATAAGATTTCTAAAAGAATATTGTGTCATAGTAAAAAAATTCAAGTACTCTACAATAATCCCTTGGTATCTTACATCCAAGTACCCGAAGTTTTATTTTACTGAAAGACGAAGCTTTCGAAGAAATATCTCAAATATGATACTAGTCTCTCATCATCCAGCATCCTTTGACATTCTTCGCATCGTGGAAAGTGCGTCAAGATTGTCAAAGAATGCACCGAGAGAAGGCAGCAATGTACCGTGATTGAATTTCGTGAGGACGATCCTGAATGTATTCAAAATGCATCCCACATTGACGTTCAATTTCGAGGAACCAAATAATTGTCTTCTTTCTACTTTCCTAGATTAGAATGACCTGTGATAACTATTATGGCTCACGTGTGGTGTCTTTCATCCAAAATGAATCAATTGATCATCTTAAAGTAACATTAAAGTGTAATTCAAAAATTCTAATGGAAACTTTTCCAAGTTTCTTTCCAATTTCAATATTAATTTATCTTCGCTCTATTATTATTCTAATATAAATTATTTCAATCTTATACTGAATGTAGTTTTTAATAAAATAATTCTTGTCTCCATAGAAACAATGTTGCTTTCGAATGAAAATGGTGGTAGAAGTTGATCAGATCGTTGCGATACATAGGAATATTTCGAAAGTGAAATTCCAGTGGATTCTAGGTGGTGGCTGACTGGTCGCGTAAGAGTGGTGCTAAGCGAGCGATCAAGAACTGTATTTAAGGATTTGCTGGGTGGCTGTAGCGGTTGAACGAGAACCTGGTTCCGGGGGATGATTCCGGGTCAACGGGGATGCGGCGAGCGAGGCTGAAAGCAGGCCGTGGCACTGACAGTACGACCTACATACGATTTACCACCCTCTAGTCTCTTCTCCACCCTCTCCTCCCACCCCCTTTCTCTCCCCACAGCTTTGCTTCTTCCTTTCAGTGACGGCTCCAGGCCCAAATTCTCCACTATTGTTTCGAAAAATTTTCCAGAGCACTCGGGAGACTCTGGGATATACGTATGTATACATTGTGCAGAATGCTTCGAAGACATAGAATAATACACCACTTACGTGTATGTTAAATTGATGCCCTCGATCATTTTTACCTACACGTTATTTAAATCCTATCACGATAATTGTATTAATTAGAAATCTTTTAATATCTGATTCTTTTATTTAATTGCCCAGTGAATATTATCCACTACTAGTTGCTAACAAAGATTTGTTATCGATTAAATAGACGTTTATTGAATTAATAAGATAGTTTATTGTTCGTAAGAATATTCTGGTAATTCTTTTATCGTAGTTAAATTACACAAATATCAGGTTTATAGAATCAATTCCTTGTATAAGAATTTATTCAAATATTCTACAGCAGAGTTCTGAACCATATTTCAGCTTTAAATAACTGAAATTTTAGTCGGCATTTTTTCTCTGCTGTATTATGCAGAATTAGAGTAATAATTTTTGAAAGAAAATTCGAGAAACGGGTTTCTGGGTGAAGAAGAATGTGACTGATCTATTTTGGAGTGCCAGCTGGGAAAAGTAGATCAAACACGAGATCCGTAGGTACAGGGCGACCTTACTCCGCCACTGTTCTTACGTCACACACCTCTATCAACCACCCCTGGGTTGCAGGCGCTTACGTCACCAGCTGCAACGGAAGCGCGCATACTTTTTTGTGAATGAGATATTCCCGGAAAAAGGCTGCGAGCCTTTCGATAACGCGGAAATCGGCTTGAACGGGGTCAAACGTGAAATTCCTCCTGAGTTTCCTTGATTGCATTTATCCTTTGGAAGAGCCAAGCCTAGAGAGACCTAGATATTTAAGGACTATCTTTTTCAGCTCCAATCGTCAAGGAACCTTATTCTTTATCAATACCTTTACATTCGGGAAAATAGCTTAGAGCTCGCATTTTAAATACTTTATCACAGATTCGAATGATTCAATAGAGGTTTACGTTTATTTAAGGTGAAATGGATTTATAAGACGTTTCGTATTCGAGAAGATATCGATCTGTTCTTAGTTCACAAGTTTTTAATTGTACTATGGAGTGACGCCTGCCTTAAGTACATGAATCTATGGATCACACAGTTATTAATTGCAAGCGCTTTCGACGGATATTAGGGGCACCATGCTAACGAAACTTTGATAATTAACACGCATTCGATAAACTCGAACTACCGAAGCTGTTATTGACACACTGCATGGTGTGATTATGTATTGTCTCACTGTAATAGACTCGGTTGTTTGATCCAATTGTACGAAAGAAAGAAATTCAATTGTGAAATTCAATTTTGGAAACTACAATTTTTCTTTTAATTTAAATTATATCGCAATTCAATTAATCTTCAGATTCTCATAATTGAAGGACATTATCATAATTAAAGTTTGTAAGGAAATGATGAATCGTGTTATCACCTATTCTCCAATTAATCGACAACAAGCTACTACAAGTTTCCCAATTTCTCTATTAATTTCAATTATAAATAAACACGTCTTAGAAGCGATTATCCAATAAATCAAATTAGGTATTTTTTAATCCGAACTTTTATTAGTTTGAAGACTTTTACATTGGAGATTGATACTTTTAATAATGAGAAGTGATTAAACTGCAAATGAAGAGATAAAACCGTAGGATCTCATTCCCAGTAAATTGTATCGCGAAAGTCACCAGAAAACCGAATGCAATGAAGATAAATCCCAGAGCGTTTTACCAGTACTCTTTAACAGAGCGCTTTAAAGCTCGCGTCCAAAGGAATTAATTCGTCGTGGCCGCGAAACGGACGACTCTCAGTTTTTATTTTTTCTCCACTGCTGGGTCCACTGTTTGGAGCCGATTTCGAGGAACACTGCGAAACCAATATCGAAAATACGTCACCGCGGAACGGATGAGCGGCGGTTATTAAATTTCAATGCCTACCAATAACTCGACAAGCTATCTCATTGTTTCAGCCGTTTTCATACTCTGCAATGTTTTCCAAATTGTTGAATTATTCAAATGTTTCAAAATATTGAAACACTCATTTTTAACAAATTTGTATTATTCGATTATCCTACTTCACCGTTTTAAATATTCTACCAATTTTTATTTATTTCTCCCTTATGAAGACGGTGCTAGAAGTTAAGCGAGCTTTAAGATAAATAGAAAATTCAAGTGAAAGATAAATAGATAGATAAAATAAGGGTGGTTCTCGAAAGCCAGGGAAACGGCCATAGCCTTTCTTTGCTTCGTCGAAGAAACTTTCCCGAGTCCTCGTAAGAACATCTCACCGCGATATCTGTCGATTGAACTCTAGCTTTATATTAAATCCGAATCGAAGTTTCTTAAGTTATTTGTGTTACTTTTGACTCCGTCTTTATTGACACGAAACGCAATCGGTGGAGAGTTTTTCCCAATTGAGACCTGTTTTGTCCACAGCATTTAAATGTAATTCTATTTTCGGACTTTTAACGTCTAATTAACGTTCGTTGAATGGTCAAATGTAAAGATGATGATTCCGCTCAAAAGAATCGATGCTAGTGAAGTATCAAATCTCTAGAATCAATTATTTTCAAAAAGAATCGCTAATTTAAAAACAAAATCGGTTCCTTTACTTGTTGAAAAAAGAAGGGTTAAGCTGTCTGCTCAGTACAACAAACTTCGAGATAAATAAAACTTTAATAAACATTGTATCGAATGGATTTCTAAAATAATCAATAAAATTTTCGCTATCTTCAGAAAAAGAATTGAATTGAATTGAATCGCTGATTCTTAGTTAAATGTATACGATAGTAGAGAGGGACGAAATTGGAGGAAAAAGGAAAGAGAATTAAGTAATAGGAAGAACAGTGTCGTGTGCACTGACGCTCATTAGCTCGAGGATAAATTATTCACGGACTCATTCGCTAATGACGTTAATGAACCGTAATAGGAAAAATTATTGCGTTACCACGAATGAAAGCTCTTAAAGTCGTGAACTCGTTTTTCGACTTCAATACTGGTGGCGCAATGCGGGAATAAGGTCGCCAACGGACAAAGGATCTTCTTCGAAGATGCACACTTTCGACTGGAATACACTTATAATTCTCCTTACGAAGTATTAATAGCGTATCATTAAAAGAAGATGACCCTCTTCTGCAGTTTTTAATGCTAACGGTCTACTAACCGGGTCAAAATCCCTTGTCTCCACGTTCTTATTCAAGAAATGTATTGTTCAAGAATGATTTCTTTATTCGAAACTTGCCATAGTTAAAATGGATTACTTAAACTTCAAAAAGATTAATATCATACTTATAAGTATCATTTGTAATTATTCTATTTTTGAAAAAAAGCAATACGAATATATTTATTGCAGAAACTTTCTGTTTTTATAGTTAATTTCTCGTTAAGGAAATGTATGTATTAATTATTCCCTTGGGTGTAATGATTCAAATCTCTAATGCCTTGTATCAGGAAGAAATTAAAAGTGTAAGTTTTCTGGAGACAAGAAAGGTCGCATATTGTATCTTACTCCGTATGTTACTCGTTTCACGTCAGACATACGTAGGACTCAGGTACCTCGAGCACTATCCACAAATTCCGGATTATATTTCGCTCTCCTCGACGCATTTTCGTCCTCCTGGAATATCAAGTGGAGCACTTTTCCGAATGGGCTCCCCTTTCTGCGAAGAAAGCACGCATTCTTCGGGAAATTCGAGATTTAAAACGTTCCAGGCACCGGATACGAAAGCTCACGACCACTATGCGAAATTCATGACGAAATATTAAAGCATTTCTCTTATCGTATATCTAAGACTAGACAATTATTCTATTGCTTCTGTTATTTTTACTCTTAAAACAACAATCATTTAACATCGCGGTTTTACTTATAGTATTTATGTACTTAAAAAAGTTTAATCGCTTGAATTGAACTATATTGATAAATTAAATTGCTTGTAAATTCCTGTTCGTTAATTAAAAAGTCGTTTACCGGCTACGTTCATTTGATAAAAGTTTTAAAACTCGTAAAAGAATTTAATATTTACCGAAAATTGAATGTAATACTTTCAGAAAATTTTAATGAATCTTTGGCGATTTAAAATTGAACCAAAACTGTTGCTTTGTAATTTTTTAAATCTCCGAGGAAATAATAAATATCATTAAGCTTCTTTATTATTGGATTTTTCAAAATTTTTAGTTTTATCCTTGTAATCAGGTTTAAGTGGATAGTAGCAGCATCTTGCAGACGCGTTCGAAACCCGTGAACGCATGCGATTGTGCCGGTTACTGATAACTGTACGGAGAAAACCTCGATCGATGAATATAGATGAACAAAGGCAATTAAATTATTAGATATCCAATAATTCCGCAATTTCCTTGACCACCATATTTAATTGCTCGCTATCTACGAATAGTCAAAAAACTGCAAATTCAATGAAAATCGTAATTTCATTTAAAATTTTACAGCTATTCGGCATTTGATTGCAAGAAATTAAATTAATGGAAATATTACAATATTAAATGAAATTTACTTTCACTGGACAATTGCTTAATTTTTAAGTAAAATAGTCTGCAACGAGATGCTAGATTGATCAAGACGCAGAGAATAGCTTTACCGACTTCGTTCAACTTCTTGCTGGATGAAACAGATGGAGAGACGGCGTTGAAGGCTCGTGATATAAACCACGTTATCCCCACTCCTCCAATTAATCGACACAAACTACTAAAAATTCTGCAATTTCCTTCGCGACTATTCTAATTCGGATTCAAAAATTATTTTAATAATCAAAATCCAAAGTTACTTGTCCCTCACGACACTTTTATCCAGTAGAAAAATCTTCGATATAAAATACATTTGGAAGAAAACAGAAAATATAAAATCCTCTCAGTTTTCAAGATCCGATACTTTTTACGCTAATTTCAATAGCGATAATAAAAAGATAATTGCAATGATAGAGAAAATGGAAATGGAAGACACAGGAAATAAATTCAAGAGAAATTCGAACAACAAGCTCATTTATATTATTGCTCATCGGTCACCCTTTTAGTTCGCCCGGTTCGGTCCATCCAATAAAGCGACTTAATCGAGCTACTTAAAACTATTTATTCATCGACACACATACCAGTATAATCATACGACACCATTAGATAAATCGACTGTAATTTTGATCGGGAACCTGGATCGATTAGCGAAATTGGATGGGACCAAGCAAAATCAAGTCTGTATTTCAATCTAACTTTCTTTTTTTCACCCAGGATCAAAAAAAAAGGATGATCGACAATGCTTCGCCTCCTTATTAATTAAATCGACTGTACATTAGATTCGCGTATTACACAAAAACGAGATTATTAAAACAGACTCTCGGAATCGCAATCGCGCTGCAGCCTCGACGATACTGCTATCGCTTTTCCCATTGTACTATGTACTATAATAGTCACTCTTTGTGCTCTCTTCGCAAGCCTACACGCACGCAACAGGTATACAAAGCGGAATCTTCCTCTGGATGCTTAATCGTGTTACACCTATTGCACACTCTCTCAATCATTTTTCTATTTACTTTATTTATAGACAATTATTTCTATTCGATTCAAAATCAAAATCCAAAGATTCTCTCTCCTTTTACAAAGGAGATTGTAGTGTATTTATATATTTGGTATATTTAATTATATATGGTGATATTGATTCTGGAATTTATTATACATTCAAAAACACCCAGAAGGTTTCGTATCGTGCAAATCATCGTTCATACCTCTCAAATATCACATTTCTTCGCGATCGTTCGCCACTTTATATAGGGACTAGCTTAAGGTAATTTCACTTGATGACGATCTTATTGTCGTCATCGTCGAACAGTACCTAGATAATATCTTTATTATATACAAATCATGCATCAACTTGTCTCACACGTGACAAGTGGCAATTGCCTTGAGCCATCGCGTAATAGTGGCACGTCCAGGAAGTCACAGCTCGACCACTGTCTTTTTCCCGTACCCACACACACACACATATCCGATAAACTAACTAATTCACGCGCCATCAGCTCGGTGCACTTCCTGAGATAGGTTCCTGGTCGTGTCGCTGCAATAAAATCTCTCCTTAAAAAGTTTAGGAGAGCTATAAAGATCGTACGAGAACTTCATTCGAATTCTACCTAAGAATTTACAAAATTGGCAAAGTCTCGCTTTTTCTGCCGATTAAGCGATTCTCTACTTCTGCTTCGTCGCTCGGTTCGAGAATCTGAATTACCCGAGGAACAATGAGACACCAATGGAAGAGTCAATCTACTATAGGCATCAATGATTCACGAGTCATTGTTGCCAATGAGAATGTTAACAACACTCGCGAATTATTTTTAAATAATTCACGGTGCTGATCAATCTTCTACTTGTATCTCGCGAGAGTTTTTGCAGCTAATGGAAAACTTTTAATAAGAAACAATAACAACAACATGCGAACAAGAGTACACGATGATTTGAAATTTTCACAGCTTCTCCATTGCGACTGTCTAACATAAGAAATATCCCTCTTGAACACAAAGTTCACGAATTCCTCGATGCACACTGAGTGTCGCTTGTATAAATACAAATCTATAAAATTGAGAAAGTTGAAATTGTTTGAGAATTAGGAAAATTACTCGACAGTCAGTGTGTCGAAAAAACGTTAATTATGAGACGTTAATTGGAATATGAGAACTTTATCACCATCACCGAATTAACAGTGGATCCACAATTCTCTCGAAACGATATTGACACTCTCGATGAAAAGCGAACAGTTGGATCCTCGAATTAGAGTCGCCACAGAGAACCGAACTATTTGTTCATCCAGATTCATTGAGATTCATCCTGAAGCCGTTGGACGACGAATCGAACTGCGTCTCATTGTCCTCTGGATTTTACGAGTCTTCTTCATCTGATCACGAGTCGCGTGACTTTTAGCCGAAATTTCACTGGCTCTTCCTCGAAGAAGCTGCGTCCTTGACTCCCATCATCTGTGCGGGCAATTCGGTACGTGCGGGAACAGATGGCAGTGGATCGACTTGAATCTGCACGAAAAAGAGAAAACACACCGATCTTAACAGTCTTGGGACTCGAATCTTGGGTGTCAGGCTGCTAAATATTCTGGATTCAGGATTCGGATGGAATTTAAAAGCAAATATCAGAGATCTAATTAATTCTAATAAAAGAAAAAAGTCTAAGAAATTATTTAAAACCTGTTTCAGGATTCTAATCTTCAAGTTTTATCTAAAAGAACTGTTTAAAGTGTTTGGAAGTGTTAAGTAAGATTATAGTAACGTGCAAAGTACTTAGAATAGATAAAGATTAGTCTCGTGTTATTTATTGTCGAGACAAGAAAATATTAGCATAAACGATTTTTATGCTATTCACGATTTTCAAGTTTCTCGGAGACCGACGAAGCTCTGGTTAATGCATTTTACTGAGCGAAATAAATGGCAGTGGCATAAAGTTTCGAGACTACGACTATTTTCCAGTCCGAAACGAATTACGTCTCTTTGCTGGTTCGAAGAAGACGAGAATGGTTTCCCTTTCGTCACGCTCACCGATAAGTTCGAACAACTTGAATAATAAAAAAAGAAATGCTAGGGGAAAATGGGCCATTCCACAGGAATAATTCATCCGCGCGATTTTTCTTCGTTAATATTCATAGGAAAAGAGAACTTTCCTTATTTCGCTCGGCTGATGAGATAAGAAGGAGAGAAGCCAGGAAACTCGAAGGAAATAAGGTTCTTGCGCGTTGCTACTTTTTTCTATTACCGATAAACTTGTTAAAGAGTAAACTTGCTGCTGCTGCGCTGCCGAAGTCAGAAGCTAATCATTGCCATCGTTCGGATTAAAAACAAAGAAAGTTCGTTGATCGTAGACTTCTTGCTTACGCAGTTTTCAGGATTTTAATTAACTCTCGAGAACACTGTCCAGACGAATAACCTCCTTCGGTTGAGAAGCTGATTCTACTGGTTTTGACTGTTATGAAATTTAATCTTACTCACGAAACAGTGTCTTGAACTCGTTAATAATAAATCATCATTCAAAGCTTGCACTCTTATCAGACTCTATTAAACAAAGTTCAAACTTTAAATTAAATCGAAACAACCACCAGTCAACTCTTATGATCGCCACAAAAAATTTTAATACTAGAGATTAAGAATAAAGATTAAGAATTTAATTAAGAAACAACGAAAGTTCCCACGGTATTCCACGCGCGATCAAAACGAAAGAATTTGGCTCGCTACAATTTGGCGAAAAGGAGATGTAAAACAATCTAAATTACGTCCCAAGTATTTACCAACACATTAGAAAAGCCAATTTAAAAAGCACCGACAAGCTTCAATTTCCTTGTGTATGCGACTCGAGCGATCGCCAACAGTCAAGACCTCCATCGTCCGCAGGCAGCAGGTTGTAGAGTGTTTAATATTCATAGGAGGAGCGGAAGCTCTCTCGGCATCGGCGAGCAAAAGAGACTTGAAGTCCAGTGACCGGGGTAACAAATCGCTCCGGTAAAGAGAGCGAGAGAAAGAGAGATAAAAAGAGAGAAAGAAAGATTGTAAACTTCCTCTTCCTTCCTGTCCAACGGCAAAAAGTAAAGAAGAAGAAAAAAGATGAGCGCAAAAGGCCCAACTCTGTCAGTGGCTTGATAATTATTATAAAGTCAATTAAAACTTACGAGAGCAGTGCTCTCTTCGCGTACTGGTGGGGCTTGCCATCTTTATTATTAGCGGTTCTCCGTGCCGTGGCACGCGGGACCACACGGCAATTATACAAGTAATTGAGGCCTTCATGAAGGAATGCTGGCCACCGTAAGAAGACCCGTAGGAAGAGAGCCACCCGAACGACTTGGGAAAATGATACGTGGAACAAGATGGAAACTCGCAAGAGACGCGACAGGTACGACACATACTCTACACGAATTGAACTCCTACCGAGGAATGAGTCTATTCATTAGTTTCTACCTAAAAATGCATTTTTCGTGCGACGGGAATTGAATCGAAGCGTCTGTCGATAATCGATGCACGTAGAAATGTAAGAAAGATATTGTACTCGAAATTAGAATCTATAATAAAATTGAGTTTCTATGTGATACAAAAAATATATAATGCGTTAAATATATTTTTAACTTTGCACAAATGAGAAAAGAATTGTTTTACGTTAAATAGTTGAGAGGGAGAAAATTCGTTCTGTCTCGAGAGAGGATCCTCGAAATCTCCCACAGAATTTTGCAGCAATTATAGAGGAAATTCGCGAACTCTCACGATGTCGCTTATATGGTGTTCCGTGCATTAGACCCACGATACCGTAATAATTACACCAGCAGGGGCAAATCACGCGCGTAATCGCAAAGTCTTAACACCTTTTACCTCTCGAATGACTTCCGCTCGAGCTACCCTACAATTATACCCAAGACACAGAAATAACACTGAGTTGCCAGGATCCTACATTGCACAAGTTCGTGCTTCAGACTCGTCATTAGTACTCTCCGACCGTGACAAAGAAGATGAACGAGCGAATTCAATTCTCCCCATGACCTTACGCCATTTATCACCATTCTCATAGATGAATTTTAATTGTATTTCAAATATATCTCTCTTCCATACAATTTTCTCTTTTGAATAATTCAATTCTACTCGTTCGAATGGAATTCATCCCCGAATTAATGGATTAAATGGAACTTTGATTTATAAATATAGTTGTAGACACAAGTGCACTGTCAATGCTAAGTTATTTCACGGTGAATGAAGCACTTTGCACCCTTTGCTGCTTCGCAATATTAGATCGGATATAAAGAGGGAATCTTCAGAGAAAAGTTCGATTATAGGAATAAGCGCAAGCAGTAGAGTTGAAAGGATGTACTTATCGGAAAAAATGAACGAACCTTTTTGGATCGTCCTTCATGTCGAATCCATCGATCTTCAGGATGTTCCATTCGTCTCTGGGACCCTTCGAATAGCTGAAAGACACCTGGAAAATATAAGAAAAAATTCGATCGTCAATAAAAGCAATGATTAACGTCTATTTATTAAAACATTATAATTTTCGAATACCTAAAAATCACGAATTCTTCCTTGAAATCACTTCTTAATATATTTAAATTATTACTTTTGACGTTGGAAGGTTCGTTGTGAGTTTTAAAGGATGAACCGAGAGCAAGAAAACGCGCATATAAAGTGTCGACAGACTCTTCAGCAGCGTAGAGCGAATGGCGCGCTTATTATTTTTGCACGAGGCGTCTCGAGTCGTCGGACACGTTTATAGATCGTGCGAAACGCGAAACCGAAGGATCGTGTTCGTTTCGTACCGAACGAAAATATTTGTCCTGCGAGGAGCTCGTGACCCATCGCTTCCATTTACATTACTACGAAGCTTCACCTTCCAAATTTCTCCTCGCAAATTGATTTTTCCGTTCCACTCACCGTAAACGCGATCAATTTAAAATTAACTGAAAATTCGAAGAAATTAATAAACCGGAAATTAAATATCCCGTTGGACAGGGTCAATAATTCCTTCCTCACGGTTAAATTTGCAAAATTTATAATCCTCGATTTCACTGAAATATTAAATTACAAAATTCAAAAGTTCAAAATTACTGCCAGGCAACGAGCCATTCCATTGGATGAATGAATACACTGATTTAATATGCGCCTGAAAATTACAAACGGAATTTTCCAATGAAACGTTAACGAATGAGCTCAATAAAAACCGATGTAACGAGCAGCAGAGAAGGAGCTCGCGAAATCTGCGCGAAAAATTGACGAGAAATCGCTCGGCAAAGCAATGATCGCCGATAACGAGGAGGAATAATTAAAAGAGAAAGGGGAAGAAAGAAAGAAAAAAAGAGAAGAAGAAGAATAATGTAAGTCGTTAGAGAGAATAATGAATTAATGCGAAACTGAATATTGGAGCATGGTGAAGATTCTTTGTTCGGTTTTCCTTCCCATGGGACGTTAATTACCGCTTAATTAAGAGGCTGGGAGTCTCTCGATCGACTAAGACTGCAAGTCTGATGGATCGTTCTTATTGAGACGTCGACGATCGATCCGTATCTCTTCAAATTACCCCTAATGACGCCGTATAATTGGGAGTTCCTGCCGAAGTAACTGAACGACATCGACATTTGCAACTGAACGGAAGCGAAAGATATAAAATTTTAACGGATCAACAAATTGTATTTTACGGTTCACCCTTACTCCGTGACTCATACTTTGGCTCTTCGGCTGCAATATACATGTATATAATAGCAAAAAGTTTCCAAAAGCACCAGATTCATTAATTCGAAACTTTAATTAAAAAAATCAAGCTAAATGAATTTAAAACACAAGATAAATTACGAATACTGATTATAAGTATTAATAATCTATTATATTGAAAAGAGGATTTTAAGAAAAGCTTTCTTGAAATTGAAAATTAATTATGAAAATTAATATAAAACATATTGTTGGTAACTGGTGGTTAAGGATACAATAACTTTGACATTGTGACTGTTAAGAATTTCGAAGGGTGATCGTGGCGTATAGAATTACCTGTTCGTGGAAGGTGTCCTTGTTGAGGAACTTCATCGGTTCCAAGTGCGAGTGGAACTGCTCGACAACCGTGAGCTGCTTCTTCAGCAGATACTCAATGATGTAGCCCATCGTGACGTCGTCAGGCAATCTAATTCTGTCACCCACCGTGATAAACTTCCCACCTCTGAAAGCAAACATAAACAGAGTTCGTATCGATTACACTCGTTACTCAAATTTCCTTCGACTAATCCTCGTCCCAATTACCAATCGATTTTATCCTTTTGCATTACTTTTCCTTCTCTCTATTCAAAATAATCAACTTCGAATGAGAAAAATCTATCAGCATTTTCTCTGCGGTTTATTCAGCAACGGAATTCATTTGGACATTTAATTAATTCCAATCGTATTTTATTAGTCAAAAATACAGACTTAAATTTAATAATTAAATTTGAACTGAAGATTTTAATTTAGTCAATTTTTAGTTTGGACATTTGGAAAAATAAGACTGTATTATTTTTTAACTTCGCTCATTAATCAGAAAGTAGAGTAGGTGGTATTATTTCTATTAATTTTATAAGGGAGCTGGAAAAAACGAAAACTTTTGATACAATGGATAAGAATGATTTTTATTCAGTTACAATCATTTTATCGCAGTAATTTTGACACCAAGAGAGCTTTCGTTAATCTACATTGAAACACTCTCTCAATTTAAAGCATTTGTGAATTTCGTTCTGCTGGAATTTCATTCATCGACTATTCATCTGCAAAACAAGATTAATCATCGCTGCCACTTAAACTAAACATCTGAAAATGAACGAAACAAAGAAAATGTCAGAAACAGGAAATGATTAAAAAATAATGAGAAAACGACTCAGAAAGAATTTACCGAGGAATTAGTCACATCGGATTCGTTGAAACTGCTAAGCTGAATGAAAACCTGGTAGAATCTGCCTCTGTTACCCGTCAGATTGTTTTGCAAAGAAACAAAGATTTCGAAATACGGATCGCTGACGTTCAATTGATCGGTTATGTCAAAAGCACTATCGTCATATTCCAAGGTATCATTTTGGCAATTTACAATCGTAAAAACCAATGCAAATGCAATAACGGCAAAGACGATAGACTTTCCACCCATTTTGTATTTATTTTGGGAAAAATACTTCCTCTAGTTTCACTGTTCTTCACTGGAATTTCTGAACTAACTAAAAGAACCTGCTGCTACTATCACTTCATATAACTCTGACTCAAAGTACCGATTGGCTACCGATTGGTTGAAAAGTCGTGACACAAATTTTCACGACGCTTTTTTACGTCCTAATAATGATCGCAGGCTAGTGACAAACATGAGTCTTATCAGGAGAGAAGCTTCTCGCCAAGTTTTCATTACTTCCTCGAAAAGCGGTCATAAATGCGGATGTTAAGTTCGAGAGTTTTTATCACGCTCAACTTTACAGAGTTTCTTTGTATTTTTCAAAATTCCATAGATTTGGAATTGCACAGAAAATAAAGTGACCGCGAGAAATACGTGACATAAATACGATTTTTTATTTTAGAAGATTTAATAATTATTTTTGCACTCACGTGATAGTTTAATATTTTTAATATTAAGTGTCATTGAAGCTCAGTTAGCCGGTTTAGCCCATCCAAGTTAAAGCTGGATCCTGTCGAGTGTCAAAAATACAATACATCCAAGAGAACGATGGATTGCGAAACCGAATAATAAGAGAAACTTAAAAATATGTTTACCGCTGAAAAACTGCCACCTTGTGGCTCGGGATTGTTTGCACCATAGCGATCGTCATCATCGTCATCGGCAACGTCAGCCGATCTTTTGAATTTAAATGGATCCTCGGTATGGTCCCCAAAAATATCCTTTTCAGGAAACTCCTCGATTTGGCATTCAATAGTACAGATCAAAGCAACAACAATGAAAAATAGAATAAAGAAGAATTTTCCTCTCATTTTCTCTGTGAAGAACCTTTCTACTTTTTCACTTTGAAAAAAAAAACTCTAGGAATTTCTCCTGTGTTTTAGCAAGTTGACTCAATGATTCACCTGTTTCTCACTGACACCTAGTTCGAAACACCGAAAATTCGCGACTTTTACACACCAGCTTCCAGGAAGACGTAAAAGAGGCTCCGTCACGTTTCCAATTGAAAATTTATGAATTCACCACGACTCACGATTCTTAGATTCATGTTTCGATAAGATAAATATAGCGGTAAAATTGTTCCTTATTTGCGTCTTAAAACGCGTATTGTGTATTCCTTATTTGTGTATTTTTATACGTCGTTTAAATAACGGAAGAAAAATAGATATGACAATGATATTCGAATAAGAGTGAAGGAAATAGAATCGAATAAAAGATGAGAAGAGAAATGATGAAGAAGGAAGAAACTACGGTAGATTCGTTAGGGTAGGTCACATACGAGGATCATTTGCAATGCGAACGAAGGGGATTCTCGAGCGAAAGGAAGCAGGTGCATCAATGACTAGATAAAATAAGGCAAAATGAATGGATGGTCGAGTCCAGTCGCGCATATAATGTCCGGTGACAGGGAAGCCAGTGATCCTTCCGTTGCAGTACACCGTCTAATTAACGAGCCTCCGTTAAAGAGGATTAATCTTGCGCGTTCAGAGAAGAGAGTGAAAGAGTTTGGTTCCAGCGACAAACTCTCCCACCGACAAATGTATCCTCGAAGTCTAAATACAAGGCTGAGTCGAGGATACGTATTGTTCCAGTACAACCAGAAAGTGAACGATTAATTTAATGAAGGGATCTTAATGATGGTATGTCTCTGTAGACTATAGCGAACCACTTTGATCTCTCGAAGAACAAATAAGATTTTATGATCCTTGCTTCCCTTCGAACCTTGAGAAATAACGATAGATAATTAAGGCCTTCGAGCTTCAATTTTTTAATATTAAACAATGTTACGAAAAGAGTATTACGTTATACTGAATATTTTTATGAGGAAAGTGATAATATAAATATTTTCAGTGTAATTAGAACTAACGACAGAACACTCTTGGTTGCAAGATATAAATAACAATCAAAAAATATTACAGCTTGATCCTAATCAAATGTTTACAAACGTCTATCTTGCGTTGATTAATATTGCATATTGAATAAATAATTTTGAAAAGCAGGAGCCGACCAATAACGATACTTTGACGTCGAAGATTCCAAAGGCTTCTAGTAACAGTCTCAAATTTCTCACGCTCGAGCCCCGAAAATTTCCGCAATGCGCGGCCAATTAGCGGGAATCCCGCAGGTTCGCGATTCCCGAGTGGGGCGTTTAATTAACGTTTTCCAAGATGCCCCTAGAGCAAGAAAACCTTGGCAGGCTATGCGAAATCGATGATAGTCAGGGAGCAAGGCTGCCGGAGAAGAGAAGAGAGAACGACAACACCGAAAGGCGGCGATGTGGAAAAGAACGAGAAAAGGAGACACGGACTCAAGGGAGAAGAGAAGGAGAACGAGAGAGAAGGGTTCTCATTAGCGAATACCATCGGTGGATTCTCGAATACGGCGTACCTGCGAGCGGGCTCCTTTTTAATTGGGCAGATTAGTCCCGAAATCGCGTACCCTTTTCGGGGGCCCCTTGGCGGCTGCGACACGGAATATCGGCCTCGTTAAAATACCACCGAACCCGGCGACGAATTGAAATTTCGGGGTCGACCCATTCGCGGCCTTTCCGTCTTCGTCCTTTCCAGTGCTAAATAATCGCTCTGACGGACGCTGATCCAGGATACCAACGAATTCCAGCCCTCCTTGGCTACTCGTGGTATGCCGACCCCCCCCCCCCCCCCCCCCCCCTTTACCCACCCTTCTCGCCACCCTTTTGCTCTAACTCCGACTGCCCTTTGTCGAAACTTGCCATTGCCAAAGCCGCGAATCCTGCGGAAGATACACGGGTGTCGTGAATTATTGCCGACCGATCGTGCGAAGAATTCTTTCCCTCAAATCCCATCTAACTACCATTTCGAAATTTGTCCTCTTAGATTTTCTACTAACGATTGGAAACCTGAGATCGTTCTCCGAAATTCTTAATTTCTTTATTCTCACTAAAAATTTACACCTCAGAATTTTACCTCTGCTTTACGTGACTGCGTAAAACAGTTATTTGAAAAATAAATCGGGATGTTTATTGAAATATCGAAGGTCCAATAGAATTTTGCGAACGCCAAACGTGAGGTAGAAAAGGTGATAAACCTCGTGTTCGATACAGGTGAGAAATTGAATATTTTCAAAGGATACCGTAGAGAAGTCCAAGTATCGAATAGAAGTATTTGGAGTGACGTCCAATCGGATCTTGAGTATCGATATCTTTCTCGAGAAGCGAGAGACGCGGATCGCTTCCGATCGGAAATGGAAGAAATGCAAAGCCGCTGTAAGTGGAATCGATATCGATCGGACGTACAGCCTGAGGCAAATAAACCTCTGGCTTGGGTATCGCGGATCCCGATTGGATTGAGTCGTAACCCCTGGTTTACGGGGATTCTCTGCTAACGATGTGGATCGCGAGATTCATGTTTGCCAGCACGAGACCTTACGATGTATTCCTGATCTGTCAATTGAATAAATCATTGCCAAAAATAGAATGAAATTAAGTACAATCATAGCTAAACAGATTTGTATAACTTAAAAATGATAAATTACCCCATTTAACACTACAACTACCAACATACCTATTTTCACCAAAAATCAACTAAAATTACTGTTTTTTTAAAAAAATGCAAAATAATACAAATACTTTCATATTTATTCATTAAATAGTATTCTATTGGAATATTGTTAAGTTTAGCATAAGTTTCCGCAATATAAAATGATTTTGATATTGAATAAATAAAGGAAAAATCAAATTCACTATATTATACCTTTAGTGATTGTTGCAAAATTCATTTCGTCATTGCGGACAAAAAAATGTTCCACGAAGTAAGAACTTTGCAGTGAAACTGTAAAACCAGTAATTTTGATTGCTGTTTTAGTTCTAGTGTTAATTCACTTATGAATAGGCAGGTAAAAACCGTAAAGTGAACAAAGAATTTCCAACGTCATAACTTTTTTTTCTAGCGCCTTATGTTTCCTTCTCTGATTCTCTATTGAAGATCGAATTCCTGTGGAATTGCAGGGAATAACCAACGGCAGTCGCAAGCGACTGAAACAAGAACTAAAAGAGAAAAACTGTAAAAGAAAAAAGAAAAAAATTGAAATCCGAGGAGTTTTCACGCGTAACTCCCTTTGGCTTTGGTATACCGTCTGTTCGGTGCCTTTTCTTTTGTTCCTCTTGCTTTATCACGCGAGGTGTGTACACCTGTCCAGGGTCTCTTTTATTGGCCCCCGAAGCCCCGAGGTACGTGCCCCTGCCGACGGCGTCAAGTTAGCTCGACGACCTTACCTTACCTTACCTACCGGAGAGATTAGGGTTCCGTTCGATCGACATTAAAAAGCAGGTATTAAAAGAGAACACGTCCGACCGTAATACACTTCCATTACCTGTCAAACCACGAAATTCCTTATGTGACAACTGAAAAAGTTTCGACAATCTCATGAAATAATCTACAAAATCAATCTAGAATTTAAACGCTTTGCTCTTCAAATTCTTTTCATTTTCCCAATTCCAACAATGTCCCATATGTATAATAATGTCGAACTTTATATAAATTTACCCTAAGTTTCCTAATTGAACAATTATTGTTAACAGTATTAATACTCTGATCATTCTAATCGTTTTAATTAACGTTATTCTATCCGTTAATCTATTATGAATATCCCTTGTAATCATCAATGTATCATTATTATAATTGTATCTCTTTCTCAATTATCTATTGGAACTGACATAGTGTCAATTTCGGCTAATTGTTGACCGCATTCAATTAATTGATGGATACTTTGTCCACAATTGAAATTTAATAACAGATAGTGGTGGATAGGTTCGAAATTCGCGGAGGAATCAAAGCAAAGATACAGAAGGGTGTCGTCGAGGTCGTGCAAGTGCAGGAGAAAGAAAAAAAAGAAAAAAAAGAAAGAGGCAGGAACCGCGGAATCCGAGGGAAGATCCGAGGAAGAAGAGAGAAAAAGAGCCGGCTAAGGTAACTGGCGCAGCACGGATCGCGGCCTCTCTTCGATACCATTATTGCTCGCCTAATTGGATTCCTTGCTGTCTACACCTATAAGCCGGCACCACCGGCAGAAACCAATTTGGGCATTCTTGCGAACACGTACCACCCTGCAACCCCCATAAACATACTGTTCGACTGTTGCGTGGAAATACGAACATTACATCCAAGAGAATGGAGATGATATTTTTAAGAAGATCGTCAAACTTATTTCCAAGACCCAGAGTTTCAGTTTTTGGAAGAATTCTAATAACATATGTCAAACTTTTAAGTAGATTTTATAAAGATCGACATGAACTCAACTGACAGTATTCTTGCGCAATCCTTCTTCTCCTGTCACAATATAACAAATCCAAGGAGCGTATCGCGCGAGAGCGCAGCAGGTGTTCGAATAACTCGCGTGACAGAGTCTCTTCCCGAGAAAAGAGAAGAGAAAAGAGAAAGGAAGATCCGCGGTGTTCATTTCCCATGGACAACGCACTGGGTCGTGGTCGTGGGTGGCAATCGGAGTGAGGAAGAACCGCGCGTAACCAGTAGCCAGTAGCAGCAACAGCATGGCCCATTGTGACGAGAAACGATTTCTTCTTGCTTTCGTCGTTAATTAAGAGGCCCATGCTTGCTGTTCCACGAGAACCAGTCATTATCCCTCTTTGTCGCTCGATTGACGACTAATACCTGCCGCACCAGTAGCTTGGAACCCTTTGATCCGACTCTGATTTATTCCCACTGATCGCTCAGTCCTTCCCGATCCAGCTTTTAGTCTATTTTATCCAGACTCGAGTCTTGAATTCTGCGTCTTCGGCTAACAAACGATTCCTTCGAAGCAAACCGATTGAAACATCCGCTTGGAAAACGGAGAATGCTATATCGAGAGATTCTTCTTGAGATAAAAGATATAAAAGCAACAACTTTTCTCTGTCTTCCTTTTCGTTTCTTGCAGCAGTTTATTTAAAAAAAGTCAATTCCTCAGTATTTCAAAAGTATCGTGTACATTAATTCAGTGAAAACGGAGCGAGGGTAAGTGGGTTTCTTAAACGGCTCATAAGTACGTCGGCTTAAATTCGTTTCTGTAATTCGAGTAAAAGAGAGAAAGAGAGAGAGAGAGAGAGAGAGAGAGAGAGAGAGACGATGTTCGATTTTATTGCTTCTCGAACCCAGGCACATCGATCAAGATCCACGAAGGCCGACCTCAAAATCGCGCCAAGAAAAACTGGACCATCCTCTTTCTTTCATGCTGCGAACAGGAGTGCTGCATCGATAAACCATACAACTATCCGGATCTCGCGAGAGTCTGTCGAATCCATCGCAAGAAACAAGATTGACATCAATTAATTCACGAAAAATTTCTCTCGATAAGATCGCGAAACTCCAGAACCATTGTACGAAACAATAATGTAGATACCAATACGAAACAGCTTTCTACTTTCATTTACATCTGGATAAAAAGAAATTTTCAATTTTGATGTATCAAAATCTAGAGAAATCTCGATTGAATCTCAAGTGGAGTAAGTCGGTGTGGTCTTCGAGAAACAATTGGCCACCGTGTACAGTTGAAGTTGTACTGATTTACGAGAGAGAACCACAGTGAGTCGGTTCCTCGAGGGTCACGCACGCGCAAACCCCTAAACGTCTGTCTGCGACCGCGAAATTGCTCCTCGAGACGAACTTATTGCCGATAACTGCCAATGGCCAATGCGCAGAGGCAGCGCGACGATAAATAATAGTGATCAGAGCTGCCAAGCTAGCAGACGTTCACCAGCTGCTAGTACTGGGGCAAGGTGAGAGGAAGGATGAGGGTGGGTTGGTTCCGTAGTAATGGGTCCATTAGGGATGTGGATGTTTCTCTGACGTTTGGCCTTTTGTTTCCTCAATAGCAATAGATTTGTAGAGGCATTTGCTATGAGTCTTCTATGCGAACCGCAAACTCTTAACTACGCGACATTTATCTCTTGGGGTCGATATTAATTTGAGAATAACAACGATACCAACTGTCCTCGATTAATCAATCTATTATAAGCTGCTAGTCAGCGTGTGTGTGTGTGTGTGTGTCGACCGAGGGCAACGATTGGAATGCGCTTATCAGAGAACAATTCAAATGACTAGTCAACATACCAACGAGAACCTGGCTCGCAATGTTCATTCTGAATTGATTTCTATTGAGCTACTTCTTTTCTTCTGCACTAGTTAAAAAAATCCTCCACTTATTTATTGTTCTTTGCTTCTTCCGTACATTAACTACTTTTCCCGAGTTTTGCTTAATTAAATGAGAAAATTGATTAATGAAACAATTGGATAATTGAGGAAACGAATCGGTCAGTATTTTGGAAGATTTACCGGATTTTGTAGAATTAGTCTTGAGAGATTCGAAAGCGGTTTCGAAGGAGAATTGTTTACCGTGTATAGTACTGTAAAGGGAAACGGTCCGCATACGAACTGGGTAGTACATCCCGCTATGCGACCGATAATTGAACACGGTGCAGCGAAATTCGCTCTTCCCTGCCGTAACGGCACCAATTAAATTGGCTCGATCCGAAAGGACTCGCAGGGATGATTCGGTTTCTGATATTATAACGGGGCCACCTGTAGAACAAGGCCCACGTTAATTCTCGACGATCAGCAAGGGGCATTCTGTTCGCATCAAGAAATCGATTAACGCTGATCGGAGACTGCGAAAGGTTCGTAATCCCAACTCAACGACTAACGAGTTTAATTTCGAAGAAACTAACGATGGATAAAGCGCCGAAGAAATATTCGATGAGTCGTAGTTTAAAATAAGGAAAAAAATATCTACGGTCAATTTCGTTAAACAATATATAATGTCGACGGTAATTAAATGAAGAAGGGAAAAAATTCGCTTTACCCTTAATTTCCGAAAATAATGAACAGGAAAGTAAAAACGAGTGGAATTCTGAAAGGGGATAGTCATTAATGCACGCTTTCACGACACGTTAACCCGTGAAAAAACTACCGTCCGAAGAGGATAAGGCGTTACCTGGTGCGAGTTATGCGTGACCGAGAAGCTAACCGATTCCACGGTTGTCCATCTGGAACGAGACACCCGCGATGGCTTCTCCAGGGCGATCGAATCACGCGGAGAAAACTGGAACGAGTTGACTGATACCTCCCAATTCCACGTCCTTGTCCAATATAACCCCCTTTAATAACGGCTCAGTTTCTTAAGAAAATTGCCTCGTAAAGCCAATAACATTTCGCAATTTTCAACGATAAATTACCCATTGATACTTAAGATACTTAGTTTCTGAGAAAAAATCATAATTGCCGAGTGATGTGGTAAAGGAAATTATCCCAAGACTTTCACCATTCACCGTTGCTGATTAATCGCTGACATAATAATCCTCGGCACAGTGACCGAGAGAAGGAAAAGTGCAAAATTTTAAAAAAAAACCCAAAAAGTTACTCTCAATCGTTAAACTCACCCAGCGACAGGAGTCATTTTGAGCGCCAGCGCCCGACTGATACAGAAGCCTGCTCCTCCCGTGGCGAACCAGAATTTTACTTTTTGCTGAAACAGAAAAAGAAAGGATCATAATTAGAGTGGTGGAGTGAGTGAAATGGTGTAGAGTTTTAAAGGGTAACACCACTCTAGAGGCAGAAAACTAGACCTAAATTTGACAATTTTTTTGAGAAAAGTAGTTTCGAGAAAAACGCGTTTAAGGGAAGAAACGGTATGAGAGACAGATTCAACCATAGATTGTAAAGTTGTATTTCTCCAAGTAGGAAGGTGCAGTGGAGAGGCACGAGTAGCGAAAGAGTTACGAGTACCGGAGAGGATGTCAGTACTATTCGCGTAGCTGCAGGCCATTAATGCCGGCTCCTAGGAGGGCTGGACGCAATCCACGCTACCGATACTATCTCAATATGTACTGGTCTAGAGGCCAGAATCCGTGCTCCTTTCCTTCGACTAGGCGTGGTAGGTTCCTACTCTCTCGATGAGGAACCGTGACCCGTGATACGTTGCACGTGCGTTGTACTAGTACCATTGCCAATAAACTAGCAATCCTCTCAGAAAGTCAACCTCCAAGTCCTCGCGAAGCATTCGCGAACACGCGACACGATACTCGGACTCTAACAACACCAGCTTTTAACTTCTCGACCACTTCCAGCTGTCTAAATACTTTACCACGTTGATCTACGTGTCTCGTAATTATTTACGCCAAAACAGTAATAAAATTGTAACGGTACTAAAATTGGAAGAAGTTTGAGAAGAACGTATTTGCCAAATATATTCTATACCAAACGATCAAGGTGTTGGAATAAACTCTATCCAACGAGAATGCTATTGTGCTATAATCTAAAATCAATTTCACAAGAGCGATACTTCCAATCGAAATTCGTGCGGGTATTTCGCAAGAGTTTGCGCCACCATGGAGGATAATTACCAATACAGTGAGATTCGTGGGGGCCTTGCGGCCCTGCGTCCCGTCGGGGCATGGGGCCCCTCGGTTGAACGTAATAGCCGCAGCGGAATAATGACGCTTATCTCAGAGGACGAGTTAATAAGTCCTTCCGCGAGTAAAGGAAGAGGGGAGGGAGGAGAAAGAGAGGGCAATAAATACGGGAGAGATAGCACACAGCACCGCAGCTTGCCTCTCTCTGTGTATCCGCGCGTCACCGATGCTATCAGAGTACCGTACGAAGCCTGCTAGAAGAGCTCTTTCTCTAGGCGTGGTGCTGGCTGGCTCACGTGCACCGCGCGATTTCCGTGAAAAAGAGAGAACGAGGACTCTCAGCTGACTTGCGTTACCGTTAGCCAGGGCCATGCCTCCTGACTCTCCTGACTAGGATACGTGTAATTGCATCGCCGTAGGAGGAGGATCCGCAATTTCGAGTAATAGAGGGAAGACTGGCAGCAGATCGTGATCTCCTCGTGTATTGAGAACCGATCGTTTCGCTCGTGGCATGTGGATAGTGGTGACCCTGATCTTAGAATAGATCCTTACACTCTTCTTCGGTGGAATTTTGAATCATTTCTCTTCCATTTGACAATAAACTCTAATGTTAATTGTATTTTCAAAAATCTGCACCAAGAAAATTCAATTTCTAATAAATGGCCAGAATTTGATGTTACAAATGACTATTGAAAAAGCAATTTGAAATTTTTCTATCAATAATAAAATTCATATTTGCATAAAGATCCGGGCTCCATTAATAACGTTTGAGTGAGAATAGAATTTTGAGACCAACTAGGTTTTCACGTTGGAGAATGAAAACAATGTGTGAGATCTATACAAATCAAGAAAGGAATTCAATCTTCACTCTAACGAGTACATCCTGATTCGAGGAATCCTTGTTAACCGGAAAAAAAAGAGGCTAATGACGAATGAACCTGGCTGAATCAAACTAATCATAAGGAAGCGGCAGACTCTCCTGTTCTAACCACACCCGCCACGAAACACGCAATTACGAGATAGATCCTTATTAGGAGGGGCCGCATCCACGATAAAAGAGACTATATCGATCTAGCACCATCGAACAATGCGCGTGAGGGTGCGAAAAACTTTGATCCCAGCAATCTAACACGTTCCTCTGAACCCACTTACTATCGAAACAAAATCACCTGGGAAGAGGATAAGAATCTGACTATCGGATACCATCCGTTATCGGGAAGTAATTAACGGGAATGCGAACCACTCGATAGTGAAATTAACGTTTGCAAAAAAAGATGCAAAACGACGGAGGAAGGTGCTTCCATATGAGGAAAGAGTCGATGGAGTGAGGGTGGCATCCAGAAGTGGACAGGACCTCACGGGCACATTAGATATACACGAGTGATAAGGTCCTACGATAAGATCGAGGCTCTGGCTTCGTTCTTTTGGCTCGATTTGAATAACACAACATCGCGTCGCGTCGCACGGGAGTCACGAAGCCACCGGGACGACTTTGCGGGAATTCCGAGGTCGCTTGAACTCTTATTGTTGCCTTCCAACCGCGCACTGATTAGAGTATGGAAGGGAAGGGGGTCGCCTCGAGGTCAGAATTTGCGGAATTTCACAGTGGATGTTTCTACGAACACGAGTCACGATGTTTGGGTGTCTCATAGTGTAATGTTTCGTCTAGTATCTACTAGAAACAATATTTGTTCCGGACTATTTTTGCTAAAAAAAAAAATACCTTGCAACAGCCATGAACCACCATTTGCATAAAGATTCGGTGTCTAACAATGAGTAATGGGAGAATATTGAAAATAATTAGGCGATTGGAATAATATTCCCATAAAAGAGTATTGTTACATATTTCCCAGAGGATAGAAAGGGTGTTGTCCGAGTGAAAATAAGGTTTAAAAAGTTTCAAAACACAAACCCAAGAAGATTATTAAAGTTAGACTAATCCAGCAGGTAAAAAATAAAGCAAGGAAATTAATTTCGTGGTGATTAACCCTCAGGCCTAAAATCGAGTCACCCCGATACAGCAAGCTTGCCCGGGACAAATGGGCCTGTTCCGTAGCAAGGGGCAATCAGTCAGTAATTTTAATTATCAGACGCGTATTTACTGCCAGTAATCGGGGCTATCTGGTCCCTGAGCATCTCGAAGAATCACTGTGAGGGGCACCGCCAGTAACGAACAGGCTAGCAGCAGTTTCGATCGCCGCTTCAGATTATTCTCGACGCTCCTCTGACTAATTACATTCCTATCCTCCTCTCAACGTGTAACGTCAACGAAGATGCTCCATGTTATCCTCGGAACGAGACGATCGCAAACTATACGATTTTATATGATTTTTCAAGTAATGAATCAATGGTATTCGAATCGTTCCGCTGTGAATTTTTGGTCGAAGGTTTTTCTGTGAAATGGGCAAGAGGCCGAAGGGCGAGGACCCAAAGTACCCAATTAAGCGAATACTTTGGCAGCGATCTAGAGATAATTTTGAGACTGGGATCTGGGCCCTAACTACTTTCGGCTTATCGTTATCGTAAAGCACGAAGATACGAAAAGTTTACAGCTTCCGAGTTTCTTCCTAATTAGTAGGACCCTTTTTGCCGACAGTCTTTTTTTCGGCATCGTTTGATATTGGTTATACGTCGATAAGAACCGAGGGTTTATCTATCTATTTCTCTAAGTTAATTTGTACACGATTTTAGAAGCATACTACGAAAAAAAGGGTCAGATCTTATCTTACAAAGTTGAATTTCGATGACTATGAAAGAAACTGGATATTTTGAAGTACCATTTCCACCGTCATAATATTATACTAAAAAATATAATATCTTATTTGAATAATTGTTATATTGTACCAGAGACTGAGAAATCTTTCGAAATTTTTTTTCTTTTTGAACTCCATTTTAAATGAAGATTCGAACGATATTAACAGAACTATCCCAAAAGGTAACTATTCGAAAAATTGTGTAACAAGCAAACTTTCTGGGAATCATTAGCGTCGGGTCCCTAATCGAGAAGGTTAATGAATCACTCGATTTCGAGGAGTGGTTCTCGAGTTTCCCGAAATCGCCTTAACGAGGGACACACCTCCCAGTTTGGAAGCTGTCATCAGTCAGTTATTCGGGAGTCGGTCTCAATCGTAGAAGCGAAAGAGGGCGGAGTAAGGCCCAAAATGAGAATAAAGCCAATGATCGTTGATCCTGTTGTACACATTGCAACAGAGTGCACCAAGACGCGACTGTTCTATTCTCTTGGCAATATCTGATGGCGAGTGGGTGGCTGGTCGCTATATTAGGACTAATGAACAGATTAGAGGGCCCGATATCGCTTGGACGCTGTTGCTGATACCACACCGTGAACCCCTACCGGGAAGCGCTATCGTCCACGCAGACTGAAACCTTATCCGATAATGTCTCTCTGACCTCTCCTGGGGCTAGCTTTTGTTCCTCCACGAATCAGTTCCTCGGATGAACCAAATCATCCTCATTGAATCGAATTGTTTAAATAGAATTTAACCGGTTCAACTACTGGGCATTAATAAGCATCCACTCTTTACGATTAAAGACAAGTTGTGTCATCAGAAATTTCACAACTATACAAATAATTCAGTAAAATTTCTTTTGAAATCATTTATGCGGATTTGGATATTTTTGCAGAATATATATTTAGAAAAATAGTAGACGAGCGATTAGAAGAAAAACCACTTGAGAAGAATGGTAAATAAGGAAATATAATAGTTATATGTGATATTAATAATTTGGAAAGAAATTTCTGCCAAAAAATGGAAGCAAGTTTAAATAATGATATTATTATATCCTATGGGGAATTTCACAGAAAATTCCGGGATGAGATAAAAATCTGTATGAAGCAAAAAAAAAGCTTCTTGAAGAAGAAATTTTCTCATGAGTAGAGATATCAATCATTCGGACGCAATCGCGAATTTACGAAACCGATCGCTGATGGTATCGCTCATTTTTCGCGCTGAGCCCTAAAGTGACACGGAGACGGCCGCCGGATAAATGCTTCATTATCGCGTCCTTCCTCTCCCCCCTTCTCTCTCTCTCTCTCTCTCACTAACGCGTCGATCGCAGACGATCGATCCGACCGATTTATCATTCTTTAGGCGACATCGGATCGAGCCTGGCACAAAAAAAATTCATCGTACGATCCTGCGGCTCCTGTCCATCAGGACTCGACAAAACCAGCATTGGCCCAGCGTCAAATTGCACCGATATGCTTTAAAAACCAAAAATCCCAAACCCAAAATAAGCTTCGATTTTACAGAATACGGCCAAACAAAATTTTTTACCCTGAAAAACGAAAATGTTTCTTTATTTTTTAAATATCGCGATTCTTATATATGAAGAGAAGCGAAGAACTATTTTTAACATATTATTTTGTTAATGATAACTAAAGGGGAATTTAAAGACTCTTTGATCTCTGATTTCTAGAATTAGATAAAAAGTTCGTTTTAGTGAATAATCGTGAAAAGAAGTTATAAATAAGATTTTTAAAACTAATCAAAGGGCATTAATAGTTTAAATGCGACAGTTTTTAGATTAAGAGTGCCATATATATATGCAGTTGACTTAGGTTCGTTAACACAGGAGTGATTTAGTACTCGAGCATCAGCAGGAAGTTTAAACGAGAGAAGACACCCCGCTGGATACTGCTGCAGTGATTACTTCGTTTCGAAAGCGCTGAAGCATGTAGAAGAAGAGCAAATCAGCCAACGAATTTCCACGGAAATGTACGAGCTCCACGCACCGTGAAGCTCTCTTATAAGTTTCTTCCTTTCGACAGCGCCATTTAGAAACACCGTTCGCGTTTCTTTCGACCTCGAGGGAGCTGGGACCTCGATAGTACCGTGGAATTCTGTGAGTTCACTCCACCGTATCAAGCCCGAGGAACTACGTACATCCGCATATCGGTAATCATCTCTCTCGCAATGTAGCATAATCTCAAATAAGAACCAAATAGATACATGTACATACATGTATATTATTTTGAATTTTTCGAATTCATCGACAACTTTTTATTTCGCGCAAATAACAGTTTAATTTCGAGTCAACCTCTAATTAAAATGAAAGTAGAATTTGGTTAATTATAATTGGGAAATAATTAGTCTGTTTATTGCTGCTCGAAAAATGATAACTAGATAAAAATATAACAGTCAAGTTGACGTGATTAGTTAGAGTTTTCTAAAGAATGATAATTGCAGAATTGAAGAATGAAGATTAGAAATTATATTGTAATTATTATGAAAAGTGGAAAAGTTGAGAAATCTTCAGAAAAACAGGGTTAGGTACAAGGGTGGCCAAATTGTACCAGAAGCCGAAAAAGGACGAGTGGTGAGTACTCGAGTGACTCCTCGAGAATACCACGTGTATACACGTAAATATTGGTAGGATAACGAGAGGGTAGCCGACTGGATGTCGAGCAAACAGAAACGCGCTGCAGCAGAGAAGTACCGGCGCCTCCTTGGAAAAAGTTCTCTTTCGACTAGAGTGTACTGTTATGAGCGTAATTAACTACGGCTCGACTCCTAACTCTTGCCGCTTAAGTAGACTTCCCTTTGGAAGGCAAGCATCTTGAGTGGCACTCTCGACTGTGCCTCTGGGCTCTGCCAGAGTGTACGTATCAAGTGGCTCCAAAAACGGAAGCACGTTAGGAGAATTTTTCTGCGCAGCAGTCTCTCACTCATCGAAAGGATCGTTTTCTGTACGGCTCGAAGAGCCATGTCGTGCTCTCTCTCTCTCTCTCTCTCTCTCTCTCTTTCAGTACCCGCTGATATAATTAATGACTTCTAGTAATGAGACCGCTCCTGAATACCAAGAGCCTCGCATGGTAATCGTAAAAACCGGATGGAATTCTTGAGTGCGTAACAAGGCTTAATAATGCGAAGAAAACTTTGACAAACCGTTGGAAGTTAATAAGTGCAAGGTAAATAGAGAATTGATATCAAAAAAAATATCAGGATAATGTCAAGTTCGTAATTAAAGTATCCTGACCCCAGATTACTTTATACGTATATTAATGCAATGGAAAATTGTATTTTATTCATTATAGTGGTTTTAAAAATTAAAAACAGAATATCTATACAGTTTTTAAACCACTTTGAAAAAATAAAAAAAGGGTTTTTAGTAATTTTTAAAACCTCTTCTGTTGGGTATTAATATTTTATGAATTTGTAATTAATGTTTGAGAACAAGCAGATTGTAAAATAGTAGAATCGACTCTTTGGTTTCTTGCAAAATTAAACCGGTGTCATAAACACAGCGAAATATCCTCCCAATTTGACAACGAAGGAAACACTGCCAACAGGCGGTAAATGGATACGGCGAAATTCGGAAACCACACAGCTCTCGAAAATCCGTACACAAAACCCATCCCACGCAGCAAGCTGTTTCCAATTGGCACGGAGTCGCATTCGTCCCGGATTCTATCGATCGCAACAAATTCGAGCGACTCCGATGTACAAAACCTCTGCAAATTCCAGTCTCTGTTGAGAGAAAAGTTGGAATGGGCGATTCTACTCGATTCTTATTCCGAACAATCGATTATTTCAGGAATCGATTCTTAAGAACTCGGTTCTTTTGCGCGGAATCCGCCGTGCCTAGAGAAAAGTGCTGCGATAACTGCGAGTTCAGTTGCACGCGCGGTGCACGAGTGTATGAGCGAGTCATCCGAGAAAAAAAAGGGACAGAAAAGGTAGAAGGAGAGGCGGTGGGAGAGAAGAAAAATAAAGAAGTCGGTAGGATCGCGAGGGCTATCCCCAGGTGGATGAGCGGCACGAAACTGGAGTGGTCGGATTGCACCGGACGCGCGGCAGGGCGAAAAGGAAGATCGCGAGGTATAATAATATCGAAGTAATGGAGGTAGCGTACGTGAACAGGCAGGAGAGAACCCATCCTGTGCGCGCCTCTCTGCGGGAATGGACGCACGTCCTTTCCGACTGGAGGCCGTCATGGGTCACGGGCGCCGCGCCACGCCACGCCGCCGCTTCCACCTTCTCTAGTGCTTCTTTTCTGCTTGCCCTATACACACTCTTCTATCCTATTCCATCCTATTCAATCTTATTCGATCTCTTCTCTCTGTAATGCGCTCGTTCTTAATTGGCTACGAGGGCTGCTGGATTTAACGTATCCGCAAAAGGTAAACTTTCGTGAACGAATTCGAGGATAAACGATAACACGGGTTCGAGTAAGACGCGTGTTAAAATAGTATAACGCGTAATATATAAATTACCGTCTTAGAAAACCTAGATTAATTTTATTAAAATGAGAAACGAAACATTATTAATGAATTCGGAATCGAGTAAAAATAACAAAGTGTTTAAAAACGTTATATTCTAAGCTTGCCTCGAACCGAGTACCTACATAATGCGTCAAGATAAGCTATAGTCAAGGTAGAAAATTCTAGGCAAGTTGACCAACACGCTCGGAATCCGGCATTGGCACGACTCGCGAGCAATCTCGACAATCGTATACGCCAACACACAGTGCAGTCTGGCACGCGTTCGAATTACTAGCAGCTAACCACCACGTCGCTCGTGGTGATTAATATTTAGAGGTCCGCGGCGCATTAATCTCGAACGCGGATGCACAGATCACGCTAATTGAATTGCGCCTAGTCTGATTTACGAGGTGCGAGATCGCGCGAAAACTCGATCCCCGGCTAGAGAAGCCAATGGTCTTCTACTCGGAAGTGGAAAATTATCTTGGAAATATGTATATTCCTACATTCCTGTGGATTACTGAATTATTGTTCCTCGGCTGTTGACTTTGAAAATGGAAATAGGAAAAAATTGTCGGATTCAATCGTACCTTTCTTACAATTAGTGCAAATTAGTGCAAACATTTTTTTTAATTATGATAAATTAGCGAGATAAAATGTCGTATTAAAATATCATTTAGTCTTTGAATTATTAAATAAAATAAAATTTTTCTATATCGCATTGTCGAGAGAATTAACAGAGAGAGAGAAAGAGAAAGAGAGATAGAGTCGCACCAGTTTCGATGGATAATTTCCTTCAACTCGTGAAAAACATTACTCTCTAAACCCTAAATTAACCGGTTGCCATCAGGAAGGCTATTCCGTATTTGAACCAAGCTCGGACTCCAACCGCGATGCGTTGCGGCCTTAATCCCAAAGGTACGTTCTACGCGAGGGGATAGTGTCCCTCGGGAGTTGCACGCTCCTCGAGCACGCTCTCATAAATAATGTTGATTTTCCGGGAGAGTAAGCCGTGCGAGGTAATCACGGGAATGGCTTCACGGCAGTGAACACCCTCAAAACGATTCCCACGATTTCCGGAAGTCGGTATAGGAGCGTCTCCTGACTCGAAGAGCAAAAGCAAAGCAACACAGTTCTCTCTTCTCTTCTCTACTGCGTGTGGCTATTAAATCGACAGACCTTCCAATTAACTCATTTCTCTCGAACCCAACCATCGCGGAACTCGCGAACTCACAACTTTAATTGCGACATGCTGCGCTACGAACCGGCACCTTTGACTACTGAATCTTCAATTCTATATCAACCAACCTCTTCCAAGTCTAATTTTAGAAATGTATACCTTTGTAAATGCTTCAATGCAGAAGAAAGCTTCCATCTTTCTTTCGAATCAAGAGTGGGTGAGTACAATTTTATGGACACTGATGAGAAGCTTAGAAATATGAGATTTGACGATAGTGTTGGTGTATCTTGGAATTTAGAACCTGTTCTTCAGAACTGTACAACGAATAGATTCGTCTTGAATAGAACAATAGACTGGTAGATAAATGAAGTGAATAATGATAATTAGACTAACAATAAGGAAGCATAACTTATCTCTCGAAATCGTGTATACTTCATGAACAATTAAAAAATATTTTTCCAACCATCAGTTGAAATTTGAGAAATGTACTGGTAAAAAAGGACTTTATCAAATAGAATTGAAACAAGGGGCAATTAATTAAGTACGAAGAGTAGTACGAAAAGCAGCCGAAATTCCAGGAACAAAAATTCTGCGATTCCCTCGAACTCGTTCCTCTTGAAGCCGCTCCTTTTACGCTGCCGGCCGTCGAATTTCTCGCGGTTCCAGAATAAAGTAGCAAGCGGACGAAGAAGCAGTGGGAAATAAAGGCGGCATGCATTCCACGAAGCCGCCGGTAATTACCTGGAATCGCACGCGGATGCGCGGGGATCCCGATTTAATTAGCTTAACGCAATTAGCCGAGAGAGGAACGCGCACATTCCGCGTGAACTTCGCGCGCGCGATCTCCCTTCTCTATCTCTTTCTCTCTTTTTGTTATAAACATTTTTACCCATGGCGCTCGGGGACCAGCCGCGAGATAGCAATGCTCGGCATGCGGCACGAAAAAAAGAGGAGCATCTGGGCCCAACACTCTGCTTCATGCTGATCACTTTAGAGTTTCTTCCAGTAGAATCTGCTAGGATTTCCTATTGCTGGAATTAATGCTAAAATTGCCAATAGAATTAAAATCACCAGTCTCAATCTCTTATATTATATTTTTCCTTCTATCTTTCAAAATAGTGTATGTTGTAATCAATTGGATGAGCAGAAAAATTTCTTGCAAAAATCTCTGTTGTACAAGAATTAAAAGTCTGCTGTATAAAGAGATTAACATAATTCTGTACAGAATATTATATATATGTATCCATTAGGTTACATAGTCTGCAAGTATCGAGAAAGTTCCTAATAAGACGAAAATCCTCTTCACCCCAAAAGTTACCGAGTTCTACCGGTAATAGGCAAGATACGAAATTTTGTGCAGAGCCGCGAAACTTTGAAATTCAATTAATGCAAAAGCGTAACACAAATGATCGAAGCAGCAGAGAAGGATAATGAAGAAGCATTGAGACTGCAGATTTCAATATAAATTACTGAAAATGTGAATTTAAATTGAGTATTTGTTTTTCTTTGAAATATATCAATGTTTAGTGATTTCAATGGCAGCATTATTATTTTATCAGCTTAAACCAGTAATAAAAATGAAAATAGTAAACTAATAAAAGTATAAACTAATTGTGAGTATTTTAGTACAGTGATTACATTTTCTATCTTCCACTCGCCTTTTCTAGACAAATTGGGTCTTATGCGGTAGGGAGAGGTTCGTTTTGACGAAAGACTCGTAATTATCGGAAGAGCGAAGACTCGTCGGTATTTCCACGCTCATTAAAAATCGCCTTAATTTCGTTTGCCGGCGCGGTAAGGCAAAGAATTATCTTTGGACAGCGCCGTACGTATCTCGAGGCGATGCGCCTCTAATTAAATCCCGTACGATCGCCAGTGGGACCGTTTCTCAAGATTACGTCGTCTCGAAATCCTGCGTTCCTCTGATTAAACGAAATTCGATCCGGAAACTCGAAGGTGAATCTTTCGGCTTACGGAAATCGGAATGAGAGAAGGAGGATTCATACTGATGGAATTTTACAACTGGCAGTTCCTGCTTTCTTCCTAACTATCAAATTATTCTATTTAAATAATGAATTATGAAAAACAATGTATATATTTATTTCATCATTGATCTCCACTTTCTGTTTTACGAAGTTAATCATTAATTAAGTAAATAAAAATAGATTTCAAGAGTTCTATCCTGTTCGATGGTTGAAACACAAATGAGGATACCAATGGAGACAACGACGTTCGAAATCCAACCGTGCTAAAGTGGCAGAATAATCTAGGCAGGATATTACAAGCCAAAGCACTTAAATCCTACACAGAGAGCCTCCACGCTTCGCGTGGCCGAAAAATTGCCTTGGTCCCCTATTGCCGAGTCCCTCAGCTTTTTATTTCGGAGGCAAGCAGATTACAGAGACCGGCCACAAGAGGCCTGGCATCGAGAAAAATTGGCCTAGTCTACTCGCGCGCGATGCCAGAACAAAAAACAATGTACAGGGGCCGATCCTTCGCGATTATGATCCATCGATCGTTCATTTCGCAACGCGTAAACCGCAACACTGACCAACCTTGCAGCTTCGTGGATCATTAAGCGATAATTCGATACCACATTGAAACAATGTGCCGATGCAAAAACTTTACTTGTTCGAGAGCTTACCGATCGATATTCAATCTAATTACGCGGGAAAAGAAATCAAATGACTGGTAATCAATTCTAATGGGTTTTCCAATTTGCGGAATACAAGATTCCCTTATTAAGGGAGAACGAATTTCATGGAAGCAATGAACTTGCAATCGGAATACGGTCAATTGGAACCGTAAGTGGAACGGTTCCAATGAGCTGACGAGGTGTGGAACGAGTAACAAGATGAAGGTGTGATGATTGATTATAGTAGTCTGCATTTCTTTCGAGGAAGTTCCAACGAGCTTCCATGATGACAGGTGATCTTGTATCCTTCGTTAATGCAGAGCAACTCTAACTATTCAACTTCCTGAAGAAACTAAACCATTGGAAAAGATCATAATTCTCATTAGGAAATTAATCAACGACATCAATAGAGACAACAAAGGATTCTAGTTGACAAATTCAAGTTAACAATTTTAAGATAAATTGGAATATAAATGTGCAACACAAATAATTGTATAAGATGAAAGAAAATTCTATTTGAACGAAACTTTTCTGATTGATAATTCGGAAATGATTTAACGAAGACGATTAATCGATGACTAATCATGAAATCACTGAAGGGACTGAAGGATTATTAATACCCTATCAAGCACTCCCTTTTTTGGTAAATCAATCGCTTCTGTATTCCTGTGTTAAGGGCTCCCGGCAGCGCCTCCTTAATTACTATCCCGTGGGAAGACGAGCCGAGGGGCAAAGTGGAAAGAAGAAAGAAAGGAGAATAGGATCGCGGAATGCGAGACATGTGGCGTGCATCCGCCTGCGTCCAATGCGACGAGACGCGACGTCCGGGGTGCGATTTTCTGACCGAATGCAAGAAAAGGTGTGGGACCACTGACGTACATTTAATTCACCGTGAACTTGACCTTCCCACGATTTCCATCCGTCATCTTTTCATCGAACGATTTTATTCCTCTCTCGAATACAGGACGAATTTTACTAATCCAACGTCTACGTTCTACCTCGACGAGACAAAATAATAACTTGAATAATTTGCATGAGTATAGTTGACTATTAAAGTCTAAAAAAATCACTAAAAAAGTCACTAAATAAATAAATAGTGATTAATCAAAGCACAAGGATCCGCGATGCAGAACTTAGTAAACTGTTTCTAAGGAACGAAATGCAAATAGAATAACAAAAAAAAAGAAATTGTATCAAAATCTTGAAATTTTCTGTATCGATAGAATGAGATGAATTAATGTAAAAGTTTGTAGAATCGTCTTGAAGGATTTCTCGGCCTTGATCTTACGTCAGGAGGCCTTCGCGATAGTAAGAACGAGAAAAAGGGAGAAAATGAAATGGAAAAGAGATGAAGAGAGAAGGAGACGCCTCGTTCTGGCCGAGCGATTACCCTGCGGTTTTCCTATTACCTCTCCAGTGGAAACGAGAATAAACAAAGTGCACGCATAGTTGATCGCGATCGTGCACTCGAAATCCAAAGAGACCACAAACACGGACCTCGTGGAATGCTTGGAGCGTAGTAATGTGCGGTATAAAGTGTACAAGTAGCTCGTGAGTTTTTCATTCGAAGCAAAATTATCCTGTCGAAGCCAAAGGAGATTTTTCGTCTTGCCATTCGAATGAAAAAAAAATTCCCAACACTTATCATCGATATTCAGACTCCAAGAGAGGTTGCAAATGCATTGCAATTAATTCTAACATCAACCATATCGACTTGCAGCTTGCGATTATGCTCGCTTTCTTTTTCTCTTTGTATTTCGCTCTCTTTCTCTTATCGCATTCCACGGGACCCAAAGCGGAAGAAAAAGAACCAAAGGAAACGAGAGGAGGATGAATGCAAATCAGCGGCAAGTGCGGTTCCCTCAATTAAAACGGATGGTAGCTGATAATTATCGGCCCCGGATTCGCAGGATAACTTTAATAAAGCCTCTCGTATTTCATAAGCTTCTTCTTTCTTCTTCTTTCGCTTTCGAGTATCCTCCTTCTTCCTGACTCCTTCTTTCTCTCTCTCTCTCTCTCTTTCTTTATCTTTCTTCTCGCTCTCTTCCTTTCCATTGCAAAATGATTAATACGGCCACTGGAGAACAGCGGGTCCGCTGGTTTCTCGCTGCGACCACCTACGGTTGCTTCTTCCTTCCCCCATCCTCTTTTACATAGCTCGCGATTCCTCGCTTTGTCTCGCTTTGTCTTGCTTTGTCTCGCTTTATCTCTCGCAGTCCTGCGCCTTCCTTCGGTCATCGCCGACATGCCGACTTCCTGTCCCTCGCTTTGGGCCCCTTTGACTCGCGTGCCACGCGAACTTCGCGCGATTTTCAACTCACGATGAATTTAACTCTTTTTCAAAACTCATTTCTACAGAATTAATGGAAAATCGGATTTGGCCTGATAAACGGCTCTCGAATCTCTCCACTTTTATAAGAGAAAATCATGGAATAGGAAATTTTTGTGAATGAAACTTTTCTATAGTCCCAACTGCTTCTTTGTTATTTAAGATGGTAAAATTACACGTTTTTTAGGGTGAGGTCTCAAAGTACCTTGTGTTTTACAAATTTAAATAATTTATACTTCAAATTTTAGCCAATTTTGCTGAAGAATGAAAATTAATTATTAGAGATTTTTTCATATTGATTCGCGACGTTGGTATCGGTTTGTATCCGCGCGAAAGGCGACGCGAATCGAAAGAACGAGGAAGACTCAAGAGTGACAGATTGATGAGCCCACCGTCGAATTCCAGAAGGAAGAAATCAGGAGTGCAGGTTCCCGATCTAACGCCTGGCATCCGGGGAATCCCTCGTATTCGAGCAAATCGCACCAGCCGCTACAATGGAGCCATTATACCCTACACCAAAGCCTCCCTCTTGCGTGCCAATATACTTTTTTCCTTATCATGGAAAAGGTAGGTACAGCCACTTCATCTTAGCTTACAAGATAAACTATTTTCGAGATAAATTCTGCTCCACGAAGTACAAACAAGATTATCTAAATTCAGGAGCATGATAACGTAGCACAAAATTATTCCATCTATTTGGTTAATTATATACAAATATATATTGAAAACTAACATGTTAATAATCACATCTCAATGAGTGACGAGAATCTTTCATGATTAATATTTTGTACTGATACTTGTACTCAAAATTACTCATCGGTATATTTATAATCGGTATAATAAAAATCTCCTATGAAACTATGAGTGTTAAAATGAACCGAAGCACACGAGCACGCGATTCTATCGATTAACAATTCGACATGCTATTAGCAGTAAATCCTCAAGAGAACTATTCCCGAATCGAGCGTCTCATTACCGAATGGTTTCGTTGGCCGATTTCGCGGACTAATATACGAGGGGTCCGCATACATTAGCCGCCTAGAAACCAATCGACTATTTGCCACAGTTCATTTAGGACTCTCTGTTTCGAGCGGCTCGAATGTTGCTCCGCGCGACTTTGGCCTTTAATCACGTTTGCCTGACGCGTAAACTTCGCGAGATTTATGAATCGGTCAACGGGAAACTGATTAACCTTGTCTGCGATTCTCTGATTTACACTTATAACACGAATGCCTTTTGAACAACGTCAAAGTAGCAACGAAGAATTTCTTACAATTCGTTCCGTTTAATTACGAGTCTAGAAGAATAATTACTAAAGTAATAACAATTCTTCCGAAATTGAGCATTAATCAAAGTTCTTATTTCATGGATGATTTTCGTGAAATTCGAAATAATACTTTGCTAAATTCGATGGCGAATTGAATAGAAATATTACGGTGTATTTTTATGTTGGGTTGGAAGATATGTTTGGAGATTGAAAGAAAGTAAAAGTAGAACGTTTAAGAGGAAGTAGTTAACAGGTAGGATTGGAAGGTCAGAATCCTCGAAATGGCCCGAGTCGCCTGTCTAATAAATCGTAGAGACCGAAAAGAAGTAGCAAAGGTACTCAAGGGAGGAGAAAAGCACCGTTGATAGCCTATTAAAGTAGTCGACACCCTACGGAGCTACGACACAGTGCTTTGCCGTCTACCAGTTAATTACCCATAGGACCCCGAAATCTCCAAATCTCTGTCCCATTCGACTCTACTTTGGAGACAATGGAACCAAAGACCAATTAAAAGCTACGATAACTAGAATTATCCCAACGAGCCCAAAAAATTAATAATTCACCTGAAAACTCGAGACTATCATGAAATATTATATTTCTGAAATTAAATTAAAGATTTCAAAGGAATACTAATTTGAAGGATTCTATCAGCCACAAAATTAAATTGCTTCACAGCATTAAATTCGATTTATTAGAGAAGCTTTTGTTATATTGTTATGATTCTGTAAAGGATAAAGCTATTTGCAAACCGAACAAATGAATGAAAGAAAATTATGAAAAAGGAATTGAATTAAAAAATGTTAGTGACAATTGTTAGAGAGTATTTCATCAAGAAGTAGCTGAAAGTAGCTTTGTGAGTGAAGAAAATGGTGAAGAAAATCGTGAAGAAAATCGTGAAGAAAATCATGAAGAATCCCGAGTAGGCCGATCCACCTAAGGGATAACCCGTCGATGAACCGTAAACCAGGAACTTATTACCGAAGGAAAGAGCGCACGGACGAGCGAACGCGGCTTTATTACTGCGAGTACGCGACGTGGTAGAGACTACCAGCTGAAGAGGCAAAGTCTAGAATAAACTCTAAACGCCCGCGATTCTCTGGCACGATAGCCTACCCGAACCGGGCCCTTAACGTCGCGCTTTCCTTATTTATGCCAAGGCTATTTCCTTCTGCCACGAGAGCCACCGCTTTTATCGACCATCTTCGATTGTTTTATGGGCCGCTAATTGCTTTGAGAAATGGTGCCGCGGGTGCTGCAACCGATTTACGAATCAGTGGGAGTTATTGTTGTATGATGAATGGTCAGTGATTCGAACCTTCGTCTCGAACCACTGACATTGCATCCTAAATATTCACCGATTGTTTCCTATCTTATTAAAATTATTTCGAGTTGAAATATTTTTTCGCGAAATATTATATGATTAATATGTAAAAGTTCAAGAAAGATTACGAGTTTTGCAAAGGATATCAAATAAAAAGAAATAATTGCAATTAAAGGGAAAGGAGCCATACTTTGACTGATTAATTTCCACGACAAGATAAAACGAGTATGACGAAAAGCGACCGTAATGAGTCGAGGAGAGTCACATTAGCCGAGTAATAAATTTATTGGCTCGCGATTGGTGCGGTCAGCGCGATTAATTATGCGTCGCATCGTTGCCTTTTTTCCTGGACCGGTTCGTTCGTTCAGCGCAAAATTCGCCGCGAAATTCAATCGATTAATTGGAATTATCAGGGTCCAGGAGTAAAGTAGCGCATTAATCGAGAGCTCCAAAAATTGATTGAAGAGAACCGGACATCGATCGAAGCCATTCGCCTGCGTCCCGATTTCGCGTGGAATTCCCCTGAAACGGGTTTCGCGATGCGTGTCGCTTGTATTTTTTTTTTCTCGATTATGGAAAGCTGAGACGATATAGATACCAGAATTAAGGAGGCATCATAAAACAGAGTCATAAGGATTCGGTTAATTCAATCTGTCAGTAATAGTCTTCTTGGGTCGAAAACAAATTTCCGGTGAGATTACATATTCCTTGGTATCTGTTCAGAATATTCAATGCAATCGAGGGAAATGACATATTGGAAATAGTTGAATGTGTGTATGGTAAGTATAGGTTCAAAAATAGACAAAGTAGTATTGATCGGAGGTACAGTGTATTGTACCTAGACAGAATTTAGTATTTCGCTTCAATCCAAATGTATCCGACAGGATTTCCGCGTAGCCAGAGCAAACTGGCTGATGATTGAGGAGAGAAAGAGAGAGAAAGAGAAGGAGAGGGGGAAGAGAGAAGAGCGAATTCCAACTGCAGCGTTGAACTGGATGTTCAAGGGACCGAAGGTGGCCTCGAGATCCATGGACGCAAGACACATAGAGAGAAAGAGAGAGAGAGGGGGCAGAAAGAGAGAGAGAAATGACCAAGAGAGCCGCAGGATTTCTCGGGCAAATATAATATACGAGTACGCGCTGCCCGCGGGGAGCAACGTCTCCGCGGTGGAGACCGTAATCTCCGAGATGGTACCACACCCATGGGGGGTCGCCGCACGCAGGGCCCCTTCGCATAATCTACGGGAAACTAGTCGCCGTTTTCAACCTCGCTCCAGCAGCATCGCTTCAACCTCGCTCTCTCAACCCCCTGAATTTGCGAGCTTTAATTCCGCTTACTGCTGCTGCTGCTCCTTCGCACTTGATTTATACATGTATTTCAAGCGTAGCGACTTGGGAAAAATGCGCTAAGTACTCGGAGACTTTTCGAGGAAGCCTTCTAGAACGAGCTGGACTCTGCTGTTTTATGAGAATCGAATGTGGGAGTTATATCCATGGCTGGGTGCTTCGTTGTATTTTTCCCATGACCAACAGAAATAGCATTATTATTCCTCTGGAGGTGAAGACTCGTACCGAATCGGAAATAGAAATTGATTTTGCACAAGAACCGTATAATAATGAATAAATAAAACGTACCGCTTCGGAGCAACATACATTATATTTCATTGTAAATCGATTCTACTGTGTTTTTTTAATTATTGTCCCAATTTGACTATCACTGAAATATTTAATTTAATGAAAAAACAATTTTATTAAACAATCTAACAAGTGATTTGCATCGGATGAAATATTCTGCATTTTGCTACATCTTGCGAATAAACGAATGTTATAAGACTATTTTTAGGTCACTATCGCTCGTTTTTAGAGTTATTAAGGTAAACCGTTTGTCAAGGGATAAGTTTGAAAGAAAAAGATTCGTGTAAGAAAAAGTGTTAGAGGGTCCCCCCCCCCCCCCCCCCTTCCTTTTACCACTGTCTCTACCAGTGCTTCTACTGCGGCCGGCACGATTGTTCTGCATCGGTTCTACAGCGTCAAGTGTTCAGCGGGTAGGTGCTCTGGCACGAGAGAGCCGCGAGGCAGTATCCACCTTTCACCCGCGCATGTATTAGCCGCTCGAACACGGGAGGGCCTTGCTCCAAGAGCGCGATCACCGTCGCAGATAACCAACGGAGAACGTAACCTGCGGACATCGAGAAGCCTGCCTCTACTCTCTACACCCTGCACACACCGAAATGGAGCATACACCCCACTCTTTCCCTCTCTCCGTCTCACACTCCTTTCAACGCTCCTTTCAAACAATACCAGGAAATTTGATTCCTGTTTGATCCGCTCTAACTACTTGCTTCGCCAAAAAGTTTGCTCTACTTTTAATGGAAATATAAAACCGATCTCAATGGTCGAAGTAAAATTTACTTTTGTGATACTTGTTCATTTGACGACTATAGGTATAATTGTAGGTGAGATTTACATTTGTTACTTAATCAAGTTTTAATTTAGGTTTTATTAGATTGCTATAACGATTAGATTCGAAAAGTGATATCCACATATGTTCCATAATTAGAGTGAGTTTCTAAACTCGTTAGATAACAGCTCGTGTTACTTTCCGAAGCATTTCAATTACTGTCAAATGCATACGATGATTTACCGAGTAGATATCCAACAGTGAATTTCGTGTAAAATAGAGTTGGAGACTAAAAAATCAGCAAATTATTTCCTTATTTTTAAACGAAATTACCTTGTACCCCCTCGTATTCGTGTTTCACAACGATATAAATTCGAACTATTACTCAAAATTGCAACTGAAACAACGAGTCTAACTCATAATAACACATTTCGATCCAAGTCTTGTACAACGAGTGTGACTCGTAGTAGCGTGTTTCCAAGCGGGTGCATGCACTACGAGTCTGATTCGTAGTTTAACTTGAATGGATTAAGTAGGTTAGCGTGCGCGTTATCGGTACCAGAGTCCATAGAAACCACCAGGATCGACTTTCAAGCAGGGTTCCGCGAGTCGCGATACTGGTTCGACCGGATCGTAAGAAGCCTGAATGAAGAGGACCCACGAGCACGCAACACAGAAAAACCTCCAAGACCTACGTTCGAACCCCCCTTTATGCGTCGGACCCCCAAACAATGTCCATTCACTCGAAACTCAGCCGCATAACTCGCGAATAACGACGAAATCCAACCCATCGAAACTCGCATTTTCGCGAAAAGTTCAACCCTCAATAGTGACATCATTTCCAATAATCAAATGAAAAGTGTGAAAATTTCCAATTGTGCTTTTCGAACTTGCGAAACTGTCGTTTGTAACTTTGTTGCTTTGACATTTATCGCTTCCATTTAGCTACCGAAACGTCCTCTACATTTCGCACATATTTATTTTAAGACAGAAAAGATTTTTGTACTAATAAAAAGAATAGAGTTTGAATAACTGTGAATTAAGTTTCGATCAACATTGTGCAACACAGTTATTTTCTTTTGCTTAAAATGTAGGCAAAATTTTTATAAGAAGAAAATTTATTCCGTTAAAATTATTCGAAAGAAAACTGCAGGATTTGTGTTTCCATTAATTCCGAGAAGTCAGTCGGTCGAATCTCAAGAGGAAAAACATTAAAAAATCCTACAGGAGAGGTTAGCACCCTGCAGTTGAATATTTAAATCCACGAGCACTTAGAATTGGAAATCCAAGATTTTCGCAACGAATACCTGGCAAATATATCTGTGCAGTTAATTCAGCTTGCAATTCGCAATATCGAACACGTTTCCCTGTCCCAAGACACTTTTTGCATTGCGCAAACATTAGCATGAGCATGCTGATACCGCGACTGATTAAACAAAGTTTACAGCTCGATGTCGATAATTCTGTTAGCGGCTTATTATTCACGGTAATACTCGACCTCTCGCAGCATTCCAATTATCAAACTATAAAAAAAAAGAAAGAAGAAAAAAGAAGATTGTGAAGTAGCGTTAAGGATGAAATGACTGTTACAAAAAAAAAAAATTACTGTATCCTTTCCAAGATTCTGCCATCAGCTTCGTGAACATTAGGATGTAAAGCTTAATAAAGCTTAATATGGGCAAGGAGCGTGTCGAATGGCCAAAACGGCGGCGCAGTAGTTAGGGGGAGTTGGTGGTCGGCCGTCTTTTTGTCGGCTGCTCTCTTAATGGATTAAGTGCATCGAATCTGGCACGCTCGCGCACAGTGGAACCAGCCCATTTAAATTCCGCGTCAACATCGCATCGTCTTAACTGGGTTACCGTAAACCGATCGATGTCGAGAGAACCCACAGGATCGAACAAGGGTTTTGGTATTATACCACTTTTTAAAATCCTTCTTTCATTTACCTTTTTCTTCGGATTCCAAAATACACACACACACACACAACTGCTACCAATTAAAACAGGCGACAGCGAACGAAGTGACGCGTGATCGAGTTAAGTGGAATGAATTTTGATGGAAGCCCCTTATGGAACCGGGAAGATATATAGATTTCTTAAGTGGATATGGATACTCAAGGATCAATGGAACATATGGATTATGTAAAGATCGAAAGGAAACGATACCAAGAGAGAGATACGATTGATGAAAGAACCTGATCGAGCCATATAAGAAAAGCATAATCTCCAAAACGAGGAAGGACGAATCCTTTGGGATTTTGCAAGATTTATCGCTTCATCTACCACTGACTGACTATTCCTAGCTCACTACTCTCGTTTCCTTCTTCGTCATTGCGATGCAGACTCTTAAATCTATTCTGAAAACTCCTCGTTCTGCTTAAAAATTGCTAATTTAAACTTCACGATCTACGAAACTGAATTAACATATTTCCAAGAATTCTCGCAAAAAATCTCGAGAATTTTTAAAAAAATACCAGCAGAATAAATATGGATATTTAAAATTGACGCGTCATTCGGATCACAAGATTTAGCAAAGCGATTGACAAACGTGACCGAGGTCCTCTGTCGAAAACTAACGCCTGAGAAGGCCACCGGCTAGTACGAGTGACCCTCTCGTATTTTTTTCCAGTGAAAAAAAGGATTAATGGCCCCGTGGCATGACAGTGACGCGTCGCGATAAGATCGTAGCCTCGTTTCAGCTGTCGGCTGCCAGCAGCTGATCATATCGCGATATATCCAAATCGCCCGGTGTATCTCGTAAGGACGCTCGTAAGACATGGGCTTTATCGATTTTTGATCGTCTCTACCGATGCCTTCTATCCCGACTGACTGCTCCAAATGCTGTCTTTTGTGCTTTCGGATGATCCACTCGTCAACGATTATCTATATATTGTATACACTACTCGTATAGTTTTCTTTCGGTATCGAGAACAAAAGCGGCAGATCGCAGTTAACATTCTGCTGAATCAATTTCTTCTCGAGTGATCCACACTCTTAACCCTAGAACTATCAATGTTCCTCCACATCTTTTTCCATCGTAGTTTTAAAAAGATACTAAAAAAATTACTTTCTTCATCAAAAATTTGGCTGACAATAAAAAATGTTGTTTCTTTTCTGAAAAGATTTGGATTAATTTTCGATTCTTTATAAATGTTGATATTCGATCGAAATTATTATTTTTAAACAGCAGTGTTGCGACCCTTTTTATTAAGTTTATTAAAGAACGTGAGAATCAGAGTTAAGGAGAATAATAAATGAGAAATCAATTAAATAGATCAGTTTGATAGTTGTGGTATAGGAATATTGTGAAATAAATTGCAACCTGTCTCTTCGATCCTGTTTGCACGGAGTTCAAGAGAATCCTGAAGGCTTAAAATCTTAGGAAGAGACCTCCAAAGGAGATCTGCGGTAGAGTAGTGAATTTCACGCCCGCAGAAGAAAGTAGCATCGTGCTAGCACCATTACCGTCAATGTTGCGAGCAACTCGCCATCCTGTCACTAAAGCCACGGTGGTAAACCGATAGCTACTTTTTGTTGCAGTGGCAACTAATTAACTCGCCGGCGAAAGGATCAGAGAAAGAACAAATACAACCTCGAGGCGAGGGCGGCTCAAAGTGAATTGGCTTCTTGCGAGTAGTGATTTTTCGCTTGGATAATCGCAACTTTGTTGAACAACGCGTGTTTTTGCACCCGTGCGAATAGATCGATGGGAAAGTTCTCCATCGAAGATAAATCAAGAAAAATATATCGTGTGTGACAAAGAATTAATCCTTTGGGATTCGATTCTTCGTTGAGAAAAATGAATAAAATATTCCTTCGATTGTGAGAATTTTTTTTTGAGGAACTTTGTTGAAAATTTGAGATAACAATGTACTAAATTTCCCTTTTTTGTCTCATTGGCAACGTCGTGCGGATACTGACAATTATAAATAATATACTAACGAGGAGTAAGATCAATGAATTTTGTTTAAATAAGTCTTACCGGTCTTTTCGATGGTTCGGGACCTTGTCTGATGATCTCCAAGGGTGCTGGTATCGACGGCCTCCCAAGATACCAGTCCTCCCGCGGATTATAGTTGTCGAGCAGCTTCAACAGTCGGGGCACGTTTACGTAATTATCGTCGTCGAAGTGGCAAAACCACCTGAAAGCAAAAGCGACCAAACATCAGTCCCTGTCGTTCGAGTGGCCTCGCCCATACCTTCGGCCTCAATCGCAAGGCAAGCATCTCTCCCGATCGTCTGTTCTGCTTATACAGAAGGATCGGTTACTCTATGTTAAATTGCTCCGCTGAACACGACGATCGAGTTACCCCCCAGCACCATTTATACTTATTACATTGAGATTCTCCAAGATACACATACAAATGTGTATATAGAATACTGCTTCTTGACATTTATGATCTGGCGATCGAGGCGATGGAATTCGCGAACGAATAGAAGAAAATAGTGAATCATAGTGAAACAAGAACCTTGGATGGGAATCGGAAAGATCAGGAAAATGTTTTAATGCTGATAATAAGAATATGAGAAGAGTCTAACAAGCAGATCGAAGGTGGTATTCGCTATTAGTGGTGACCACGCGCATTCTCTAACGATCCTCTGTAACCACTAATACGCCGGAATTCCGGCTTAATGACCTGGGAACCTTAATTCTGATCACTTTCCCCCCCTCTCTCGCTTTCTCTACTCTACTGGCTTGCACTTCCTATCCTTCGATTTAATATCGTATCGCGCCCTTCGCATTTCCAAGGATTCGGATACCGATTTGTCTGAAAAAGTCGACTCGATCCGATCGGTGCTTTTAAAAAGGTCTCAGGGAATTTGAGACTAGAGTTTCAATGATCACCTGCTCTTAATTCGCATTCTAATGAGATTTATAAAATTTCTCTGAATGGGATAATTTAGATTCTATTGAAAATTGAATTACAAAAAACGAAATCTAAGAATTTCTATTGGTTCGGATTATTCGAAATACTGTGAAATTTATGTGTAATAGGTAAAATAGAAAATGTATCACAGAAATGGAATTTATAGCAAAAATAAGATTGTAATGGACTATAAAAATAGAATAATTAGAAATTATTATTGTCACGGATCCAAAAACATTATTTATCATAATCCCCTCGGTAGCATCGCTCAACAATTTTAGTTTTAACAAGGCGAAACAAATGCAGTAGAAAATTCATGAATTTATGAGACAACCTTGATATCCCTCGGCTTCCTTTCAGCGGGAAAACATCGTTCTGCTTTTAACGGGTGTATCCTAAAGCGCGGAAATGACTCGCTTCGAAAGAAAAAAACTCCTCTTCAATGGAAAAGTATCTCGATCGATAATCGTGTATTACTTTAACACGTTGACTACCGGATCCAATTTTCTTTAAAGTCAAATTTCAACAGAAAACCAATAATAAAGATGATTAAAACAAAATTACACGTGTTGATACCTTCCTCATCATGTAACATACACAAATTAGTAATTTTGAGATTATGATTATAAAGGAATTATAAGAAATTTGAATTTTATTCAAAATGAAAACATTTGGCAAAAATCGAATAAGATAAAAAGAAAAAAATAGATGGGACAAAGAATAATGGTAACTCGATTCGCGATTTCGGGAACATGTACATTATATCTATAGAGAAACGATAAGACAACTAGGCATCTCAGGTTGCGGACCATTAGATCATCGATTCGATGATAAATCGACTCTTAAATCGAGCATTCGAGTGGTAGCAGTGAGCCACCGCTCATTAATAACAGCCTCGAACTTTCGATTGATACTAATGATCCGTCTCACTAGATCTGATTACCTGAGAATCGTCGTTTGCAATAAATGATCATGGCGTATCTTTCTTTTCGAGAGGTCACGACGATTTGTCTTTGGAAAATACTAGTCATTACACAACTTTGAAATGCGTAACACTGATATTAATACTGTTATATTGAAATCGTTTCTTTTTTCTCCCAGATTCATTTCTGCTTATCTTCCGCTTCAAATACGTTGTAATAATTGTATACTACTTTGGAAAATATTTAATTGAATATATTTTTTACACGTTATAAGAAAATCTTTCACTTTCCGAACAACCCAATTTTAATTTTAATATTATAATTCCTGTACTCGAATAATTTTTAATTTCGACTTTAGATTCAGTCAAATTGTTGAGTCCTTGGAAGCCAAAGAGACTGTTCGTTACGAGTGTGGCCAGGACGATAGTTGTTATACTATGGGCCCACCTGCGTGCACGGGTTAAGTTAAGTCGAAGTCAATGCACGTCGTGGGCAGGAAGGCGTGAAGAACGATTCACCGGCTCGCCGAGTCGGCTGCGCGCTTCTGTCGGCGGCGGCGATAGCTTTCCCCCATGAGTTCCCCATGGCGAAGAACACTGTGGCCCGTGGGAAACCTGGGGACCCCTGCTTACGCACACGTGGCGCCTGGTCCTACGAATCCACCGTGACACAAGGACTTAAGCCATAAAGAGAAAAAAGGGCTGTCGTCGACTCTGTCACTGTCACCACTATTTATGGAATTCTTCTTTATTCAATTTACTCTAAACAATAAATACAGTAGACCCCCCAGTAACACGACGGAAAAATTGTGATCGTGTTCGTGTAACATAGTAAATGAATGAGACAGATATTGCGATTTTATTATATTTTAGTTCGACGGTGGAATAAATGTCAAATAAAAGTGTAACTGGTACTTTTATTTAACGCAAAATTACCGGATAACCAGACAAATAAATATACATCAAAGACTGCTAGCAGAGCAAACAAGTCAACTCGACGACATTCGGTAATACCCCTTAGGCATCTGGCGATTGAATAGGACGTGTGCCGGCACGTGGCTGCCGTTAAGTAGAACCATTTGGTAACACGGAAATAAAGGGCGAAGGGTGCGGACTAGTGAGAGGGTGGAAACTCGAGCTCACAATGGCCCACCCATTGTGGGAATTATTCCAAAGGAGATTCCCATCATTCTACGATATCGACCTAATTCTTTAACCCAAATATACCACAAAATTCTTCTCCATATTCCATATTTAAATTAGAAATTGAAATTTCATTGAAAAATGCATTTGTGCATCTTCGCTTTTACAACATTTTAACATTAAACGTTAAAATGCAAAATCGCTTGACTTAAATTTATGATTTCGATTCTTTTCATTCTCATCGCTCATTAACGGAACAATACGTAATTATATTCGATAATAGTTTTTGCTCGAAAAACATCTATTCTGAGTTGACTCACTTCTTACACGAGAGTGCGATACATAAAAAAATTCTCGGTATTTAGCAGAAGAAAAAAAGAGAGTGAAATTTATTGTAACAGTCTTCGTAATTTGTGTCACGTGACCGCAAGGTGGTATTTATGTAAATTATTAATAAGCGCTTGCTTGCACGTAAACCGCGTTCAACAGTCGAGGCCGCCTCGGAGTGAATTATTTTAAATGGTCGCAGTAAATTAAACGCGTGGAGGAGACAGAAACTAGTTCGCGTAATATTGGATTTCTTGCTAGTTACACGGCGTTGGTAATTAGTGGTAATTTTAGCAAAAGACACGCGGAAAATTGCAGGCAATTTAACGTGCGAGCATAGAATACACGAAAGGGTAATTATTTAATTCGGATGCTCATTAAGTCTAAAAAAAAGCACCATTTGGCATTTCACCCCTTTTTGTTTCGCAGAATGCTACTATTAAGAGTGTTTCGTTGTACTAAATTAAAATCTTAGTAGCTGATGAACCAGTAAAGAGTTTATGAACCGTTAAGGCGAAATGCAATAAGAATAAATAAAGAAATAAATATTTTAAGTGGAAATCGGAAAGAAAGAATTGGAGAGAAGAAGAAACGGCGAAATCGGTCCATTAAATAGAAGCTTGTCATGGCCAGCGTCGAGGACCAAAAACCGTGTCGGAAGATCCAACAAAAAGCCCGTTACCCGCAATTAACTCCACTGGAAGCCGAAAGCCCGCAGGAGACCTGGAGCCGCGGGGCTTGGCAAAGACAATTCTAATCCCCTGGGGAGATATCGCATCGCAACGAGAAAGGTCAGGGCTGACGTGTGCCAAGATCGACATGGGTGTGGTACTCACGACTCTAGATCAAGAATAGTGACGATCGGACGTACGGTATCGCTTGATAGACATATCGGATAGCGAATTCTACTACTAGCAGTCTAAATTGAGAAACTTCATAAATATAAATTCACCGGGAGAAATCTTCGTCTCTAAATCTTAAGAAACTATTAAACGTACAATTGTGTATCTAACTTATTTTTGAAACATCAAACTTCATTTATTTAAAAAAAAAACATATACTCGGTTATTCAATATTTAAAGCATTTAAGTAATTATATTTAATACTTTCTGCATAAGAAGCAAATGTAAATAAGAAGTTGGAAAGTATAAGTTCTAAGAGATCTACCAAGCTAGCAATGAGAAACCCCATAAAGATGGGACGAATGTTTTAACTGGCAAAAGAACTAAATTCCTCGACTCTAATTGAAGTAGACAGCGAATTCAGCTTTTGCATCCTGAATTCAGAGTGGTTTCTAATGCAGAAATAAAGAGGCAGCTGCTCAAGAAGAAACTTTAAATTGTGTTCCCGATGTTTATGCGAAATGTTAGGAGACCAGCGAACTCGCATAAAAACCAAAACTTCGAAGGACTCTGCTTTTTCGTCGAGGACTTCATCCGTGCTCCAACGAATTGTTTTATAATTACGCGCATACTCACTTTGCTACTTAAAATTCCTCTAAAACTCTTGCATCTTCGTATTATGCTAATCTTGAAACCAACTAGAATAATCGAGTTAATACAGACAATATAGACAATTTGTTAGATAATAAACTATATCTAGAGCCCAGAATCTATTCGCGACCTCGATTAGCCTCGCGAAGAAAAAGAAAAACTCGAGGCAATTCTTGTGCAAGGCTCTCTATTCACCCAAACAAAATACTCTATAGGATCCAACCAGCAATTACACACTATCCACGAGCCAATAACCCTCGCCTCGCCCATAAACTATCCACGCTGGGCACCGTAGGCCCGGTGAAAGCATGCTACAGGATTTTTCCCCTTGCGAACCTCGCAATCGGCGAAGCACGAGCCGAGAAAAAGCCTAGAGAACACGCCGCAAGAAGCAATTGCAACCGTGTGTTGCCAAGAGTCCGAGAGCTGGACTTTCTATAATACAGTCGCAAAGCAGTGCCTTTCAACCTCTGTCTCTCTCTCTCTTTCTCTCGTGAGCGACGATATTAGCTATCTCGCGAAATTTGTTCATCATTATTAATTACGTATATTTCCATAGAAAATTTAAAACTTTATACCGATTCTACAAACGCCTTATTATTATTGTTATTGTCATTGATTTTGTTGTACTCAAGATTGTTGTTGCCTCAACAATAATAACAACAACAAAATTATGGGAAACGTATACAATATAGTATAGTAAAAGCTACAGATTTATGAAAATTGTATTCATTTATTAGAATAATATTATTGTCTATGTTTTATGTTTGTTTATTTGAAAAGATTATGAAAACCACCGCGGTTTAACAAGAAATGGTCTTGCTATATGTATAAAACCAGATTTTCATTTCTCATGAAAAACAAGCTTTTTTGAGTTGAATCCTCGTTTAACTGCAAATATCTGCATAATATCAACATAATTTTTGCCCCGTGAAACAAAGAGGTTGAAAAACACTGTCACGGATTTCGCTCGAAATCAAAGATAGAGAAACCGCGATACAGGAAAGAGGCGAGAGAACGAGGAGCCAGATCAAGGATCGGCAATTTTCTCGAGCGCGTAATTTCACCTGTTGCACGCGCGTATATCCGTCCCGAATCTGATCGACCGACGCGATTTGTAAAGGTAACGAGCCGGCTCTAGTCGCCTCTGTACGATTATCGTCCAGCTTCTATCAAGAGATTCAAGGAAATCCTCGAACCAGCAGGAAATTTCTCCTTTAATTAATCCTTTCAAAAGAATCTCTCTAATCAAATCCCTCTAATTAATCCCAAGTTCTAGCTCGAAATTAAAACCAATATGAAAATGAAAATGATTAAAACTATTGAATGAGAAAGGAATCAAACGGAATAAAAATTAATTGGTTGAATTGGAAAGTAGGGAAAAAGGCGAGAATTAAAATTGGGATAATCGACAAACGAATCTGAAGGTGATCTTGCAAATTATTGAGTGATAATGATCAGTTAATGACGAAATTAACTCGCGCGATATGATCTCTTGAGGAACCAGTAGGATATGTAGTACTTGCTTGTACGTACTTATTTGCTCGCGCGACAAGCTTCGCGTAATAGCGCTAATTAATCCACTGATGGACGACAGCTCAAATCGAATTAAACCGTGTCGCTTACCCGCGGGGTGTCTCGTCGTGTCGCGAGCATTTCAATTTAACTTTATCTAATTCTCGATACATACATACACTATTTATTTCCACTGTATTCGATCTCACTTTCGACGTGAATATATTATATAAAATGCCATCGATTTCTTGCCAATTCCCACTGGACTAATGAGTCTCTCTTAATGAGTATCGCCAATACGTTCTTCGCACTTCGCCACTTGGAACGTGTCGCGACAAACGCAATAGTGGAAACCTTATTAATGACGCGATTACTAATCGAATTATTTCAATGCAAATTATCCCAGACACGCTGCTAATGTAAACATATATGTATATTTACATCGCAAGCGATTAAACTGACTAACTGAATGAGATAAACTAATTAAGGAAAAAATTGTGATATTAATCAACTGTATTGAATCAAGTATTTATTAGAATGGCAAATAAAACGAGTATGCGAAATGTAAATATGTTAGAATCAATAAATTTGAAAAATATTAAAATATTCAATATCAAGAGTTTTTTCCTGGTAAGTGTAAGGATTCTGTATTTTGAATGAATGTTTTGAGTGCAAATGTGTAGAAGGAACGCAGTGGGGTTACAACTATCGAGCGCGATACATTTCGCAATACCAGTTCAGTCCAGTTGGCGAGCAGATATTACCGGACAATTGTGCGATCGGTGGTAGCATAGGAACAGAAGAGAGAACCAGGCGGATATATCGTGGGTAAAATGGTCTCTCGTTTCCTGGAATCGCAGCAATTAATGGCTTTAGGAAATCGGCGATCCCATGGTGGTCGTCGCTGATTCTGCCCGAGGTGAATTTTAATAACTTCGCGAGTAGCCCACGGGGGAGGCAACTTTTGATTATCCTGCAATTTGATTTTAGCGGAGCTCGTATAAATGGTCCTAGTAATTTCTGCACGGTTTGCAAACCGTGTATCAGGTTTGCGAAACACAGGATTATCATCGCTATGATTCTCTAGTTTTTAAATATTAAAAATTTCAATCGCTAAATCAGTGAATTTTCGATTTAATATCTTTCATTAATCATTTATCATCCAAACAAAATTATTTATCTTAAATTAAAGAGCATTAAATATAGCAGAACGTATTTTCTTTCAATTAATTAATTCGAATCACAATATTTCCGAGCTCTCGATTGTCAACAAATCTATTATTAAAATTTCAAGTTAAAATGAATTTAATTCAACATGGTTCAGTACGCAGAGTTCATCAGTGAATTCCATTCACAATTTTCCAATCCCAATAATCCAATTTCATCCGAGCCAATAAACCTGCTATTTGCCTAATACTAAATCCAATATCGATTTTGGTGAAAAGAGTTCGAAAATCGTCGAGAATTCCAGTAATCGAGTATCGTAATCAAATGACGCGAAGGAGCGAAGGGAAGGCGGCGAAATCGGGAGAAAATTGAAGAAAAAGGAAGAAAGTAGAAGAAGGCGGTCACAGGTCAATCGTCAGCCCGAGGCTCGCAACATCTTGCAAGCGGTGAAGCGGCCAGAGCTCTCGACAAGGGTCACCCGATACAGGTGCGCGCGACTCGCAAACCGGAAGTACCGTTTCACCGTCCGGAATGCAATCGTGACTCTCTCGTTCAGAGGCCGATTGTCACGGATTTCCTCCGGCTTCGTTCTCCCTACCCCACCGTCACCACGCCCATGTCTTTTACCCCGAGTCGAATCCTTCAGAGGCTACTGTCATAATAGATGTTACCCGATAGTTGACTAAATTGGTATAATTCCTGGGAGACTACCAATGGAGAACGTGACTCGAGTGATGGAAGATGATACAAACAAGTGGCAGGTGACTTTCTCGATGCGAATAAAAGTTGTTACATTGAAACTTTCTTTATTGTTCGAAGACTCGAATTCTTAAATAAATAATAGTATCCTCAACATCCGCAGAGATGGTAATTTAATTACAAAACCAGTAGAATAAATTATATTACTTATGTGATGATTTAACGTCTTTTAAAATATTAGTAACAATTGTTGCAGGAAGAAATAGGTAAGTATGGTTTAAACAAATTCCGATATTAGCTTCTCATTTTATCAATGAATCCAAGTCGACTGTTTTATAAATACAACTAACTAAAAGTGTTTCTTAAGTTCCTTAAAGCGAAACCACAAAAAGTACCAGAAACCATCGTAAGGGAGAATCACCAAACGAGCAACAAAACCTTGCCAAGTGCCTTCACCAGTCACCCCCCGATAATAACTCCGTAGGATCGGCCGAAAATTTCGAAAGCTCCATTCGAGGCAGGCAAGATTGCCTCGGGAAGTGTGCACACCTCTAGCAGTGTGTTCGCCAAATAAAACAACGAAGCTAAAGAGCGAGCAAGCTTGTCGAAGGGGGTCCCAAGAGCAGAGAAACTTTGGTCCAAGTAGGAAAGAGATTCGTTCGACCCTAAGCATCAGGATCATGGACAAAAGTTTTCCTTTGAAGCGGCACGATCGTGGCACGGTCCGCACACGTGCAGCTCCCACAAGGGGGAAATTATTGATTATTAAACTGGGGCCCGGTCGAGCTACGGCGGTAACTATCCACGACCGAACGCCATAACTGCTTCGAAAGGGGGCAGCAGATCGCTTGGCATGTACACTGCTGCTCTCCTCTCGATTCTATCGCGACTAGCTGGAAAAACCTCGTAGTCTCCGTCCTACCGTTGACTGCCGACTATAAATCAATGCTGACCCACTCTGCAGCAAACGCCATCCCGATAATAATCGATTGGGTATCACCAGGCAAATTGACCTCCGGGAGATTCTCTAGCCATAATATATTATAAATCAATCCTACATGTTCTATTGTATGTTATATTTTGTAGAATATCATATTGTATGTTATATCGTATGTTGCATCATACGATATCCACTATTCATCATATTTCACATTATCAAGTAAAAACCGATAAGTGGGAAAGTACAGTGGCAAGTCGAATCGAGTGTATGTCACCCATTAACGAAGTATCCTTCGTAAGCCTTGACCCCCCTAGTCACTTAAAGGCAGTTTACCGAGCGGTGCGAGTCCTGTGTGTGCACTCGAGTGCGCGTTGCCGCGTATAAATTAAGCCGGACGGCTCCTAACCGCGAACTGCGAAGGTACAACGAGCACACACCATGCCGCACAGCACCGGCTGGTATTGTGCACGAGTCTCGCGGCCGCATGAGAATTATGTGCACCTTGCCAGGAATTAAGCGCGCCCACTAGAGGGGCTTCCAACCCCACGCCAGTGGTCTACGCGACATACATTTGCCCGCAGAAATGCTACGTGTACGAATATAATTTAAAATGAATATATGAATATAATTTAGGACATGGGAAATCGATTCTCTATTGATTCTTGATTAAAAAGGAATCGAGTTCTTAATCGAGTAGAATCGACCATCCCTAATACTGTGTCGCGTTAAACCGAAGCTACGTTGCTATGCGACCCTCGCGAACAGCCCTCCAGCGGATGGTACATGTACCTTCGATACAGCCAGGTGTAAAGTGACGAGAGGATGAGTAGTTAAGCGTCGAATGGCTCCGCGTAGCTTGCCATGAGGGTGCGAAATAGTCTGACCCAGTAACCAATGCCTTCCATTGGGATGACCCTGTTCTCCTTTGGTCCGGTTTATGTGAGAAGGGACTCGCAAAGAGGCTCTACTATTCAATATGTATGCTCCGTTGCTTTGTAAACTTCGTTCTTTACCGCAGCCTGTGTCCACTTCGTACATACTTCGTTTCAGTTTCGAAATACGTCGCAATAAATAGTTTGCTTTTGACTTTCGATTTTATGCAAAATACTTTTTCCATAATCTCGATTTTCAGAAATTCGCAAAACTTATGATCCACTCTGAATTTAAGAAAAAGAATCTTTTAACAATAGAATGATAAGTGAAAAATTGAGGAAGATATAGCGAAAGCTATTGAAACTTTTGATGACATTGAACTAATTTAATTGAGCAACTAATAGTTTCAATTTTTTTTTATTCTAATCCCATTTCAACAGTATTTCCATGTTTAAAGTGAAATGTGCTGTTCGACTAATTCAACACCTAATGTAGTATCTCATTTGCGTTAAACCCGAAATCTTTCGAAAATCTATGAACGGTGCTTCCGCAAGCTAGCCAGACGTATCTTCCTGGTCGTTTAGGTGGAGGCAGAGCATTTATGTATGTGCTTTGCGCATAAATGGGGCTCACGGCATTCGAGATTCCGCGGTGCAACCTCGCTCTTCGCTAAATAACCATGCGTATCGCGCGGCTAGAAGAGCGAGCAAGAGAGAAAGAGAGAGAGAGAGAGAGAGAGAGTGGGAGAATACGAGAGAAGAGAGGAGCTCGAGCTCGAATTTCAGCGAGCCCGACGCCGAGCACACCGAATTGTGACTTTAAGAGGCCATTCCAAGGATGCTAAGTGCTCGCGAGGCATCTCGCAATTTTCTTGAAATTTCTCCACGAGCGGGATAAATTGTCGGGAGATGAGCGAAGCATGAGATATTGCTTTCGACTAAACTCTGCGCTAGGTTGCTGCACTTACAGTAAGAACTTCGTAATGAGATTTCGACAAATGTGAGTCAGAATTAAAGTAAATGGCGAAGATGTGTACTGTGCTGACTCCAACTACCACATATTTTCGTAATGAATTAAAAGTGCTAATAGCAAATTATCCTAAATTAAAATCCTAATTATAAATTATTCGCTTGTTGTTCATTCGAAACCAAACATTCAATTTTAGAAGTACAAATTATTCGAATTTAAATATTAAATTTACAGAGTTATTTTAAAACCTTTTGAAAGATTTTAATAATACACGAATTAAACAATACGTGAATAAATACCGTCCAATTTGGAAGCTCAATAATACAATGTTATAGTGACAATAAATTTTCGTGAAAAAGAATCTCGTGCAATTCAAACGAATAAAATAAAAGTTTCCACAATTTTCAGCATTCACGGCCACCTGATTCAATCCCAAATCGAAAGTTCGCCAATTCAGGAGTATTCTCCGAATGACCTGTCCGATAGAATTCTACTCTAAACGAGCATCTCTACGCGAGGCCAACAACGAAACTTTAATGGAAAAAGTTCCCTGAAAGCAACGAGCACGTGTAATTCTGACTTCTGCGGCAAAGTGCAGAGATGCCGTTCGTCGGGATTTCGAATCGAACGTGTAGAATGTGTAGACAATTCGAGCGGTGGAAAAGAGCTACATCCTAGAAACACGGGAAGTCCTGAAAGTTACCATTACGTTCTTGACCTTTCGGATAAAGGGTGCTAACTCAACTTCACGATTTTCTTCAAAAATCAAATAACGCTAACTAACCAATAACAAAATTATAGTATTCTATTTTTAAGAAACTTATTTCAACCTTTTATCTAAAATATATAACATTGGAAAAAATCTCCTTAAAATCAAGGAAACAATCTAACGACTATAGATTGCAGATTTTTATGCAAATTCTATACGAATAAAATTCAGATTTGAATATGGAATTACAGTTTATTAATAACAAAGTAACAAGTTTTAACAAGGTGAATATAACAATTTTCACATAGGATTTCGATTTCCAATTAAAAATTAGATTAATGTTAACTGTGGAAAGTTAACACAATTAAAATATACTAGTTTGACCTTTGGGGTAAAGTTCCAGGTGCTCAAAGGTCTCTTTTTTCCTTTTTCTCTTTCTCCCCACGAGAAGGGAAGGAAAGATCCATCGAAAAGAACGTCGAAGTCCTGGATATTCGATCCAGAGAATAAGGCCGAGACACTTACACTTATGCATCGACCGCAAGATTTTCTTTCTTCGAGCTCTGGCTGGATATTTTGTTACCGCCACGCGGATACGATTGCCCCGATATCTCGCGTTCGCAAAGTTTTATTTCTCCTTACTTTCTTGTCTTGTTTTCGGCAAAACGGCCTCGATTCGAGTAGTCGTATCATCGAGTTACGCGATCGTCGTCGTTCTCGTTAATTTTTTAAACCGCTCTTTCCTCTTTCTACCTCTCTCTCTCTCTTTCTGGTTCTCTTTCTTTTTCTCTTTCTCGTCTCTCAACAGTCTCACCGAGCTCTTTGAGGTTTTTAACCCGACCAACGTAATTCAATATTATTGCGAGACGAGGAAAAACGAGGAGATCTGCGGAGCGCGAGATCGTTTTATTGAAACCTGGGAACCGAGGCCATGGCTTCCTTCGAATAATATCAATTTATCGCGACCCACGATTATTACTCGACGATTACCGTAAGTCGAGCTCAGCGATGCACCCGGAAATTCATTTTACATCGCCCCGTATTCACCAAATGCATATATTATAATAAGTGTTCTCCAAACCGAAACTTGCAAAAATATTTCAAATTTAATTAATCACACGTAAAAAAGTCACGTTAACATTAAAGTGTCTTTGGCACGACTCTGAAGTACACAATAATTTGATAAATGCTAAACAAAAATTGAGTTTGTAAAAATGCTCAAGCTAATAATTCCAAAAAATAATTCCATTATTCAATTATAACTGTTTCGTGTGGTTAAAGAAAACCTTGAGAAATATTTTCAAAGTGTAAGAAGAATTTAATATCAACATCGGCATCAACATCAATTTGAAAGATTGAAATATACAGAGGAAACGTAGATATTTCAGCAGCAAGGTGGAAACTCTGGATGCAGAGCGCAGGTCTCTAAACAACCAAGCGAAATAGACTTTAAAAGAGAAGCGCGTATGTACAAATAAGATCCTACAGGAGAAATGCCCAAATAATCCAGCTTCAGTGAGTTAGAGCCGAGGCTTTGCGCAAAGATTTAACCGCAGCAGGATGGCAAACGATGCTCGTCCTTAAAGAGGATAGTTTGCAGAATATCGCAGGAAGTTGTTGGTTGCCACAAACCCAGAACCATATAAACTCCAGTGGTTCGGTCTCTCCTAGCTAGATCCACCGAATTTACTCACCGCGATTCACTGGTGATATCACTATCTCAAAGCTCGCTTAATGTTCAGATAAATGACACGAAAATCGTGGCAGGAAACTGGTGCAACGTCAAATTCCTAATCTGAATTTTAGATTCAATAAAGAAATTATACGACAATTTTGCAATTTCAAAAATACCAATAATTTTGAATAACTTTAAATAGATTTTGATTGATAAAATACAAATACAATTCATCATATTATACCTTATTATACTCTTATTGATCTATTTCAAAAGAAAGATTGAACTATAATTTAAATGAAAAAAAATCTCCCGTCTATTAATATGAAAGAATTCATGCGAAAGTTACCATAGTATCGATACACCAGAAGATCGACTTTAAGCTTTCTTTTGTGTGCTACTGTACGTAGTTCCCGGTATTCTGTTTCCTGGATCCAAGAGAGGAGAAATAAAAAAGGAAAGAGGGGCTGATAAAGGCAGAGACATTGGCAAAATGGTTCGACGAGGCGAGGGCTTGCCACTCGGCAATGTTCTTTCCCCGATCAGACGTCGCTCAAGTGGTCTCAGCCGGTCCGTATCAGCCAAGAGAGAAAGAGATGGCAAAGAGAACAGAAGAGAGTTAAACGAAACGGTAGTGGAAGCCACGTGTATTTCGAGACCGAGAGGCCAGCCAGAACTCTTTTGTTCCACTTTCGAGTGTATCAAGTTATATTGTGTACCGGCAACCACCGTGCCGGATGTACCAATGAGCGGCGCGGCGAGAGTCAACGAGCCATTTCCGGGGCCTCTCTGCCTGCAGAATATTACATTGATAACAGAAATTGCCTTCCAAGTGTTCGCTATGTTTGCTACGTCGATGCGAAGGCGCCCGAGATACGTTGGCATCATTGAAAAAAAAAAAAAAAACACACACACAATATTAAGGAAAATAATTTGTCAACTACCCTTAATTTCTCCAAAATTCTCTAGTATTCAGGATTCAGCACTTTTTCACAAGAGATTTCCATAATTACGAGAAAACTGGATCTACTCCAAATTAATTCCAATTAAAGTCAACTATTTTCGTCGAGAAATTCGTAATTCAACCAACTCCTATCTTCCTTTGCGATTTCCAGCACCGTTTCAATTAAATCTGTCGAAATTTCACCGCGTGAATCTACGTCAATTGAGTCTCGTAGCAGCCGGGGTCGCGCGATCTTGAATGGAATCATTCAAGCGCGAATGCGTGTACGCTTCTCCGCCGGCGGGAAGAAAAAAGTCTTTGGGAATAAATAAGTACACGGCAAGACGTTCCGAGCGAACGCTTCCTTCCATTCGACCTTATCGAAGATACGCGTACGTATTCTTCTTCTCGTGTATATTCCACGATGCAGGATGGAAAATCTTTATTGCACGGTACGCGCAAATCAATTGCACCAGCTGCAACCTCGCCTTTCAGTCGACTGAATGAATTGCATTGAGAAGAACCGAGGGACTTGGCGAACAAAACTATTCCGAATACCCTTAAAACTAATCTTATCAAAGCCCGACGATTCTCTTAATAATATTCGAACAGAAAACCTTATATTTAAGAGATGTATAAATTTCAATAGAATTAAAATGTTAAAATATGAAAATTGAAATTCTCCGAATCTGAAAATACCCAAAATAAACTTTGTAATGGACACCAGTGATTTTCTTTGGATCGCAGCATTCCAATTGCTAATCGAATGGAGATAAAATTCTCATTCGACTATGAAAAAGCACTTAAAGTCGAAGTGTAACATCGTAATATTCTCGATAACGCGAGAGACGGGTGGTTTCGTGGAAATTACCTCGTGCACAGACCATAAAGCACAAACTATTCCGATACAAGCGATGCTCTTGCTGTTTATGAAGCAAGAATCCGCGACGTAGTTCGCGGCTCGCTTCATCGATCGTAACTTCTTCTTCTTCTTATTCCTCTTTTTCTTTTTCATGTTGCTCGCACTACCCAAAGGAAGAGGAAAGTAGAGGAAGATGCGGCAAGCTTTAGAGTCAAACGCGCGACGCTTCCTTAAACCAGAGGAATATTTCCATGAGAAAGCAACCTCACGATGGAAACCAACGTAACCCGGCCACGGCTGGAAATGCGATTTCCCGAGGGTTGACTTTTCCATAGTTCGTTGAATTCGTCTTGACCTCAGCTTTAAAAATATGGAAAAAAGTAGGTTCATACATTTAAGAAAACTAAGTTAACATTAATAACTAAAAACCAAACTCATTGCAAAATATCCCCTCCTCATGTAAACATTGTATACATATACGTATATCTTTGATCGAACTCATTATTAGTCAATAAAAAAAAAAAACTCCGCGACTTTCGAGGACTCTACCTTGAACCAGTGCGCGCGAGAAAAAGACCAAAACTTGCCATAAATAATCCGGAGAAGTATTACGAATGGACCGCATAGGAGGAAAATGAGAGGAAAGATTACGATGGAGAGTAGCATAAATCTCGATAAAGTTTAAATACAGGAGGTGCGCGTGCTAGTACAAGTAAAGTACTTAGACCAGTCGCTTTCGGCTTAATCCGGTATGCAAACGTCATTCGTGAGGCTCGAGGACATAAATCGCACATGGAATAATTTTTCTCTACATTACTGTGTGCTACCTCCACCACGAGAGACTTTGCCGTGGCAAAGGAACGCGCGCGCCCAGCAACGGTCTCGTTCTCATCAGGCGCCTAATGGCAACTCGTTATAAATCTTTCTACGCGGTCTCTAGGGCTTTAACGACGGAACCAGCTTCTCTACTATATGCATGCACGGTTCGTTTAGTCCTCGAGATAGCTACGATGCGTAACTAGCCGAACCAAGTCACCAAGTTATAAAAATAGTATTTGAAATACATTCGTTCGAAAGAAAGAAAATTCCCGTAGCCGATAACGATCCAAAACTACCGACCCCAATCCACAACTACCCCGTACAATCGGGTCCAATCTCGCCGCATCGATCTCCATAATGTTTTATAAAGCCCAATCAAGATCCACGATTGCACCCAATTGAACTCTCAGCGCGCTGTCACGCCGTTTCGATTGCAGCCAGTTGTTTCGCTTGATTTACGATTACGGTTCCATAAAGGCTAGCGTGAGCAGTGTGCTCCCGTGATCGCGTTGTGTTGTATGAAGAGAGTCGCGAAAGAGTTTCGCAGTTGTGTGTACTCGTGTCAAAAAATAAACTCCATTGGAAGATGACGATCGAAAGAGATTGCGAATGAGAGTTTTGGCGAAGGGGAAACAGGCGTATCAATAATCCGAGTTCCAAAGTTAATGTATCACATTAGCCCGAAGAACGTTAGGAGGAACCTTCGCGAGCTTCCTAAAGCACCTACCTAGCATAATGTGGCCCTTGGCTTTTGCTATGCGTGTAGATCCACCGATAGCAGGAGCCTGTTCCACGACCGGAGAGCGAGAAACTTGAGGATAAAGAGAAAGAGAGAGAGAGAGAGACAAAGAGCGAAACTCAACCCCCATTGGGCTGCTTTATTGTCGGGGTGGTTGTCGGACACCTCGAAACACCGTGCTGCGGTATGCTTGGAATCGTGTAGAGGGTAAGAAAGATCGAGTCCGTTTCGCTGACAGTGAGGTTTTCAGCCACGTGCAATTTCACCACGAATCCCTTTCGCCAGCCGCATCTCCTCGATTCCCTAGATTGGAATTACAGGATTGTATGCGAGTCTCTCTCTTTTTTAGCAACGATCAAACGACGACAACTACTTGACTTGGTTTTCTCATTCTCCTCGATTACTATTAATTTTTATGGAAATTCTGGCAAACACTTTTTATTGCTACTTAAAGCAATTACTCATAAATTTTTATATTCTTCTTTAATCAGATCAAATCGATTTTTAAAAATAGTAGACAATTTTTAAAACGTATTAAATATATTAAATTGGACAAATCGAGTAAAATCGAATTGCAGGAGATTATATTAAGCTCAATTGCGTTATTATCATTGTAATGTATTATTTTGATTCTCTATGATTATACTCAGTCACCTGGGAATGATTATTCCATCCACACACTGTCAAATCGAGATGAAGGAAGTGCGGTAGAATTGAGAAACAGCGTCACGATTCGCGTGGCAATAGCAAGAGGAATTGCATCTGTCGAGTGAGTAGACTGACTGTGTCAAGCTACGCCACTGCGAAACGTGTGCAACGTGCAACGTGCATAGTCTGGAACGTCCGCTTACGCGGCTGAAAAAAAGTCGAGCACTCGTGCGTAACGGTAATCGGGACAATCTCTCTCTCCAGGTGCAGTTAACGACATTCTAATATGCACCGCGCGTAATGGCCTCATTCAAATTCCAAACAATTTATATTCCGGAGGACTCTTGTTTCCACGAGGAAACGAGAGTAAGACTGTCTGGAAACCGCGACATTTTCCCCTTGCTTCTCGATACCGACACATGTACTATGCGTTAAGAAACTTAACTATTTTCTAACGAGCAATTCTCTGACTTCCCTCTCGAATGTGATTGAACAAAATACTGATGAATGAAAGATAGAAAAGAATTTTGTAGAACGTAGTGAATTATTTATCATTAAATTAATAGTGATAACTTGATAAGTCATCATAATTTTGCAACGGTATATTTTAAAATATTTATTCTCATAATTCAATAACTTTTCATAGTTTTTAACTAGTGTTAGATTCAAAAAGAGAGTTTGAGGCTGGCGAAGATCATTTTATTAATCAAGGTTTAAATATGATATGAAAATAACGCGTAATATTTTATGCGAAAATCTCTTGAGAAAACCAATAAAACCTGTTCTAAGGAAAAGAGCAGAAGACGAAGCGAGAAGTTTGAAACAACAGAGGATCCAATTAAGGACTTCTATCTTCGCAGTGACCGTCTCGAAGGACTTGGCTGAAAGTAACCAAGAGTATTTGCTCCAATTACCACTTTCAATCCAGGCCAACAAATCCAATATAATCACATAAAGAGAAGAGAAGATAAGAGAAATGAAACAAAAGGCAGAACAGGATTCCCAAAAGCCCGTTCTCCTTTCATTGTCCAGCAGCCCGCAGGATCTAAGATTTCGTAGGTCAGTTTACGTGTGCGGTGCTCGTGGCTTTTCTCAAAGCAGAGATCCGAAGGGTTGGAAAGATTGTGAGGTCTCGCGTGAGCTTCGTCTCTTGGGCCCCGTGGTTACCAAAGGGACCAGCAAGAAAAATGGGTCTAGAAAGAGAAGCTGGAAAAAGAGGAAGAAAAAGCGAAACCGAGAAGAAGAGCAGAAAAAGGATAAGGAGGAGGCAACCAGCAGCAGTAGAGAGGAGGAACAAGAAAATCAAGAGAAAGAAGAAAAACGAGTAAGAAGAAGGAGATGAAGAAGAAGAAGAAGAAGAAGATGAAGAAGAAGAAGAAGAAGATGAAGAAGAAGAAGAAGAAGAAAAGGAGAAACAGAAGGTGGACGCATTGAAACGCGTCATTCGATCACGAAGCCGGTATCAGGTGCAAACCAGTTTCGGTGCATATAAGAGGGAACTGCCCGAACCAGCATGCACCAGCGGATCTGCAAATGGCGACACGCACTCTCCGTTTCTGAACAAGTGTGTGCTCAGCGTCCTTTGCGAACGAGTTCGTGCGGCAACCGCGGCGCGGTGCGGTGCGACTCGCCTGGTTTCAAGCCACGCGTACGATTCTCTCGGATAGAAGACACACACAGTCAGCGTATTGTTATCCTCAGCTTTAGATCGATCATCCCACTCTACTCTCTAAATTTGTACTATTCGCTCGAAAGGGAACTATGAAAAGAGTCTTTAAAATAGGAAAAGTTACTTGTGGATGTACGATAATATAGTAAACACTATTGTACCAATGAAATGAATCGTTTTATCGAAAGAATACAATTGAGAATCTCAAAAAAATTGATATCTTCAAGTACGATGCCACTAAAAACCCTATAATCCCACTGGCTGAACAACCAATAGAAAATAAGAGGCGAGTGATCCACTTCCCAAGATCCCAAGTCGATATATTATCAAGGAGTTATCCCTGGGCGACAGTCGCGAAGCATGCCATACAACTTCCGTGTAACCTAGATCCGACAGAGTACTCTTCACGATCGCACCCTTTAACATATTCCACCATGCAACCTGTTCAACTGGTCTAGCACGAGGCTAATCAGATTCGAATACTCTGCATCTTTGCAAAATGTTCATAGAGTCGTTGGATTCGCTAGAAAACCAGACTTCAATCGACAACACTCTAAATTCCCCACAATATAGTTCACTCGAATTTCAGAACATTACAATAACATTTTATAAAGTTATTTTAATTCTATAATAAGATTCAATTTACTTTAAGCTAATATTATTATTAGCAAATATCTGTATTATATAAAATAATTACTCGTTAACTTTCAGTTCTTCTTGCTATTTCTACTTCCTCGAGTGCAAATGACTCACGAAGGCCAAAGAGTGAGAAGAACAAAGCGAAAAGATAGAGGCCAGACTCGTTAGTGAACGAGAGATAAAATTGGCGAAAAATAAATACTCGAGTAAAACCGGTCAGAAAATAGGGTTTACGGGTTATAACATATCGATACAAACGGAAAGAGAAATCCAGATTGTCGATTACGCCAACGTACGATGTGTATATTTATTGCGTAAATATATGTGCGATGGGATATCGTGTTCCCGCAGCAATGAAACCAACGAGTCAACAATTTCGAGAGAGAGTTATGCAAGCAAAGGATAGCGGTGTAGTGTTCTCCGGAGTTATCTGAATCAATTGGGTGCCACGACGGCGTCGGGTCAAATCGATTAAATGATCGATCGTGCCAGGCAGCCTTTAATAGAACGGCATGCTTCCAGTGATACCACGTCACCCGAAGAACCAGGCGTCGACCACCGGCTACCAATTCCTCGAGAAACTAACACCGTCGGGATATCGGTGTTTCTTTCGACACTATACGATCGATGCAATACGCAGAATCGATATTCATTATCGTTTCACTAACAACTATCTCCGATTACCAGAACTACTTGTGTATATAACACGAATTAATTATGGAAAGTGATTTATTAAACAATTGGGATATTCATCATAAAAACTGATAGTAGATAGAAATTATGGAATTCTTTTTAATCAGAATTATTTAACTTATATTCAAACACTTTTTATCATCACAAATTTACCAAGATGATAAATTGTTAATACTTCATAATTCACGCGTACTTATTTTCGGGAGAAAACTAACAATAAGATGTAAAGGGTTGATTAACCGGCAGTAAATGCTGAAGATCTCTCTGATCCATCGAGAGAAGAATAGTCGATAGAGGAAAAAAAATAAAAAAGAAAAAAATGAACAGGTAGATATTTACGTGCAACTCCGATCGCATGGAAACGATGCGGATGGACAAGCGGCGCATTCCAGATCGAGCCATTACCATTTCCGCGGCGTGGCGTGCGTGCATGTACCCAACAGTGGAGTGTGTGCATCCACCCGTGGAGTTTGTCACGCGGGGACAAGAACAAAAGAGAAGGCTGGCGTTGAGCCAAGTAGTAGTCGTACATATACGATCCTGCATATGCGCGCCGTTCACAAAACTTTTTTTTTCTCTCTCTCTTTTCTCTTCTCTTCTCTCTTCACTGGCGAGGTGATGCGCACCATTTGGAGAAATAATATTCCAGTCCTTTGAATTCCAGGAAGAGCAGGAATCACCGAATTCGTATCACGTATAAGGGAGTGGAGGCGCCCACGATACACCTGCCGCTTGGGGACAACATTGTGGATTTAAAGGCTGGATTACGCGTCACTCTGACCACGACCAGCACGAATTCTTTTGAGCTTCTTTTTCGAGTAAATTTCTATTATGTATTCTTATTGTTTTCTATCGATGATATCGTTCTGAATAATGTGTGATACACATTACGTTGATAAAGATACCAAAAGATCTGGTATCAGTTTTTTGTCGGGAAGAATCAAAATCCCAGCAATTCGAACGTAGGCAATAAATTCAACGGGTTCGCAAACTCGAAGGAGGCAAAAGGGTGTGGAGGGTGTATTAGGACTAAAGAAATCACGGCTCGAGGATAAGATAGTGTGTGGCTCGCGGGTCCATGGTGCCTAGATCTGTTTATGCGGATCAGTAAATAACATAGCGAGAAAGAGAGAAAGAGGGGAAATAACGTTGACAAAACCAAGAAAATAGTACCGTGTAAACCTGTTTTAAAGCGTGAGGGGCGGGCCGCTCTGCTTGAGCACGTACTTCACGTACTACGTACTCGTACCTCCTCCTCCCTTGCCATGTAACTCCTCGTCGGGTACGGGACATTCGAAAGTTTGTTCGAAGAAGACACGATAAGAGACTACAAAGTACACTGCAACATCGAAATGCCGGAGAACGGGAGGAACGATCCCGAGGACAATTCTCCTTCGTTTGAAAAGTAGACGTTATATCGAGGCAAGTTGTACGAATTGAGCGAGACTATCGAATCGATTCGGGAAACAATTTTAGAACAACTCGAATTGGCCAACGAGATTTTGGAATGAAACCAATTGTGATTATATACAATTGGACATTTTTCAAATCTTCATCGATCGCTAGCAGGAAAGATGAAAACGAGCTGAAGAAGTTTAGTTAACTAAAAATCACGTGATATATTTAATTCTGTCGAAAAGTTTAGAGAGAACTTAGATCATAGGGTAAAATGGTAAAATAAAAAATGGTAAAAAATGGTAAAATAAAAAATGGTAAAAAATGGTAAAATGGCAAAACAAAATAAGAGAATGGATGTGAGAGCAAAGTGTCGACAGGAAAAATTTCGAAAGCAAAGATACTACGAGGAAGAGCATGCGAAGAGAAAATGAAGAAGAAGAAAAGGAAGAAGAAGCATCGAAGGGAGGATCCTGTCCTCAGTGGGGGGAAGTTCGAGGTCCCTAAACGCTTATTATGCGGCATTACCAGGAGCTCCCTACACACGTATAACACTAAGTCACGCGAGCGTTAACCGTTGCGAGGAACATCGTGTCCAGGAGCATGGCTTTTTTGCATGGAGAATTCGTCCGCAACCAACGCTCATGGCATTGGCCGTCCCCATAATTGCACCGCCATAGGATATATACCCTCCGCAATTACGCGAGATTCGAGTCGCGGAAATTTCCTCGTATCAATCATCTGCCTCTCTCCTGCCATATGTTTTGCGATCCTTTCGAGTGCGATCTTCTTTAGATAAGGCCTCCCTTGCGTGGTCGATCGCCCTTTCTGACCAACCGATCACGATTTTTCTTCAAAACAAATGTTTCACAAGTGTAGAATAATTTCTACAAAAATGTATAATCTATAGAAAAATTAATTAAAAGAACTAAAAGCACAATTACAAATTGAATTTTATTCAAATTTCTTCTGATTTGTATGAACAATCTGATCGAGTTAAGAAAGGAAATGTAACCCACTGGGAAACGTATGTTCCAAAAAGTGCTATTTTTCGGAATAAGAAAAAAATTTGATCGAAGAGTTTTATTGAGTTTTTACATAGTATTCGCCAGGATGAACCAATGCAAAGTATTATACCTGTAGCGTGAAATCTAATCCGGCCAGGAGCGTCAGACAGACCTCTCGAAGATAACAAGTCGAAAAGAATGTCGCCATCCTCGTAGCAAAACTCGCGGTATTTGCGCGGAGCAAGATAACGAAGGCTATCGCTGTACAAACTCTACGGAGTCTTGGTGCAAGAGGAGATTCAAGCGTGAACAACTTTGAACAACCGCACGCTCCAAGTCGCGAGTCTCGATCTTTTCATCGATATAACGTACAAAACGAAAAGAGTTCGATATGTAAAAATGATTCGAAACAAAACTAAGAGAAAATAAAAAAGCTGTTTCAGAAAGATTCAAAGGTTGAATGGATGAAATTAAACGCTTGCTACGAGCCATACTATTATCCTTTTGAATTCGAGAATTTTATTGAGCGTTCAGTGCCTCGGTTCTAAATCGGATAATTGGTCTATTATTAGATTTGTATCTAATAACAAGCTACGCTAAAATAATACCGACGATCAGTCCAAGCAAAAAACTCACTTCGCAAGTAGTTAAAGACCTCGAAATATCCTTCACCGAGGACTTCTCTCCGAATGTATCTCTTCTTCAGGATACAAATAACTCTATACGGATAATTCGAATAAGAAAAAAATCTAGTAAACTTGATTACAACGGTAAGAAGCAACCGCAAACCTGCAATTTCTCTCTTTTTTTCACAGAAGCCTTAAACACTCGAGGAAATTAATCGTCGCGTTTTTTGCTCGAATCCAACAAGAGGTTCAAAACCACGAACGCTCGAATTAAGGATTCACACGAAACCCCGACAGAAAGTAAGTGCTATTCACTTGGTAACCAGTAATTAGCACAGGAATTGTATTCGTTTGGAGAGAAGCGAGGCCAGAAATACATACATATACATTTTCAAAATGATTTCTGACGAAAATAAAAGCAAAACTTGAATTCCTGAAGATCTGTGAAATTTTGCTCTGAATAATCCTACGTCATTAATTTCGTCTGAGAAACAAGTCGTTTCCGTGAAGGATCCACTTATAATGTAACGCGATAAACATATTGGCGCAAACTATCTTCGCATACTGCATATTTTCAAAGCGAAACTTCTCAGTGATTGAGCTCGAGTTGCAAAGAGATTATCTTGTAAGTTCCACCTTCCTCTGAAATATGCAATAAGTTCGATTTTTCTGGATCGCCTAATTGCATGAGGAAATTTCTGGTTTGCACGAGAAGATCGACATGTCGCAGCAGGATTCCAAGGAAATTACACTATCATAAAATTCAGCTCGGTCAATCGACGTTGAATAAAGTTGAAGCGAAGAGAAAAAGAGAGAGGGTGCTCGACAAGTGAGTACACACAGATGCTGCTAATTAATAGTAGAACTACCGACCATCATCGTAAATCTACTTTCACCATTGATCAAACTCATCAATTGCCTTTGAGCAAACGCGATGGAAGGAAGGAAATTGCCTTGCAAAAAAGAGACTCGATTATTAATATTTTCAGAGAACAGAACAACGAATTTAATTAAACGACAAAACATGATATTATGAGTCTCAACGAATTAAGAATGATTAGAATTTTAAATGATGATTAAAATTTATTAAATGATTATTAAAATTTTAAAAAGGTGGATTACGCGTTTCGAAAACGACTGCATACAATTTTGTACCGACAATAAAATTCCGTGTCGCTAAAAGTGTTAAAATACACTTGTGAATAAATATTCTAAGAGGATCACAACATCATGGTAGGAATTTGAAGCAGACGAAATCCGTAAGGAAACTGGATTATATCGAAGCGAAGACGAGCAGAGGCTGTCCGAAGAACAAGAGGATGGACCAAGAGGTTTTCTAGGGTCATCATCGAGTGATGAAGGAGCAAGGAGCTAAGGAAGGAACTGAGGAAGGACTCGGAGAAGAGGATGCCCGCATGTGACATTCGAGCCACTCTTTCTCCTTCTCTTCATTTCGAAGCCGGAGGCTTCTTCTCGAATAGCTGGAGGAGCACACTACAGAGAGAAAGAGATTGAATCGTCTCTGGTACACTGCTACGAAGGCAGCTGGGATCCTCCCTCCTCCTCCTTCTTCTTTTCCTCACGGTTAATCTCCCGAGTACGAAAGACTCGCGGTGTGCGCCGAGGACTCGTCCTTGCGGATCCGAAAGAGCACTGCATTGTAGACTTTTCTCAAAGGGCACAAAGGGATTCTCTCTCCCCATATGTCGACCAGCCAATTGGGAGCACGTGTTCTTTAGTCGCGAAAGAGATCCCTGCCACCCTTGCGCGGCCTACTACCGCACTAATATCCCTCCTATTGCACGGAATCTTTCGCAGAATCCTTTTGCAAGAGATCCTGCTCATTCCTTTTCAAAATATCTGCTCTCCTAACTCACCTATGTTCATCTCCATTTTTGCCGTGCTTCAATAAATAATTTAAGTTTCATGGATAATCTTAGACTTTAAAAAATCTACTTGAATTTTTAGACAGATTAAATTATGTATAGAAGAGACGTGGACTAATTTCAACGATTCCATCGGTTGAAGAAGATAAGATGACTCTTCTGCAATCATTCTACCGAGATTCCAGTAGGACTCTTTCCCATAACAATCCTTCATCAAGCGTCTCGAGTGTTTGCTTGTGCGAGCGTTGACACACGTGAAGCAGCAAGCGACTACCACTACCAACTGGAACCGAGTGAAAATCGGTAGAAGACTCCTTCTCTCACGGATGGCGAATGGAACTAATGACTGCCGTTAAGTGACCCGTGAAAAGTCATTATTGTGCCTCGGAAGCTTGGAGTAGCGCGAACAACCTCACTCGAGAAGTTCTCTGGACTTGATCGGATTATAAGGGGAGCCGAGGAAAAATGCAGCGGATAATTCCTGTGGTCTGGCACCATGCTAATCCGCTTTTCCGCTCTTCCACAAAGTTTCTCGGCTGACTGATGGGGATCTCGTGTTCCGCGCATATTCTGACAGAGGAATGCCATGAAATACCGATGGAAATTGGTCGGTGGGGAAAAAAAAACAGACATGTCGAGACACCTGGACTGAACATACTGACAGTCAAATTACTTCGAAAACATTTTCTCTTCGTGACAAATACATCTGTACAAAGGATGGATATCTTCAGATTTCAAATGGACTAGTAAAGGTTTTAAACAAATTTGGATTTATTAAAAATAAAAAAATAAATACAATGATCTTGTGTCTTGAAAGAATGTATTTGACAATAAATTCGATTAAGTTCGAATAATCGGTTTTCAAACTCGAAGAAAAATCAATGACTAGAAATGCATTGAAAAAACAATCCTCTCGACGTCAAGAGGAAGCTAAACAGAAGGAAGAGACTGTCTAGAAGGTTGGATTGCCGAAATTTCCCTGATGGGCCCTTTCGAATCTATTTTTCCAAGGGCTACCTCTTCGAGAGGGATAATATTTTGACGAGAAGATCACGACCACGATGCAAAAGGCACGCAACCCTATCCAAACACGCATTTACCTCGCTCGACTCGCAGCAATAACACCTCATTCACGAACAATCAGCCAGAAGAGTCTAGTTCCGAAGTCATTCACCGACTGTCCTAAGTTTGTCCATTGGTCAAACTCTTTTCGGCATATCTGTTTGATCTCTTCACCCCTATCCTAAAGGCACCGCCGATCGAAAGACTTGAGAAATCTTTTCCACTTGACTCCGGATACACCATTAGTCCATCAAACAAGAATAAAGCGCACCTGGGAGTTTCGACCTTGACCAACGAGCCAAAATCATGAAACTGGCTCAGTTTTTCCAAAAGAGGCGATAAATTGTAATTAATTAATTACACATTATGTATTCCATTAATAAAAGAAACGAATAAAGAGTATAACAATCATAAATCCAATTGAAGTAAATACTTATCGTCAATTCTCTGATTCCAACTATCGCGTCTCAACAGTATCAACTACAATAACTATTTAATAAAGTTAAGAATTTTTACTGAAGCAACAAACAATATTTAATGTCACAAAACATTTATGTATATAGATTATTATCTTTTCTAGCTGAATAAAAAGTAGAGAAGATATAAAGGAAATCGGCAGATCAAACAGACTAGTCTTCCTCTAAACGCTAAAGCTATGTAGATAAGTACTTACTTGCGAAGGTATACAATAGTGATAAAGGTATACGATTAGAAAAGACATGGAACGAAAGAATTAAGACGATAACGATCTAACTGTCCTGCTATAGCCTTTTATATACATCCTGCTCTTCCCATAAAAGAGCATTTATGACGGCACCCCCAATAATGGTTCCATCCTTCCCACAGCGTCCCTCTAATCTGACAAGCGGATCTTCTTCTCCTCGAAATACCTACTGGAATAAAATTCGACCTGGCATCGGCGCTCTGCGAGCCGGATATACACTCCCTGGCGAATAAGTAGAAGAGTCCTTATCGGACAAGTATCAACAACTGTTGACGTATGGTCGAGATAGAAGAGTAATGGCAGAGTAATGGACCATCCAACGAGCTATAGAAATTCAATGGCAGATTTATCTGCTCTGACAATACCATGAATTCAACTATCAATTAAGCGAATTTCTTTTCTCATATTGGCATTGAAAAAAAAAAAATAAATAAAAATGACCTAACTCGATCTCAACGAGGTGATGTATGGTAGAAGCATATTAAGAAGACGCGTAATATTTCATTCGGAATTAAAGCCAGCATAAACTACAGAACGAAATTGCCTTTTCTCTAGTCATCAGACGTTTACATTCAGTCTTAGATCGTTGGATGCGGCTACTTTCTACGAATCTCATTAATTCAAACAAGCAGTAAACGAACGATACTTATCTAATCGACATATTCTAATCTCTCGCGATTCTCCAGGAGCTCTAGTGCGAAAGTTCACTTGCAAATATGAGTGAAAAAGGGGAAGAAGGGAGAGAAACGGTCAAAAACTCGAGCATATAATTCCTTCGAAAAGGAAACTTGAATAATTTGTAAGAAGCTGTCGGATGAATTCAGAATATCATGGAACACATAAATCATAATTTTTCGTCGGGTAGAATTCCAAGGGAGCGACGAAACCAGTTCAAAGTGGCGATGTTCACAACGCTCGTAAAATGAACAAAAAAGGGGCAAGACTTCATAAATATTTACGCGGTTGATGGTAACGTGGAAATTGTATAATCTACTGCAAGCATAAGCGAATCTCCTCACTGGGAGTAGCTATCAAGCAAACCAACACACGAAACCGCGGAAACATAAATCTGCAGGTGAATCGTCCCTTAAAACGCGTCCAGAAGCAACCTGTTGCGTCTCGCAGCACACACACTCGATCAGTAGCATCGTATCGCTGCTAATTATTTCACGACGATACCTAATTAGCCTCGATGTTTCGGGGAGGGACCAAGAGCCTTCTGATGGCCATGTACGCGAATTTAACTTGACTGGCGAAATTTCGACATCGAATGCAACCGACAATTTTAGAGTTACGGTCGCCTGCCTGCAGGCCAGACCTAATTACCCAGTTTGCTCCGATGATCCGAGGAAAATGTCGACCCTGTTGTTTGGATTGAACATGGCGTTCGATTGACGGTTATTCCACGCGGTGTTTTTAATAATTGGATAAATTATTGTTCGCCGTAATTTGCGACGCTCCTTCAATTTTTATAGCTATTCAAAGGAGAATAATAAAATTCATATTTGCATAAAAATCCGGAGTCTAGTTATCGTGCGCGGCAATTCAATAAATGTATGAATTTTTTTCAACATCTTCAATACGAATTCGAAAACCATATCGATCAGTTCCGAAAACCAGACAGAAATCCCATCTCGCAATTCGGACCCGAGTACATAGCTCGAGCTACAGTCAGAGTAAAACTGCAAATTATACTCACTTCCGGCCGCTGTCGAGGAACCTGTCGAACTCGACAGACATTTTGCAGCAGAGTGCCCGCCGGTTGTGCGAAGACGAGCACTTAGTGTTGATCATGTGGCCGTCTGTAAGCAGAGAAAAAGAAAGAGACGCATGAGGCTACGACGTAACGAGCGACAGAGAGAATAGGAATTAGTAAAAGGGTAGATGGTGGGTGTACGATTAATTAAGAGGTTAATAATCATCCTCGTTGGGTCGCTGTTACCACGGCCTAATTAATTCGGCTCGATAGCTCTTGCTCCTTCGGAAGGGCTGACTCTCTCTCTTTCTCTCTCTCTTTCTCTCTCTGAGAAAGCAGGATATCACGATCCTCGAGGTCGTCACTACCTGTACTGGGTGACTCATAATAACGTAGATACTTGCTCATTGCGCGCGCACTACATACTCGCAATTGGTGCCTCTAATAACACCGTGCCGCGGGCTGCGAGAGCATCGAGTGCCATTAATTACTGCATCGAGTACTCGCGCAACGAACGTGGAAACCTAGAGAGCGCAGGCCTGTTGCTCCTGCATCAACTAGTCGTTCACTGATTGGCGCATACAAGGTGGACCAGATGAACGATCAGGATCTGACTTCACAAGGATCGTTTGAGATAGTGAAAAGACGTGTTACGACCCCATTGAATCAAACTCGATACTAATCTCCCTGATTATTGTACCAGTGAATAAATGTGTTTACATGATTCACCTTGTATCCTCTGCCTCGATCCAGGTATGTACAAGTATTATTTATAGACGCTCTAGAGAGTTAACGACTTGACCCGTGAAGCGAACTTCTACCTTGTGCGTATATCATATGATTTATAACGAATCCTTACTGTATCATTCTTCTTTTATTTTTCCACCAGAATTGCAAAATGAAGATTTTTCAGTAATTCTGCACTTGGTATTAAAATTCAGAAAACTAGAATTAGAAAAAAAGTAATGTTTAGTTAGATCGATTGGTAAGTATCGTGTATTCTGTGAAAAGCTATTGTATTAGGAAAATTGTTGATACAATGGTTTTGGTATTAACGCGTATTAATTAATTTACAATTTAGATGAAAATCAATCCTTGAGTTGAGTGTCCCAATTAATCGTAAGAATAAGAAAGTCGTAGTAGAATTTTGTATGTGTTACGTAAATGGGTGAATAAATGGGTGATTTAGGTATGGAGGGGAAAGATTGGAAGATTCGCGGAATGATAATGAGAAACGGCGGAGGTTGAGAGGTGCAAACCGGTGCGGAGCGCGTGGTGAGGTCAAATGTCGGATGGTGCCCTGAGGGCTCGCGTGCTCATCCCTCCTACTTCGGTCCTTCCGTAACCGGCATTATCCTCCGCCCTCGACCCACGTCCGCCTACGTCGACTTCATGTCGAAACCCATGCGTCACTCGGCTAATAACCGAAACACCAAACAGCATCTACCCAACGCTTTAACCCGTTCGAACCCGTTAATCCTTTCCCATTCATAAAACTGACCTTAACAATTTATTTCTGCTAATTTTCAACCGCTAAAATAGCAACAGACTCGAACTTCAATGAATTTCAATTATTAAAATACCGATAATATCCAATCAAGAAATTCATATTTATGGAATTAAAAGAATGTCAAATAATTATTAAAACAATTTTCTACCAGGTTTTCTTTTCTATTTTTTCTTCTCGTGTTGTGTTCTTTCAATACGTTCCAGAAATCTAAAGCTACATATTCTAACATAATCCAAAAGGAAACTGTAACGTGTCATGGGAGTTTTCATGGACAAAGAGCGAGAAGAAGATACGAGAAGACCAATTGAACCTATCCACACCAGGAGATTTCCCGATAAGAGATAGAATGGTTAATAGAGCTCTAAGCAGAGGCTCATGGCAATCTATCGAGTCAGAATCGAGTTGGGATCGATCGATTGATCACGACGAAGTAGGTAGAAGAGGAGGGATAGTCTCCAGTATGGAGAGAAGATCCCTCGAACCGGTTGACGATCTCGCCACGAGCGGTGGAATCCCGCTCGTACCCATTCGAGTCGATTGCACGCGCTCACTGCACTTGTTCCGCACGGCGCACGACCCTCTTTCGCCTTATTGGAAAGCAGGAAAGCGCGGATGTCTCGATCGACACGTAATTATCGGGCCATACGCTTTGATCGGCTACACGTGGCTCGCTTCGCTTGCTCGCTCGCGCGATCGAGATTCACGCTAGAAGTGTGACCACCGCTGCATCAGCCTGTCCGTTACTCTGGTTTATGACGGTGAGCCCGATATGCTGATAAATCGAGTACGCGTGGACCCTTCTTCTTCTTCTTCCTTCTTCGATGAAATAATTCATTCATCACTTTGCTTCGTTAATCCTCTTATTGCCTCTTTCCTACATCACCGAGTTTTCCAGATTCCTGCATTGTTTTTTTAATAAAAAAAGAAACATTCTAAGAAAACTTTTTCTTGGATTTCTATATTTCGATATCTGGTAAAACAGTATAACTAACTAATTCTAGCATAAATAATTCTAATCTGACGAAGATTTATTATTTTCCTGGCAAAGAATCATCAATATCACAGGATGTTCTTTAAATTCTTTAATTGATTCCTCAATTAATTTACTACTTATTCAGCCATGATTCTATTAAACTAATCACACTAAGGTAAAAAATATTTAACAATTTAAGTGACCGGTCAATCAAGCAACTATTCATAGTCGAACTTCTACGGAGGAACACACTCATTAGAAGCGCCGTTGAATTAATTTGTAGGAAGCTTGTCGCCCAGCAGGTCCCCAAAATCGTTTGCTGCCGTTACACGGAGGACGGAATTTGAGAACAAAGGACCTAACGTAAGGGACATGACCGAGACGCGCAGAAATGACTAAACTTTCGAAATGATTGACGAGGAACTCAAGCCGAAAGAGCGCTCCCGCACCCGCGCTCGTTTCGCGCCAGCAATTATCGCATAAACGAGGCCAACCATTAAGGTTCGTAATTATCTGTGCCTCGTATTACGCGAGTAACCAGCGAACGTGCCACCGCCTGGCCGAGTTTCTTTTTTAATAGAGTCGTTCACACCAAAAACTGTCGCCGATCACACGCTTCAAGAAACCTCCAAGCTAGATGATCGATGGATCATCCTGAAAAACTTCTACTAATGTCTCGGACAAAACTATGGCCTTCGATCTAACAAAGGAAATTTCAGAATCATCGGATTTCTCTAAAAAATGCAGAAAATATACTGAATCTCCAATATTGAATATAAAGAAAAGCAATTCTGTTTTTATTCGTATCTATTGTTAACAGAATAGTACGTAATTATGTTGAATAACAGCTTTTTCTTTCGTCAAAGAAACATATGTAGTTTTTAGTTTCGAGTTGAGTCATTGTTTAACAAAGGACACGATATATTATTTAAATAGTTGCTGACGCAAGGAAAAATAAAAAGCGACAATTATACGTCTCCCAAGACTCCATTAGATTATTAAAGGACTCTCCACTCGTCAGCCTCTTTAATTTTCAATTCCTCCAGAGGTCTGGTAGTTTCACTTAATTAAATAAATTAATGGAGAATTCCATTAAAGTGAAGCCTTTTAAATTGTATGGCTGCTCCTTGCTTCACCCGAGAACCCCGTGTACTTTAGAGCCCATAAACGACGTTGGGTGACCTTAAAACACTCGGAATATTGTCCTCAGGACAACGACGTCAATTAAGATATTCCAGAAATCAAACCCATAAATGCCGAGCTTATATTTAACGAGATGACTCGGCACCTGTCACTGAAACTTACCAAGACTCAAAATCGTACAATATAAAACCCCATGTGGTTGTTTGTCATTTATATTGAAAGTTCCGCAACTGATGAACTATAAGGATCGATAAATTTGCCTAATTGTCAATTTACCGTAAGCCTACAATTACGTTTCCCAGCATCGTCCTGCTGTTTAATGACCTCGAATTTTATAATTTTATCGTGCGGTATAATCAGTGCTCGTAATTAGCCTCGATAATGAAACGGTCTAATTATGTATATTGCGAAAATAACTGGCAAGGGAGTACGTATGTATGGAAAGGGAGACACTTACTCGTCTGATTCTGGAAGTAAGGATCGTCCCGGTCGGTGAAGAACCACGTCTGAAAACAGAAAGGAAAGTCGAGTTAAATGCTGATCGAGAAGATAAGCATGTAAGAGTAAGTGTACAATTCAAGAATTCTCCTCAAGGAAACTTTTATCTAGGTGCTAGTCTTGGTTGAAGCCAACTTTCAACAGAAACAATTTCACAAGACAGAATAAATTTAATAAAAAATTCAAAGTCAGAGTAATGAAATAAAAAAATAATCTCAAAAATCTAAATTCTGAAATCGTAATCAGCACATTAAAATACCTACGTATACACAATTAAAAAGACGACAAAAGTACATCGCACTCGAAAGTACAGTCTAATTAATTGTATGACGTTTAAACTTCAATGTTCATTTTCTTCGAAATTATAACTCTTACAATAAAAACGCATACCACATGAAATGTGTATTTTTATGGGATCTACAACTTTTGGTTGAAACTTTTTTTGAAATTTTTAATATTTACTGAGATAAATTAAAAAAACGAAATATTTTCTTCAAATAATTATGTATTTCTGTAAGATTACATATGCAAATTAGGATCACGTAAAACTTGGCTTCCCATAAGCATTTCTCGCGTCTGGTGTGTGAATTCTCTCAAGCTGTACGTCGTCTCGATTGACACAGAGGCATTACAGTGTCGTTAGTATTCGGAACAGTCTTGATTAACGCGCAGCCGCAAGTCGGAAAGAATGATCAGAATCGCGATTCACGTAGGGCGCCCTCAAGGCTCCATATCATCGAGTGGCAGACGTGCGTGACTAAGGTCGTAGAATAGAAGTAGCACGACAGCACGTACAACACGATTGTTTAATGCGAGCGGTGCCAGTGTGCAGCTCACGCCACGTACCGATCGTAAATATCGATTTCTTCGACTGTGCCGCGCGATCACTTCTGAATCCTCGTTCAGCAGTGATCGATAAATCTTACCGAGTGATACTTTGCTGCCAGATCATACTCAAGATGCTCTTGCAATCTCCACTTTTTCTCCTAACAAAGGTCTCACGTTTCTGACATAAATACAATAAAAACAGATCATTCGATATTTGTACCGATACTCCAAGTACATTACTCTTTTTTTCTACTCTCGTAAACTCATCGTTCAACTCATTATATTTCATAAATCAATAGTACGTCTCGTAAGCAAGTCCCATTATTTTTCTCGCGTTCCATAGATCTCTCGGTTTGACGCAGTTACTTTCGTCGTCGGTTCCCGACAAGAAAATTCTATTTGGCAGTTCAAAGCTGCCGCCCCAGTCGTCAGAGAGGGAGAGAAATCGAGACGGAGAAAGAGAGGAAGTTGCGCCCTGGGGGAAGCGCACCTTCGAGTTCCATTTGATTCACAGAGAGTCTCTCTCGTATACTTTTCCTCCCCGGGCCACTTGCATCTGGAGCAAAGTGGCATGGTGTGGCATCGTTACGATCGGTGGCGGTGCACGTGGTAGAACAGGCCTCCCTTTACTATTTTTAGTTGCTCGTTTCCCTGGAGGAAACTAACGCGGATCCCAGACACACGATGAACTCTCTGAACCATTGTCTCGAGAGATTTTCTCTCTCGGTACTTTCGTTCTGTGTATGCAACTAACTAACTATGTACGTTGTACGTATCGCTCTCGTCTACGGTTTGCTTTCGGAGGACCCGACTGAGGACCACTTGCTTGCTACTCCTCCACGCATTTCCCTCTCTAATTCCCCACTTTTGCGAGTAACGAACCTACTGCGTGGACATTGTCCCATGGAATTTTTTTTACACTGAAATGACGAATCGTCGAAAGCTATCTAGGCATCTTTTCAGAATCAATTATTTCTATGGATTCAAAAGAGAATAGACCCCGATAGGGTCACTGTTAACAGAAGTACCATTAAGTTCGTGAGACTTTCAACCACAGTATCGAGGTTTCTCTGTGAAGACAGGAATTCTACGATTCTCTTTACTTGCACTCTCGACAATTTCCACGGTCAAGGGTGGAGCGGATATCCGGCGAAACGACTATCAAGAAGGCAAGAAGAAAAAATAATCGAGTGTCTATCTGACGCAGCAAAGAAGAAGAAGAAGAAGAAGAAGAAGGAAATAGAAGCAAAAGCAGAAGAAGAAAAAGAAGATGAAAAAGAAGAGGAAGAAAGAGGAGGTGTCGCGCCTTGTCAGCGTTCGTAGAAAGAACGCGCGAATATCCGGCAAGCTCGAAGCCTCCAGAGACGAAGACGGAGGTACGGATGACGTCAGTGGCACCGGCGTCGCATTACATCGACGTAATTGCATTAATCCACGCACGTACACTCTCGTTAAGGGGGGATTAGCCGGTCTCCAAGCTAAATATACGAGCATACGAGGATTCTAGTGAATCCCTCGTAACCAATGGATCTACGGATCAGACCGAAATTTTCCTGGATTAATGGAAATTTCTTCCTTGTATGCACAGGTGGCGGATACCAATTTATGATACTGTTCATATTGGCTCCGGAAATTCTTTCCTAGCTACTTATGAATATAGAGTGACTGTTTTCAAGAATTTCGAAAGATTGAAGAAAGTAAGCTCTATGCTATATAGTTTTTTATTACAAGATCGACTTTGATTCGTGTAAAACAAGTTAGTTTGATAAATTGCTCATCGCAGTGCACCTTGTAAATTAATTAGCAGAACCTAACTTGAGAAACTATATGCATATAGCTTTAGGGATTCGTTCCAAAAATCAACGAAACTTTTGGCCTCTCGGTCATTAGGTTCCACTCCCTCCACGTTGAGGATCTCTTGTTAGTCTCGTGGGTGGCACGACGGAAAGTCCCAAATGAATTAGGACCCCGGCCTTAGGGTAAATTAGGTGAAACCGTCTTGCCATCGTTGTTACAAAGAAGTCTGGCTTACTGGCACATGGTGCGAATAATGTCGCCACAGAATTCGACTAAATTCAAGCGATTTCACTCAATGACACTGCTAAAACAGTCTATATCTAGTCAAACTTCCAAAATCTTGTAAACCTAAAATCCTACCGTTAATCGGTAAATTATGATCAGAATTTTAACGTTAAAAAAATCAGAATTCGAATCTAAATTTTCCAATTTCAATCATTTTCCATTGACAAATAAAAAGAAAATTGATTCATAGCCCAACTCGTATAGAAATTTATTGCCCCGTAAAGCTATCGTTGCTCTCGAATCAATTACGCTTTACGCAACCGATACATTCATAACAAAGCCAGACGATCAGTGTTTGCCTTGAATGGCACAAAATTAATCCGTCTGATGAGCACGAAGCAACGTTCGCCGCCTGAATTCATGCGACTCGTAAAAACGGAAGAAAAAGAAGAAGAAGAAGAAGAAAAACTTGTACGATGAAATGAGTACAGAGTATATAAGTGGTCAATTATCGATGATTTCGATTCCAAAGCAAATCGGCACGTTGAAATTGTAGGGATTGCCAAGAAGTGCGGCGAGTCACCTGAAGTAATGACAGAAGTTCCAAAAAGAAGCCGCCATCGGTTTATGCAGGATCTTTCAGTCAATCGTGAAAATTCCACCTGGCAACGATACACAGTATGGAATCCGGTTAATAAGCGGGCAATCGAATGCGATGACTCGACAACCGCAGAAACCTCATACCCAAACTCGAAGCAGTGCTGATTAAAGAAACTGCATCGCCACTGCCAAATTGAAGGTAATACGGCTCGTAACACTTTGTACCTTTATTCATATACTGACAAGCGATGGTCAATGTGTCCTTGGGACTTGGTCATCCTCTATAGATAATTATTATATATTTACAGTATTATAGAAGTGTCTACTGTATTATCATCGTTCTAGTTACATCAATAGCCCAAGAAGTTTATGAATAATAAGAGTTAGAATATCATTCGTTAAGATATCCCACTGGCCAAATATTCGATCAATGATAATATTGTATTATTGTTCCTGCAAAATGATTGGATATCTGTTGAATAGATTGGGCTATAGAAAGAGTAGTCAATTCTATAGAAGTAACACTCATTCTAAATCTAAAGGCTAATTCGACTACCAGCTGCGAGGATGGTGAAAAATTACGAAATTTCGCCAAATGAAAAAGAAACCTATTTACATTTTGGATGAGTCGATACTATGGCAGGTAAATAATACCTGACCGCCCGGGGGCAGTGGTCTGGCCTCTATTCTCTACCTGGCCCCTCTATTCTTTTCTACACGATAAATCATCTTCTGTAAATTGGATCGTGAATTCGGTATACATAATACAACTGCAAGGAAACGGAACCGACCGTATTACGAGTGAATCGGCTCAAATTATACTTCTATTATTAGCACCGTGCTCCTAAGAAAGCTTCTTCTAAAAACTCATTCCGCCAATAATAATCGTTGTCTTTGATGCGCTTCCGTCGGCCGATATTTTCGCAGCCAAAGAAAATAGTATCGACTCCACGGAGAAAACTCATTGATAATCTGGTTCGCTCATTAGCATAAGATACTTGCGAAACGAGTAAAGTCTCTTTAACACTGGAACTACTGACAATTAAGATACATCTATGTCTACCAATACCAGTCAAAACGGCTGATCTTTAAAAAATACAGAATAATAGAATATTTGTATGTTTATCGATTAAATGCTATTCGATTGGGATATCATTGAGTTTTTGCAACAGTTCAGATTCTTTTAATCGTTTTGTCAATTTTGTCATTATTGATATAAAATTGGTATATTTTAAGAAACGTTTTCTCAGATCTATAATGCAAGAGAATCGGAATCCATAATTAGATCCTCTTTCCTAATGCATTCAGCTAGGAGTAAGTGGAAGATTGGCAAAGTCGCGAACGGAGAGGTAGACTGATCCAAGAGATCAACCTTTAGCAAGTAAGAAGAAGAAGAGAGGAGTTCCCCAATCAATCGAGTGCAAACTCGATTGAGGGCTGGATCTCTCAAGCCCATCGCTTAATTATCTCTCTCCCTCTCTCGTTCCAAGAGAGAAAAGATCGAAAGGTAAAGTCCCTGTAACGTCCAAAGGTACTCGTGGCCAGACTAACAAAAGTCAGGACTAACGCGAGGTCAAAGATCAGCCGTGAGATCTTCCCACGAGAAAGAGAATCGCGCGAAATCAAACGGCACCGGACACTGACTTTTATTGTTTCTCTCTCTTTTCTCGATTTCCGTTGAGAGATCGGACCACGAACGAAAGGCGCGCGACGCGCCGCGCCACTGTGAACCATCTCAAGGAATCGGATCGAGCGAACGAGCCGACTGGAATATTTAATTAACACCGAGACCCGCGGGAAGAAAAGACAAGAGCTACTGTGAGAAGCTAAAGGTTCTTCTTCCTAATCTACACGGTGTTTACCAAAAACGTGTACATAGAATATATACTGAATATGGTAGAATAATATTCAAGATACAAATACATATAATGAGAAAAATTAAAATTGTATTTATCTTGTAATTTTTTTAAATTCTTTCAAATTATAGAATTATTAAAAACGATACTGGTAATATGTACTGTAAAGATATACTTCACTTACATTAGTAAATCTCAATGAGTATAAAAATTCAGATGCAGTAAAATAAAAAACATTAGTCAAAATTCTTTCGAAACCTGCAATATTATTATTAATGACGAATGGAGCGAAGATTATGGTTTTCAAGGAAAAACGAAAAAGAGACAAAAATAAATTGAATAAACTACGTTGCTACAACGGCTTTTATTGCATTCCCTATATTCCCGAGCAGTGCATGGGAACATACGCGATCACGGGTGGTTAAACACCAGGATAAATCGCAGTCTGTCTCGCGCCTTCTCTGACACGCGAATTCGATTAACGAGTTAATTCCATCAAAAATAATCATCCCGCGATACGAGTGATTCCCTTCGATCGAGCGTCAAAATATTTACATGTATTTTACTTCGACTACAGACTTTCCATTACGAATTTAACTCTTTCACAATGATTTCTTGCTCAAACAAAATACGAAATTCTATGTTGTACATTTTCAAATAAATTAACATACAGCTTTGATACGTATAATAAAAGAAAACTGTAGTGGAAAATTTGTAATATTGACGTTGTGCGATATCGGTATAAAATAAATAAAAATACAATTGACTTACCTGCTCCTTAGCAAATTGGAACCACGTGCCGATGATGGCTGGTAGGCGAGAGTGATGATAATGCTTGGTGGTTTTCACGCTGATGAAGACGTCGTCGAGATTCGTCGCGGAGGGTGCCATGGTCGCGGTTGCCACCGGGGGCGTCACCGCGAACTCTTCGCTGATTATCCTCCGCGACGCCGGTACCTCGATCACGACACTTCTGCTATTCACCTCAGCCGTAAGCTCGTCTACCCACTGTGACCAAAAGACAACGACATTTTTAATCGAATTATTTCATTTAAAATGTGTTTCATTAAAAACATAATCAAGAATCGTTAATATCAGTTTCCTTAAAATAATAAATTACTAACTATCTCTCACAATTTTTCAAAAAATAACTTCTTTCTGATTTTCTTATAAAATTAACTTTTCTCTATAATGTTTTCTCTACGTATACTCGTATATATACATTATATGCAAAACATCGGTTAATAAAGATCCAAGCCGAAGCCGTAACTCTT